>OY728162.1:1209654986-1210904986 GCA_963277665.1 Viscum album
ATTGTCTTCATCACCCCGGCATAGGCCGTCCTACCATACTTGTTCCTGCTATCAGAAGGTTGTACGAACAACAAGGCAGAGTATCAGGCTCTCATCACCGGCCTCGAGTTGGCCCTTGAGATCCATGTGCCCCATATACATGTGAAGGGAGATTCTGAGCTGGTAATCAAACAGGTTAACGGTGACTATGTCGTCAGGAAGCCGGAGCTTGCACCGTTGCTGGAGTACACCCTCCGCCTAATGGCCCAATTCTCTTCTTGACCAGAGGTTACCCATGTCCCACGGTCGCAGAATGTCCAAGAAAACGCCTTGGCTGGCTTGGTTGCATCGCTCGCAGAACCCGAGAAAGATGATTTGATCATACATGTGGCACACCGGAGAGTAATTGCTCCCATCACCCTAGAGGACAATGACGACCTGCGGGTAGGCCACCTCACCGTCGGACCCTCTACGTCAGGGGTCCCGGGTTCTTCAGGCGCAGTGATTGAAGCCACTCACGACTGGAGGGCACCTTTTGTCGAGTATCTCCAAAATGGTCGCCTCCCGGACGACCGGGCCGAGCGCGAGCGAATCCGACGCCGTGTGCTGCAATTTACCCTCCAGAGCGGCCCCAGTCTTGAACAGATCCTTTATAAGCGGAGTTTCGATGGTGTCCTCCTCCGTTTCATCCAAGGAGTAGAGATACCTCAAGTTATGCAAGAGGTTCACGCCGATTCCTGTGGCGCCCATCAAGCTGGGCCGAAGCTTTCCCATCAAATCTGGAGGTTAGGGTACTTTTGGCCCTCTATGATCCACGATGGCATTGAGTATGCCAAGAGATGCCACGCGTGCCAAGTTCACGCCAACTTCCTGTATCGGCCGCCGGAGCCCCTCCACCCCCACCAAGTACTCTTGGCCATTTGCGGTATGGGGGCTTGATGTAGTGGGACCGTATCCACCAGCAACAGCCTGCCAGTGTAGGTTCATCCTGACTGCTACAGATTTCTTCTCCAATTGGGCAGAGGTAGTTCCGCTTAATGAGGTCAAGGCCCGTTCAATCGTTGACTTTGTGAGCTCCAACATTATCCACCGGTTTGGGGTACCACATGCCGTCCTCACCGATAACGACACCAACTTCCGAGCGGCTGAATTGAAGAAATTGTATGCCAAGTACAACATCCGGTCGAACCATACCTCCCGCTACTACACGCAGGCGAATGGACAGATCGAGGCATTCAAAAAGACCCTCTCTAATATTCTGCAGAAGATGGTTGGTCAGAACAAGAAAAGTTGTCCGAACAAGCTCCCCAACGCCCTCTGGGCTCACCGGACGACGAATCGCAACTCTACCTAGGTGACCCCATATTCCCTGGTGTACGGAGATGAGGCCGTCCTTCCCATTGATATCTAGCTGCCTTCGCTACGCACTGCAGTTTATGATCACCAGACATCAGATGAGGTAGCCGAGATCCGTCTAGCTGAATTGGAAGCACTGGACGAGAACCGGCTTCGTGCCCTGCACAATCTGGAAAGGCATCAGGACAAGATAGTGAGGGCCTTCGACAAGAAGGTTTGTCTCCGCTCTTTTCTGCAGGGCGACCTGGTACTGGCCCTTCGAGCGCCAATGATTCCCGGTAGGAAACCGCCCAAATTAGAACCCAAATGGGAAGGGCCTTATATCATTCATAAGGTTTACCCCAATGGAGAATACTCCTTGGTGACCACAGATGGAGAGCGTATAACCCCTCCCACCAATGCCAAATTCCTCAAGTGATACTTTGCCTAGGGAAAAAGTGGTCATGCATGACCCTAAACTGCGAAAGGGTCCTGCACGACCCTAAACTGCGAGATGGTCCCGCACGACCTTAAACTGCATCTCTGTCCTTACTGCAAGACGTTAAACTACAAGCCGGTCAGCCCTTCCTGACCGAGGCTCAGCCTCAGGACCCTTGGCCTCCTTGGTCCCGCGCGACCTTAAACTGCATCTTCGTCCTTACTGCAAGACGTTAAACAGCAAGCCGGTCAGGCCTTCCTGACCGAGGCTCAGCCTCAGGCCCCTTGGCCTCCATGGTCCCGCATGACCTTAAACTACATCCCCGTCCTTACTGCAAGACGTTAAACTGCAAGCCGGTCAGGCCTTCTTGACCAAGGCTTAGCCTCCGGCCCCTTGGCCTCCTTGGGCCCCTGGCCCCCGTCTTCACCGTGAGACGTTAAACCACAAGCTGGTCAGGTCTTCCTGACCGCGGTCTGGCCCCTGGCCCCCTCGTTTTTTTCCGACTTACCCTCTACGGGATCGTATGGTGTGGTGTAGGACTACATCCCCATTCTCGTCGGATTACTTGCCGCACCGTACACATCCCCAAATGAGATGTTCATCGTCCCACATGACGTTAAACTGCATGTCAAGAACTATGTATGGATTGATTCCCATCTTCATGGGATACGTAGGAATGCTCGGACACCTCGTCTTGAGCCCAGCCCTAAGCATTTCTCTTCCACTATACCCCCTGGGGGTAGTCTCCTTGGAGAATCTTTGTGCAGCAGGGAGTAGGCTTTCTTAGCCCCACTCATAAACCCCGCTCGCACAAGGATTGTAAGGGTCACGCCATGTTCCCACTCCCATTTTTCTATCCTCCCACATCCTCACCGCACGACGCTAAACTGCATGGCCTTCAAGAACTACGTAGGCTTGATTATCATCCTCATGAGATACGTAGGAATGCCTGGGCATTTCGTCTGTTGGCCCAGCCCAAAAGCCAATATCTTCCCCTCCGGTTAAGATATGGCAGGGTGCACACTTTTGCCCCAATTCACATTGAGCAAGCCTCGACCCGGCTATACATCCCCCCTGGAGATGTTTTCCTCTTTCATGGATGGATACAACTATGCTTCATCCACTCATTGACTGGGATTCCATCGTCTTTCACACCCAGAGGGACCCCCAAGAATGGCCTGGATACTACGCCCAAGGGCTCTCCTACCGATACGGGCCAATGCCCCCGAGGGTTTTCAAGCAACAAGCCGATACAAGTCCCACGTTGCGAATTTGGTCAGCGGTCGACGCTCATTTGTTGCTCCCATATCGGGTCACCATAGGAATGTTGTGTTTCGAACATGGTCAACAGTGTCCCGGATCTTCGGGTCCACCCCGAGATGTCCCAGACATCAAGTGCAATGATTCATTCTGCCCCATCCCGAGGTGACAAACTTCCCCTGGGGCGGTGCTACCGATCGGGCCCACAACCCTGATTCCCCATAGGGGTGTACGGTGTGGTGTAGGACTATGTCCTCATCCACGTTGGGATCATGTCCCATGCTGTACGCCCTGCCTTACGAGGCCCAGCCTCAGGCCCCTTGGCCTCCTCGGGCCCATGGCCCCCCGTCCTTACTGTAAGACGTAATACTGCAATCCAGTCAGGCCTTCCTGACTGATGCCTGACCATAGGCCCCTTGGCCTTCTCGGGCCCCTCCGCCCAATCTTTCACCTGGGGTGTACGGTGTGGTGTGAGACTATGTCCTCATTCACGTCGGGATCATGTACCGTGTCGTACGCCCTCCTTTACGAGGCCCAGCCTCAGGCCCCTCGGCCTCCTCGGGTCCCCGACCCTCGTCCTCATTGCAAGACATTAAACTACAAGCAGGTCAGGCCTTCCTGACCAGTTCCTAACCATCAGACCCCTTGGCCTTTCCAGGCCACGACCCAGGTCCTCCCTTATAGGAGTGTATAGTATGGTGTGGGACTATGTCCTCATTCACGACGGCTTCTTCGCCATACCATACACCTCCCTTGTTTAGGGGTATAGTATTCTCCCCTCGTCCAGTATGACATTAAACTACATCAGGAGAACTATGTGTGGATTGATTCTCATCCTAATGGGATATGTAGGACCACCCGAATGTCTAGGATTCGGATCCAGCCCCATTCCTCGGGAATCCTCATCCCATCTTGGCCCCTTGGCCTATCCTTCCTCCAAGAGAGGATTATATGTTGTGGTGTGGGATTATGTCCTCATTCACATCGGTCTCGTAATGACCACGCCATGTACCTCCTCCTACTGAGCTGTTTCGTCGATCCCTTTTCAGCGGTTCACCAATGTGCCTAAGAGTACTCTGGTTTATCACCTGGAACGCCAAGCTTTACTCGGACACGTCCGCACCTGCTTTCCAGGCTTTGTGTATCCCTGCATCAGGCCTTCCATCATCTTCCACACCTGGAGGGACCCCCAAGAATGTCCTGGATACAATGCCCAAGGGCTCTCCTACCATTACGGTTCAACGCCCCCAAGGGTTTTGGACAACAAATCGATAAAATCCCGCGTTGCGAATATGGTCAGCGGTCGATGATCATTTGTTGTTCCCGCCTCAGGCTAACGTGATATGGACACTGTGTCTCCACCATGGTTAACAGTGTTCCTCTATTTCCACGCCAGCCCATTCGTCCCAAAATGTCGGGTGCACAATTCACGCCCTTCATCACTTCACCGTGTCCAAGTGGAGCCTCGAATCCTTTGGTACTTTTCCTCCGTGCACATCTGCGCGTTGGGGGAACAAGCCGTGTCGAAGGTGTCCATCGGGGTTCTCTACCAACCCTCGTGTGACTCACCCCAAGTATTGCGATGAGGATACCCCCCTTGTTTCCCACACCGAGTTTAGCTCACGTGGGATTAGGGATCAGGTTGACATCTCCACTCACTCGGGAAGTGGCCACCACTCACGGTCCAAGCTCTAAGACCATGAACTAAGATTCTCATCTTGAACTACGTTCAACTTGATGCCTATCTTGATATCATATGTAGGAATGCCCAGACCCCTGGTCTTTGGGCCCAGCTTGATTTCAGCAAATTCCCCTCTCTGGTCCTGCCTTCAGGACCCCGATTACGGGACTGTGTGGCGTAGTATGGGATTATGTCCTAATTCATGTCAGGTTTTCAATAGCTGCACCACGCGCACCCCCATTCTGAGAGTTAGCACTTAGATTCCTTGTCCAGCATGACATTAAAAGGCACCCTTCAAGAACTATGTGTGGCTTGATTCCCATCCTCATGGGATATGTAGGACCACCTGAATGTCTAGGCTTCAGGTCCAGCCCCACTTCTTAGAGATCTCCTGATCTCCCGGTCACCTAGGCTATTTGGTCTATCCCTCCCCAGGAGGGGTGTATGTAGGCATGATTCAAGGCTTTGGGCACCATGCCCCCCTTCTCCCGAGAATCTGCCATCTCTCGATCACCCTCAAGTTGAGTCCCTCGACTCCATACAGCTACCAACTCTTGTGTTAAGAGTACTCTGGTCTAGGACCAAGAGTGTCAGATTCAACTTGATCAAGTTCCTTCCACTTGTCAAGCTTCATCTTCCCCTCCATTCGGGCTTCCATTACCATTCACACCCGGAGGGACCTTCGATAACAGCCTAGATACTACGCCCAAGGGCTCTCCTATTGTTACGGGCCAACGCCCCCGAGGGTTTTGGACAACAAATCGGTAAAATCCTGCATTGCGAATATGGTCAGCGGTCGATGCTCTTTTGTTTGTCCCCATTTTAGGCTAACGCGACAGGATGCTGTGTTGCGAACATGGTCAACAGTAATCCTCTGTCGTCATGCCAGCCCCTTCAGTCCTCGAATGTTGGTTGCATGATTCACATCATTTTCCACCCCATCATGGACAGGTGGAATCTCGACACTTTTGGCGCTATCCCTCAGTGCACCTTTGCATGTTAGGGGGACAAGGCTGCAATATGGCGTCCTTCAGGGCTCCCATTGTCCGTGGTCCTATCATATGACCCTAAACTGTGACATTATCGTTCTGGCCGCATGATGAAAAATGGCACTACATTGTGATGACCTTGTTATAGAGGACGTCATGTTGGGTATTGGTCACGTGCCATGCCATTTGTCAACGCCCATCACGGCTTGATCCTTGTGGAGACATCACGACCTACTATTCTAGGTCTATCGCTTCACAAAAAAAACCATTCACTTTAAAGGAAAAACAAGATTTATCAAATTCCACTTCTTTTAGTGAAAGAGCCATGCCCACACTTCCCTTTTCCCCTGGAACTTGTACCTTACCGTGCCACCCTTCAGAACTACGTATGGATTGATTCTCATCTTTATGAGATACGTAGGAGCACCCGGAAACTTTCCCGCGGGCCCAGCCTAATCTTCATTTTCGGTCCCTCGACTCGAGCATTTCCCCAGAGAATGCATGGTAAGTAGGGCCTAGGTCCTCATCCACGCCGGTTTTTGTAACCACCTTGCCATGTATCCCCTCCTCCCCTTACCCATCCATGGTCCGAGTTCTAAGACCCTAAACTAAGATCTCCCCATGGGAAAGGAATCTGCTCCCCCTATCTAATATGTCTCATTGCCGTATTGAGATGTGTTTCAACAAAGAGTCCGAAGTATGGGATTTTCATGGGTACATTCCCCTCTTCCCATGACTAAGCTTCATGAGCTCGCTATTTGGATCATCATCCTCTTCCACATCCAAAAGGACCCTCAGACGACATGGATACTAGGCTTAAGGGATCTCCATGAATTCTGGACCTAAGGGCCCTCCAATCGTTTCGGGCCAACGTCCCTATGGATATTTGACAACATTTGTGACATGGTCCCGTGTTTCGAACATGGTCAACGGTCAACCCTCATTTGTTTTTCCCCATTCTAGGCCAACACGACAGGATGTTGTGTTGTGAACATGGTCAGCAGTTATCCTCAATCGTCATGCCGCCATCATCGTGATCTGAGTCGCGAGCGCTATGATTCACACATTTCCACTTCCTCATGTTCAAGTAGAATTCCATCATACTTGGCTCTTTCTCTTTGCGCATCCAGGTGAGCTAAATGATCGTGCTAGTGTCATTGGGCCAGTATACACTGAGCATCCCTTTTCCCTAACCTGCCCCTTTCTGTGTTGGGAAATTCCCACCACTACTGCTTGTTTCCCACACCGAGCACGACTCACGTGGTCTTAGTAGTTTTGGAAGGATGTGTACCAACACAGGCAGGCTTCTCATCTTCCCTAATGACGTTAAACTGCGCTTCAAGAACTACGTATGGCTTGATTCCCATCCTCATGGGGTACGTAGGAACGCCTGACCACTCTGCTTTGGGACCAGCCTAATCCTCACTCTTTGTCCCTCGATCTAAAGAGTTTCCTCCAGGGGTATGTGGTTTGATTTGGACTCCAAGTCCTCATTCACGTCGATTTCATATAAACCGCGCCACACGCTCCTTGGGATCTTTCCTTTTGCTCCACGTCCTATCAAATGACGTTACAGGGGTCTGTTGTGTCCTCAACGCATGACACTAAACTGCGGTTCTACCCTGAACAATTTCAGGATGCCCCAAGATCCCATTGGGAAGTGACAGATCCCCGCACCAGAGAGGCCCTGTTGTGTCCTCAACGCATGACACTAAACTGCAAATCTACCCTGAACAAGTTCAGGATGCCCCAAGATCCCATTGGGAAGTGACAGATCCCCTCGCCAGAGAGGCCCTGTCCCAAAGAAGGAATGATCCATGATCAGACTGATGCGCTCGTCTGGTGTGCTCCCACCACGGTGGTGTAACTACTTAAGTGTTGGATTCTGTTTGGACAAACCAACACTCCATATTCCATGATTTTCGTGCCCCTTATTCGGACCCTCGTCCCCTTTCATGTCTGAAGGAACCCCCTAACGGCCTGGTCTCATGCCGCATCGGCTCCCCTACCGTCCTGGGCCAACGTTCTGGAAGACGGGTCATGTCTGGAAGGACCCCCTAACAGTATGGATGTCTGACCTATGGTCCGCCAACTATCCTGGGCCAACATCTTGAAGGATTTATCGACAACATTTGTGACATGGTCCCGTGTTTCGAACCTGGTCAACGGTCGACCCTCACTAGTTGTCCACATTACAGGCTAACACAGTAAGGATACTGCTTCTCCTCCAAGGTTAACGGTTGTCCCTTATTGTCACGCCATCCCCACAGTGTTCCGAATCTTGGGTATCATGATTCACACTTCCCATTTTCATCTGTTTGGACCGATTTCAGCACCCATGGCATTGCCCCATTCGTGCATAAGAGCACGCTGAAGAAACTGTAATTTGGCTATCCTGAAAGTTCATTCTCCGATCAGGCCTCTCCTGTCTTTCAGAAATCCGGACTGGTAATCCAAATCCTGGATGCCTGGAGCATGATCCCCACTCCCATGTTCGGTGGGATGAAAGGGAAACTATCTCTTGTTTCTCATGTCGGGCTCGACCCATGTGGGCTTGGGGAATTGTCACCGAACGTCCCGCAAACATTGTAGGGATGTAACAAGGCAATTCAAATAGTGGAAATCGTGCGCGCTACGGAATAAAAAATTGAAGTACGAAAGTACCAATAAAAGGTTTTTTGGTTTGTTACAATACCCTGGGGTTGACTCCCCCCATGGATAGGTTTACCCCTTCAAAAGAGCGTTGCAGCTCCGCCACCCGTTGACTTGCGGCATCCAAGGCTTGCTGCCGCTGAATCAGCTCCCGCTCCTCCTCAGCAGCGGCAGGGCGCAGTTTTTCAGTCCTGGCTTTGGCCCTGTCTACCTCAGCCTGAACAATAGCCATATTTCTAGATGTTTTCCCCACATGCTCTTCCGCCTCTTCCAGCTGAGCCTTCAGTCGTGAGACCAGCTCAGATTGTGCATCAATAGAGGCTGAAAGCTCGTCTGCCCGGGTCTGCATCTGTTGGACTTCTCCTTCATCCTCCTAGAGCTTCTTGATGTTGGTCGCCTTTCTCTGCTGCCAGCCCACAATGAGCCCACGATCATGCTCCCGGATCTTCTCATCCATAAGATCTCGGATGAGCGCATGAGGACGTTGGGCATCCACTCCCCCAACACACAGCTCGCGCAACCGCGAGCGGAGTCTATCCATTTCGGCCAGCCATTGCGCTTGGGGGTGTCCTTGATAAAGCGCGTGATCAGCTTCCACGACCGACGACGGACTATGCTACTATCTTCCTCGTCGGAGGCTATTTCGTCCCAGTCTGCATTATCGGCAGGCTCGTACGTGGGATACGCCCGCAAGAAATCCTCGGCAGGACCTACATCTGGTTTTGAATCTGGTACGACACCTGACGCCGAAGCAGGCATGATAGGACTGGGACCGACCGGTTGATCTTCTTCCTCGGAGTCCACCTCAATGACTTCGGGTACGACCCCGCTGATGGTCCTTCTAGTGATGGTGTGCGTCGCAGCTTGAGGAGATGGGGGGGCTATCGCCACCATCACCGGCATGCCCCTAGGAGGGGCGTCACCAGACATCCCGACTAGTCTTGCCGCAGCAGCCCACGCCAGTCGGAGAACTACACGACAGAGAGGGACACAAACGTTAGTTGGCATGGCCTACATGTGACAACGAGGAGACCGGTAGAGGAGACATATGGAGATCGACCTCCTGGCCCTGCTCTTGAGCTGGTGCCGATGGGACCCCAGGACGAGGCCCTCCGTATACTGTTTGAAGGTCTGAAAATTTCGGAGGAGCCACCTCGGGCTCCCTGGTCCCACCAGACGCAGAACTGGACGCATCCATAGGCGCGAGTTCTGAAGGTCCCGCATCATTACCCGCCAAGGAGCGAGAACGAGGCCTGCAGACAAGTTCCTCCTTCATGGCTCAAACATTGGTGAGAAATTCATAGGGACACAAGAACAGATCGTAAGGAGAGAAGTTTGGAATGCTACCTCGAGAGCCTCCGCAAAGTCGTCGGATTCTGAGCCTTGGTCTCCGACCTCGCCCTCCTCCAACAGGCGCCCTCCTCCAGCCTCATCCTCCCAAGAGGAGTCCTTTGATTCCTCCGGCAAGGGGAAGCGCTCCCTCAGATCGGCATCCGATAACTGTGGGGGGACCGTTTGATTCAACAGTACCCTCACCTGGTCTGTCATAGGGTGAGGGACACCATTGGAGTGGATATAATCCTCCATCTCGTCCAGGTTCTGTTTTTCCTCCGCCAGAGACGTCATGAATCTAGCCCGAACTGGGCCTATGCCTGGTAATTCCATCCCGAGGCGATTCAGGTGGGCGTATATCTCGGGTGGGCGGTGGAATTTCCGGTTGACATCCCAAATGTCCCAAGATTCTGGGAAAACGGCATCCTCTACCATGTCAATATGACACAGATGCTTCCCCGGAGCCTGAGTGGATATCCTACGAAATCCCCTCGGTGGCCGCCCCTCTAGATAAACCTTCTCTTCCGGAATCACCAGATCCACCACTGCTGCCATACCCTCGGCCGGTGCGGGTCTCACCAACATGGTAGCCCCACTACCGCGAGCGGCCCTAGCTACCCTCCTACCCCGACCTCGAGATAGAGGAGGCCCACCGTCACTGACATGGATAGTTGGTTGCTTCAGCATCTCCCCTGGGTAAGAAGCCTCCCAACTAATGGCGTACTCCTTCACCAATCCGAAAGCAGCAATGGAGGGAGGAAATGAAATCCGGATCTTCCCATCTTTCCGTGTGAACATGAGCCACAACTGCCTCATCACACACGGGTTCTCCTCGTGACGCACCTCCCAGTAGACCTGCGGGGTTAGCCGCTGGAGGCACCGTAACTGCCTCGCAAACCGATGCGGGGTGTATGATTCGCAGAGTGGCCCATGATCTATCCGTGCCACCAAAACTCCCCCTCAAAAGGCCAGGAGGTAAGCCCGATGTTCTTCCGTTCCCCATCTGTCATCAGTAAGTATCCCCATCGGCAAGGGGAAGGGGTGGAAATTAAACTCATCTGCCCTCCACACCCGATTCAGTACCATCAGAACAGCCAGTTTGAACGGGAAGCTCCTGACCGCGTTCAGGATGAAAGGACAGAAGTTCGATCCCGGCGGCGAAATGGGGTTTGGATACTCATAAATCCCCCTGATATGTGCTACGATCCACCCATACAGGAGGTGGAAGGGCCCACATATCCTTGGTGGCTTCTTGCCCTCGCTAATGTGCCGCAGCATTCTGTACAGTTTGGTGAGCATCAGAATCCCCAGATTGATCTGCTGCCCCATTGCCAACATCGACGCCATGATAAACGAGCTGGGCCGTACCCCCATGCTTGTATCTCTCACCGGTAGGATTCAGCCGCATATGAGAGCCGCGATGAACGCCGCCAGCCTAACTATCCGCTGTTGTTCAGTGCGGAAACTGAAACCCCAAGTCTTCCATTGGCTGTCCACCAAGACCTGCCAGTACGAGTGCCCCTTGCCCCGTTGGGCCGCTCTCGGACAAGTTCGAGGCCTCAGAGGGAACTCTCGATTCTCTGGGAAGTTTAGGAAGCATTTGAACCATCTCCTAAAATGGACATCCCTCACTGCCTCCTTGTCCACTCCAGGGAAAAGTGCCATCAGCGCCGATGCCAGTCGCGGCATTTGCTCTATATCCTCCCATGCGCTAATGACGGGGAGGAATTCGTCATACATGGCCCCCAAGATCGGAACCCCAGAAATCTGGTGGAGATCCCACAGGCTGATTCCCACCTCCCCGTGATGCAGGTGAAAAGTGTTGGTCCTAGACGACCATATGCTCAGCAATTTCGGCATCAGTTTCTTGGGTTGGTAAATGTGGAATTGGGAGGCCCACACCGCCTCATACAACCCCACTCTCCTCAGATCGGCCCCGAACTCCTCGCATGAGGTGCCTACCCAGTAGGCCCATGCCCATTCATCAGTAAAGTTGCCACCCTGGCGCAGGTCCCACTCATCCGACCATCCTTTCTTCGAATCCTGAAAAGCCGCCTTCAGTATGGTATGGTAGAGAGGAGGGGACGTCTCCGGTTGCAGTGGCCTCCCGTCAATGTCGTTCACATGGTTGTAGAGATAGTCAGCGGTGACGGGTGTGAAGATTTCTTGTGCGTGACCATCGGCCGCCCTGAACCATTAGTGCTGGCATGGTATGCTCATGAACCAGCAAGCTGGTTCATCCCTACTCGCCTTAAGGATAAAGATGTCATCCCTCAGCCCGAAGCTGTACAGTGGAAGTTTCTTGAATTGAGGATAATCCTTCTGACCCTCCGATAATAGATCTGTCAAAGAAGTGTGGTCCGAGTGGCTTCAGATCAACTCCCCCAGGCTTGGACAGTTAGCCATCTCATCCCGACGAGCAGCATCTGCAAGCACCCCCAATACAGCCTCTTGATGGGCCATTTTAACTCTGGCCCTCAGAAAAGAATTTTTTCAGCTGGATCGTGAAGCTCGACTGCGAAGCTCGACCGCGAAGCTGAATTGTGAATCCGGATTGCGAAGATTGGTCGCGGGACCAAGCCACAATGTCTGGCCAAGGCTAACAAGTAGATGTTCGCTTGGCGCAGACGCGGTGTCGGGGACCCGCGGTTCACCGCGAAGCTCGATTCGCGGAGGGCTGTCGCGGAGTACGCGGAGCTTCGCGAAGTCGAGAGCAAAAAAGGACAAGGAAGGAACGTGAAGACAAAAGAGGTCGACCCCCCTATTTATAGGTGGCGACCCCGGAGCATCGCGGCGCGCCTCCCCCGCGCGGAGCATCGCGGCGCGTCTGGATCTGCAGCCCCAGTCAGCATCGCGGGCCCCCTTCGCGGAGCGGCATCGCGAACCACCGAATTTTTTTGGCGATTTTCCCTTAGACTTCGACCCTTTCCCTCTGCGGCTCCAAGTTTGAGGGGGGGCATTTGTTGGTTCCAAAATATGGCATGAAAGAAAAGATCAAAAAAGGAAGGTAGGGGCGCTGCCTCGTGAAGCCCCGATGCGAAGCACCCACGTGAAGCCCCGCCGCGAAGCGCCCCGACCCTCACGGCCTCGCAAAGCTCCAGAGGCGGTGATGCTTCGCGAATGAGTTTGACATTCGCGAGCCACCGCGAAGCTCCAGAGGCGGTGATGCTCCGTGAACACATTTGACGTTCGCGAGCCATCGCGCAGCTCCCGAGGCGGTGATGCTCCGCGAACGCCTTTGACGTTCGTGAGCCACCGTGAAGCTCCCGAGGCAGTGATGCTCCGCGAATGCTGTTGACATTCACGAGCGCGCTGCGAAACACCGGAGGCGGCGCGCGAGTTCTGCTTCACGACGCCCCTTCCCTATAAATACTAAACTCCATAGACGGACAATCCGACCTTTCGGCTTATTCTCTCCCGAATCGCGAAGCACTCTTTGCCCTGGTAATCATGAGCTCCGCGAGGTATCCCTACTTCGCGAGACGACTTTGCTTTGTCTTGTTTTGAGCCCCTCTCCCGAGAGGGATGCCCTTCGCGAAGCTCAAGGGCATTCACGAAGGAAGGGGATTCCCAAGGGAACCCGGGCAGCCGCGGAGCACTTATGCTTCACGAAACACCCAACCCATACTAGTGATCCCTATGCTAAGGCAGGATCGATACACATCGCGAAGCATACTGCTTTGCAGGACCCTACTTCGCGAGGCACCCCTTCTTCGCGAGGCAGTGCTCCGTGAACACTGTTCCACTTCGCGAAGCACCTTCCATTTCCACCTATGATCCATGCTAAGGCCAAGGCACTCCACTTCGTGAAACACCCAACCCATACTAGTGATCCCTATGCTAAGGCAGGATCGCTACACATCATGAAGCATACTGCATTGCAGGACGCTGCTTCGCGAGGCACCCCTTCTTCGCGAGGCAGTGCTCCGCGAACACTGTTCCACTTCGCGAAGCACCTTCCATTCCCACCTATGCCCCATGCTAAGTCCAAGGCACTCCACTTCGCGAAGCACACTCCTTTACTTAGAGATTACTCTTCCCGTGCGACCCTCCAGGTTTGCATGATTTGACTTCAAAGTCCCATGGACAATACCACCCGTAGTGTTGCTTCGCCTAATGCTTCTTCGCATAGGCACGCTAACAGCTATTGCTTCTTCGCATAGCCACGCTAACGTGGACCCATTGATGGTTCATTCCACAACCCCCCTATACCATGGCCTTACTGGTACCTTCCCTTCCCCAAGGACCAGAGGGTATCAGTTATGTATGTCCTAAGGGTGCGGAGTGAACCCACCTCGTTCGAGCTGCAGGACGTTAAACTGCCAAGCACCACATCCTCAACACATGACGTTAAACTGTGAACTGACCCTGTGACTCCGTCCTGAAGTAAGTCCCAGCACCATGGGCCACCTAACGCGTAATCCCCTCTTCGCTTCTCATGGACGCATCCTTCGCGACGTGGTCTTCAGGTCCTTGCAACCTCTTGTTTCTCACACCGAGAATGACTCACGTGGGCTTAGAGTGAGCACCGACCCTGACCCCCATCCTATAGCGAACTATGAGGACTTTGATCTGTACCACGGCATGGTATGTAGGAATCCTCTCTAAGGTTCAAGCCCACCCGTCATCCATTCACGTCAGGTCTCATTCCCGTCCAACACGATGTTAAACTGCATTCTGGTCCAATGGCAAGCCGTTGTGACCCATCCCGTATTCATTCACGCCGAGTTTCGCCCTCGTCCAGCATGACGTTAAACTGTATGTCCTCATCCAGCATGATGTTAAACTGTATTCCTCCTTTTGTCCCGCATGACATTAAACTGCACACCCATTTTCACCTGAACTACGCGGACTTTGATCCATGTCAAGGCATGGTACGTAGGAAACCTTCCCAAGGTTCAAGCCCACCACAAGTGGACCAAGGTCCACCTTCACGTCGGTTTGCCGACAAAGCCCCATTTGAACTATGAGGTATTTGATCCATGTCAAGGCATGGTACGTAGTAAGCCCCCACAAGGTTCATGCCCACCCATTATCCAATTCACGTCGAGTTCTACCTGCGTCCATCACAACGTTAAACTGCAATTCCAGTCCAACAGCAAGCCGTTGTGACCAATCCGAACTATGAGGACTTTGATCCACGTCAAGGCGTGGTACTTAGGAAGCCTCCCTGAGGTTCAAGCCCACCCGTCATTTATTCACGTCAGGGTTCACTACCATCCCGCATGACGTTAAACTGTATTCCATCCAAACTACGACAACATTGATCCATGTCAAGGCATGGTACGTAGGAAACCTTCCTGAGGTTCTAGCCCAATAATCATTATCCCAAAATGTCTCCTTGTCGGTGTGCTAAGCCCCCATTTTCACCTGAACTACGAGGACTTTGATCCATGTCATGGCATGGTATGTAGGAAACCTTCCTGAGGTTCATGCCCACCACCAGTGGACCCAAGGGTCTACTTTCACGTCGGTTCATTGATGAAACCCTCTGAACTACACGGTCTTTGATCCATGTCAAGGCATGGTACGTAGGAAGCCTCCCCGGGGTTCAAGCCCATCTCTCATCAGACCAAGGTCCACCTTCACGTCGGTTCGCCGACAAAGCCCATCAGACCAAGGTCCACCCTCATGCCGGTTTACTGGCACCGTCCCGAACTACGCGGACTTTGATTCCCTGCCACGAGGATATGTAGGAAGCCTCTTCAAGTCTGAAGACCAACTCCACCGTCACCCCTGCGATGGTCCCATTTCACTCCCCTTCGCTCCATTCATCCACCATCCACCCTGATCCTCGCCCGGACCATCATATCCCGGTGAGACCTTCTCGGTACACTCTTCACAGCCGCCTATGGGCTGGCCCCGGTATCGGCATCCCTTCAAGAGAAATCCTTCAATCCGATCTATCCTAGCTAATTCTCTGGTTGGGATGATCCATATCCGCTGGACGTTAAACTCGCAGCGTACCCTGTGTTAAACACGGGAAGCTGAGGAAAACCTCAAATATGTGTCTTTGGAATATAATCCCCCACGTTCGATGTGGGATGCCTCGGGCATCCACGCCCTCGAGAAGCCCTGTGACCAGGGACAACCGACAGACACGCCAGGTTCCCCAGCATCCAGACACGCTACTGATGCCTCAACATGACTACTCCCCCGACTGAAGGTTGCTGCCCTGACTGGTCCCTTTGGAATGTCCCGACAGAAGCAGTGTAATTATCTGGCGTCCATGGAAACATGGCACTGGGAAGAGTTGCATGAACTACGTATTGAATCTATGAGGGAGACCCGGACTAGGTAATGAGCTCCGAGGAGGAATCCACAGAGGGATGAACCGACATCCCATTATCCTGTTTCGATTAAGGAGTAGACGTACCTGAACAAGGAATGGATGCCGCCCGCCTTTGGAAAGTGGGAATGCGGGGCAACAAAGTCGTGTGGCCTCATCCGCGAACGGACGGACGTGCGCGCGCCCCGACGAAAGCATCGGAAACAATCGAGTATTTCTTTATTTCCCCAGTGCTTATAATCACCTCTTTCTAGCATAGGCCAATATATTCTTGAATTTCCCCAGTTATCTATACAAGGAGAAATAATAAGACGTCCACAGGTTGGAACATTCTTTGTTCTTGGTTCTATGAAGGTTTTCATTCATACTCAAGCATGGATATCATTCTTGTCCTTGGGTAAATTCTTCACTATCTTAAATAATTCAGGGGCCAGCGGCAGTGTTCTAGAATCGTCACCCTATGTTGTTGGAGGAGGAATGAATTAATTATACATTTCCCCAAGAATGGTAATTACATCTATTTGGTAAATATCTCATAGACTGAAACCAACTTCTCTATGCATCAAATGATAGGAATTCGTTTTTGGACACCATAATCTCAATAATTTAGGAATGAAATCAATTTTATATACATATATTTGCCCCATCTAGACAGCTTCGTAGATATGAACGTCTGACAACTCTTTTCTGAATTATGCTCAAGTTTGGTGTACCCATAATTCCAACAACCACTTGGGTTTTCCACACCCTCTAGAATGAATGTCCCAATATTCTTTCCAACCATTAGATTGATCTGTTTGAGAAGCCCAAAAAGTGGAATCATAACAATGTGGTCTTGGATCTACAACATGATCCTTCATATCAGGATTGCAACCAATATGACGAAGGATGCAACTAACATGGACCATTATTTCTTGTACTGGAACCCCCTTGCACTAATATTCATGCAGTTATAGTTGGAGTACTAAAGAAACCAAATATTTGGAAAATATTTATTAATAGATGGAACATGGTCATATTGAAAAATCCCAAGCTGGTATAAAAGTAAATTCGGAACTTTGTGGATAGTCACGTTGGTATGAAATTAAACCTTTCCGTAGCCCAGGAAAAGTACTCTCATCAATATCAAAATAATATGGTCCGATGATATTTATCATTTAACTTTTACGAGCATTAGATTCTTATTATGGGCCATCAATAAGTCATTCTATTCTATAAAATAGTGACCAATCTTCCATTATTAGGTTGGAATTTTAAAAGAAGAAAATCAAAATTTTGCAAAGGACACTGTTCGCGTAGGTCCGTCGATGAGGTCCATCACGTAAGGCCAATAACAAGGATTTTTAGAAGAACTCCTTCGATGAAGTCCTACAGAATAGCTTCATCGCTAATATAATTTCACCTTGAATAAATTTCCAAGTAATTATGCAAGAGAACAATGCGATGAGGCTGGATGAGTGAACTATGCAATGAGAGCCGTAAAATTTCGAAGAAAGCACTGGTAAAGAAAAATTGCGAAGGATGAGATCTATTTATAGGAAAACAAGGATCTATGTTTCTAGACAGCGTACAACCTCTTCACGTCGTACCTCATCGAAGCACCTGCGCGGAAAACCTGCACTGTTTAGCAATCCATCCATAATCTTTTTTCCCATAATTTCACCTCAGGACACGACCCTCTTTTTATGTTTTGGATGCAATCCTAAGGGGGGGGGATTATGTTCACAGTACTTGAGAAAGTTAACAAAAATACTATGAAGTGAACTCCAGATATTTTAGATCTCAATGTAAGGTTCGAAGAGTAAAAAGGAAAATCAAAATCTTCCCAAAGAGCTTCGTGATAGACGGGCTTCATAGGCCTAAGTGGCGAAGCTACGTGATAGACATACGTGACATAGCTCCACACTAGAGGATTTTTTATGCACCTACATGGAGTACTTGTGCAGTGGAGATACGAGAAGAACCTGTGTGGGCAATATCTCTTTGACCAAGACCCATCCGTGCCTATAAATAGAGCCCTTGGTCTCCCCATTTCAGAACAAAAATAAGTAAAAGACTCCATAAAGCTCCCATTGTGTAGATCTTTCACCTAGATCCCTCAAATTGTCTTAGGTAGCTCTCTAAATCATGAGAGAAGAGATAATTTAACGGGATAAGCATGTTTTGGAAGTATTTTACAAATTTTTCATAGGTTTGGTTCTCAAATGTAAAACATATTGTTCAGTCATCAACTATACCTATGTGACATACTTGCACGGTATACTTGAGCAACATATCAATGCGGGGGACCTACGCGACATACCTGCGCAAGGGAGCTACATGGCATACATGCGCAAAGCACCTATGAGACCAACTCAAGTACCCCTTTTCAAATACATTCATGGTAGGGTATCTCATTCTTTGGTTCCCTTATCTGAAAGGGAATAAGTTGATGCCTCCACCAAAACATCCTGACTTATCAAACATTTGGGAAAGTCACATCACAGTGTCTATATTATTTGGTTTTTATTTAAATATTTAGAGGATTACCACATTTTTTTCACAATTGGGTTAGGATTCATGGGATGTTTTTGGGTGTTTATATCCACAGTCACATGGAATTTTCTCTATGGAACAGTGTTGGGAAGTCCTCTGTTTGGAGGAATGGTTCGGTCCCGGCCTCTCCATTCTCAAAGAGGAGACCGAAAACCTCAGGTCTTTGGTAAGGAAGGTACACTTCACACTTTCATTTCTGCATAAGCATAAGTGAAGTATCCCTACACTACCAAGATCAATTATAGGTAATACATCCTAGTATAATCCCATCACCTTCAGACCTTAATCCTTTCATTGGACCGTTGTCCAATGTAAATAGAACAAAGTGGTAATGCTCGCCGCCTCTCCCTCTTCCACTTTTGTTGTCATAGGTGCTCCATCTTCCATTAATGGAGGAGTAAAATTTTGAATGTTTGAATGCCTTTGTTGAATCTTTAAAATTCTATTGTTTCTCAAATTGATCATGACTCACATGGGCTTAGAGAATTGTCATGGTTACAGCATTTTCACAATCCAATGAACTATGAGAACTATGATTACTGTTTAAACTAGGATATGTAGGAAGCCTCTTCAAGGCCCAAGATCACTGGATATCCTCCATAGGATTCCAACTCTAATTCCTTTAATCTGGGCATCCTCCTTAGGAATAAACCCCAAATTAAACCCCAGACATGGCCCCCTTTTGAGGAAGTAATCCCTAACTCATCTCTATCAAAGGACCACACTCCCCTATGAGACTTATTGAACTACATAGGCTTTGATTCCATCCATATGAAAAATTTAAGAAGTCTCCTAGAGGTTCAAACCCAACACTTCCAATCAATGCTATTCTCTTTGGGACATATTCCCAACATGGTATAATATTACTTAGAAACCCATATCCCATCCATGTTCCTTGGGCCACCTCAGCATAAGTCCCACACTAAGTTTTAACTAATTATTTTTTCTTAGAGGTCCTTATCACATGAATCTAAAAGGTAAAATGTGTCCAATTAAGTGGAACTGAACTATGAGGGTTCTGATTCCTTTTACAAGGATAGGTAGGTAGCCCATTTTATGGGAACAATCCCAAAATCAAACTAAACCTTCATCTCCCAAGATGAAAATAAAATTCTAGAGTGCCCCACTGAGTGGATTAAAATCCAGTATCATCATAATGATGATTAAAATAATCTCAAATAAGTGTATTAGGGGATACCATTGATGGAAAACCTCAAATACATACAAATACTTCCATTAATGAAGAACCATGAATGTATACTAATGATTCTAAATTTTTACACATGTAAAAAAGTGATATTAAATTCTATGGGATACTTATGATATGCTTGGTTAATTAATAAGGATTCATGAAAATGTTTTAATTTTACAGATAGAGTCCCGTAGTAGACAATAATTCCCCCCAAAAGGGTGTGATGAGTCCGACTTCCCATCCTCTCAACCAATGCACGTTCTTAAGTATCGTAAATTTCATAACTAAATGAATTCATGCCTTTGGAAAGAACTTCCTATTTCGATAAAGAAATGTTGGAAGTTTCCTATACCATGAATAAATCCAATGGAAACCTCCTAGAAATAGTGTTTCTTAAATCTAGAATGCACGTTTCAAGGAACTACAAAACATGTGTTAATGAAACTTTCATTCATAAAGGGTTATGATTTTGAATATAAGTTTATAATTATATCATAAATAGATAAGAATAGAAATTTTATACCACATATAATCATACATTTCCTATTTAAATTGTTTTTTGATTTTTAAATAATTTAATAATATATTATTTAACATAAAATATCATTAATATCATTTTTCACACTATTCATGTAATTTGAATTTAAAGATATAAATATTGTAATTAAATTGTAATATAAAACATTAACACATCCATAATATGTTATTTTAATATATTAAATTTTTGGTAAACTATAACTCAACCAAAAAATATTACTCAGAGTTTATGAAAACATTTATATGATTTTTCTACAGCATGTACATGCATTGTGTTTAGGTTGTGTAAGCATTTGAGGTGATCATTTCATAACTGATTTTTTTGAAAAACTATTGTGATAAAAAATAATTAAATTATATTTCAAATAGTTATTTATAACTGAAATTACTCTCCTTATATCCTTATGTAAAAAATATAGGTATTTAATATTCAAGATAGCTACATGTAGGAATTTTCGTTACTAAAAATAATATAAATTTCATTATCAAGAGAAAATCGGACAAAAATGAAATATATTAGAATTTTGGATATATAAGGTCAAATATAATACATATAATGAAATAAAGGAATGTTTTTTGTTGATTTTGAGACCTTATCTCATTGTTTTTAACCTTTTTTTACTTATTTTACGCTTACGAAGGCAGGAAATATTTTCCATGTTTACTATTTATAAATACCTAAAATAAAAATAAGAAATTTCCAAAATTTGAACATAACAATTACAGAATATGTTTTCTATTTTCAAATATTTGATCTCTACAAGTGTCAGAAATATGTTTTAATATCACTGTGTCAAATTCATTGGAATAGTTTTTAGAAAATAGTAATTTATATCATTAATATTAACATTTATCAAAATCATGAATATTGATTATTAAAATGGAATTAATTATATGTTTTTTAATAAAATAGATAATATTTAAATTTAATACCAAATTTTAAATATAATGGTATATTTAAATTAGTTTATTCAATAATAATAACTACTAAAAATTTAGAAATCTCAGTTTTTTAACTATTCATTAAAAATCAATCATTTCAGAAAAATCCTTAACTTTATCCCTAAGATAATTTTTATAAGTTGATATCAACAAAAAAGTTCATTTTTTCACATATATTTTCTAATATTGTATAAAATTAATTTTATTAATTTTTTGTAAAAATAAATAAATCTAATTTTTGAGGAAAAAGTATTTTTAAAGTATATAATGACTTTGAAAAAAAATGAGTACTTATTTATCTAATAATTTTATACATATTTTTTTTAAATTTATTATTCTAATTCCCTCCACCAACTTAAAAAGTGTTTTAATCATATATTATATTATGTTTAATTTAGAAATAGGGTTTTGTGTATCGCAAGCCATCAAATAAAATTTATTTTAAGATATAATATCTCATAAAATCTTAAGGTGTTATATTCTATTCCCATTAAAATGAATTTTACCCCATAATTAAGTCACTAACATTTAAGAAAATTAGGATGTATTTTTTTATCACATGCTTTTGTTCCCATGTATCTTTATAAAATTCTAATTTCCAATAATACTTTAACTAGGGGAGTAGTCTTCTTACGTAGAAAATTATCTGTATTGTCTAGGATTTATACCAATGTTTCTTTAAAGAAAATATCATGCTTCATCGGTTCAATGTTTAATTTTAGTATGTGTAAAGGATCTATTTTTCAATTAATTGATATGGATACATGGAACACATCATAAACCTGACAAAAAGTATGGTGTAATTTTTAGGAAATAAGTTACCATCCTCCCTCAATCAAGAATATTGAAGGGACCAATATACCTAAGACTCAAATTTCACTTAATTATAAATATAATTATCTTATATTATGGATAATTTCATATGAGTACCTTCTTAAAAACATTAAATCATATATTTCCTCAATGATTTTTGACATTACAATTCTATCGACTCTAATATTCAATGATGTGTTGATGAATTTCTCTAACATTATATGTTATTTACAATACTTACACAGGTCCCTATAAATATATTTCCATAATGTTATCTTATAAATTTTTTGTTTTATTATTCATTCCATAGAGTTATTTATAATAATCCATCCAAAAATTCGAGTGAAATCTATTGTTGTAAGGAAACTCAACTAGAGGAAGGTGTAGATCACAACCACATTTGAAATACAATGAAAACTATATTATCCTATCCTCTTGGGTTTTTATATTTCTATTAGACTGATCATCTATATAAAGGTGATATGAATTACTTATACTAAACTCTATATCCAAGTAATGTTGATGAACATTTCAGAACCCCAATGTAAACATTGGATCTTGACCAGATAAAAAATAATGTTTTACTCCAAACACCCTTTCCACCTCTTTAATATAATTATGTAATGATGACTAGGAGAAAATTTTTCTCTAATAGAAATTATGTCTAATGAGTTTGTAATGTCATAATTAATAACTCAAATATCATTAAGATCTATAAATTTTATTGGGATTCCAATGAAAAAAATCCATGGTGATGGTTATCTATTTCCATTCTAGTACGTGTAATGGATGTAACATAAAGTTAAACTTTTTCTCTCATCCATAACAAGATTACATTGTGATATCCAAGAAACATACTCTATAATAATTCTTTTCATTTTTAACCACAGGAAATACTCTTCCATATATATATATATCATCATAATTCCAGAATGAATAGAGAATGATGAACAACAAGATTCACCTAATAGTTCCTTCTTCAAATCTTGTATTGAATACACACATATGTGGTTTCAAAAACTTATCATTCTATCATAGTCAACATTGAATGAGAGAAAATTTATATTATTCCTTTTTGTTTCTACATCATGCTTTGACACCTCATTAATATTTAACTGGATAGATGGTTAATCATCCCATTAAGCAATATAATATTCCTCTCTTTCAATCAATATTTCCTAATACATTTTGGAAAATCTATAAATTTTATATTTTTTGTGGTCCTCATAATATATAATCATACTTGATCCTTTTTACTTGGAGAAACTAACACAATGTTCTCTTTCCCAAGGTGGTAATGTATTGAGAATTCATAATATTTAATCAACTCCAACCGTCTTCATTGGTTCATATTACAATATTTTTGACTGAATATATACATTAATTTTTTATTATCATTATATACATATTTATCAGTCATTATCCAAAAATAAATTTTCTATATATATTTAATGTAAAATTTACTAAATATAACTCTAAATAATGATTTGGGTAATTTTTCTATGAAACCTCTAATTGTTATGAGGAATAAGTTATCACCATATTATTCTATATGGGGAAACATCGTATCCCCTAATAAAATGTATCACTAAAGATAAAAAACACTTCTCTACTATAGGGTAGTGTAATATCAAGTGATTGTCCTAGCCTTTTATTTAGTTCCTTAAAATATACCTCACATTCGTCTATCTAATATAAATTTGTGTCCTTCTGAGTTAACATAGTGAGTGGATTAGATATCTTAGATAAAATATCAAAAAAGTTCTAATAATATCTATCCAAACTAAGAAAAATATAGACCTAAATCATAGTGGTTGGTCTAGTCTAACATTAAATAACTTCTCCCTTTGATTTATCCATCGATATACCCTAAAATGAGATTATATGATCCAAAAATGAAAGTTGTATCAAAAAATTCGCACATATTAATTTTTTCATATAGATTCTATTTTATTAGGATCTCTAGTATAATCCTTAATTGATCTTTATGATCTTCCTTACTTTTTAATATTATAAGAATATTATCTCTATATACTGGAAAAAACTAATCAAAGAAATATCTAAAACACTATTCATTAAATACCATTAGATATCGGAAGAATTATAAAGACAAAATAGAATCACTATAAATTCCTAATATATATATATTTTATGAAATTATATATTGGGTATGTCAGCACTCTTTACCCTCAACTGATAGTATCCAGATATAATATCAATCTTCTAAAAATATTTCTATCCTCATAATTGATCGTATAAATCATCGGTATAGGGAAAATGATAATTATTCTTGTTTATGATATTGTAATGTTCTTTATAATAAATGTATATTAAAATTGATAAAATATTCTTCTCAATAAAAAGAGAAGTTTCACCCCATGGCCATAAACATAACATAATGAATCACTTATCAAGATTATTTTGGAGTTACTTTTTAATTTCCATAGAAAAATAGGTTTTATTCTATATGGAGTCATTGAAATAGGTATTGCACCAAATATGAGTAATATTAAAAACTCAAAATCATGATTCTAGGGATGAATATGAATCTCTTCTAGAAATTCATCAAAAACCATTCATATAAGGAGCATATATTTGATGTTGAGTTTTTCTTTAATTATCTTAGACAAACACCATTATTGAATATAAATGAAGACCTATATAATGTATTCAACTTCCATTGAATATTAATATTTATAATCACACTGATATAAAATCATAGGTTGGTTTAGAATATAAAAATTAACTTCCCTTCATCAGAAATTGATGTTATCTTTATGTAATTAACGTCAATCCCTGCCTATGATCACATCAAATTTAGTTAGATAGAGAATAATGAAATTTTATGGAATCAAATTCCCCAAAAATTCAACCAGAGAAGAATCATAGACTTGATATTTGATCATCATGTCATTATGAGTGTTCTTTATTAATTAATAATCATATCACTAAGTTAGTATTGTGAGACCCTTATTAAATTCTTTAGATATAAAATAATGGATATATCTATAATAAAAAAATATAGTATCTATTCTACAGTGGATGGTATGTAAAACCTTTACCAAATTATTTTAATACCCCACCCCATTAATAGAGATCATGTGATATTTACATTTTTCAATGGGAATAATTGGTTATTGATAATGTTTAACAACATTAATCTTCATATTTTGTCAATGGTTAGTATAATTCACATACGCCTTGTATTTTAATCAATGGAGTGTGGGTGGTGCATTTTGTGGTGTTTTTTCCATTAATTATCTAAATAATTCTTGCAATTAGTCTGATATTTTATTATTAATAACCTTTTTTCCACACATAAAACATTTTAATATTCCCTCTATAAAATTTCTTGATTGTTTCCTTCCACACATTAGGCATAAAGGAAACCTCATATTCTTCCCTCTATGGTTTTTATAAATCCGTTTTAATTCAATGTTGCTTTTCATAAAAGAAAACCACAAGACTTTTAGGTAACTAGAATCTACATTTATACCTTAATATCCAATCAAATGATTTATTTATAGATACCAAATTCACTTATGGATAACAACATTTGTATACTTGGTTTTGAGGAACTGATGAATTTATCTACCTTACTTTCTAGTCGAATGATATTACCAAAATCATAATTCCTAAATATTTCAAAACAGTCTTAATAGGTACTAATGGATTCATTATCCTTCCTCTTTATCTCTAATAATTACTTCACTATTTTCATATTTAAAAGCTGTGGAAGGCACTTATTAAAAATTAATCTCTTAAACTCACCCCAAACTATAGGGTCAATTTCCTCTCATTGTCTCATGTTCATGATAAGAGTCTAACATTTATCTTCTTATCCATCCAAATGATAAATATCCAGAACAACTATTTCTTGTTTTGATCATTTGATAATGTAAAATAACTTCTTAATGGTACCGATCAATTTCTTAGAAACTAATGTATCAAATTACCCACTAATTTTTTTTGGTTTTTTCCACACAAAGGACTCTATGGAATGTTGTTCCCTCTTTTCTGAATTTTTTTTCTTAGAATGATTCATATCTTGATAATGTTGGATAATTATAGAAAAAAGATGCTCTCTTCTATATCAAATTACATTTTTAGTATTAAGAGGATAATAATTTCATTTTTTTTCACATACAGTATTTAAATATTTCCATTAGGTTCTATCCGACTAATAAAACCAAAAAGCATATTATAAGAAATGATAATCATAGTGGGAAACCTCCTGAGGAAAAATAATTAATATGATTTCTAAAAATTTACACCTTATTTTCAATATATGTCACCTTAGATTTAGTAAAGTTTAATCACAGTAATCATCTATTCAAATACATCATAATGGTTTGTAATGAAAATGTTAATTATCCCAAACATATCCCTTGGGAGTTTCAAACTAAGTGCAAAGTACGGGAACAATTACTGTACATTATAATGATGGTTGAGATATAATCAACAAACTATTTTCATGGTTATTACTGCAATATGCATATCTGTCAAAATCATGTCCAATTATAGTATTCAGAAAGGGGTGCTTTTCTAGGAAAAGAACTCTCCATTTTTTACCATAAATTTTGGCATTTTCCAACACATGGGATTATCCTGAGGGTTATCACTATATTTTTCTAATAATAATTTCAAAATTAATGTAAACATTATTTGATACAAAACATAGTGACCCACACATTTTATGCAAAATTATTACATCATATTATATCAATATTCAATACATAATATTACAATCCATGATAGAATCATATAGGTTTAGTGTCCTCATAAAATTGGTTGTATAAAAAATGTTGACAATGGGTATATATAATCTCCCACTAGTTTCATCATAACCAAAACCCTTATTATACATATTATACTTAAAAACTATCTTCATAACACGAGAAAATTAAACATAAATAACTATGATCGCAAATGCTTAGTAAGGGTAAACAAGGTATTTATCAATGATTTCATTAAAAACATGAAAAAAGGGTATTAAAACATGATCTTAACATTTGAAAACATTCCATGTATATTAGAGATAATAATATCGACCCAATTCAAAAATCAAGATAGTTTATAATACATGAATCATAATATAATCAAATAATGTGATCCATGATAGAATAAAATTTTCATTGGAAATAAGATTTTGGAATTGAAAAAATCAAATAAAATAATTTCCATATTCATGGATCACATCCAAGGATATCATAGCATATTGGGTTCACTCTAAATACCATCATATCATTAATCAAGGTTCACACCCAATACTATCATGGCGCATAGAGTCCCTTACTGAACTAGGTTAACTATCCATTTGTATCCATATTTTATCAGGAGATATACATATTTACCTAATACATTGGAGTGAAATATAATTCTAGTATCACCAATCAAACTATCATAATCCATTAACAGGTTATCTAAAATATCATAAATCATTCATCCTATATTATAACCCATCAAAAGGAACGTGTTTAATAAAAATTTCAACAATTCATCATAGCATAATGCATGGTGAAGAAATGGGACTCTTAAATATCATTCAATAATTTTTATAAATCGTACATAGAAATTATATGGATGATATCATTGGATCATATTCCCATTAAATGATAAGTAACATCAATCAATGCAATAATATATGAAAGTTGCTTTAAAATATCACTTGGAAAATTTATTGAAAAAATACCATTTTCACTTCTAAATATGTTCTATAAAATAAAAAAATTTACAAAATATTATCAAAATAATTTTCATATAAATTTACCATTTAAATATATAAATAAATATTCAAATAATTTAGTAGAAAAATTTGTTTTATTCAATCCATTTTAAAAAAATTTATTCCATTTAAATTTTCAATAAAAAGTCAAAAGTACCTTTTACAAAAAATAAAATAATATTCATTTTAGTTATTTTAAAATTAAATTATATATAAAAATTAAATTAAAAAATAATTATAAATAAGAAATATCATTATTTAAAACATGTCAAAAAAAATTTGTTGAAGAAAAATGGTTTTCATTAGAATAGAGAATCAAATCATTTTTCCTTAAAATTATTATTTTGATCTTAAGTACTTAAAGTGATGAAATTAAATAGAAAAATTATTATCAAGAAATAAACCAATACTAATAAAATTAATATGATTTTTAAGAGAATTTTCAAACTATTTAATCATCAGAAACATAATTATAAACAATCCTCCTAAAAATTAGACTTTAACATAAATCCCTTTCCTCAAGTTAGAGTTATTTTTAAAGTGATCTAAACTCATATATAATAATTTTAAATTTATTATACTTATAAAAATATTAAATAACTATAATATAATATGTGACAAAATTATATAATTAAAACACCCATTTATTAATAATTCCAAATAAAAATATCATTTCTAGGTGTTAATATTTTCATTTTTCATGAGAATTTAAATTCAGTAGTTCAGATATGAACTTTGATCATGGTTATATAATCACAATAATATTTAACATGAATTGAATATTATATATATTTATTATATATATATATTCTTAGATAATGGATAGAGATAGAAAAATTAATTTCATTATTCATAGAGAAGGTAGTTCATACCAAAGCATGAACATTGTTTTAATTTTTTGATGGAAAAAATGAAATAAAGGAAAATTATAATTTACCATTAAAAATAATTATTATATAATTTATATCCTATATATATTGATTAATTATATATTTATTACCATCCATGTAAAGAGAAAATGAAAAATGAATCACATCCCTTCATGGAGGTGGTAGTCCACAAATACGCAAGACTGTTGTTATCATTTTCCAATGGGTAGGAAGGTAAAAAGGTAGATATGATATTATAATTATAGAAACATAGTTTTTTAATAAATATACTGCAAAATTTTTAACCCCATCATAATAACCATTCGTGAACAATTGTGATGGAAAATGAATTATATCGCTGCGTGGAGGCGGTAGCACAGACGTACACACAAGAAATAATTTCACTTCCCATTTGATGGAAATGATAGTCGATAATGGTAGTTACATAATCATAAATACATTAACATGTATTTATTGGACGAAATTTGTTATTTTATTTTAACTAAAATATATTTATAGAAGGTATAAGATGAATTAATTGAAAGAGGTCACGTAGGAAGATTACCTCTTCTTCGATAAGCCTCCTTTAGCTCCCCTCTTAAGGACCCTTGGAATGATATTTAAAGAATAAAATCACCTCTAATTTATTTATGGGTAATTTTATAAGATAATTGGGTAAGTATTTATTTATCAAGTTTTATCCAGGTTGGGTAAATAAAAGATATATGGGGGTCCTTTTATAAGGGAAGTAAAAGAACATCAAGAATTATGAAAAATATTTTAATATAATGATGAAAATTTTAATTTAAACTATTCTAATTTCTATATATTCAAATAAAAATATTACAAGTTATAAATATAATCATCCAATTAAATTTATGCTTGTTTGGTGTCATTTTAAACCTAATATTTTGGTTTAACCCATTAATTAACTGATTTATACCTCAACTGTGGTAACAACCTTTTCAATACTAAGGGTTCATAGTTTTACTTATAATTTAAAAAATAGATCAAAAATGAAAAGGGGGTGAAATTTTGGACCATTTATCATCCTAATTGTCATATAGTATTTTCTTGTGATTTTTAAATAATTTAATAAAATATTATTTAACATAATGTAACTTTAAAATCATTTTAGATACTATTCATTTAATTTGAATTTGATTGATTGAATATAGTAATGTAATATAAATATAAAAATTTAACACAAAATAATATTTTATATTAACCTATAAGAATCTTGGGGTATTATAACTCACCCAAAATATATTAATTTGCATGTTTTTAAAACCATTTACACAGTTTTCTACTTCATGCACAAGTAATGTGTTAGCATTGTGTAAGCATTTATGATAATTATTCCATCATTAAAAATTGAAAATAAATTACCATGTTAAAATAATTCATATTTAATATAAAAAATTATAACTAAACCTATCCTCTTTTTATCCTTATGCAAAAAAATTTAGAGATATTAAATTCAAGCGAGTGACATTTTGGAATTTTCATTACAAAAAATATTATAAATTTAATTATCAAAGAAAAATAGCACAAGAATCTCATATATTAGAATTTTTTTATGGTATAATTTATTCAATAATACTAAATAAAGGAATGTTGTTTCTTAGATTATGAGACCTTATATCGTGATTTTTAACCATTTTTCACCCATTTTACCCTTACCAAGGTGACCAATATTTACCGTTGCTACAATTAATTATGACAAAAAAAAATAGACATATTTAATAAATATTAACCTCCTGATTCCAATTATTGTTTCGATTTTTAGATTCATTATTTATTAGTGGAAGAAATCAATTTTTATATAATTGAATAAAATATAACAAAAACAGGTTTATAAAATTATTCTTTAATTATAAATATAATCTAATATCCAAATCAAAAAATTTTGTTATTCAAGTACAATTAATTAGTTTGTTATAAATAAAATGTATCATATGTCATTTAAATATCAAATAAGAAATATAATGGAAATTTTAAATTAACCTTTTTACTAAAATGAGATTATATTATTTAAAAAATATATTTTTTTCACTATATATCAATAAATTAATCATTTTAGAACAATCCCAAAATTTCATTCTGAGTTAATGTTTATTTGATGAGTAATAAAACTATTCAATTTATAAAATACATTTTATTAAATTGGATGAATTTAATTTTATTATTTTATCATTAAATCCAATAAAAACATTTTTAAGGGAATGCTTTTTTAAATTACGCAGTGGCTACTAAAAATTGTGTACATATTTATTTAATACGTTTATAATTATTTTTTAATATTGTAGTTATTTATATTCACTCCACCAATTATGGATAGGCTATAATATTATAATACATTATTTCTTATTTATAATTAATGTTTCATCTATGAAAACATTCCAAAGAAATTTAATTTGAAGAGAAACATATCATAAAATATCAGGGAGTTAAATGTTATTCTACTAAAATCATCCCAAGATTTTTCATGAAAGAATTGTTTTATTTTAATACCCATCCTCATTTTCAACCAAGGGTATTATCCAACATGTTTCTATACTTTATTGATTAGGGAGATCTATTTATTTATCCCGTGCTCATTAATCAAGGGATTAAAAGTGGTGAAAGGAATTATTATCTTTTATGATCAATATGGAACATAAATGTATCTATATGATATGAATATGATAGGTGGGACCTAAATTATATACCAATCCAATGAATATGCTAATATTTTTATCTCATAATATACCTTGTATATTTCACTAGAGGTTATCCTAAACACACCATGTTAAAATGTCTTAGTGGTTACCCTTTACTTATGTTTATTAATCCCTATTTTATGTTGTTTCTACATTCCAAAGTTTCCTTGATGTTATCATATTATATCATGATTTTATTTTCATTATGATTATCAAACCTTTTTCCACCTTGATATTTCACTTGAATCACATGTAGTACTTTCATCATGTTATTCTTTTATTATTCCCTTATTGGGATTTATAACTCACCCCTTTTATTTGAACATCCCCATGTAATCATGTGCAATATTAAAAGGTAAATATATTTTTAGGGTAATTTTATAATGTTTTAAATCATTTATTTATATCCTTGTTTCATGTTAATGTTCTATCTATTAAACTTTCCATACACACTAGGAATCCTATTTTTAGTTATTGTATTATGTGTATATTTATATAATAAATTTGGAAATATTATATATACAATATATGGGTTTTAATTGTGAAATATTTTTATTTAATTATATTTTATTTTAGATATATATTATGGTTCTCACATATATAACTATTTATATGAACCCTTAATATTAAAAAAAGTTACACGAGGTTATGTGGATGTACAAGCCACTAACACAACCAATTGTGCTACAATAGCTATTGAAGACTACCGCCGCACTTATCAACGATAATGGCCATGGTTTTAAAATTTTATTATTCTTCCATACTAGTTAACAAAAACCTTATTTTATCTTTCTATACTTGATATATATGTTTTTATTCAAATTGGTAAATAAAATTTTCTTCTTTTATAAATAAAAAAATTTATATTATACGACATATTTGAATAATGGTCATTATGTGTTGGATAATAAAAAAATATTATTGTAAATTGATAATGAGTATAGTTTATATGGTTAATTTCACACCAAATTGTGCAATTAATAATTATTTTATATAAATAAGAAATATTTGACCAAGTTTTAAGAAGAATGGTATTTTTATTCTTTTGAAAAAAACACTTGGCTTGTGTAACACTATTCTTCCAGGAAAAATGACCAAAAATACATTTAGTGGAAAATGTGAAAGGGCCACCGAGCTTCTTTAATTAGTAAACAGTAATTTGTGTGGACATTTTATAGTTGAAACAATCGGTGGGTACATATACATCATATATTTTATTGATTAATTTAGGACATATTGAAATGTTTACCTAATGAGGAATAAATAGGATTCCTTCAAGTAATTCATGGAATACAAGAATTAAGCTGATAATAAATTTGGAAAGGAAATTATGAATATCAATTAAAAATATAGAAATTAATATCAATATTAATTATTCATTTATTCTCTAAGTATGTTTTGGTATTTTATCCCAACTCACTCTTTATAAACAAAAATGAAGTGGTGAATGTTGAAGGATAAACCACAAATTTGAATAATTGGTGAGATCCATGATGAGTAATGAATGAATTCCATTATCCTTTTTAGGATATTAAATATATACAAAAATATACACACTATAACTTGTTCTAAAAAAGTGTAAAATTGTATTATATATCAACTATTGTGTTGTAAGAAATCCATTTTTTCTAACCTATATAAATTCAGACTCGAATTATTTTTTATGTCCTCTTCATGTAAAAAACATTCACCCAAATATGTAATGTGAATGTTTATAGGATACCCCATGGAAATAAGTTCATATTACATATATTAACCCTCAAATAAAAAGTCAATATTGGAAATTTATTGCATATTTTATGATAGGGATAAAATTTCTAAACTAGGTAGTTGGAGAAAGATAGACATTAATGATTTTATGGATCAAGAAACACAAGAGTCAGAAGAAAAAATGAATTCATAAATCCTCGTATAAGATGATATTTCAAAGACACAATTACTATATTAGAGTATAAAAGAGGTTTGGTAACCTAAAAATAGGGTTTTCCAGTCATCACGGATAGTGATTCATTATTAATTGATAATAATGATCATGTAACATACAAGGCAGTAGTAATTGAAATCAAAGTATCAAAATGGTAAGAAGTCATGAATTATGATATAAATTTTGTGTACCAAAGTGATGTATTGATTTTGGTTAATCTTTCCTTATATATACCATTGGATTCAAATGGGTTTTCAAGAAGAAGTAATACAAGGATTGACAATACATTACCCATAAAGTGTGATTGGTTGCAAAAGGGTTTAAACCATGTCAAGGAATATACTATGATGAAACCTTTTCTATATTTTTTCTATTATAAAATATATCATAATTATAATTTACATAACAGCTTACCATTACAATGATATTTTGAATATGGATGAAAAAATAAAATTCCACAATGTGAACCTTAAAAAATATAACTATATGACATAACATGAAGGTTTTGTGACTCCAAATAATGAAAATCAGTATTAATGTTGTAGAGGTAAAATTTTAAATTAAATAATGTATCCAGGACATGGAATATTTAATTTGAAAAGTCCATAAAAGAATTTTTTTCCTAAATAGTGAATGTTATCCTTGTTTCTATTAGAGGTTTAGGTGTAGTGAAATGGTTTTCTTGATAGTTCAATCTGATAATAGACTACTTATAAAAAACTATATATGATTCTTACATTTTTTTTAAAAGTTGGATAAATTAAAACTTCTCTAGTAATTACATATTTGAATAAAAAAATATTAATTAGATCAAAACCAACCAAGATAGATCCAAGAGGCAACTATGACTAAGTTATGGTATGTACAACGAGAAGATACTGAAGAGATTTAGTATGAAACAATCCAAGAAGTGGTTTCTACCTATGTCATATGGCATAAATATTTCTAAGAAAATGTGTCCTCATAAAGAAAACTAATGATAAAGAATGGTTAGCATTCCATACTAATCAAGGATAGGGTGAGTCATGTATGCAATGTTATATGCCTAGTTGGATGCCGCTTAGGCCTTAAGCACAGAAGGAATATATCATGTTGATCAATGAGATATATATTTCATGTTTACTTATTTTCATGATTATAATTGATTTATTAAAAAATTAATTTTATATGAAATTAAAATTAATCCATTACCGAATTTTATAAAAATATAATTTAATTAAGAGAAAATATATAAATTAATTTTTTTATTTAAATAAAATTGTTCTTTAATTCTACAAATATTTGTCATGGGTTTTATAAGATTAAATAATATTTTAAAATTCATATTATTAATCCTTAATTTTATATTTTATCACTTAAATGGTTATATAAACTTCTTGATCATTTATATATGTTCATAATGCCATGAAAATTTTAATTTAAAAAAAACCACATTTTAGACTAAATAATAAATATTTTTAAAAATACTCAAAAAATCACACTGAATAAATTTTGGAAATATAAATTTTTAAAATATAAATTTTATCTAACTATATTTGTAAAATACATTTATTTATAGTTTAATTAAAAAACAAATTATAATGATAAATAGATTTTATTTTACCAAAACATAAAATGTAGGTGTTCTAAATATTATTTCTATCCTTTTTTATCATTTATAGAATTTTAATATTTTATATTATATATATATTATATGTTATCACAGTGATATTTTAAAGATGAAATCGTTAATTTACAAATACATCATGACCTTGATTGTAGTGTCTATAGAGAAAATCATTGAAAAAAGTATTATTTAAAGGGTTATATATTTATATATACCATGAAATATTTGGATATTAAATACTACCCCTTATGTAAATTGATTCCAAATAGTTTTAACAAAATAAATAAATTATTTTTTTCAAAAGGATAGAAATGAATTAAGATGAAATTTCAAATGAAATATCTATATTAATATCTTATGTAAAATTAAAAGACAAATATTCCTCCTATATCATGTTAACTAAATTCCTCATTTCCACTTGGAAGCTGGATCCTTTATTCCCTCATTTTAAAAACCTAAAACATTTTATAGTTCCTATACCACATTACCTTATGTGTTTCTTCCCACATGATTGACTTGAATTAAATTGTATATTTTTTTTCATTATCATCTTCATCGCCCAAATTTCAAAAATATTCATCTGTAACACCCCGAGGCATTACAAATAAATTTAATGAAATGCATGAAACACTGAGTCTCTTTATAATGGCACATTTTTTTAAAGAGATAGGTATAAAATAGTCATTAAACATAATTTTTTTCTGATTTAATGATTTAAATTTTGTAAAACTGACATCTACGGTTGAGATCAGTATGTTAATGGGAGTCGACTAGAACCTAATTATGTTTTGGTGAATAGTAACATACCCTAATAAATATAAATTTTATCTTTATGAATAATAAATCTTAGTAATATTTTTTTTATTATGGTTAAAATATAAAAAGAACTTGATTAATTTTTCAAGGTGATAAAAAATCAGTTATAGTTTTAAAATTGTTATTTTTTTTTATAAATTATGTTTTTTTTTAAAACTAAATTAATTATATTTAGATTTTCTTTAAAAAAATGTAGTTTTTTTAAATTCTACATCATAAAACATGGGTATGGTAAATTTTTGGGATTTTTTTCAAATAATTGAATTTTTGGTGAATAGTGAAATACAGTAATTAATAAAATATGCTAAATAAATAAATTTATGCATCATGATTGAGTCATGGATGTTTTAAATTTCCATTTGTTCCATATCACATGCACTTATTGCTATTTTCGGTTACATGGATCAATAATATTCATACAATTTAGCAAAAACATAATCTAATGATTAAAATAATGTAAAACCCCTCCTCTCCTCCACTATAAATACCACCCCACCCCCATCATCCTTTTACACCACTCAATCCATGATCCATGTCTAATTTTTTAAAAATAATATTCCAAAGACCCTCCCACCCACATTAAAGACCTTCTTGTCTAACTAGAAGGCCAAAATCAGTGGCCTTAAAGAGGATCTCAAGGTGAAGAGCTCAAGAGGTAAAGATCCTCTTTAATTTTCTTGTGTTCTCTTTTCAATTATTTATTTCGTAGACACTCTTCTCCTCCCATTATCTAAGGGGCATGAAATATCTATTATTATATATATTCTATAATTTTATCATGTTTATGTAAAAAATTAATTATCACTATTCTTCTCCTCTTCCTCTTATTCTAAAAATAAAAACACAATTTGTGTTGTGCCGATTACAAGAAATTATGGATGATGTGTTTTTAATTTCAATTACATCCTTAAAAAACTAGTTATAAGATCATTCTAATAGTTGAAATAGACTTCAATGTGTATGATATATTCTTCTTCATGTAAAGTAGTTATTATATATACATAATATTATGTTATATAATGAAACTAGTTTGTGATTATCAAATAACGGCCAAAATGATTGAAACCGATATCACTACAGATTTATCTAAAGAATAAACCTCATACAATATAATCAAAATGATTTATGGAATAATCTAATATTCAAGAAACATGAATACCATCTCATTCAACTTCTGGAATTTCATTTCCATACGAAAAAAAATCAAATACAACAAGGCCATGGAAATCATGAAAAGAACTCACCTGAAGCAATGGAAGGAACACAATAATAGAAATTAAAGTGTGAAATGATATTATGAACTGATAATATAATTTATTATATACATGAATATGTATCTTTATGATATTTATAACACTCTTTTATCCATTATACAGAAGTTTTAAACACATTTTAAGTAAGATGAACCCAAGGTAAGGGAGTTCTTAACCCAATTTTCATTATTTGGGTTAGCCTTATACTTCATTAATTACTTTTAATAAAAAAAATTAGTTGATTAATTTTGTTTATATTTTGTTTAATTATGTGTATTTAATTTGTATTTACATATCCCATCCACTATAAGTTTTAACTTCAATTATATGATATTTTTAAGTGGATTTTCTTTTAAAATCGTATTTTTAAATTCTATTTTTAAAAATAAAAAGCAATGTTTTTATGAAATTATTCATGATTTATGATTATGTTATAGTTATTGTGAATTTTTTAAGATTAAGGGTTATACCTACACTTCCCTCTATTACATTTGGTATGTGTTCTTTGGAAGTCGGCTGTATGGTCACTGCAAGTGTAACTAAAATGGTTAAACAATATGGTATCCATGAGGGTTATATTTTTCGGTAGCCATCAGGGTTACAAATTATAAGTTAGCTGAGAAGATTAAAATATTATGTATTTAATTTTCCAAGACACCATTATGGTTCTATTTATGTTCTTTATGTTTTGTAGAAATCTTGTATACATCTCATTTTTCACAAAGTAAGTATATATTAGTGACAAGTATGACTTTTTGAAAATGATTTCATACATTTAAAAGTCTTAATAGACTAATGTTTTATTTCCTTATTTTAATATCACTTATAGGGATTTTTTAACTCATCCTATGTTTTTAAATTATTTTCAAAGTTTTTATGGATGTGTAACACAAAGAAGGAAGCCATGTTAAATGTTATGAAGATTTGTCAAAGAAAACATGTTTTATTTGAAAAGATTTTTATTATGGTAGAAATGTATATAGATTTTGTGGTATCCACTCTATATAAATTTATAATGTTATGTATGTATTATATCAAAATTATCAAAAACTATAAACTGAAAATATACAAAATGTGAAAGGAAGTGACTTCCTAACTAAAATTCAATATTATACAATGTAACAAGGTCAGGTATTTTTTGTTGGTATCAATGGATGGTGTATATAATTTTAGGGGTTAAGATTATGTTAAAAGAATACTGTAAATTATTTTACTCTATGGTCATTTTTTAATGTTATTTAATTTAAATATTACCATGTTTTTCGACTAAGATATCATTTTTCATAATGGTTTCCATAGATGAAATAGTTAAGCTAATCAGGAAAGGCACCGACAGAATGACATCCATCTAAATCAGCATCCTTGAATGGTAGGGATTAGAATTGATTAGTTTGTGATAGTAATGGATTAGAAAGAACATCCAATAAATAGTGGTTAAATCCATGAAATATAACAACCAGAGCTACGAAAAAGGAACATGATGATAATGTAACATTTTATGAGGAAACACCCTCGTGCTTTCCGTGGATCTTATGACTGAGTAGCAGTTGAATGATGGATTAAATTCATTTAAATGATATTTGATATTATGGTATGTTCATAAAATATAAATTTATGTCTTTCCATTTATTGTTTTAATGTAAATGTGATCAGAAGTAGTTAATAGTCAAGAATATCATTGATATAGAGGAGACTAAATATTTAGAGTGGGATTAATTTAAAATTATTTTCCTTGAAAAATATTTTTTATAGGTAGTTTGACTTAGGATGGAGAAGAAATTTATTGAATTTAAGTAGAAGGAGGATAATTCAATGGTAATGTGTGAAGACAAATTCACCCGACTAGTGAGGTATGATCAAAATATTATTCTTGATCTTGATAGAAAAATCAACCATTTTTACTTAGTATTAAAGCCAAAATATAGAAGGGCATTGGCTTCCCATGAGTTCAAAAGTTACAAGAAAATTGTCTGATATGATTAGAGGGTAAACATTGAGATTAATAAAGATCACATGCACATTTAAAACTAGGATAAGAAGAGTTCCATATGTAAATTGATGGGTAATAATCAATCAATGAAATCCAATGGTAAGAAATTATAGTTTTCAGTTTTTGAAGAGTGTGGGAAAAATTACCTTGGGGAATGCATTACCAAAACCAAGAAGTGTTTCAATTTGGTATGTTTAGAAATATGTCATGAGATTGTAAGGAAAATAATCTTAATACCAATCATGATGAGAAATCTATAAATCTTTTTAAATGTGGTGAGATGGGTAATTATGAAAATTCCTCCCCAAAGAGAAATTTGAATGATGAAAAGAAGTAAGACTATAATCATAAGGGTGTAGTGAGATCCATTACAGCAACGTTAGTAGAAATCATCCCATGAAATGAAGTTGTATTAGCTACCTTATTTATTTACTTCTATTTTTCTATATATTTATTTGATACATGGTCTATACATTACTTTATTTCAGAGAAAGTTTTTGAAAAATTGGAAGTATCACCTCAAAAAATGAGATCAGAACTTGTTAATAAAACACTAGGGGGAAATATTATTACAAATAGAAATTATAATAACCAATAAATTTTGGTCTATGGAAAAACATTAAATAAAAAATTATTTTTTTTCCTTTGAATATTTTTATTCCGCACTTATTATGGATTGACTTTTTGTTTATCATTATACTATTTATTGTAGAAATAAAGAAGTTGTTTTTCATAAGAGTTTCAATTTGTATACAAGAATGTACCCATAAAATTGATTGAATATCTGGAAGCTGAGAAACCATTGAAATATAGAAATGAAAGTTATCTTACTCATATTTTTGAAAACAATGGAACTTTTTAGATTAATGATGTGTTAGTGGGAAATGTATATCTTGATGTTTTTTTGAGGAGTTACCTGGTGGTATACCTGATCATGAAGTTGAATTCACAATTGACTTAGTTCCTGATTCTAATACAATTTCAAAACCCCCTTATCAAATGGATCAAATTAATATTATTAAATTAAAAATGTGTCGAATGATTTTCTTAATAAAGGATTCATTCTTCCTAGAACTTTATCATGGGGTGGTCCTATTTTGTTTTTTAAATAGAATGATGGTTCTATGAGACTTTTCATTGATTATATAGCCTTGAATAACATCACTATAAAAAACATGTATCCTTTGCCCCATATCGATGACTTTTTTGATTAGCTCTAGGGAGTACAAGATTTTTCAAAGGATAAAATGACGTCAGGGTACCATCATTAGAAAGTAAAGGATGTAGACAAACCAAAACCACATTCTGTACTTGATATGGGAATTATGAATTTGTTGTTATGCCATTTGGGTTAACTAATTCACCTTATCTATTCATGGATCTTATGAAAAGAATGTTTCATGAGTTATTGGATATGTTTTTAGTTGTTTCTATTGATGTCATTTTGGTATTTTTTAAAAGTTAATAGGATCATAAAGAAAATATAGGGTTCATTTTGGAAACATTAATGGAAAATAATCATTATGAAAAATCCAGCATCTATGTTTTTTGGTTGCAACATATTTATTTTCATGGGATCATATTATATAGGGATGGAATGAAAATTGATCCTACCAAAACAAAAGTGGTTGATGAATTGAAAAGACCTAAAAATGTTACAAAAATTTATAGTTTTATTAGATTAGAAGGTTATTATACACATTTTGTTAAAATTATAATGGTTATCTAGCCTGCTAACTTAGTTAAGTCGAAAATTAGTTATATTTTTTTGGACTGAAGAATGTGATGTTTGTTTCCAAGAAATGAATAATAGATTGGTGAATTCTCTAATTTTGGCTCTACCTTACAGAAATGGTGATTTTTTCATCAACAATGATTTTTCATTGAAGAGACTTGGTTGTGTTCTGATATAGAATGATCAGGTAATTGCTTATGCTTGAAGACAACAAATAACTCATTATCTAATTATCCCACACATGTTTTGGAAATAACAACTATGTATTTTGTTTTTAAAATTTGGTTTCATCATTTATAGGGATCTAAATGTCACTTATATACTAACCATAAATGTATAAAGTAAATATTCACTCAGAAGGAATTAAACATGAGGTAGAGAAGATGGCTTGAAAAAATAAAGGATTGTGATTTCATGATCAATTACCATCCAAGAAAGTAAAACAATGTGATGGTTTCCTTGAGTCGAAAACATAATGAATCATTAACCATGATATGTTTGGAACATGATCCCTTGATTAATGATTTGATGAATTTTGTATTAGAATTTTTTGGTGTAAGAAATACCTCTATTTTGTTTTAGGTTTCAGTGCATTCATCATTATTAAACAAAATTAAGAAAGTGTATAAGGAAGACCATGAGCTATAGAAAAAGGAATAGTTGTTTAAAATGGGTAAGTTTCCAGAATCTATCCATGATAACAATTTTGTTTTAAGAATTTAAAAAATATTGTGGGTACCTTTTGATTATCTGATGAATAAAAAATTGTTTTGTGAAGATCATAGTTCTCTGTATCCATTTAATCATAGAAACACAAAGATATATAGAGACCATCAGGAGTATAATTGGAGGGATGGAATGAAAAAGGATATTGTAGATTTTACTATGAAATTTTTGACAATTCAATAGATTAAAGTTGAGAGGAAGTTACTTAAAGGGATGATTCAACCTTTACCAGTGCCAGAGTGTAAGTAGGAAAATATATCGATGGAAATCATTTTAAGACTACCAAATAATTCTCAAGGTAGAAATCTAATCTAGGATATTGTTGGCAAAATGACTAAATCTTCACATTTCCTTCCTATTCGAGATATGATGTATTTGGATTGGCTTTCAGAAATTTACCTAAAAAATATTCCTAATTTATATAGAGTGCCTCTTTCTATTTTATCTGAATGGGATGCCATGTTTACTTTTATTTTATGGAAGGTTCTTCAGAAGTCATTGGGTACCAGATTAAATATTGTTATAGTTTTTAATCCTCACTTAGATAGGTATTTAGAACGAATGATTCAAACTTTTGAGGTTATGCTTAGAGCTTGTTCACTGGACTACCTAGGAAGTTGGGATCAAAAACATTCATTAGATGAGCTTTCTTATAATAATAGTTTTCATTCTAGTATACATATGGCACCTTTTGAGGTATTGAATCAGAATAGGTGTCAGACTCTAACTTTATTTGGCTAAAGTTAGGGAAAAAAGTTGATGAGACTATAATTAGTAGAGGAAGTGGTTGATAAAGTTAATATGATCCAGAAGTACATGAGGATATCTCAGAGTAGGTAGAAAATTTATGTAGACAATAGGAGGAAGGAATTTTCTTTTGAGGCAGGTGATCATGTTTTTCTTAGAATCACACCGTGGAAATGTGTTATGTATTTTGGTAAAAAAGTAATTCTATGTGCTTGGTTCATTGGACATTACAAAATCCTAGATAAAGTTAGATTAGTAACCTAATAAGTATATTTTCCTATTATTTTATCTAAGGTACATAATGTTTTTTATAATATGATGTTGAGAATGTATGTCCCATATTCATCTCATTTTATTAGCCCAAAAGCAGTTCATCTAGAAGAGATCCTTTATTATGAAGAGAAATATATTAAAATTTTTAGTCATAGAGATAAAGTATTGCGGAATAATTTAATCCATTAGTCAATGATTTTGTGAATAAACCACATCGTTGAAGAAGAAGCATGAGAATCTAAAAATGATATGTGGGAAAGGTACCCTTACTTGTTTAATATATAAATATAAAAATTACGAGGACACAATTTCCAAAAGGTGAAAAGAATGTAACACCCTATGGTTTTAAAAATAAATTTAATAAAATTCATGAAACATTGATTGTATATATAATTAAACTTTGTTTTAAGGAGATAATGATGAACTATCCATTAAACATAATTTTTGTCTCTTCTATGATTTGAATTTCGAAAATGGACATCTACAATTGTGATTAGTATGTTATTTAGAGTATGATAGATCCATCATTGTTTTGGTGAATAATAACATACGCATAGGAATAGTAATATGATCCTTATGAATCATAAATCTTATTACTATTTTTTGTCTTAAGGTTATAATAGAAGGAGATATTGATTAATTTTTCAAAGTGATATAAATTCATTTATACTTTTAAAATTGTTAATTTTCAAATAAATTATGATATTATTTTAAAATTAATTTAATCTTATATAAAAATTTATTTTCAAAAAATGGATTTAATTTTTTAATTCTACACATCAAAAAAATGGATAGGGTGAACTTTTGGGATTTTTATAAAATACATGTATTTTTAGTGAATAGTGAAATACATTAATTAACAAAATAATCTAAATAAATAAATTTTCGCATCATTATTGATTAATGGATGATGTAAATGGCCATTGTCTCGATCTCACATGTTATTATTACTGTTTTGGGTCTCATGAATTAAGATTATTTATAGTATTTATCAAATATATTAACCTATGACTAAAATAATATAAAACCCCTCACATCCTCCACTATAAATACCACACTCACCCCTATTCCTATCACACCACTCAAGCATTGGTCATTATATATTTTCTCCCAAATTATCTTTCCAAGGATCTATATCACGTCCAAGACCTTCTAGTCTCACCAAAATTCCAAAACCATGGACCTTAAGGAGGATCTCAAGGAGAAGAGGCCGAGAGGTAAAGACCCACATTCATTTTCTTCTGTTTTCTTTTAAATTCATTATTTTATTATACTCTCTTCTTCTCCCTATATACAGGATGCATGAGTGATCTAGTATTATGTACATTCTGGATTGTTATCATGTTTTTAGAAATATTCATGGTCATCATTCCTCTCTTCTTCCACTTATTCTAAAAATAAAAACATCATCCATGATGTTCTGATTTAACAAAATCATGGATGATGAGTTTTCAAATTACATTAAATCCTTAAAAATGATTATAAAACCACTATAATGATTGAAATAGCTTTTAAAATGTAATTTATATCATATTTAATGTTTTTGAGTTAACATATATACATAATATTATGTTATATAATGAAACTAGTTTGTGATTATCAAAGAACTGCCAAAATGATCTAAACAGATGTAACTAAAGATTTATCTAATTATTTATCCTCATACCATATAACAAAAATGATTTATGGAATAATTTAATATTCTAGGAACATTAACACCATTCCATTCCACTTTTGGAATGTCATTTCAATTATATAAGATAGTCAAATACAAACCGGCTATGGAAATCATGTAAAGAACACACATGAAACAATGGAAGGAACAAAATAATAATAATTAAAGGGTAAATTTATGTTATCAATTATCATATACGGTTTTATAAACATGAATATGTTTCTATAAGATATTAATAAAACTCTTTTAACCATTATTAAGGAGTCTAAAACACATTTAAAGTAAGACGAACCTCAGGTAAGGGAATTCATAACCCAATTTACATTCTTTGGGTTAACCATATACTTTATTAATTATGTGGTATTAATTTTTTTTATAGAATTTGGTTTGTATTATATTTAATAATGTGTATCTATAGTGTATATAAATATTAAATCCACACTATTTATTCTATCATCAATTATAGGATATTTCTAAGTGGATTTTCATTTAAAATCCTCCATTAACATTTTATTTTACAAATTAAAAAGAAATGTTTTTCTAAAATCATTCATGATTTATGATTATTTTCTAGTTCTTAATAATTTTTTATATTGAATGGTGGGACCTAAATCTAACTCTAATTCACTAGGTGTGTTTATGTTAGTGGTCGTCTATATGGTTACTCCAAGTATAACTATGATGGCTACACAATAAGGTTTAATTGAGGGTTACATTATAAGGTATCCATGAGGGTTAAAAAATTTAAGGATTACATGGGGGATAAGAGATTTTTTAATTTATGTATCAATATATGTTTATGGTTCTATTAATGTTCTTTATGATTTTTAGAAATCTTATAAAAATACCATGTTTCAAAAGTTAAGTATGTAAGGGTTACAAGTATGTCTTTTTGAAAATGATTTCATACATTTACAAGTATTCATGGACTAATGTTTTCATTCCTTGTTTTTTATTTGTTTGCTAATTTTTTGTTAACATTCCATGTTTTTAAAGAAATTTCATAGGTTTTAAGGACGTGTAAAACATATAAGTATTCCATGTTAAATTTTATGATGACTTTTCAAAGATAACATGTTTTATTTTAAAAGTTTTATATTATAGAAGAAATGGATACTATTTTTGTGGTATCTGATCAATATAAATGTGGTATTTTATGTATGTATTATATACCAATTCTCTAAAGAAATAAACTTTAAAAGATCCTCAATGTGGGAGGAAGTGACTTCTTAACTAAAATTCATGATTATGTAATGTAATTAGGTCAGATACTTATACTATTTGTATCTTATTTAATGTTCTCTGTTCATTGACAATATTCATAGTGTTAATCATTCATAATAGTCAAGTTAGTATAATGAAAATATTTTTAACCCCAGTTCATGTCCCAGTGGATTTCATGTCAGGAAAACCACTGAATTTTATAATGTATCCATTGTTAAATTGGTCCTTTCATTCCACAACCATTAATTTAAAAGAAAATTAGTGATTAGAATACATAAATTATTAAATATTAAAAGGAAAAACTGTGAAATTAGAAAAATCATTCGCAAATGATGTGAATACCATAATATATGAAACGTTATCTTCAATATAGGTCATCTATGGACACTTTAATAGTAGGTTCTCTAATTTGGTTATCTTTAATTAAATCAGATGTTCAAAAACATCATAATGTGTTTTAATGAAAATGGTAATTAACCCAAAATATCCCCTTGAAGTTTCTATAATGGTGTGTAATTAGGTCCCACTTACTATGCACTAAAATAATTATTGAGATATACCTTAATAATTGTTTATGGGTAGTTACCCCTAGATTAATCTATGTTTAAACTACATCAACTTTCCAGTATCCATAATGAGATTTAATTTCTCAAAAAACCATATAATATCTAATTTACTATAGTTGTAGGAGGTTATTCTATACACAAACATATGCCTAGGGTTTTCACTAAATTTCTCTATCATAATCTCTAAATGAAATAAAATATTCAACACTTACAACCTAAAGGTTTATTTATCCCATTGAAACTAAGATCATATAGAAGTTATCAATCCTTAATTTTATTCTTAAATCATAAATCATCCTCAACCAATATCATCATAACCTATGATGCTTTCTAGTCACTGTTCTGATACTAGTAGCAGTTCCCACAATCTATGTTCTCAAATATATTACTTAAATCACATAAGATAAAACACTATATTTAATACAAATTTATTATTACAATTTATTTGACACATTTATAGTCCAGTGACCTTTTAGTTTATATTTTTAAATAATTAGGACACTTATGTAACTAAAAAATATAAAATTTTCACATAAAATGGAATGATTTTCCCACTATATAAAAAGATAATAATTCTATAAGAATTCTTAAATTTTGCCCATAAATTATCCACAAATGATAATATTATAGGATCATAACACTTAATACTTTATTTTTTAACCTAGGGAAAGAGAAACATAAGAAGGGGTGAGCTTAAACGATCAGTATGGGTAAACATAACAAAATTGTAACATGAGATATGTGTGGAATGAAATTATATCATAATAAAGAGGATCATAAAAATTGAAGAATAGAATAAATAGATAATATGCTCTGTACATGGATTGAATAATTTTTATAACATAAGAGCACAAAATCATAATAATGTGGTGACATCATATGCATAAATCAGGGATCCTGATATTTTTAACATTACATATTTATCATGGCTTATTTTCAATGCATCATTATTTTCTAGAATCACTTCCCACACACATTAATATCTAATTATGTGGAAACAATATGCAAATCATTAGAGGGTTATAACGTTTCAGACCCACCCCTTAAAAAAATTAAAATCAAACATATGTGTGCCATATGGTTTTAATCAACATATCATAATAACCCATGGAATAAAAATGAGTTTTATATCTTTTAAAATTGGTTCCCTAAGGAATAATTCATCTTTTCATAAATAAAAATGAAATGGTAAACCCATGGAAAATAAATCGACATATAATTATATTAATAATCATTACAGGGAAATACCACTTAATAAATATTATTATGTAAATTTTTTTACACCATCTAGTAAATGGATATATGGTTTAGATAATAATTTCCCCAATCAACTGATGTATTTTCCATTTATGTGAAAATACTTAAATTAAGTAATGGAATACATAGAATTTACAAAGGGAAGGGATTGGTATTAAATCATATCAATATAAAAGAATTATTAGTTAAGAAAAAAGTGATGATGGATCATACCATAGATGTAAAATAAAATTTCATAATCCAACAAAATAAAGAAGGTGAATGTTGTCATTTAAATGAAAACCTTATAAAGAGTATGACATAGATATATAACAAACATAGAATCATTGGGAAAATTAATTTGAAAATAATAACTTCCTTTTAATTTGAAAAAATTTAAAAAATAATGTTTTATTATACCATAATAAAAATAATTTCCTTTTTTGAAAACACTAAATCATAGAGAGGGTGTCTCTAAGAAAATGATAATGGTGACATAATGATATATTCAAATGAAAACCTGTAAAAGGTATTTTGTCCATAAAAAATGATTCATGTGAAACAAATTATACATATTTTATTTTAATTTTTTTTAATGAAGGTCAATGTAGTTAAAAATAACTATAAAATAATCTTTATGGATAAACATTTAAAACATTTACAACATTAATTTAATGGAAAAATTGTTTTTAAATCTATCCATGTAGAGAAATTAAATATCCATTATAAAACTTTTATGAAATACACACTATAAATAAGATAATAAAACATGAATTTGAAAATTTTTAAGAGAAACATTATGGTCACATGAGATGAAACATATTTGAGTTACATATCACACTTTTTATAGTTAAAACATGGTGAGGATGAAATATGTAAAGACCCATAAAATTCAAGGGAAATTTTTTCTTAATTTTGTTTGAGATTTTACAAGAACGCAATTTCTGACGACACCTGATTCCAAGGCCCGATGTGCCCAGAATCATTTTCCGAAGTTCAGCTCGGGTGCGTTCAGTGAATGAACGAGCGGGTTTTCCGAAATTTTAGACTGGTGCTTGGAATCGAATTCTGAGGGCATCGATGAATTCACAGTGCCGGTAATTGCTTAGGAAAACCTTTTCTAGAGTTTTGTTTACATGGGAGTAATTGTTAAAAATTGTGGAAGCTTAAATAAAATTGAGCTTCAAATTTTATTTTATTTTCACTAAGTGGTTTACCTTTGGGTGGAAGTTGGGTAACCACCCAAGAGAGGTTATGAGGGCGGTGGGGCCCACAAGAACCCCACCCCTTCATTTTTCCTAACTCCTATAACCCACCTTTTATAATGACAACATAAGTTTAATTATTTATGTGGCTTCTTTTTGAATTTTTTATTTTTTAAATACATGCCAAGCTTAAATAAAATAATGAGTGTCTTATTTTATTTTGGATGGACTCGTTGTGTGGAGTTTTGAGAAAGGAGATTTCCAACTCTTGAAGAATATACATCTTCTTCCTTGAAGAACGCGAAGAAAACCGACGCGCGTTCCTTCGTTCCTTCTTCCGGCATCAAAGGAAGGGAGCCACCATTCCTCCTCGGACGATCTCTGTCAACGTTTACGAAACCTTCTTCCGTGATGTTCAATTCTGTGACGCCTTCTTCCACGACGGTTAATTCTGCGATGAACCCTCGGTCAACAAATTCGATGAGGTAGGGGATTTTTTTGTTCATGAATAATCCCGTTGTCGTTTCTCATGAAACTTTGTCGCTTGCTATCAATTAACGGGAGGGGGACAGACAGCACAAACACGACCGACCCTCCTCCCTTGTAAGTTGTGCTGATGTGGTTTGAAGGAAAGCGGTGTGGTGCAACGACACCGGGTGGGATCATACGACAAGGGTGCGCGGAACCGTCTCACCGTGCCAGAGAACCTCGAAGACACTGCGGCCGGAATGGGGCCACGATGGAGGGGCGCGGCGCCGTCGCGCCGCACCGGACGGACCAAGGCAACGGCTCAGGCCGCGAAGGAGCTGGGACCGGCGGCCGGTTCCAGGCCGTCGGCGTCAGAGCATGGGGACCGGCCCGCGCTGGCCCCTTGGTGCAGCAGACAGCCGGCCGGAGCGGGCCGGTTGGTCAAAGGAAGGGCCGGTGGTTCGTATCCCCTGGCTGGCCGGAGAAGAGCGGCCCCCCACATGGGGGCCGCGGTTACAAAACAAGGGACATCGCCCCCCCCCCCCCCGACCGAAACGACCTAGCCACCTGGCCACCGGGCCGCGCCAGCCGGGCCCAGCCATACCCAAGCGGGCCGGACCCGGACCCGGGTCGGTTCGACCCGGTTCGGGCCGACCTAGGGGTCTCGGGCCGGGTCGGTCCGGGCACGAAACCCCCACTTCCGGACCCCTTTTGGTGTTTTTCCCATAACATGGGATACGATCATCCAATCAATTCACCATAAGTTGTGATGCGATCCTTGGATCGAGATGGTCATTTTGATATATCACAATCAAGGTTTAGGAGAACTTTGGGTTCTGCCTGGTTGGTTCGTACACGAAACCAACCGGGCCCTCAGATCGGAAACGATTATAACATGAGTTCCAGAGGTCCAATCGATGATCCATCGACTTTGATGGATTCCTCTTTGTGAGATAGATCTTTTGGATTACTCTGCTCGAGGTTTGGATGCAGTTGGAGTTAGGTCTTGTTGGTTTTGACTTAAAAACCAACCAGGCCCCTCGGACAAAAAATCCAATAACTCTCAGACCGGACGTCTGATTGACGCGTCGTCTATCACGTTGAGTTCCTGTTGACGATATGGAAATTTTTGATACATCAACTCCAGAATTCTTTTCTATTGATGTATCAGACCTCGGTTCGTGGAGTGGACCCTCCTCCGACGAGCTTGCTGTGTGCGGGAACCCTAGAGCTGGTAGCGACTACGAAGACGATGATGACTGTACAAAAATCCTCCATGGATTTTACGTCGACGACAACAACACTCAGCAATCCAACGTGGATCAGTTTTACCGATCCTGTGTGGGTCAGATCCTGTGTGGATCAGCGCTCAGCGGCCCAATGTGGGCCAACACCTACAGATCCTGTGTGGGTCTGATCCTGTGTGGGTCATTGCGGGGGTTAGTTACCTATAGATCCTTTGTGGGTCATTACGGGGGTTAGTACCTACCGATCATGTCTCGGTCCGACGACTTAGATGAATCAGTGGATACAACTGATCATCTCTATCGTCATACGAAGAAGTATACCTGTGTGAGATGAATCTTATTTTGCTTTCCTACGTAGATTGTGTTCTGATATCCTGTGTGGATGTGATCGATCTTGGGCTCAGATGTTGGAGCCGATCTTGAATTGATATCTTAGGTATATGTATGGGAATATACCTAAGTAGTGTCGGATGTTGCTTCATGATTGTATATTTCCTTTGAGGATTATCCTTTGTGGATTACGGGAGACCTTCGGGGGTATTGGGGTCCCTAATGAGTAGCTTATACTCACCCCTACACGGGCAATGCCCGCACTACATTGTGTTGGTTGCAGATGACGGACAGTGCTGATCGTGGATGAGGCTTGCGGGGCTGGACGGTACCTGAAGGTGGACCACTAGGCGGGACGTACTCGGAGTGGACGGTTGGACCCGAGGAGCTGTGGAGGATATCTGTACCCACCCTTCAGGTGGGACTTCCAGTGGATGGCTCGATGTTGTGGCTTTACTTTCAGTTGTTTTTTTCCCTTTTCAGTTGTACTTTACTTTCAGTTTGGGTTTGTATTCTGGACCACTTACTTTTCCGCAATTACTATTGTACCCAGTTATTACTTAGTGATTACTTATGTTTTCTTACTCTGTGTGTTCGTTTACTTTACAAAGGCAATGCCTTCCCTTTTTATCGGGATTTACACCTTGGTGCTAGTTGCAAGCCCCTGGCCTATGGAAGGTGGGATTGGGGTAGTCACGGCACGGGCCCTGAGGACAGGTAATGACAAATTGGTATCAGAGGTCTATCTTCGAAAACCACCATGCTCCCTTGAGATGATCGAACAGGTCATAAATCCTAAGTAGCGGATACTTGTTCTTCACTGTCACCTGGTTCAGGCGACGATAGTTGACACAAAGTCGCAAGATCTCGTCCCCATTCTTGGAAAACAATATTAGGGAAGCCTAGGGTGAAACACTGGGTCAGATGAATCCCTTTACCTAAACTTCCTCCAACTATACTCGTAGCTCTCGAAGCTCGGTGGGAGCCATCCGATATGATGGGGTGGATATCGAGGCTGTCCCGGGGTACAAATCAATATAAAAGTCTACCTCTCTATGAGGAGTTAGTCCTGGAACATCATTGGGGAAAACATTCACATACTGATCCACCACTACAGTTAAACTTGGACTCCGCACGTCAACTGCTCCTCGGATGAGGCTAGCCAACTGATGAGTGATGGGATTTCCTCTCCTCTACGTGAGTCCATCCTATGCTGCAAAGGCTCCCTTCTCGCCGGTGAAGGTGAACCTGCTCCTATTGGTGCATACATATTGCACGTTTCGCCTAATACAGTCGATCTGACCTTGGACTGTAGATAACCAATCCATGCCCTAGATGATGTCATAAGGCCTTGACGTCACTTCAAGAAGATCCCAACCGAAGCTCTCGCCTCCTAGAGTAAGCTCACACTGCCGGCACCAGTGTGTAATCGTCGAGTCTGCTCCAGTAGGAGTCTCTAGCTGTAAGGATTGAGCCAAAATATCTGTCGGAATCTCCAAGCTCCGAACATGGGCAGCAGATATGAAAGAATGACTCACTCTTGTGTCTATAAGAACTGCATCAAGGGTGGAATAGACACAGATAGTAACTCGAAACATCTCAGGCGCGCCGTGGTCGTAGGCCTCCACTACCTGGAGCTGTGAGAAAACAGAATTAATGCCTTCCGTTTATATCGTGATTTACTCCTTGGTGCTAGTCGCCAGCCCCTGGCCTATGGAAGGTGGTCTTGGGGTAGTCACGGCACTGGCCCCGAGGACGGGTCGTGAAAAAATATATCAATTGAAATTTATTTGAGTTTTTATCATCGAATTCATGATTTTATTTGAGGTTTCATTACATAACAATGGAGGATATTAATTAGGATATGTATCATATCCCAATATAAAGAAAAAAATATAGTGTCCTGGGATTTTTATATATAAATATTACACCTATTTTGATTAATATTCAGCATATAAAAATAAAATCCACACCATAACTATAAAGGTTCCGAACCTTCAGATACTAGATATACAATATAATTATTTTATTAAAGATCATATGCATATCCCATTAAGATATTCCATAATATTAATCTTCATAGTCATATCCTAAAAAATATTCTTCACAACCTATGCAATTTAAACACAAGAAAGGAGTGAGTTGATATACTCAATAATGGTAAACATGGGAGATATTAATCAATGATCATATGAAAGAATGATTTAAACATAAGGGTAGGTGATCAAAATCGTATCTTAAAAAGCTCATAACCAATATGAAAAGTAATATTAACATGGTTTATGACATAAAACATTATTATTCCAAATGAAATGAATCATTAAATGAGAAAACATCATAACTTAATTATGAACCCTAAGTTAATGACATAAATGTTTGTGTTAAATCATTATAAATATAGAAACTATTTAATATGTAAATTTTAACTACCAATAATATTGTATATGGAATAAAAATATGAATCCTCTAATGGATCAAGCACATTGACCTTTTTACCATAATGTGTCAATTATATCGACTTGTTTCCCAAAATGGATCATGCACTTAGGCTTGTTAACCATAACTATATAATGAGATATAATACGTTACCCAATTCATTAGAGGGAGATATAGGTACCACCAATCTCATAATGAGAATCAAATATATTTTTTCATAAGATCATAAAAAATTCATCATATAAAAAATTGTGAAAAAATAGGTTTAATAAACATTTCATCATATAATAGCCGATCTAAAAGATAAGAATTTCCTATAAATTTAATCTTTTTATCATAAAAATAAACCATCCATTGAAATAATAAATATTTTATCCTTGGATAATATGTCATTAAAGTATATTTAATATGAATGTATCTCATATTAAATGGAAAAATAATTTTTAAAGATCAATTTGTATAATTCTTGAGGAAAATAATCTTCCTATTTTGAAATTACTTTTTTTTAAAAAGTTGTGAATTTATAAGGGAAACATTTTATTTGAAATTTTACTTGTAAAATTGTAAGGAAATATTAACAAAAAATATAATTCCTAATTGTAGAAAAATATATTCATTTCATATAAGCTAAAAAACATTCCCTATACATATTTATAATGTAACTCATTCAGAAAGTGATAAAAATATTCATTTTTAATCATCTTGTAAAAAATAAAACACTTGAAAAAATATCATTGAAAACTTATTTTTAAATATTAAAAAATTATGTTAATTTTTTTTATAAAACATGAATATGGATTAGAAATATCAAATAATTTTCTCAATAGAGTCTTAAATGAAAACAATCTTTAATATTGACGAGATTGTGAAATAAAAACCTTAACTAGGGTTATGATTACTTCAAAATCACTCTAACCTCTTATATAATGAAATTATATATATTATAATTCTATAACCTAGTTTTTTTCATAATTATAACATTATATATGATCTAATTATAGCATTTAATCACTTATTTTATCAAAAACTCCTTATGAAAATCGTTACTTCTAGGTTTTAACTGTTTTTTTTATCATGAGTATTTCGGTTTAGTAGTTTTGGTCCTTGTACGTTTATCTTAGAAACATACACTAAAAAAATATTAATCCTAATATAAATGTAATATTTATTCATTATATATATATATATAAATTTATATTCATCCATAAAATTTATAAATAGGAAAATGAATTACACCATTTAGGGTGATGCTTGGACGTAGGTACACATTAATGTTGTTTCCATTTTCAAATGATGGGATGAAGGAAAGTAAAATAATAATTTACCAAAATAGAATCATTATTATGACATATATATGATATATATTCATCAAATTATACCATATTACCATCCATGTAAAACATAAATGAAAAATGAATCACATCTCTTCATGGAGGTGGTAGTCCCTAAATACACATGAATGACGTTATTTTTTTCCAATGGATTTGATGTAAAGTAGGTAGATGTGATATTATAATTCAAGTAGTATAATTATGTCAGAAATGTCATATTTAAACCTTAAATCACTCATAATGAAAATCCATAAAATATACTGATGAAATATGAATTTTATCGCTACGTAGAGATAGAAATTCATACGTACACATGAGAGATACATTTACTTCATTTTTGATAGGAAATATGGTTTATAAAGGTATTTTACGAATAATAATTTACATTAATATTATTTAAAATTCTAAAGATAATATTTTATGATAAATAAAACATATTTATATGACTTAAAGAAGATTATACAAGAAATTTTTCGGTCAAGATGATTAACTATTATATGAAAGAACTCATTTAGATGTCCTCTAAAATGACCCTAGACTTGGTCTTCTGAGAATAATAGAACATATAGAATGTGTATAGGTAAGTGGAGAATTGAATGTTTTATATTATATTAGAGATATAAGGCTCAATGGAATGTGAATATGAGAATGTATATGTTCCATTTTGTATGTGTGGGGAGAGAACTCTTGGGATTTCATAAAGGGTTAAAAAATAATTAAGTCAACATGAATACAAATGGTTTAAAATGACATATAAGTGGGACTTATATGAAATATTTGACTATATATTAGCCCCTTGGCCCTAGATTAATATTTTTATGGTTTTTATATGATTAAATAAAATATTATCCTCATATAATATCATTATTATCAATTTAAAAATTATCTACATAATATGACCTAAAAGACACAATTTTGTTTTTTTAATATAATCATACAAAACAATACCAATATGTTATATACACCGATAAAATACATGGAACACATTAAATCATTCAAATTATATTTCTTTTAATATTTTAAATATTTTTATTATATTTTTTATTAATTGTGGAATACTACATCGATGTAACATAAGAAATTGGGTCATTTTATAATTACAAAAAATTATAAAAAAGATATTATTAAAATAATTTTAGTAATATCAAATTATACACTTAGATTCACTCATAACATCTTCCCTATTTGAAACATAAGAGGTATTAAAAACATAAAGAGTGGCATTTTACAACTTTCATTGATTAAGTAATATATAAGTAATTTTTATGGTAAGGTATCCATTAAACTAATAAAATTTGATACTAATGTGATAAGGTTAAAATTAATATCATCTAATAGGAATTATATTTAAAAATATTGCCTTATCACTTATTTTTAATCTAGATTTACTTGGTTTACCATTTACCAAGGTGATAAATTGTGTCTTAGTTACTATTCATATTGTCCAAATATAAATAGAGATTTTTTATTAAATTTTAATTCCATGATTAAAAATATGGAATCTATTTTATAAAATTAAATTTCTAAATCATTGAGAAATTTATTTTCATATAAGAGGAAAAAATGTGAGGTAAAGTATTTTTTTAGAAAAAAAAGACATTTTAAGCAGAAAAATTGAGTTATTCTTATCTTTTTAATTGAAAAAAATAATTTTTGAAACATTTTAACAAATAAATAAAAAATAAATTTCACTGAAATATTTTTCTAATTATTATAAATTTAATTTTTTAGTAAAATAATACCTTTCATGAGTAAAAACTATTTAAACAAAAACATTACACTTATTTAGAAATAATTATTTTGTTTTTTAATTATAGTGAATTAATTTTATAAATGCATAAACCACAAATTTTTCTTAACTTTTTTATTTATATTATTTATATCTAACTAAATATCTAGGTGATAATTTAAATATGATATTTTTATATTTTTATGTGGTTCATCTAGATACAATATTGTGTCTAACACAACCTATTGATGAAATCAAATAATTTAAGGAGAAATATTTCATAAAAATCTATAACAGTTACATTATACAACCATTGAAATGAATTTCCCTATCCAAATTCATCACTCTGAAACAAATAAATTAGGATATCTCTGTCTCATTACATCATCAGGTTCCCATGTAGCTTTTCTGAATTGGTAGTCACTCTATAAATCATTGACTATGTGAGTGATCTTATTTCATAATACATTATATCTAATATCTAGAATATATAGTGTCTGTCTTCATAATGAGTATCATATTCTAGTAGAACAGCATATAATTTCAATACATATAAAGGATCAGTTATTTACTTCCTCAAGAGAGATATATAGAATACATCAAGAACATGATAGGGATTTAGTAAATGTTCCATTAGATGATCTATCATTCTGATATAATCACGAGTTTACAAAGGAATGATATACCTAATTATTAACTTGACATTATTACCAAATACCATAACCCTATTGCATGGAAAAAAACAAATAGAAAAAACTTCTCACAAATTTCAAACTCCATATCTCACTGACAATAGCCAATATAACTATTTTGTCAACTCTGAGTTTCTCTTCTGCGATGTTGAATGTATCTAACCTTCTCAACCATTTTCTAATATGGATTAGGTCCTAATAGTTCTCTTTAATTGACTTCATTACTAAATATTGGAGTTCTTCACTTCCTGTCAGATAGGTCTTCATAAGGATTCATCTAAATGCTTGAGTAAAATATATTGTTTTAAGAAAATTATACCAAAGGAAGGTATAGATCCCAACTACCTCTGAAATCCAGAGAGTAAGATATAAAAATTTATTTTAGAGTTTTAATGGTTCTATTAGACTTAGAAAATTAAGGAGGATGATAAGTAGTATTAAACATTATCTCTTTATCCAAATACTTCTTAAGACTAATCCAAAACCTTGAGCTCAACCTCAGATCTTTATTAGATACAATTGATAATGGTACACCATGGAATTTATAACTTCCTTAATGTGTAAGTGCGAAAGATTATAAATAGAGAAATATTTTCTAATGAAATTAAGTTTTTCTGGATTTCTACAACCATCAAATATAACACATATAAAAATGTTGCCTTTAAATTTATTCAAGAGTATGATAATGAAGACTGTGGTAATTGTTTCTCATTTCAATTACAGTATGGGTAATAGAAGTAACATACCCTTAGAGTTAGGTGTATCAGCTTTAACTTTATAATATAAAAATAATCAAAAAACATAATTTTTAGTATCTATTTTCATTTCATCCCACCAGATATACACTTCTAAGTATCTATATATATTAGTGATTCTAGGATGAGTAGTGAATGATGAACTATGAACCTTATCCAACAAATCCATCTTAAAATATTGTATGGGTGGGAAACAATCATGGTTTTTGAGCCCTATTATTCCCTCTAAATAAAGTTGAAAATCAATAAGATTTATCACAACCTTAATTGTCTCTCTATCTTCCTTTTATGACTCTTTAATCTTTACCTTTATATATGGATGAACATTCATGTTATAAATAATTTATTTATCTCCTTCCTTCAAGATTTCAAGATCCATTATTTTCTTGACCATCAAATAGTTGAATTTTTATCATCATTATATATAATCTAGTATGATCCTTTTGACTCAGAGAATCTCCCACCTTGTTTTATTTTATAGGGTACTAATATATTGAGAAATAATAATTTTAAATTATTTCCAAAAATATTTTATGGATCATGTGCTTCTATTATTTAGAGAATATATACTTATGATTTTTTTGTTAGAATGTATGTCACACATTTCCTTATAGAGATAATCTCCCCATATCTTAAAGGAAAAAATATTCATAGATAATTCCAAATAATAAGTTTGTTATTTTTTCTTATGTACATAAATTATCATGAGTAATGAGCTATAACCATATAATTTTTCATAAGGATTCATCCTAGTCCCTTTTTTGATGCATCACTATAGATTTTAAACCATTCACTACTATGTAATAGTGTCATCACATGTCTTCTAACTAGATTTCTCTTCAGTTCCTTAAATCATTCCACATATTAATTTGTCCAATGAAACATAGATACCTTTTGTGTTAACTTAGTGAGAGTAGTAGATAACCAAAAACTGTTCACCACAAATAACTAATAATATCTATCAAAATCATGAAAACTAAAGATTTTAGTTACATATACCAGCCTATATAATTTATAAATAACTTCCATAATTTTAGGATCTACTTATATTCCTTCTCCTGATATTATTGGACCAATAAATGAAACTTTATAAAGCTGAAAATAGAGAATGAGGAATTTTTCATAAATCTTCTCATTCCTTAAGGTCTTCATCAAAATCATTAAGTGATATACATGCTCTTCCTTTCCCATTTAATATATAATAATATCATCTATAAAGACTTCTAAAAAGTTATTAAGTTTGTATAAAAATACTTTATTCATTAAATACATAAATATTGTGGGGACTTTAGTAAGACCAAAAGGCATCACTATAAATCCATAGTGTACATATCATGTAAGGAATGTAATCATGGGTATATCCTCATTCTTTACATTCAATTGATGATATCTATAATGAAGGTAAATCATGGAAAAGTATTTAGATCTAGAAAGTTGATCAAATAATTCATCAGTACGAGGTATACGATATATATTCTTTATAGTGATCTTGTTATGTTATAGATAATTAATATAGAACCACATTGATCCACCTTTCTTCTTAACAAATTGAACAGGTAAAACCCATGGTGATTCACATAGATGAATTAATCCAATAAAGATATTATTCTTGAGTTTATTCTCCAATTCCTATAACTCAATTAGGGTCATTCTCTAAGGATTCTTTGAAATTTTCATCACACGAGGTATGAGTTATATTAAAAACTCAAAATCTTGAATCAGTGGAAGGAATTAAAATTCATTATAAATACATTAAAAATATATGGTATAGTAGATTTATCATTAATTTTTATTATCTATCTAGCGATCCAATATGGATAAAATTCATTTATAGGAGTCAATAACCACAAGAAGGAATAAATTTTCATTAGAAGATAAAATAAAACTTTTCGAGATAAATGATAATATGATCATTAATAATATGAAATGTGAATTTCCTTCTTAAAAAATTGATGTGTCCACATTATAGGGAAAGACAATCTATTCCAATAATCACATTTAATTTAACTAAAGGTATAATTACCAGAATTTTTTGAAGCACTCACACATAAACCTCAATTGGATAGAAACTATATTCCTGAGATGTGATTATTATGTCGTTTAGAGTTATTGAATCTAACTCAACATCTAATAGTTGAGGTGATATACTGACACCCTTTGAAAATTTGTTAGAAATTAAATAATGGTTAAAGAAAAAATTAAATATTACAATATATTTTACAGAGTATATGATAACTATACCTTTCACCTCATCATTATCATAACCATAATTAGCATTAGTGGGCATATAATATTCTCATTATTTGTTGGGATTAAGAGGTTTTTATTATAATAATAAAAAACCTTTGGATTCAAGTAACGGTGTCCAAAATGCATATATTCCTTTCATTGGAATAGTTAGAATGTGAGTGGTGAATTAGTTGGAAATTTCTTTTCCTCCATTGCATTAACCAGAATATTCATCACCTTTCAGAATTCATGGGATTTATGACCGACATTTCAACATTTAAATGACCTCTCAGTTCCATTCAATCACTTACCATGATGTTTATTCCCACACTTCGGGAACATATAGAACTAGAACTTCATTTTATCATGATATTTATTTGATTTTTCTTAAGACCCTATATTTATTTTCCATACAAACCATGGGATGTGTGGGAATATCTAATTTCTATTTTTAATTTAAGTTCAAATAAAATGATTTTTTCATAGATATTGAAGTAACTTATAGCTAATTCTTTTCAAATATTTGGTTTGACACTACCAAATAATATATCAGTTTTACTTTGAGGCCCAAAAAATAAACCAATGGTATACCTTTAACACATAGTAAAATTTTTATCATAGGTTCTAATGAATTCATAATCCTTTTTATTCAACCCAAGATATTCCAAATCGATATTTTAATGTAAAATATTACAAAAAATGATTACTGATGAATATCCCTTTAATCACATCCCACTCCATCGATTCAATTTATAAATCTTTCCTCAAATTCTTGGTAAAATTACATCACTGATCATCTTCACCCTCCACATGAAAAGAAGAAAAAAAATTCCATTTTATAAGCATTAAATAATATAAAATATTTTCCCAAAGGTGTTTATTCCATAGACCATCCACCAATGGATCAAAAGATTCAATAAAATAAGGTGGATGGTTTCTCATGAAATCTTCAATAGTATGTTCTTCATTCTATTTATCATTTGCAAACTCAGTATGATTAATATCTTGAGAATGGTGTGTGATTATAGATATAATATTTTACACTTCATCGCCTATAACATTTTTTTTCTTAGGTGGAAAATTAATACAATTTAAATCGCATCCAGTATTAACATGATTCCTTCTGGTTCCAACCATTGACTAAAACCAATAAAAATAGTGTGAGACTATAATAATCACAGTTAAAATCTAACTTTTTATAAATAAATCATTTATATAATGAAAAAAGTTTCTAACCTTATTTTATAATACCATTGCTATGACTTAGCTCATTCTGGATCATTATGAAGACATTAGGTTTTTATACCACACATAGATGTATCCCTATAGTTTTCATTAAATTTTTCTAACTATAATATCCACGAATTAACAAAATCTTACTTTGATACCAACTATATCATATTGAGCTTTTCATTTATAAATACTACATATATTTAGATAAATATTCAATAATTGACAATATGATCTATGTGAAATCAATAAATGTTTATTTAAATTTGAGACTATATATACACTCTTAATATTTTTCGAATGATATTCAATATATACCCTAAATAATATCACTCATAGTACTATTCATAAGAATATCCAACTAAAAACATTCTTCATAACTCAGGAAATTAAAACATATGAAATGGTGAGCTTAGATGCTCATAAATACATGAATAATTATAAATAGAACTCATCATAACTCAGTCATGAACCATATGTTCATGTCATAAATGTGATTTAAGAATCATCATAAGTATAGAAACCATTTCAAATGTCATGATTAACTACTAAGACGATCATATCGAGAATAAATACCAATTTACTATACTATATTAAGAACATAAACTTGTTTACCATTATGAATCAATAATATTGACTTGTTTCGCATAACAAAACAATCATATTTACTTATTTCCCATAACTATCTCATAAGATTTAATACATAAACCAATGAAGTAGAGGAAGATATACGTACCACCCATAACATAATTAAAATCATACATATGGGTTCCATAATATCATAAAATATCATCAAATCATGTCCCATGAAAGGAAATGGGTATTTTAAACATTTCATAATAGCATAACTCCTATAAAATAAGTGGGTTTCCTAAAATTTAATATTTTCATCAAAAAAATAAAACATCTAGAAAAAAAATTTATATGGTCGACTTGGATCATATCTCAGTAAGGCTTATATAATATTAAATTATGTCATCTTATATGGAAAAATTGTTTTGAAATATCACTTGAAATAATTCTTGAGGAAAATAATATTTTCTTTTGAAATAAATTCTTTTTAAAAAGTAGTGTAATTATAAATTAAAAGGTTTTATTGAAAATATATTTGTAAATTTATAAGTAAATATTAAAATTAAATATTCTTTATGATGGTGTTAAGTTTATTAATTTCTAATAAATTAAAAGAAATATTACTTTCACAATGTTAAAACATACCTCCTACATAAAATAAAGAAATATTTCTTTTAAAACATGTTATAAAGAGACAAACATGGGGAAAAGTTTCATTAAAAATAATTATAGAATAGGAAAAATGTAATTTAAAATATTGTTAGAAAACAAACATATGAAATATAATAATAATATAATTCTCTTAAGAGAGACTTAAATATAAACAATCTCTAATATTGGTGAGATTGTGAAATAAAAATATTACCTTGAGTTCTCCTTAAAAACAAAAAAAAATATAGCCGCATATAAAATAAATTTTAATATATTATAATTATATAAAATATTTTTTCATACTTATAACATCATATATGTCCCAATTATAAAATTTCAACACCCATTTTATCAATAATTTCTTACTAAAATCATTATTTTTGGGTGTTAACTGTTTTGTTTATCATGAGTATTTCAGTTCATTGGTTTTGATCTGTGTATGTTTATCTTGGTTATATCATATAAAAAATAATAATCATATAAATATAATATATATTCATTATATATATAGTCATATTTATAAGTTAGATATAAAAAATTGAATTATACTGTTCATGGAGATGGTAGGTTGCATGTACTCATGAACATTGTTACCATTTTTCAAATTATGGAACGAAAGGAAAATAAATAATAATTAAAATTTTAAGAATAATTATTACATCATATATATCATATATATTAATAAAATGCTTCCTTATTAATATCTATGTAAAATAAAGATGAAAAAATAATAGTGTCGCTTCGTGGATGTGCTGGTCGACATATACAGACGAATGGGGATATCATTTAACAAAGGTTTGGATAGTATGTAGGTATATGAGATATTATTTTTCAAACAGTATAATTATTTAATAAATATCATAAGTAAATATTAAACCTGTCATAAAATTATTCCATTACATATGGTGATAAATAATGAATTGTATAAGATATCAGTATGGTAAGGCGTACGTACACACGAGCGATACTTTCACTACTTTTCTGATGGTAAAGAGGGTGTGTAATGATTTTTTATAATCATAATAAAATTTTATAATATTTATGATTCTGAATTTTTTATTTTATTATTAATACCATTGATTTATATGAGGTAAATAACTGTATAATAGAAAGTGATCAGATAAGGAAATTACCTCTTATGGGGAATAAATCCTTTTTATCCCTTCTTAAATACCCTAGATTTTTTATTTTGAAATGACAAAAACCTACAGAATGTTTATAGGGAAGTTCTTAAAATAATTAGGTAGAGGTTGGTGGAGATATATGTCACAATGTGATATTAATAATATAAAGGAATTGTGTTATTTTATAAGAGAGGGAAGAGGCACTCTTAGAATTTATTAAATAATTGATATATAATAAATAAATCTAAAAAAATGGTTCTAAGTAGCCTATAAGTGGAAAAGGTGGGACTTTTTCGACCATAGAGTATCCCCTTTTCTCTTTTAATATTTTTATTCTTATTATGTATTTTAATAAAATATTTTCTTATAAAAAATCATTATTTTCGATATAGAAACTATTAAAATTACTTAAAATAAAACAATTAAATACTATGTTGAAATTTGAATATAACATTTTAAATTACACTATAAAATTTATTCAACACATTATATAACATAATTTATATTTCTTGTAATTTTTTTAATTTCATTTATTGTATATTTTTATTAATTTTATAAATACAACATCGATGTTGTATAAGAAAGTAGGGCCATTATATAATTACTAAATATTTGAAATAAATTTATATGATTAAATTAAATTTATTAATATCATGATAGAAACTTATATTAATTTATTACTTTATTTTTTACTTATGTGGAACCATAAAATATATAAAAAACAAAGTGATTGAAATTTTGTAACTTTCAGTGATTTAAATAATATGTAAGACATTTTCATAGAAAAGGTTCCATTAAAATAATCTAATTCATGAAAATGGTGATATGGGTCGAATTAATTTCATCCATTATATTTTTTATGAAAAATTATTGTCTTCTGAGTTATTTTTAATCTATATTAACCTGATCTACCCTTTATTAAGGTGATAAATTTTACAACGGTTTTTAATCAGATTGAGAAAAATAAATGGTTTCTATATACCAATTTTGAACCATATTATAACAAATATTTAATCTTTTTTATCAAATTCAATTTCAAAAAAGTTTAAAAGTTAAATTGAAAATAACTTTGCAACACTAGAAGAAAACGTTTTCTTTCGAAAAATACATTTATGCCTAAAAATTATTTGTTCTTATAATACGCTTAGAAAAATATTTATTAAATTTTTAAAAACATTTATCATGTAAATAATATATAAATATCATTTAAATAATTCTACAATAGTTATTAATTTTATTTATTAACACGAAAATACATTACAAGTATAAAACATTTCCTAAAGTCATCACTTTTATTTCCAATAATTTTTATTAATTCTAATTGTAACATCCCAATTAAATAAAGAATATGAAATTTTAATATTTACTAATATCTTTAAATTAATTATTAATTTTACTTTAAAGGGGATTCTATGTTTGATGGCGTACCAGATAGAAAACAACGAGTTTCTTTGAAATCTTACATTTTACACAACGTTGTGTAATACTGAAAAATAATAATATAATATTATTTTAAATGGTAGTTAATGCATAGTCTTTGTATTGGCAGGAATTAATATAACTAACTACAATATTATTAAACATGTTTTTTAAATGTTTTTACATTCATCCAATAATATTTAGAGGCTTAAATGTGAATGAATCTAATTTTAAGCATTATTTACTTTAAAAGGAAGATTTACCACCTTTTAATGGCATACACTTTTAAATACGGTTTTTTTCACTTTTATATGTTCTATTTTACAAGGTAGACTTTTTATTTAGAATCAGAACATCAAAATTTACTTTGGGTAAATATTTGGTATTTTTCGGATAAAATTCAATTTTTAATGAATAGTGAAAAATAATGTATTTTAATTCTAATATGCCTTTTAATATAATTTATTTATATGGTTAGATTATATATTTATTCATTTTTAATGTGTAATTATATTATATTTTTACTATTTAATCTAATTTCATTTATTGGAAGAAAGTTTACTTTGAAACTGGGCACAGACAAGTGTCAATCTTTTGATAGTTATTATTTTTTAAAAACATGTTTCTTATTTTGACAACGGAAATTAATTTTAAATTAATTAAGACAACTTTTATGTTTTAAAATAGTTAAAATAGATATCATTTTTGAATTCATAATAGAAAAGATAACTTAATCTGAATTTTTGTTATTTTTATTTAAAACATCATTTTTGATGAATAGTGAAACCACTAAGTAGTATTTAAAAAACTGACTTTTTCATTTAAAGGAAATTTTACCACTTCTATGAATTGAATTTCAAATATACAACATAGATGGTTGTTATTAGATTGTAAAATTTGGTTTAATAATATGAAAATAATTTTTAGTGAATTCTAACTTTTGACTTTTATTTATCGCGGTTAATGGTAAATAGGGTAATTGAAGGTAAAAAAAATATTATAATAATAAACAATTAACTTTACACTTGTACTAACATTATTGTATGAGTAATATATGACCATGGGAATCCTGGGTTATATTTTGGGACCCCATAGAGCCACTTAATAGTGATACTGACACTTTATTTTAATTAACTTAAAGAAAAGAAAAAAATGACATAAAAAATATCTTTTAGGAAATTAAATTTTACGTGGGGTTATATAAGTTATCTCTTCAACTATAAATATTAATTATTAATATAAAACGATTTACTACATCATGGTAGTTTTTTTATAATTATTAGACATCAAATAAATTAAATTAGTTATGACACAATAATGATGCAGTATTTACCTCATTAATAAATGATTTTAATAAATAAGGTTATAAATAGTAAATAATATCCACAACCTATCCAATTCTTATTATATTATTTTATTTCGAACATTATTCATCTTAGCTTCTATATTAAGGAGATTTTACCTTTATAAACCGAAATTCATTATATAATAAAATAATATTTTCACACGTTCTTAAAAAGCCCCTCCTCCACCAAATAAAAATCCCTCAATTCTTACCCATTCCTTAAAACTCTCAAGCCCCTTGGATCATAAAAACATTGAAAAATTAATCTCTATATATCCCACTCTTTCTCCTAGAATCCTTAGTTTAGGAAAAAGGCATTTCAAGTAAACCTTTTGGTTCAAACCAATGGGAGATACCCAATTTAAAGGTAACCTCTTCTCTTAAGACCTTTTATTTTATTTTACATCTCTAACCCCCAAAAATCTTTTTATTCCTTTATTTTATAACAAATTAAGTATATAAAATATAATATGTTACTTTTATGAGAAGTATTAGAACTAAACTTACACAAACCTCTATCTAATGGTTAAAGAACATACAGTTTCTGTGGATGGTGAACTACTGGATCGTGAAATAATGATTGTTCAAATATCTCCTACCGCCTCTCATGGTGGCCATTATGATGGGACTATACTTATATATGATATATATATATATATATTATGTTTATTATTTCATTATGATTCTGTATTTTGTTCATTTATAGTATACCTTTATGGTTTCTATTATGGGTAAACATGATAATTTCATTTGAGGAAGTGCGGACTACCACCCCCTCAAAGTGATATGACTCATTCACTCCATACGTGGGATGTATAAAGGATGGATTTAATGAAATTATATATTATATTATACATTAATTATAATATACCTATATATCATTATGTTTTCATTCCATTAAATACCAAATAGAAATGAAAGTAGCGTTCATGTGTACGTACGGCTTACTGTCTCTATGAACGATGCATTTCATTTCATACCTGTAAATGTTATGTAACATTATAAATACATATATATACTGGAAATATATAAAATATATGATATATAAATCCTGAATATCATTCTGGAGATAATTGACGCCTTACTACATGGGCAACCTGTAATTATTAGTTGTTCTTTTTTGACTCAAGTACCAAATATCGACAAAACAAACTTTATTAACATAAATGATTACATAATATTTATAACATGGTAATAAGTGATATAAAAAGAATAATAAACTTGAAAAAGGTTCTTAATAAAGTATAAATTAACTTAACTCTATTATTCAAGATTAAAAAGGAACAAACAAGTCAAGTCAGACATAAGGTAAGGGTTTCTTATCCCACATTTAATTATGTGAGATTTCCATTGTTCACCACTTATTTATTACATGTGGTGTATTTTATAATACCATTTGAAATATATTATAATGATTCCCATTATATTAATTTTATTCTATGAATAATTTGGTGTTTATTATCTTTCTTTCATACGAATCGATTGATTACAACGTGTTAAGGGGTTTTCATCTCAGTTTTTATTACTGTGAGATTCCTGCTATATTTTCCACTATTTCCTTTTCTATGGTGTTTGTACCACCCATGATTGTATTATTTGTGTTATATAAATTAATTTATGGGTATTTAAATGTTCAGTGTATGATCCATCTTTCATGGGGTATATGTTTTGTAAGTTACCAAATCTGTGAAGGAACCTTTCACCCTCCTCTTTTTAAATGACTTTTTTTTTGTATGCCTTTTAATTTACATATTATTTTATTGGGATATGTTATTCTATATATTAATTGCTATAAATTTTATGTCCAAGTCATGATATACTATTTTTCTCTCATCATCTCATTTTCTAAATTTTAAATGATGCAGTTAGGCTGTCGAATTTTTGTAAGGGAACATATTAACCCAATTTCTATTCTTTTGGGTTAAACTTCTACTTCTTGATTATTTTGTGATATGAATATGTGTGAATAACATCTGATTTTCTTAAACATAAAATCCATATATATTGGGTGTATCTATATTTTTCAAACATAATTATGTAACTTATTTTTCTTTAATCTAATGATACCATCTTTATAATAGATTTTGCCTCAATTTACATTCTAGTGAGACTGCATTGTTGTTATGAAACAAATTCACTCTTATATAGTGTATATATTATCCTTTGGAATATTATATCATGAATATCTTTATTCTCATGATATTATAATGTTCTAAATAAATTTTATTCCTCTATTATTTTTATTCAATTGTCTCTCATTATGTTAATAACTCTTTAACGAAAATATTATTTTAAATGTTTTAATGATTTATTCTTCTAAATATTTATCATTAATGTCCATTTTTTCAAAAATGGTTTTAAGAATTTAATTATATTAATATTAAAGGTTTAAAATTATTATTCCTTTAAAATATTCAAATTGGTGTGGGGCACTTTGATTCAAAAATCACTTTATTAAATGTTTTAAATGGTTTTGAAAATGGGTTGATTAAGAATTTATTATATCAATATCTAGAGATGATATATTGTAATTGAGATATGGAAGTGTTAAATTTCTTTTGTGCTTGTATTATGTGTTATTAATATGTTTTTATTCTTGGGCATTGTTTAATTATTTTGGTGGTTCCGTGATAAACCTAGGTTGGGTGATCCCAAGATATCTCTCCAATGCCTTGGGTAACGTTGTGGAGGTAAAATTTAATGTTTCTCTTAAGTAATTTAGGGAATATACTGGGATGGGTATTCCATGTGTAGCTTCCTATGTAGCTGTGATAGCTACAATTTTTTTTTGATATGGATTCCACAAGTTACCTTTATGATTTTTTATTTTTGTGTGTTATTCATAAATCTTATGATTTCATAAGGAAAGTTATGATTGAAAAGTATTGTTTCATTAATTTGTATTTATTGATGTGTTGATGTTTTATTTCCTTATCTTATTACCCTTACTGAGATTTTAATTCCCATTCCGTGTTTTGAAATGTTTTTCACAGGACTTAAAGATAAATATGGTAAAGGATGAGATTAAGGAAAATTCATGCTTTCTAAAACAAGGAACTGAACATGACTCTTTTATTAGAGAGTTTTTATTTTATAGAAAAATGGAAACTGTTAATAAGTACATACTTTGTAATTTTTGAGATGTAAAGTAATAGTTATGGAATAATTCTCTAAAAATATAAACCTGAAAAGATCCTCAGAGTGAATTACTTGTTTAATTGAATATTATGTAATGTTTTAAGGCTGGGGACTTACAGTTGGTTTCATAGGCCTGTTTAGACAATATTAGAGATTTGTAGTTTCTGTTAAATACATGGTTAGTCCCTATGGATATTATTTTAGTTAAATCCTTTTTTAAAACTTTTTCATATCATGGAATTTCAGTTACAATGGAAGGAGGAGGATCTCAGACAACATTCCTATCCCTTCCGGATGACATGCTTGTAATAATTATTGCAATGTTATGTTCTGATGATTGTGAAACATTTTGAAGCATACAACTCACATGCAAGCAGTTTTTTGAGATATAAAACACCTCCACTATACCTTTTTATCATCATGAATCATGGGTTATATTTAAAAAATCCAATTTTCACAATATTCTTATATTTTCAAGAAAATTAAATATTATCAAAGCACATTCAAATATTTTACCTTATCATATGATTTTGAAGCAAAATATGATTTTCAAAAAGGTGATGAAGAAGGAGACTCTTGATCAACCTATATATATTTGATTTTACAATATAGTCTCTCAGCACATACTTATGGTATTTTGAAAGAACCATTAATTTAATGTTTCAACTCAAATTTGGTTCGACTTCCTAATTAAAATCATGTTTTCACAGATGTTTTGAAATTATATGTCAAACATGATTATTTTATGAAACAATATTTTTGAAACCACCCATATGAACCAAGTTATACAAGGTTTATTTGGATGAAGGAAGTAAATGATTTTTAAGGATCTCTAAATCATTATTGCAATGCATGTACCTTCTAACTACGTAAACAAGATGACAATGAAAACATTTGGACACCATGATCAAGGTATGATGTTCTTTCTTTTGGGAATAGTTTTATTTTATCATATAAGGTGAAATAAAAAAATTAATATATATAATATGTTGATTTCTTAATGTGTTGGGATGAAAGTTATAGGTATAATAAAACATTTGAAGTTAAAATATGTTTTGTTTGTTTTTGTGTTTTATAAAAATGACAACTCATAGGATGGGTGACAACTTGTCACATCCAGCAAGGCTGTAAGAATCAAACCCACAAGCGAAGGGCGACAAGGGCGCATCGCCTACCACTAGGCTACATGAATTCACTTGTTATTATGACTTCTTATTTTAGTAAAATGCTTTTATGGATTAATAATAAGTTTATTTTTGGAACTTATGTTTTATCAAATGGATATCCTTAGTATAGAAAAATGATTTGGTGATTAAGTGATAAATGTTATTTTGGAAGATGTTCTCTCTTCTTAGGAAACACTATATGCCTAAGTAAAAAAGAATACTATGGGATTTCATTTGTGGAATATTGGTTGAAATTTTATTTTGAAAGAATTTATATTTTATGTATATTTGGGTTATTTATCGAAATGATTAACCTATCATAGAGAATATTTGATTAGGTTAATTACACTTCAGTATGAGACATTAAGTGTAGTCGATGTTATTTGGAAATAAATGTTATGATTTAATTTGGAAGGCTATGTGATTAAATTCTTCTGATTTTTGGGTTTCAATATTAGATTGGATTATATTGAATAATTTTGAGGATAGTTGTGTATTGAATGGTCTTTGTAAAACTTTGGGTACTGTTTGTTGAATTTTACAGATTAAGAGTTGTATTTATTTTTATAAAGGATTATCCTTTTCGGGTATTATCTGATCTCGCACTAACCATTTTGGTTTTGGTTGATGTCTAAAGGCAGGGGAAATATAATGTTCATCTTTTGTGAATTATGTGATACTCTAGAAGTTGATTCTAGAACTTTTAATGTGTCCAAGTCAGTTTGAATACTCATATTTTGGAGAAAAGATGAGATTGTGGTAGAAATTTAGTAAATTATGAAATTCTAAATGATAAGTAAGTATATTTACTTATTTTTTATATAATCTCATAAATAAATTCATAAAAGAAATTTAACTTAAAATAAAAACATTATCTGTCAATGTTTCCTACTAAGGAATCAAAGACAATTTGACCCATCACAGTTTTCTGATTTTCTGGTGGATAATTTTCTCATAATTATGTTTTCTATCACTCTCCATCAGAACATGGTGGTTTTTTTTCTCCTCTATATCCATGTTTTCATGGAATCATAGTATCTATTTTCTCAGGTATCCTTTATACATCTCTTCCATTATCTTAAAGTTATAGTTTTATTGACTCTTTTCCAGATGTGGGGATTTTAATGTAGTTTCTGAGCCTAATTTTAAAATTGAAGAGGGCACAATTCCAATACGGGGAGGGAGGATGTAACTTCCTAGTTAAATAAAGAATATGAAAATTTCATCTTTATTAATATTAATAAATTAATTATTAATTTTATATTAAAGGGGATTCTATGTTAGATGGTGTACTCGATACAAAATAGTGGGTTTCTTTGAAATATTACATTGCACACAATGTTGAGTTGTAATGAAAAGTAATAATATAATATTATTTTTAATGGTATTTAACACCTAGGAATTTTATTGACGAGAATGAAAAGATCAAACTACAATATGATTATACATTTTTGTTAATTTGTTTTACATTTATCCAATAAAAGTTAGAGGCTTAAAATGTGAATGAATCTAATTTTTAGCATAAATTACATTAAAACGATGATTTACCACTTATTGATGGAGAACCCCCATTTAATCTAGTTTTGGTCACTTTTATATGTTCTATTTGACAGGGTAAAACTTTTCTTTATAATCGGGAAACTAAAATTTACTTTGGGTAAAGATTTTGTATTTTTCTGATAAAATTCAATTTGTAATGAATAATGAAAAATAATATATTTCAATTAAAATCATCCTTTTTAATAAATTTTTTTTAAATGTTTAGATTATCTTCTTAATTTGTTTTGAAGTGTAATTCGATTATATATTTAATATTTTATCTATTGTTGGTCATTGGAAGAAATTTAAATTTAAAATTGGCCATAAACAATTTTTAATCATTTGATTGTTATTATTTCTTAAAAACACACTTTTTTGTTTTGATAACGGGAATTAATTTTAAATTAATTAAGGCACCATAACTGTTTTTAATTTGGTAAAATAGACAACATTTTTGAATTCAAAATATCAAATATAGCTTAGGATGAATTTTTTCATTTTTCTGAAAAACAACAATTTTTTATGGATATTGAAACCACTAAGTAGTAGTTAAAAAACTATGTTTTTCATTTAAATGAAATTTTCCTACTTTTATGAAGTGAATTTCAATAATCAAGAATACATGGTTATTATTAGTAAGTAAAATGTGGTTCAATAAGATGATTTTTTTCTTTAATAGTAATTTTTAACTTTTATTTACTACGGTTAAAGGTAAATAGTGTAATTTAAGGTAAAAAGAATATTATAATAATAAAAAATTACCTTAACACTTGTCATAGCTTTAATTTATGAGTCATATACGACCATGGGAATCCTTTGGTCAATTTAGGAACCCCATGGGGCCACTTAATAGGGATAATGACACATTATTGTAATTAACTTAAACTAAAGGCAAAAATGACTTAAAAAATATCTTTCAGGAAACTAATTTTTACATGGGGTTATATAAGTTATCACTTCTACTATATATATTCGTTAGAAATATAAAAATATTTCATACATCATGTTATTAGTTTTATAATTTTTATACAGCAAATAAATGAAATTATTAATGAAACAATGATGATGTAGTGTTTACCTCTTTAATAAATGATTTAAATAAATTGGATTATAAATATAATAATAGTACCCACAACTTATCCAATTATTATTGTATGGTTTTAGTTTGAACATGAGTAATCTTATAGTCAACATTAAGGAGTTTTGGACCTTTAGAAACTGAAAATCATTATATAATAAAATAATATTTTAACACTTTCCTATAGAGCTCCTCCACACCCTTATAAAATTCCCTCACTTATAACCCATTACTCACACCTCTCAAGCCCCTTGGATTGTCCAAAATCTACCTAATTAATCTATCTACATTGGTATATTCTCATAGAAGCATTACCTTAGGCAGAATTCACTTTAAGTAAACCTTTTGGTTCAAACCAAAGGGAGATAAACAATTTAAAATCAACGTCTTCTCTTAAGTCCTCGTGATTTATTTTACATATCCAACCCCTAAACTATTTTTATTCCTTTATTTTATAAAAAACCAGTATCCTCAATATACTAGGTTGTTTTTATGGGATGTATTCAAAATAAACTTACAAAAACCTCTGTATAATGGGTAAAGAACATACTATTTCTGTGGACGGTGAACTACTGCCTCACGAAAGGATAATTATTCAAATATCTCCTACCGCCTATCATGGTGGACATTATGATGGAACTGTATTTATATATGATATATATATATATTATGTTTATTTTTTCTTTATTATTTTGTATTTTTTTCATTTATATCATACCATTACGGTTTCCATTATGGGTAAAAATGATAATTTCATTTGAGGAAGTGTAGACTACCGCCCCCTCAAAGTGATATGACTTGTTCATTCCATACGCGGGATGTATAAAGGATGTAGTTAATGAAATTATATATTATATTACTATGGAATTATAATATGTCTATGTATCATTATGTTTTCATTCCATTAAATATGAAATTGAAATGAAAGTAGTGTTCATGCGTATGTACGGCTTACCGTCTCCATAAACGGTGTATTTCATTTCTTACCTCTAAATATTTTGTAATATTTTAAATACATATATATACTAGATATATATGATATCTAAATCATTAATATCATTATGTGGTTAATTTAATCTTTACCACATGGAAAACTTGTAATTATAATTTGTTCATTTTTGACTCAAGTACCAAATATCGTCAAAAAATCATTATTAACATAAATGATTACATAATGTTTATAAAATGGTAATAAGTTATATAAAAGGAATAATAAACTTTTAAAAGGTTCTTAATCAAGTATAAATTACCTTAAGTTATTATTTAGGAATAAAAAGGAACAAACAAGTCAAGTCAGACACGTGGTAAGGGGTTTCTTATCTCACTTTTAATTCCGTGAGATTTCCATTGTTCACCACTTATTTATTGCATGTTGTGTATCGTGTACTACCATTTGATATGTATTATAATTAATTTTTTTTATATTCATAGTATTCTGTGATTAATTTGGTGTTTATTAACTTTTTTTCATACGACTCGATTTATTACAACATGGTACGGGGTTTTCATCTCACTTTTTATTCCCGTGAGATTCATGCTATATTTTCCACTACTTCCTTTTGTGTTCTATATGTACTACCCATTATTGTATTATTTTTGTAATATTAAATATTTTATGCGTATTTACATCTTCATTTCATGATCCATATTTCATGGGATGTATGTTTTTCAAGTTACCAAATCAGTAAGGGAACCTTTCACCCTCCCCTTTTTAAACGACTTCTTCTTGTTATGTATTTGATTTTAAATATTATATTGTTTGGATTTGTTATTATATATCCTTATTGCTATAGATTTTATTTCCAAGTGATGAGATACCCTTTTCTCTCATCATTTCATTTTCTAAATGTTAATGTGACGCTGTTAGGCTGTTGAATGTTTGTAAGGGATCTTTTTATCCCAATTTCAATTCTTTTATGTTAAACTTCTACTTCTTGATTATGTCATTATACGAATATATGTGAATGAACTATGATTGTTTTACACATAATATCCACATATATTGGGTTTATTTATATTTTCACACATAATTATGTAATTGATTTATTTTTAATCTAAAGATACCATCTTTATAAGGTATTTCGTCTCAATTTACATTCTATTGAGACTTCATTGTTTTTATGCACAAAATTAAATCTTATATGGTGTATATAATGTTCTTTGGAATATTATATCATGAATTAATTTATTTTCATAATATTATAAAGTTGTTATTAAATTTTTTTCCATAATTATTTGTATTCAAGCATCTCTAATTTTGGTAGACTCTTTAACTAAAATATCATTTTAAATGTTTTAATGATTTATTCTTCTAAATATTTCGAATTAATTTCCATGTTTTCAAAATGGTTTTAAGGATTAATTTATATGGATATTAATGGTTTAAAATTTTAATTCCTTTAAAATCATCATAGTTGTATGGGACACTTTGATTCAAAAATCTCTTTATGAAATGTTTTAAATGGTTTTTAAAATGGTTTGATAAAGCATTGATTATGTCAATATCTCGAAATGATATATTGTGACTCTAATGTGGAAATGTTATCGTTCCTTTATGTCTATTCTATGTGTTATGAATATGTTATGGTTCTTGGACATTTTTTATGTATACGGGCTGTTTCGTGATAAACCATGGATGGGTGAGCCTGAGATAGCTCTCCAATGCATTGGGAAATGTGACAGAGGTAAACATTAATGTTTCTTCTAAGAGACTTAGGGAATATAATATAATGGGTATTCCAAGTGTAACTCCCTATGTAGATATGATAGATACAATTTCAGTTTTATATGGATGAACACATTAACTTTATGATTTATAATTTCTATGTGTTATTCGTAAATCTTATGATTTCATGAGGTAAGTTATGATTGAAAATTATGGTTTCATTGATTTGTATTTATTGATGGGCTATGGTTTTCATTTCATGTCTTATAATCCTTATAAATATTTTTATGCTCATACCAAGTTTTGAAATGTTTTTCACAGGACTTAAAGATGAATAGGGTTAAGGATGGGATCAAAGAAAATTCATGATGTCTAAAACATGGAATGAGACATGTCACTTTTTTTAAAGAGTTTTTATTTTTTAAAAAATGGAAACTATGAAAAAGTGTCTACTTTATAATTTTTGAGATGTAATGTACTATTTATGGCCTAATTTTCTAAAACTCTAAACCTGGAAATATCCTCAAAGTGAATTATTTTTTTAATTCAAGATTATGTAATGTTTTAAGGTTGAGGATTTATAGTTTGCATCAGAGGTTGGTTTAGAAAACTTTAGGGGTTATGAGTTTTCATTAAACTCAGGGTTAGTCTCTATGTCTATTATTTTTGTTAAATACTTGTTTTAAAACCTTTTAGATCATGTAATGTCAGTTAGAATGGATGGAGGAGGTTCTCAGACAACATTCTGATCTCTTCCTGATGACAGGCTTGCAATAATTTTTACAAATTCATGTTCAGATGATTGTGAAACTTTTTCTAGCATACAACTCACTTGCAGGTAGTTGTTTGAGATATAAAACACCTCCACTATACCTCATTATCATTATGGATCATGGTTTTTATTTTAAAAAAAATCTTATTTTCAAAATATTCTCATATTTTAAATAATGTTATATATTAGCAGGGAATTTTAAAATATTTTTCCTTATCACAAGATTTTGAATCATTCTATGATTTGGAAAAATGTATTGAATAAGGGGACTATTGCAGAACCTGTTTATATTTTCTGTTAAAATATAGTCTTATAGAACATACATATAGTATTTTAAAAGGACCATTAATTGAATGTTTCAACTCAAATTTAGTCTGACTATTTTATAAAAATCATGTTTTGTCAGATGTTTTGAAATTATATGTCATACATGATTATTTTTCAAAACTATATTTTTAAAATCACCCATATAACCCAAGTTATACAAGATTTATTTGGATGAAGGAAGAAAATGATTTTTAATGGTCTCTAAATAATTTTTTCAATGAATGGACCTTCTACATATGTGAACAAGATGAAAATGAAACCATGTGGACACCATGGCCAAGTTATGATGTTCTTTCTTTTGGAAATAGTTTTATTTTATCATATGAGGTGAAATAAAAAAATGAATATTTATAAGAAGTTGAGGTCTTAATAAGTTTGGACGAAAACTATAGGTATAAGACAACCTTTAAAGTTAAAACCTGTTTTAGTTAATGTTGTGTTTTATAAAAGGAAAAACCGTAGGACGGGTGACAACCAGCTGCATCTAGCAAGGCCACAAGAATCGAACCCACAACCGAAGGGCGATAAGAGAGTATCGCCTACAACTGGCCTACATGAAGTCCCTGGTTAGTATTACTTATTATTTTAGTAAAATGATTTTTGGGATCAAGAATATATTGATTTTAGGAACTTATGTTTTATCAAATAGATATCCATATTATAGGAAAATGGTTTGGTGATTAAGTGATAAAGGTTATTTTGAAATATGTTCTCCCTTTTGAGGAAAAACTATATTTCTAAGGAAAATATAATACTGTAGGATTTTACTTTGGAAATAAGGGTTGAAATTTTATTTTGGAATAATTTATGTTTTATGTATATTTGTGTTATTTATGGAAATGATTAACCTATCATAGCGAATATGTGATTAGGTTAATTACAGTTTAGTATGAGACATTAATAGTAGTATATGTTATTTGGAGATAAATGTTAATATTTACTGTGGAATACTATAAGATTAAATTATTCTGAGTTTTGGGTTTCAATCTTAGTTTGTATTATATTGACTAATTTTTAGGACAATTGTTCATTGAATGGTCTTTTTTGATCTTTGGGTACTGTTTGTTGAATTTTAGAGATGAAGATTAGTGTTTATTTTTATAATGTATTATCCTTTTTGGTTATTATATGATATCACACTAACCATTTTGGTTTTGGATGATGTCTAAAGACAGGGGAAATATACAGTTCATCTTTTGTACATTAGTGATACTCTAGAAGTTGATTATAGCACTTTTAATGTGACCAAGCCAGTTTGAATACTCATTATTTGGAGAAAATATGAGTTTGTGGTAAAACATTAGTAAATTATGAAAGTATACATAACAAGTAAGTATGATTCCTTATATTTTAAGATAAACTCATAAATAAATTCCTCAATGAAAAGTAACTTAAAACAAAAACATTATTTTTTAACATTTCCTAATGGGGAATCAAAGACTGTTTATCCCATCACAATTTTGTGATTTTATGGTGGTTAAATTTCTCATAATCATGTTTTCAATCACTCTCCATCAGAACATGATGGTTTTTTATCCTCAATATCCATGTTTTCATGTAATAATAGTACCTGTTGTCCCGAGTAACTTTTATACTTCTCTTCCATTATTTTAATGTGATATTTTTATTGAGTCTTTTCTGATGTGGATCTTTCAATGAAGTTTCTGATCCCAATTTTAAAATTGCGAGGACACAGTTTCCAAAAGGGGGGAAGGATATAACATCCCAGGTAAATAAAGAATATTAAATTTTCATATTTATTAATATTTGTAAATTTATTTTTAATTTTACTTTAAAGGGGATTCTATGTTTGATGGCATACCCGATACACAACAACAAGTTTCTTTGAAATCTTACGTTGCACACAACGTTGAGTTATAATGAAAAATAATAATATAATATTATTTTAAATGGTATTTAATACCTATCCATTGTATTGGAGGGAATGAATAGAACTAACTACAATAGTATTATACATGTTGGGTAAATGTTTTTACATTCATCCAATAAATGTTAGATTCTTAAAATGTGAATGAATCTAATTTTTAGTATAATTTACTTTAAAATGTCGATTTACACCTTTTGATGGTGAACCCTCTATAAATATAGTTTTAGTAACTTTTATATGTTTTATTTGAAAGGATAAATTTCTTTTGTAGAATTTTGACATCAAAATTTACTTTGGGTAAATTTTTTGTATTTTTATGATAAAATTCAATTTTTAATGAATAGTGTAAAATACTATATTTGAATTCAAATCTGCCTTTTAATCAATTTTATTTATATGGTTAGATTATATTTTTAATTGGGTATAAAGTGTAATTAGATAATATATTTACCATATAATCTAATGTTGTTCCTTTGAAGGAATTTCACTTCGAAATTGGGCATAAACAAGTGTAAATCTTTTGATACTTATTATTTCCTAAAAACATGTGTTTTTTTCTCAACGATAATTAATTTTAAATTAACTAAGGAAACATATATGTTTTGAATTTGGTAAAATAGACATCATTTTTTTATTCATAATATCAAATATATCTTAGGCATAAGGTTTGGTATTTTTCTAAAAAACATCAATTTTGGATGAATAGTGAAACCACTAAATAGTAGTAAAAAAATGACTTTCTCTTTTAAATGAAATTTTACTGCTTCTGTGAATTTAATTTCTAAAATTCTACATACATGGATGTTATTATTAAGTAAAATTTGGTTCAATAAGATGAAAATAATTTTTGGTGAACACTAACTTTTGACTTTTATTTACCAGTGTTAAATGTTGATAGTGTAATTCAAGGTAAAAATAATATTATAATAAGAAAAAATAACATTAAAACATTTCCTAACCTAATTTTATGAGTCATGGCCAACCATGGTAATCCTCGGGTCAATTTAGGGATCCCATAGAGCCACTTAAGAGTGATAATGACAATTTATTTTAATTAACATAAATTAAAGGCAAAAATGACTTAAACAAATATGTTTTAGTAAATTAATTTTTACATGGGGTTATATAATTTATCTCTTTGACTATAAATATTTATTATAAATATAAAAAGATTTACTACATCAAAGGTTTTTTATAATTTTTAGACATCAAATAAATTAAATTATTTATGAAGTAATAATGATGCAGTATTTATCTCATTAATAAATGATTAAAATAAATAAGATTATAAATATTAAAATAATATCCACAACCTATAAAATTCTTATTGGATGATTTTATTTCGAACATTATTCATCTTATCATCAACCATAATGTTTTTTGGACTATTATAAACCGAAAAACATTATATAATAAAATAGTATTTTAACACTTTCCTAAAGAGCCCCTCCTCCCCCTAATAAAAAGACTTCACTTCTAACCAATTACTTACACCTCTAAAGCGCCATGTATTTTCCAAAAATGGACCAATTAATCTCCCTAAATCCATCTCTTCCTCTTAGAATACTTACCTTATGCAGAAGGCACTTCAATTAAACCTTTTGGTTCAAACCAAAGGGATATACCCTATTTAAAGGTAACATCTTCTCTGAAGTCCTTTTGTTTTTTTACATCTCCAACCCCCTAAACTATTTTTATTCCTTTATTTTATAACAAAACCAGTATCCTAAATTCACTATTATGTTTTTATGAGAATTATTCTAACTACACTTACACACCTCTCTCTAATGGGTATAGAAAATACTGTTTCTGTGGACGACAAACTACTGCCTCACGAAATGATGATTGTTCAAATATATACAACAACCTCTCATGATGGCCATTATTAAGGAAATATATTTATATGTTATTATATATATACATATATATATTATTTTTATGTTTTATTTATTCTTTGGTATTTTTTTCATTTATACCATACCTTTATGATTTCTATTATGGGTAAACGCAATAATTTCATTTGAGGAATTGCAGACTACCGCCCCCTCAAAGTGACATGACTCGTTAATGCCCTATGTGCGATGTGTAAAGGATGTATTTATTGAAATTATATATTACATTATATTGGAATTATTATATACATATGTATCATTAGGTTTTCATTCCATTAAATATGAAATAGAAATGAAAGTAGCGTTCATGCGTATGTACGACTTACCGTCTCCATGAATGGTGCATTTAATTTCTTACCTCTAAATGTTATGTAATATTATAAATATGTATATATTCTGGATATATATGATATCTAAATCTATCATATCATGCTGTAGATATGGAATGTTGACCACATAGACAACTTGTAATTATAAGGTGTTCATTTTTGACTCAAGTACCAAATATTAAAAAACGAAAATTATTAACTTAAATGATTACATAATGTTTATAACCTGGTAATAAGTGATATCAAAGGAATAATAAACTTCAAAAATATTATTAATTAAGTATAAATTAACTTAAGTTTATTATTTAGGAAGAACTATGAACAAACAAGTCAAGTTGGACATGAGTTAATGGGTTTCTTATCTCACTTTTTATTCCATGAGATTTCCATTGTTCATCACTTATTTATTGCATGTGTTGTATTGTGTACTTAAATTTGATATATATTATAATTATTATCTTTATATTCATGTTATTAAGTGATTCATTTGGTGGTTATTTACTTTTGGTCATACGACTCGATTGATTACAACTTGGTAAAGGGTTTTCATATCACTTTTTATTGGAGTGAGATTCATGCTATATTTTCCACTATTTAATTTTATATGGTACATTTACTACCCATGATTGAATTATTTGCCTAATATACATTAATTTATGGGTATTTACATCTTCATTGTATGATCTTTCTTTCATGGGTTGTATGTTTCGTATGTTACCAAATCGGTAAGGGAACCTTTCACCCTCCTCTTTTGAAAAGACTTCTTTTTTGTTATGTCTTCTAATCTACATATTCTATTGTTGGGATATGTCCTTATATATCCTTATTTCTATAAATTTTATGTCCATGTTATGAGATAACCTTTTTCTCTGATCAGCTCATTTTCTAAATTTTAAACTGATGTCGTTAGGCTATCAATTTTTTGTAAGGCAGCTTCATCACCCAATTTCAATTATTTTGGGTTAAACTTCTACTTCTTGATTATGTCATTCTGTAAATATGTTTGAATAACCTCTGATTTATTTACAGTTAATATCCACTTATATTGGGTGTGTTTATATTTTTTAGAAATAATTTTGTAATTGATTTATCATTAATCTAAGTATACCGTCTTTATAATGGATTTCGTCTCAATTTACATTCCATTAAGACTTCATTGTTGTTATGAACCAAATTCACTCTTATATGGTGTATATACTATCCTTTGGAATATTATATCATGAATAACATTATTATCATGATATTATGATGTTCCAATTAAATCTTATTCCTCAATTATTTGTATCCAAGCGTCTCTCGTTTTTTTAAAAACTCATTAACTAAAATATCATTTTAAATGTTTTAAAGATTTATTCTTCTAAATATTTTTCATTAATGTAAATATTTTTAAAATGGTTTTAAGGATTTATTTATATAGATATTAATGGTTTAAAATGTTAATTCCTTTAAAACCTTCAAAGTGGTATGGGACACTTTGATACAAAAATATTTTTATTAAATGTTTTAAATTATTTTGAAAATGGTCTGATAAAGCAGTAATTATGCCAATATCTAGAAATGATATATTGTGATTGAAGTGAATAAAGTTTATCTTTTCTTTATGTTTGTTTTATGTGTCATGAATATTTTATGGTTCTTGGGCATTTTTTACATATATGGGTGATTCCGTGATAAACCTAGGGCGGGTGAGCCCAAGATAGCTCTCCAATGCATTGAGTAACATGAAAGACGTAAACATTAATGTTTCTCCTAAGAGATTCAAATAATATACTATGATGGGTATTCCATCTGTAACTCCCTACATAGTTGTGATAGCTAAAATTTAATTTTGATATGGATTCCACAAGTTACCTTTATGATTTATGATTTATCTGTGTTATTTATAAATCCTATGATTTCATGAGGTATGTTATGATTGAAAAGTATGGGTTCATTGATCTGTATTTATTTATAGGATAATGTTTTCTTTCCTTATCTTATAACCCTTACTGATATTTTTATGCTCATCCCATGTTTTAAAATGTTTTTCATAGGACATAAAGATGAATATGGTCTAGGATGGTATCTAGGAGGAGCCTTTCAGTCTAAAACATGGAACTAGACATGACTCTTTCTTTAAAAATTTTATATTTTATTAAAAAATAGAAACTATGAATAATTTTCTTCTTTGTAATTTTTGAGATGTAATGTAATAGTTACAGACTAATTCTCTAAAACTCTAAACCTGAAAAGATACTCAATGTGAATGGTTTGTTTAATTCAAGATTATGTAATGGTTTAAGGATGGGACTTATAAAAATGAAATAATTTCATAAATCTGTATAAAATATAATTTTCATAAGTAATTTATTATTGTTCATACATTTCATTCCAAAAACTAGAAAATAAAAGATACATAATATTTCAATAAGGTTAAGTGGTTCATCCAAACTCGATATTTCTCATAACACATCCTATCCAAAAAATTCAATTATTTAAAATGAAATAATTCATAAAAAAAATTGGGTGTTACAAATATAATATTTTAAAAGATAATGGTATGAAAAATATACTTCGAATATCAACAACAAAAAGAGATTTTATTACTCATGGTAAAATGGACATGAGTTGAGAAAACAATTACGACTTGGATAAGATTTTAATCAAAACCCTGTAAGAAAACGATATTTATACTGAACTTAAAATAAAATAAATAAGATATATTTCAGGATATTATAATAAATAGTTTTCATTTTCACCATAGAAAACTATATTAGTTAATAAAGGAAAATTTTTCTCAATGAAAGGAGTTTGAGAAAAAATACTTTTCCATATTTCCTAGTTTAGTTGATCTGACTCAAGATTCTTATCCAACAAACGAATCTATATAAATATTTTATTTATAAAACTTATTATTCTATATAAACGTTTTATATAATTAATTATTAATTATTTACTATCAATATAGTGGTTCATTAAAGCATATTTTTATCTTTAGGGGTTAATAATTATAATTACGTGTCACATGCTATGTAATGATAGTTTTCATCCTGAATCCTTAATCAAAAGTTCACCATTCCATTATTACATATGATAATTTAACATATATTCCATGCTTATTTATTATCTTCCAATTTCATCCAATTAGTTTTTTTAAAATGACTCTTGAAGATGATAACAATGACAAACTTGTTTACGTAGTTTTTAATGAATAGAGATTCTTTATTATTAACTTGTTCAGAAATTATTATTACAAATACAATACTTATAAAAATATTTAATATATTATTAAAAAGTTTCATTAATTATAAATATCATTCCATAATATTTCACCAAATAAATATTACAACATCTCTTAAGTATGTGGTAAATCGACCAAATAGAAGTGTGTCATAATGATAAAATGAGTAAAAAAGGTTCAGGATGTAATATTATTATGACATTTAGATAAGAATATAAATGTAATATATTTCATATAGAATCAATAAATCCATTATTATAACCATTAATAATGTGTTTTTCTGAAAAATGAGTTGTATCACTAATTGAGGTGGTAGTCTGTAGGTACACAAAATTAACAAACCAATTTTTCAATGAATGAAAGGAGTGATGGTATATGAAAATTTAACAACAATGATTTATAATAATGTTATGAACATTATATTAGTAAATTAATTACAATTTTAGGTCCATAAAAATTAATTGGTTTAGATAAATTAGAACAGTGGTTCCCAGAGGTGGTAATCCACAAATATATATGATTAAGGATCTCATTCCTTAACAAATGTACATAATGAATCTAAATGTAAAATGTGATATTTTAATAATATTATAAATTAAAAAATAATAATAATTACTTTTAAAACTCATTCGTTATATCATCTATAAAATATAGTGGTGAAAAATGAACGGTATCATGTCGTGGTGGCTGTAGATTCACATACGCGTGATCAATGCATTGTTTTTTCTTAGTATATATTATAAAATGAATGAATAATTTATATTAATTTTATATAATAAAAATTATATATATATAAATACTAAATTTTCTATATTGAGAGTTTTTTGAGAATATTATAAAGATGAAAATTAAAAACAAGGACTAATATGAGGATAATACTCAAGTTAGGAACATTAATTTCTCACTGAATTATCCTTAACAATGAAGGGTTTATGATAAATAAAGAAGGAAAAAAATAAATTCATTGTTGTTTTTTCATGGATGTTTAAATGGGAAGAGTTGTATTCTTGGATTTTGTAGTAAATATATTACCTTGAAGGGGTAGGAGTGCTCCTATATATAAGTGATGAATATGATACTTTCTAAGGAAATGAATGTTAATGGGAAAGAATGGAATGGTGTGAATGTTAGGTGAGGTAGGTGAGGTAATATTAGTAAAACGTTTTTTTAAGAAATTAAAACATTAAAATATACTTCTAAAATTTATATAGGTCATGTAAAATTAGTAAATGTCATGCCACATTAGATTACTCTCATAATCACTAATTAGTGTTAAATAAATTTTGATCATGGTAATTAAATATAGATAAAAATATAAGTAAACCCATAGTAAAAAATTTATACATGATGATTCTAAATTTTCAATATGTTTAAACAAATTCATTTCACAAATATTGGAAAATTTTATTTTAAATTGAATACTCACAACACATAAAAATTATTTTTTAAATGAAAGAGTTTGTTTTAACATGAAATATATGTATAAGATAAATTTATCACCATTATAGATATTAATGTCAGTAATTCATTTATTATAAAATGAATGAATTTTTATAAAATTAAAATTATCCATATTTTTTTTACCAAAATATAAATTAATTAAAAGAAAAGTTATAAAACAGTTTCCTAATAAATGTAACCTTTTACTTTAGATAAAAATATGATGGACATAGGTTTTAAAAGACCAAATAATATTTTATAATGGAAAATATTATTTATTAATTTCATATTTGATCACTTAAATGTAATATGACCTTCTAGGTAACTCGTATATATTGATAATGTTCTGAAAATTATAATTTTCAAAAAAATTGCTTTCTCAACTTAAAAATAAATATTTTCATAAAATGATTTAAATTAATATTAATTAAATATTGTATGAGTAAAATATAATATAAAATTCATTTTAATTAGGAATATTTATAAAAATTAAATATTTCATTTAAAAAATAAATAAATAAATATAAATTTCTTTTATTTCGGAAGACCTTATTAAACATTAACTATTTCTAATACTGTTTCATACAAATTTTCTAATTTAATGATTTTTAATATTTTATATTTTATATATATATACTATGTGATATCATAATGATATTTTTATTATGATTACATTAATTTAATAATGTATCATAACAATCATTTTAGTGTGGGTGAAGAAAGGTATCATACTCAATATTATTTAAATCAATATATATATATATACAGACACTAATAACCGAGGAAGTTACATTCCCACTCTAAATAAACTGTTTGAAAAATATCTTAAAAAATGCATTAATTAAGTATTTTAAAAATATTGAAATGACTTAAGATCAAATTTTCAATGAAATATTTATATTAATGTTTTAAGTAAAACTAGAAGGAAAATAATATTCCTTAATCAATTTAATAAAATGATTCATTTTCACTTCATAGAAATATTATTTATGTCATTATTTTCCACATATAAACATTTTCTATTTCTTATGAGACATTCCCCAGTGTCTAGGACATTTCTTTTAGTGTAGGTGAAGAAAGATAATAAAATCATTATTATTTAAATGAATATATATACTAAAATAACATGATGTTAAATTCACCCTCTAAATAAATTGTTTATTAAATTTTTATAAAAAAAATTTATTAATTAATTTAGAAATATAGAAACAAATAAAGATCGAATTTCAAATTAAATTTCTATATTAATATCATAAGTAGAACTAGAAAGAAAAATATTCTTCCTTACTGTATTAAATTGAATGGTTAATTTTCACTCAGTAGTTGGATGCTTTTTGTCATACTTTTCTATTTAAAAAACATTTTCATGTTTATATGATACATTCCCCTAGGTTCTCATTTTTCCATTTTCAATGTGAAGAAAATTATATATTTTTTCGTCCTCATCTTCATGGCCTGAATTTTTACAAGACACCATCCTACTCTTATTTGGTTTGTTTTAGAAATTGACTATATTCACATTTTCATTCATATTTTGTGAGATTTCATATGGTATAATAAAAATATTTTTAACCCCATTTCTTATATGAATAGATTTAGGTTAAAAAAATCACCACATTTTCTATTTTATCCATTATTATCTTGGTCCCTTATTTCTCCATAAATTACATTAAACGAATGATTAGGGACGAGATTACATAAATTAATAAATTTAAAATGGAGAATCTAAGATCCTATAATAAATAATTCATATATGATGTTTATACCTTAACTTATGTTTTTTTACAATAAATCTAGATTTTCCATGGTCATTTGAATATTAGGTTCTCTACTTTACTTTCCGAACATGAATATGTTCAAATACTTTATAATTTTTGTGTAAAGAGAATAATAATTAACCCATCATAACCCATGGGAGTGTCTGGGTAGCTGGGCAATTTGGGTTTATTAGATATACACAAAAATTATTATTGGGATATACCCAACCGACTCTTTTTTTTGTTGATACCCTTAGATGCATTTATTACAAAAATAAATCCACTTTCCATTATTACAACATAGATTTACATCATAAGTATAAGTAATGTTTCCATACCTTTTTAAACTAACATAGTTGTCTAGTTTAACAACTAATATACCATAGTTTTCTAGGATAACTACCCATGCACTATGATATCTGATGAGATGGATACTTTACTCAGTTCATTTGAAGGATATATAATTCTGGCCTCACCTATCACATAATGATATTTAAATTTTTTGTTCTATATGGTTTTGATCAACATATTATAAAAACCAAATAAATAAAATAGTTTTTATATCCATTTAACATGATTCATTATGGAAGTATTTCTGATTTCATCAAGAAATATAACATGACAAACCAATGGAAAATAAATTGGTATCTAATGACGTTAAGAATCATTTTAGATAAATACCACTCAAAAAAGATGACTATTGTAACACCCCGAGATTTTATGAGAATTATTCTTTTTAATTAATTTGATGCCTTTTGTTGTATTCTTAACAAATAATATCTTGTGCAATACACAACACCGTATTATCTTGTAGTATACACAACACTATTTTTGGATTGTGATGCACAATATTTCAAGCTCTTTTGAATAAAATTCATTTTACACAACACCAAGTATAGATTTGGATCAATGCATAACTGAAATATATTTTGAGTATGTTATACACAACACCAATGGAAGCTTTCCCAACATGTAACCCTGACTTGGCTTGCATTACACGCAAAAGAAACCCTCCTAGATAGCTTGTGTTGTAAGCAATACCGAGTATCACTAAACAACAATATGTTATTAAAATATTATATAAACTAGCCGTTATGAATAGTAATACACCCTTTTTGATATTTTATAAATTTTATCTTTAAAATGGACTTCATTTTTGGATTCGGAATATCAAAATTATCCTAGGGTTAATTTTTGGTATTTTTTCTAAAAACGTTCAATTTTTGATGAATAGTGAAAAACACTGAGTAATTGTATAAACCGATTTTTTATTTAAATAATTTTTTTAATTAAATATATATTATGTAAAAATAGATACATAATACCTATATAAGTTCTATTTAATTCATTGGAGTCATTTTATAATAATTTTAGATATATAAAAATTTTATTGAACTTTTTACCGTCTTTTACCCACCTCCTAGGAGAATTTGAAAATTTACATAAAATATATTTTTACTGCTTCTATGAGTTTAATTTCAAAACTCTGAGAGACATGGTTAATATCAAGGAGTAAAATGATGTTCAATAAGTTAAAAATAATTTTTGGTGAATAGTAATTTCTTACTTTTATTTACCACGACTAAAAGTAAATAGGGAAAATAAGGGTAAAAATGATATTATTATTACCCTAACACATGTACTAATTCTGTGGGATAAGTATAATTAGACCAAAAACTACCTTATTAATAACATATGAACCTCTTTGGTCCATTTGGATTAGATTAGTACACTTATTATTATTTTATTTAAAGAAGAGTTAAAATAGTTAAAATCATTGTTTAATAACTAAAACATTTTTAATATAGGGTTATAAATAAGATAAATTTGACAATAAATATTCATTAGAAATATAAAACTATTTCATACATAATGGTATTTCATTTATATTTTTTAGACATTAGATAATTTAATTTATTTATGACACAACGATGATGCAGTAATTACCTTATTAATGAAATATTAACATAATTGATATTCTAAATACTCAAATAAATGTAATTTGAGATCTTTTATAAATTACACAAATTTAATAGGTTAAAATAACACATTAGTGTTTTTTAGATGAATTCATTTAGGTAATAATTCTGTTATAAATTTAGACAAAACAAAATACCAAATACTATCAAAATTAATATAAAAGTGTTTTTAAAACAAATATTATATTAATAATTTATATAATGGTCTTAAAATTATAAGGTTCGTCCAAGAGACTAATATAATAATATATATGACATTACTCAACCAATTAGGGTTCAATTGATAGTTTATAGTAAGTTTATGAACCATGTAGTGTAAGAATACAAGAAGACACTGTAAAAGTTAAATTATTTAACATAGAGTTAAATCTAAATGATAAGGTTAAAAGGGAAACCTAAACTTTTCTAAAACCTATTGGTTGAGATTATTTCGACCCATACCCACCCTATGCTAAATAACACACTTTGGAGACATTATAAACCGAATATAAATTTATTATAAAATAATATATTAAGTTTTCTCTAAGGTGTCCCTCACCCCTCTTATAAAAGGGCACTCCCCCTTATCTCTAATTCACACCTCAAAATTCATTTGGATCGTCTAAAAACTGTCCAAATACCCTATCAATTTTCCTCCTTTAATTATAGAGGCTTTAATTTAGTAAGAAAGCCAACCTAAGGATCCCTTTTGATCAAATCAAAAGGAAGAACCCGAAGAAGAAGTAAATATCTCACCAACTATTTCAAGTTCCTTTCTTCTTACACTTCCCCCTTCTTTGTTGTTTCCATTATAAAATAATAACTATAGTATCTAATATATAATTTTATTTTATTATAAAAAATTTACAACCATATTAGTTATTTTATCCATCCTATGAATGAAAAAGTCACCACACGTGCGTACGTACGGCTTACCGTCTCCACGTTGTGGTGTAGTTTGTTATTCAAACATTTCATCATTTGGATGGGTATAATAATGACTATAAATGATATAAATAATAAAAATAACAATATTATTATTCTTTATATATGATATACCATCCAATTATATACGAGTTTGATATCAAATGAATGATATTGTTGCTCGTCTGTACGTACAGACTACCGTCTCCCCAAACACGATGAGATTCATTTTCCATGATTAACCACTCAAGTATTATTTTAAAGTATATATATTAAATAATAATGAATGATATCACATAATAATGATACTGGAATTATTTACATATATGTTTCATTTACTTAATTCCATTCAATTCAATAAGGAAATGAAAACAACGTTTATGCGTACGTAGGACCTACCGTCTCCATGAACGGTGTGTTTTATTCAGTTTATCGATCTATCATATATATTTATATTCTGAATATATATTATATATAAATAATTTTTTAAATTTTGGAATTAAATAAATCAGGATATAAGTAATAATATCAAGAACAAGAAGTCGAAACAGGTTTGATAAATGAAACGATTTTACCCAAAACGCTGCTTTAACATGGAATTTACAAAAGAACGGGTAATATAAATTCATAAGTGAATCATATATGATATCCTAAATATTATTATAGTTATGTGAATATTTAATAATATGTTTAAACCCACTATACAAGAGTCTCAGACACATATGGAATAAATTGGACATAATGTAAGGGATAATTTTTCAAATCTCATTTTTATTCTAGATTACTTATACTTAAGTATTTACTGGGGTTATATTTTCTATCCATGCCCGTAAAAAAGTTTCTCATAAAGTGTTTAATATTATTTTATTTATGTTTAAAGTCATGTTTACCCCTCTTTGACTTTTACATTATTTTATGGAAGGAATATTTATTTTGTTTACCATACGAGGAACTTTTTGACTTTTCCAGCAAAAGTACAAGGAGGATGTTATTTTTAACTTATATGGAATGAATAGATTTTTATGGTTTCATAATGACTAATTTTCATGAAGCATCCTATATAAGATTTCATGATTATTTTCAACAAAGTCCTTTTATTTTAATAGTGAATGGAATTTTGTGAAAAGAAAATGATTTTGAAGAAGAAAGGATATTTTCTTGACGAATTCTTTTCAAGTGTTTTGTAACAACTATTTTCCATATAAGATGGAATTATATAGTATGATTATGTTTAAAGTATAATGTATCTATTGTTTAAATGGTTTGATTCTTATTATGATGAAATGATATCCATTTTATTTATATGGATTACGTTATGATGGATGATGGTTATAAAACCCATATTTTCTTTGGGTTATGACGATTGATTATTTTGTGGCACATGATAGAATGATATAATTATGAGATGGGTGGGACCTATATCTCCCTCAAATGTATTGGGTAAATATTTATATCTCATGAGATAAACATGGCTGGAATGGAAAGTGAATCCAGTTCATTAATACAGGTCTAGAATGACATGTAAACCTGGTTCAATAATGGACTTTGTCTACTACGATGGTATTCGAAGAAATGCCTTAGATACTAGGGAAATCATAACATGTTCTTAATTATTTCCATATTTACATATTTTATTACCATGATATTTTATCATGATTAATGTTCCTTTATGATCTATTCCTTACGTACTGCCAAGGATTATTTCACAACTCAAGATCTTGATGTATAAACTTTATGTTCAATTGTATATGGTTTATTTTATTTTCTCCATGCTTAACTTTACTAGGAATTTGACCTAAAACTTCTTTTTATGTTTTTTCCCCAGGATATAAATAATGGTTTTAGGTAAGAAAAAAAGGGAAGATCTTTATGGGAGATTTTGATGATCTTTCACCATGATTATAATATTATGTTTCGAGTTTCCAAAGACAATATACTATTATGGTCCTTGGATGTCAGTTATTATTATGTGTTAAGTATTCCGAAAAAGTAATGTAATGTCCATGTACATCAAGTTTGGGTCTCTATAATTGGTATCAGAGGAAAGGTTTAGTTAACCTTTGGTAACTAGGATACAGAAAATTTAGTGAAATCCCAAGAGATATTTATAAGGTATATCTAGGGATGTCTCTAAGTTTAATTATAAGGATAAGTTTTAGTCCTAGAATTACATTAACGATCTTAGGATAAAACCTAATATGTTATATATTAAAGGTACTCCCCCGTTATTATGTTGTTTTCCTAGCATGAATTTTTCCTCTCACACTATTTTTTTGGGTTTTAGATGATGGCTGGAACACGAAGGAACCATGTTGATCAATGTATTGGACAATGCAATGATTGTCCTCCTAAAAAAATCATTTTTATGGGAGATGGAGTGAAAAATATTATTGCTATTCTTATACATGATTTGAATTATTTTGGACTTCCAAATGTGTAGAGAAGGGAACAAAATTCTATTGAGTCCTTCATGAGGCAACGTCCACCTTCTTTCAGTGGGTCTTCTGATCCACTAGTTGCTGAACAATGGATTAGTACCATTGAATAAATGTTTTCCATACTTCTCTGTTTGAAACATGAAAAATTAATTCTAGATATTTACCATTTAGAGGGTGAATTAGACCAGTGGTGGACTCTAATTAAGAATACGATTCCCCATGATGAAATTTAATCCATAGAATGGGAGGAGTTACAGAACTTATTTTTCTATAAGTACTTCCATTGTATTCTTCAAACAAAGCTGGAAAAAGAGTTCATTGAGCTTAAGAAAAAGGATGATGAATCTATTGGAATATAAAAGGTGAATTTTACAAGGCTTTCAAGGTATGCATCTGTCTTTATCATCCACCCTAAAAGTAAAGTTGATCGATTCTTCAGTGGCTTAAAACCAAGACTTTGAAGGTCATTAGCGATAGGAGACTTCAGTAGATATGAAGCAATTGTGCGTTATGCTATCAAGGTAGAGCTGGAAGTTGGTGTTACATATCCATCTTTGGGTTTTGAAAAAAAATGAAAGATGGATTTCAAGGAAAAATCTTAGAACAATGGTGAAAAGAAGGTGAATGTTTATTTATGCTCAATGTGTGGAATGAAGCATGATGGAGATTGTCTAAAAGGTACTAGAAAATGTTTCAATTGTGGAAAATAATGTCATTAAGAAGATGAGTGCTGAAGTAATGGGAAAAAGGTTTATTATGACATGAATAGAGAAAAGACTACAGAGAACACTCCACAAACACTTCAATGCTTCAAGTGCAAGGAAATGAGGAATTATGCAAATCAATGCCCTAATACAAGGGTTAATGATGATTGATGTGAGAAACCACTTATGGAGAAGGACAAAGGGAAGTCACATGAGATCACTATTTTTGATGTTGATTATGACAGTGATGTTTTGGAATGATTAAGTTTTTATGTAATTGGATTTCAAAATAGTATCATGGAATTTTGGAATATCTATGTATTGGTTTTCAATAATTTTATGGTATCGGTAACCATGAAAAGTGATGGAAATATTTTTGGAAAGCAGATGATATGTGAATAATGAAGGGATAAGGAGAAAATGATTTGGTTGATAGTTTTAATGAGCTCATGACTGATATAGGGACAATGTTATATCCTAGTTTGAGTATATATAAATTTTGGGATTTTGGTATGTGGAAAGAGTTAACTTTTGACAACATTCATGTTTTCACTAATGTTTAATGGGTATTCAATTTTCAAGAGAATACATGATTAAGGTATTCACATGTTTGGATTGTGACCAATAAGATATATCTTTTGATATATGGGGGATAAATGAAGCTATTCACATGCTTGGTTGATGACATTTCTAGTAATCATTTTCTTTATACTATGAGCTTGGATAGATGTATTTTGGATAAGCCTAATGATTTGAAATGGATTATGTTGGACATTAGATAATATTGTTTAATGATTAATATTTTTTTCGATATTATTTCTGGAATGTTATAATAGTGTAGTTTTAGAAAAAGAACAACTTGCAGGACGGGCGACAATCCATCGTGTCAGACAAGGTTGCGGGAATGGAACCCACAACTAAAGTGTGAAAAGCCTTTATCGCCTACCACTAGCATACATGAAGTCCCTGTTTAGTAGATACAAGTTCTATTTGATTAATAGGTACGATAGATGAATTATAATCCATTTTATGAACCATATTCGAATAATCTCTCCATAATATGGATTGATGTATATAACTTTTTCTAACCTTATGTTTGAGACAGATGGAATGACCTATCATTCTATATCTGACCTTAAAAACTTCATGGAATATAAATTCAACTTTATTTAATTAAGAGATGAAGTGGAATTGGTCAAGGCACAAACAATAGTGAGATTTTACCAAAATCAAGTAAGTATTTCTTTTAATTCAAAAATTCTTCAACATTAAGGAAATGATCTTGAAAAAAAAATTCATAGTTACCTCATATATGATGAATCAGATGGTACCTTAGATCATCACAAATTTATGGCTTTGTGATTGTTAGATTTTTCATAGCCATGTTCTCTACCACTCTTCATCCAAACATGATGGTTAGATTTCTTTTCCATATCCATATTTTCACCTATATTCTCCTATGTGGAAACCCAGTGATGAGTTACTTTGGGTATCCGTTATGTTTCTAACGTTCATTTTTAAAATGATGTTTTAGTATTAATTTTTAAGATGTGGGTTTCTAGGAGAAAAATTTCAAGTAGAAAACCATTTATAACCCCATTGAATTTCAAGGGTGAAATTCATTTTAAGGGTGGTAGAATGTAACACCATATATATTTTATGATAATTATTCATTTTAATTTCTTTGATGTCTTTTTTTGTACGCTTCACCAAGATTATCTTCCAGTATACACAACACCATATTATCTTGTAGTATACGCAACACTATTCTTGGCTTGTGATGCACTCAATTTCAAGTTCTTTTGAATAAAATTTATTTTACACAACACCAAGTGTTGATTTCCATCAATGTATAACTGGACTATTTCTTAGAATGTTATATGCAACACCAAAGGAAGATTTCCCTACATTAAACCCTGACTTGGCTTGCATCACATGCAAGAGAAACCTTCCTCGATAGCTTGCATTGTACGTAATACCGATTTTCACTAAACAATGATATGTTATTAAAATATTATATAAACTAGCTGTTATGAATAGTAATACCCACTTTTTTAAAATTTTATAAATTTTATCTTTCAAAATGGACTTCATTTTTTGATTCGGAATATCAAAATTAGCCTAGGGTGAAGTTTTGGTATTTTTTCTGAAAACTTTCAATTTTTGATGAATAGTGAACAACACTAAGTTATAGTTTAATACAAAATTTTTATTTAAAAAATTATTTATTTTATTTAAATTTATTATAGGTCACAATAAATACATAATACCTATATAATTTCAATGTTATTCATTGGAGTCATTTTATAATAATATGACATATATAAAAATTTTATGAAACTTTTTACCCTCTTTTGCCCATCTCCTAAGAGAATTTGTAAATTTAAATAAAATTTAATTTTACCGCTTATGTGAGTTGAATTTCAAAAATATGAGAAAGGTATTTAATATCAAGGAGTAAAATTTGGTTCAATAAGACAAATTAATTTTTGGTGAATAGTAACGTTTTACTTTTATTTACCATGGTTAAAAGTAAATAGGGTAATTAAGGGTAAAAATGATATTATTATTACCCTAAAACATGTCCTAATTCTATTGGATACATATAATTCGATGAAAAAAACCTTAGGAATAAAATATGAACCTCTTTGGTCCAGTTGGATTAGATTAGGACACTTATTATTATTATTTTTAAAGAAGAGTTAAAAGAGTTAAAATCAAAGTTTAATAACTAAAACATTTTTAATATATGGTTATAAATAAGATAAATTTTACTATAAATATTCTTTAGAAAAATAAAATAACTTCCTACATAATGGTATTTTATTTATATTCCTTATACATTAAATAATTTAATTTATTTATGACATAATGATGATGCAGTAATTACCTTATTAACGAAATATTAACATAATTGATATTCTGAATACCCAAATAAATGTAATTTGCGACCTTTGATGAATTAAATTAATTTAATAGGTTAATATAGAATATTAGGGTTGGTTACGTGATTTTTTTTAGTAATAATGCTGTTATAAATTTAGAAAAAACAAAATACCAAATAGTGTCAAAATTGACATAAAAGCGTTTTTAAAAAAATATTATATTAATAATTGATATAATTGTCTTAAAAATCTAAGGATCATCCAAAAGACTTATATAATAATATATATGACATTAATGAACCAATTAAGGTTCTATTGGAAGTTTATAGTAAGTTTATTAACCATATAGTGTAAGAATACAATAAGACATAGTAAAAGTTTAATTATTTATCTTAGAGTTAAATCTAAATGATATGGTCAAAATGGTAACCTAAACTTGTATAAAAACTATTGGTTGAGAGGAATTATATCAATCCCCACCCTATCCTCTAAATAAGGCACTTTGGATCCATTATAAACCGAATATTAATTTATTATAAAATAATATCTTAAGTTTTTCCTAAGGTGCCCTTAACCCCTCTTATAAAATGGCAGTCCCCCTTATCTCTAATTCACACCTCCAAATCCATTCGGCTGAGAAAAAACCAGCCCAAATATAATTTCAACGGTCCTCCCTTATTCCAAGAGGCTTTACTTTAGTCAAAAAGAAATCTTAAGGAGCCCTTTTGATCAAATCAAAATAAAGAACCTGAAGAAGAGGTAAATATCTCACCACCTATTTTAAGATCGTTTCCTCTTCCACATCATCCTTCTTTATTGTTTCCATTATAAAATAATAACTCCAGTATCTTATGTATACTGATATGTTATTAGAAAAATTTTACATCCATATTTGTTATTTTATCCATCCTACGAATGAAAAAGTCACCACACATGCGTATGTATGACTTACCGTCTCCTCATCGTGGTGTAGTTTGTTATTCAAAGATTTCATCATTTGGATGGGTATAATAATGAGTATAAATGATATAAAAAAGATAAAATTATTATGATTCTGTATTTATTATATACCATCCAATTATATATGATTTTAATATCAAAAGAATGATATTGTCACTCGTGCGTACATACGGACTACCGTCTCCAGAAACGTGATGAGACTCATTTTCCATGATTAACCATTCAAGTATGATTATAAACTATATATAATAAGTATTCATGAAATATATTACATAATAATTATACTGTATTTATGTACATATATGTTTCATTTACTAAATTCCATTCAATTCAATAAGGAAACAAAAACAGCATTCATGCGTACGTACGACCTAGCGTCTCCATGAACGGTGTATTTCATTCCATTTATCGATTTATTATATATATTTATATGATGAATATAAATTATATATAAATCATGTTTTACATTCTGGAATTAATTAATTCAGGATACAAGTAATGATATCAAGAACAACAAGTCGAATCAGGTACGATAAATGAAACGATTTTACCCAAAACAGTACTTTAACATGAAATTTATAAAAGAACGGGTAATATAAAGTCATAAGTGAATCATATATGATATCATAAATGTTATTATGGTTATGTTAAAAGTTAATAATATTTTAAAACCCACTATACAGGAGTCTCGGACTCATATGGAATATATTAGACATAAGGTAAGGGATAATTTTGCAAATCTCATTTTTATCCAAGATTGCTTATACGTAAGTATTTACTGGGTTATATTTTTCATCCATGTAGATAAAAATGTTTTTCAAAAAGTGTTTAATATTATTCCATGTATTTTTAAAGTCATTTTTACCCCAATTTTTCTATTACATTGTGTTATGGAAGGAATCTTTCTTTTGTTTACCATATGAGGACCTTTTTCACTTTTCCAGCAAAAGTACGCGGAGAATGTTTTTTTAAATTATACGGCATGAATGGATTTTTATGGTTTCATAATGCCTAGTTTTCATGAATATTATTATATAATATTTCATGATTATTTTCTAAAAAATCCTTTTCTTTTAATAGTAAATGGATTTGTTTGAAAAGAAAATGATTTTGAAGAAGAAATGATATTTTCCTCAAGAATTCTTTTCAAGTATTTTTTAAAAACTATTTTCCATATAAGATGACCTTATTTTGTATGATTATTTTTCAAGTATAATGTATATATTATTTACATGGTTTGATTCTTCTTATGATGAAATGATATCCATTTGGTTTATATGGATTACGTTATGATGGATGATGTTTATGAAACCCACATTATTCTTTGGGTTATGATGATTGATAATTTTGTGGCACACAAAATAATGATTTAATTATGAGATGGGTGGGACCTATATCTCCCTCCAATGCATTGGGTAAAGATTTATATCTCATAAGATTGACATAGGTGGAATAACAAGTAAATTCTATTCAGTAATACAGGGCTGGAATGGCATGTAAAACCGGTTCAGTAACGGACTTTGTCCAATATGATAGTCTTCGCAGAAATTCATTGGCTACTATGGAAATAATAACATGTGATTAATGGTTTCCACAATTACATGTTTTATTCCCATGAAATTTTATCATGATTAATTTTCCTTTATGATCTATTCCTTACGTACTGCCAAGTTTTATTTCACAACTCAAGATCTTGATGTTTAAACATTATGTTCATGTTTTTATGTTCAAATGTATGTGGTTTGTTTTATTTTATCTATGCTTACCCTTAATGAGAATTTGAGATCACCATTTTTTTATGTTTTTTCCCCAGGATATAAAGAAAGGTTTTATGTAAGAAAAAAAGGAAAGATCTTTATGGGAAATTTTGAAGCTATTTCACCATGATTAGAAGATTATGTTCCAAGTTTCCAAATACACTAAACTATTACGGTCGTTGGATGCCAGTTATTGTTATGTGTTATGTATTCCACAAAAGTAATGTAATTTCTATGTACGTCAAGTTTGGGTCTCTAAAACTATGCATATAATATTTACACCATATAGGAAATATATGTGGTTTAGATAATAATTTCCCCAATCATTTATTTATTAGGACTCTAGGTGAACACACTTCAATAAAGTAAGAAACCATATAGGATTCAATGTGGAAAGGAATTGGAATGAAATAATACTTATGAAAATGGATGGATAGGAAATAAAAATACAGTGATAGATCATACAATTCATGTAAATGATAATTTCCTAATCAATCTAAATAAATAATGTTGATTATATCATTTCAAGAATACCCTTACTCAAGAACATGTCAAATATGAAGAACACTCTTACAAGAATTGGGAAAATTTCTTCAAATATAAAAATTTCCATTTTCATTTGGTAACATTTTAAAAAGAATATTTTATTTAACTATGAGAATATCAATTTATTATTTAAAAATATGAATTTATAGAGTGGAATTCTGATATAAAAATATAATGGTGAAAAAATATAAATTGACATAAAAGTGAGTAAAAGAGATTTCTTCCACTAAAAGCGACCCATGTGGAAAACATTAGAAATATTTTATTTGAAAATATTTCCAAATAATGTCAATATATTAGTAAATAATATTAATGATTCTTTATAGAAGACTTTTAAAAAAATTATAACGTTATGTGAAAGGTAATTTTTTTAAAAAGTATCCTTGTGAAAATTGTTAAAACTTATTTAAAGCTTTTTGTCAAACCCACAACATAAAAAGGATAATAAAACATTCATTTGATGATAGGTGAAGGGAAACATGAAAGTTACATTATAGGAAATATATTTGGGTTATAAGTCACACATTTTATAGGTAAAACATGGACATGGAAAAAAATAACCATTTAAAATAACATATAAAAATTAAATATAATATTTAAAAACATATTGGTTGGAAAATGATTATTTTAAGATAAAACTAAAAGATATTTCATGACTCTTTGGAAAAATGACTTATATTGAGAAAACAATTATGAATTGAGTATCATTTTAATAAAAACCCTGTAAGGTTAAATATTTTTAAAATTAACATAAGATATCATTAATTAGATATAATATATGAATATAGAATAGTTGGTTTTCTTTTTCACCATATATAAGTAATTTTTTTGTATAAACTAAAATGTGTCTAAAAAAGGGAGTTTGAGATAAAAATCCATTTCCTAAATTCCCTAATACTTTACTCACACTATAAAATCCTGTAAAAAACCATAATGATCTAAATACTTTATTTAAAAACCGTATTCATCTCTATAGACCTTTTTTATTTTTATTTAAAAATTATTTTCTATGAATATTATGGTTGGTTATAACATATTTTTAACATCGAGTGTTACCGATTTTTGTTATCTTATACATGATTTGAAATGTTCATGTGATTCTAATATATTTGATACTAATTTAATCATAACTAGATTAACTATGGTTATGTAATACATATTCCATGATTATTTATAATTCTCAACTTTCATTGAATTATTATTTTTAATTATGACTCTTAAAGATGAATCTAGAGACAACCTTGTGTCGGTAGTTTTTAATTAATGTATAAGATATATTATTAATGTTTTTTATATAAATATTATTAATCTAAAAATATAAAATAATAATTAATAACCTATTATTATATTCCATTAAAATTATATATTGTTTTTTATAGAAGTGGAGACATGAACTGGTGTCCCAATCTATGCCCCAGAAGGAATTTATTAAAATCAAAATAAGATGTGATACAAATTCGAGGTGTAATGTACTTACACCAGCAGGGACTATTACAGGGTACATGATAAAGGAATTCAACTATACCAAAGAAAAAAAATGTATCCATCCATAAAAAATCCATAGAACTTGTCCTCCACCAAGGCTTCAGCATCATCATGAGACTGGTAAAACACAAGCAGAACATAGTGTAAAAAATTTAAAGACAACCAAGACAACAGCCTTCAATATGAGACATCATGCCGGAAATAAATCAATCAAAAGTCCTTCCAAACAGCATCTAGCTTAACTGCTCATTATATGAGCACAATAGTGTTACTTACATTTGAAACTCTAATCCATCACCAAAGCGCTTCCTAATGATTCATCATGTTCACATTGCAGACATCTTTCAAGGTGTTCCATATCGTACTGATCTCTTCATCAAAAAAAACTGGGAGCCTCCCGAAAAAGTCAGGTGATCTCTTTGAAGGAAAATCAGGTAGAGAACTCCAAATAAAAACAGAAACCAAACAATATGATAAACAGGAAATCATGATAGGATCCTGAAACGAAATGAGTGAGATCTGCACTGAGTTGATCCAAAAGCCTCATCTCATACTCAATCAGAATACCACTGACCAGATCAGAACCGGTTCCAAGAAAGAATATAATATAACCCAAATAGCTCAGCAGCAAACCAGTATAGAAGCCCAGGACAACTAGAAATAAAAGTCTAAAATAACCATCTGAAGACCAGAGTAAAATATCTAGTAGAGAATGAACCATGTAAGTGGCCTCAAAAAAACCAAAAGAAAGCAGTCTTTTACTGAAAATCCTTTTAATTAATGACAGTCAATAAATCTGGAGAATGGGACAGAAAACTCTAAAATAGGGTTAATCATGACAAAATCATCAAATAGGTCAGATTCAATTTGATTTTCTGTTTATCCTTGATTTTTCAATGGAGACAGATCTTTTAATATAATGAAATTGCTCCTTTGAAATGTTACCTTCCTGAAGCTCTTGCTGAGCAATCTCTTGTTGCCTATCCATATGCTTGATCCACTCCTGAAGATCATGTTCATCAAAATTTGGTGAAAAGTAGTACAGAACAGTACTAGAAAGTTATTCTTGAGGCTTATCCTGAGGATCATTAGCAGGTTCTAATTTGGGAGCCTCAACTTGAGGCTTCTCTTGGGAAGTTTCTACTTGCTCATATTTAGAGATGTCCACTGATCTAGTAACAATGGTACGTTCTATGTTTGAGTAGTCTTTGCATCTTCTATTTTTTCTTGGATGTGGAGTGATGTAGCCATCCTCATCTACCAAAGGTTTTTTTACCTTTTTTGGCCATATTATTTAAGAAATATTCTTCCATCTGAATAGATTTTTCAGCTTCCTCAGCATTGGAGTCTAAAACATCATGATCCTCTTCCCCTGAATTTTCGTTAGGTACAGCGATATCCTTTTGTTCTTGAAGGGGAAGGGGAATGTGAGGTTCAGTTTTCTTAGAAGCACTAGAGTTTTGGGATCCAATAGGTTCAATATTTGAGGGAGTAATCGCATTTTCAATAACCGCATTAGTAAAATCTTAATGTTGATTTTCAGAATTATGAGCATGATCCAATCTACTCGCGCAAACTTTTTGATCAACTGGATCCTTATGACCTTTTTCAACCCATGTGGGTTTTTTAACCTTGGGACATCCCTGATTCTTCCTACAAAAATTAGAGGGATGGGCAAGCCTGAGATAGTTATGGCAATAGTCAGGTAATCTCTCATATAGAATCTCCTGAGAGAAACCATGTTTACCACTCTGAATCCAAATATGTGATGGCAAGTGTTTTGAAACATCCACTTCAACACAAATTCTTGCAATAGAAGGCCTAGAAAGTAATTTTGTGGCAGAATCAAGTATCAATGGATTACCAATAAGCTTAGCAATAGGAAACAATGCATTGTGATTAAAGAGATGCAATGGCAGTTTGGGAAAACCCAACCAGATTGGCACAACTTGCGATTCAATGTTCGGATCAAACTCTGGATCCCATTTTAAAACTTTCATAAAACAACCACCAAAAAACCATGATCTACGGACCCATAATCTATAATATTCAGCTTCAGTCTAGAATCTAAAGATTATATGATTAGAATTTAGGAGTCCTAAGTTAAAACCCGAAAATTCCATGGATTCAAGCGTAGAACGAAGGTATTTCAGAGAAGTCTTTCGATTCGTGAATTTTCCAATGAGGGTAAAGTGCAAATCCTCAGCAAGAGACCTTACCTCAGTTTCTGAGAAGGAAATCACATCCTTCCCTCTATACCGAAAGAGCATGGGCGAGATTTTGAGCTCTGAAGCCTCAGCCTTCTGAGGAACATCATCTATGGATCTTCCAGCAACCACATCTGCAAAGGATCTGACTCGAAGATTAGGGGTTTTCACTTCCTTCGGGTTCAAGAGGTTCAATTTTGGAGACTCCATCCTCCTCCCCCATAAAATTATATATTGTTCCTTAATAATTCACTATATAAATATTACAATGTTGCATAAGTTGGTTGTAATCTCTAAGAACCCGATCATTCACTTAGGTATGCATCCATTAATCTTTTGTGTAATTATATATCATAGATCTTTTTTGGATGAATTCATAGTTAGTAAAGGTCCTAATAGTGTTTGGGGATTTTTTGGATCACGAAACACATCTTTTTGGGAAATTGAACAAGTTGCGCGGTCAACACATGGTTGGCGCACATTTTTCCTTACTCTGTGGATAATGTTTTCCAGTCAAATCCACCTCACATGATTGTTTCACAAATATATGTTCTAATAATGAATGTTCCCCTTATACCTACGAAAAAGTTTATAGTATGCACATGGGTTTTCAGACTGTTCATACAAACCATGTACATGCCATTTTTCTTGGTAATTTTACAAATTTTCCCTTAATGATATATTAAGCCACCTCTTTTTCACTAATATAATCATTAGTAAGATTATCCAAAATTAATCTCATTTTGGAGAACATTGAAGATCTAACGTAGGAATCAAGAGATATCCTTCATCTATGATCAGATTGATCTTTTGTTTATCATGTTTGATGCACAATGGTAAGTGCTTGAGTCCATTTGAGTCCTCCTCCTCTTTTTCTCTCAGTCGAGGTATCAAGGTATGAGTGTTTTTATCTTTTTCTATGATATAATCTGTTCCGATCCAAATCTAGATACAATATAGAAGGATAATAGTTATACAAACCTAAGGTGGGTGGTCTATAATATTTCCCTCATGCTCTTTGATTTTGTAATTGTCGTGTGGGGCTCACCAATTTCATCTAGTGCAATTTAAAAAATTTAAATGCCATGTTTTTAATCATCATAATAGTATGGCTATTATATTTCCAAATATGTGATTATGTTTCCTTGGTTAGAGCAACAAATCCATCCTTTATTTGTCAAATTTTATGCCATAATTGTTGTTTAGTGTTTTGGCACATTTGTGTCGTCGTTTGGGTGTGCATTGGCTTAACCATTCTAAGGGTAAACTTTCCTATATTAAGTGGATTGGTTTATATTTTGAATTTCAAAATGTAAAGAAACATTTATTCCCACCACTCAACCCAGCTAATTTATGTTCTTTTATTTGATAATAAAATGTGAAATGTGATTTGGTAGGTATACTAAGTATATGAATTGTAGTTAAATGTAAATTAATGGTAGGTTGCATATCAATAGAACCCTTTACCACATTAATGGAAGGTATCAGAATGAACCTTGAATATGTTATATATATTAAATGGATTAAATGAATGGTTTAATGCTCATTAGCCTTATCACACTAATGAACGGCAAGGCTTGAACCAAATGACTTAATTAAAATGTTGCATGATACTTGAACTTATCACACTAACTAAAGGAAAGGATTGAACCAAAATTTATAATACACAACTTCATACTTAAATAGGAAGGGCCTAACTCGATCTCCCCTTGGATTTTTATTAGGGAATGTAATGAGAACTCAAGAACCCCATTTTGATTCAAGGATATAACTTTCTTAGTTTGATATCCACATAAATCCTTATCTGTATCTATTATTTGGATGATCAGTATGACACCATATGATACATTAAATATCATTACATGATGAATTTTATACACTCCTTGGATCCATCATTGAAAATTAGGTTCCATGGTTACAACCCATAGGGCCCTGTCCCTACTTGCCTCATTTTTCCTTAGAAAATCACCATAGATTGAATAGGAATAATATTGTGGAATGCCTTGGAATACGACCCTTAGATTACATTATTACCCTATTCCAGGATATAATCATTACCGAGCTGGTAACCCTTGTGGACTACATATCCTTTGTTATAACTTTGGGAAATTACTATTAAAGGCCATTACAGGTTTCCTTGTTACTTCTTCGAACTTCATCAGTATTAACATGTGACATATTATAATCTTTTGACAGTCAAGAAATTATTTGTTTACATTCTTAGACACTAGCGGAGGGATGTATCAGGTACTTGGGTATTTAGTTACATTGTAGTAATTTACTTTATATATGCATGTTTGAGCACTGCTACATTTCAATCATATGGGCTGTATATTATAAACACCATTGGTGGTGGCCCATTGAGATTTATCTCACAACCTCTTTGAGCATTATTTGGTACTTAGGGAATATTACATTGTTGTATGTGTTGAGAAGGGAAGAATACAAATTTGAGCACCTGATTTCTTTCTATTTAGTATGTATATTGATAGAATACGACCATGATGGAACTTGGGATACATGGTATATTATTTTATGTCCATTATAATTTGGTGGAACATGTTTTTACGGCTTTCTTTTATCCATGATTTCTAGTTTCTTAGTGACATGAAATATCGTTATTTTTGAATGTTATTCCCATTGTTTTAGTTATAGTTATTATTTTATCTATTTTCTATTGTGTATTTTGTTTAACTATATTGATTCCACTATATATAATGGTTTATATTAATCTATTGCACTACACATTGGTAATGCTGGCATATTCTTCCCATAGACACGCCTTAGGCCCTCACTGCTAGACATCAGCATCTGGAATTCATGGAGATGCACTTAAGGCCATGTGACCCATTGGGCTCAGGGCACCTGTTAAGTGGAATCTTGTTTTGGGATGTCACAAAGTGGTATTAGAGTGGGTTACATTCATTCATTACTATTTGGAGACAATATATTGAAGATTAGGAATGATTGGGACATTTTCATAAGTTGTGATTGTGCATCAAGAACCCATGTTCAGGTTGAAAGCCATGTTTCCTAAATTATAATTGTTATTCTTATTTTTCCTATTACAGTTGATATTATTTCACTTCTTGGTGATGAAAAAGTTTGGTGGTGTGTTGATTATTACCTTATTTGAGGATTTTCTTTCATCCTTAGCCCGATGATATGAGGTGATGGAGAATTGTTACATGCATCATTATAGGCACCATGAATTCTAATGTCATGCATATTTCTATGCCATATAGGTTAATTTCACTTATTTTCATTGACTGATATTCATGTGATAGTTACCTTATGCATGTGTTACCCTTGGTTGTGATTGGTTGATTACCTATCTCAATTCGTGAGAAGTATGAGCCACCATGGGTTTGGATGAGTAATTTATCGAGTCAATCCATTATGCTATAAATAAATGGGTTTAATTTCAAGTCATAGGTGTATGGTCACAGATTCAACAGAAATGGATATCCATTATAAAGTGAACCATGACATCTAAAATGAATTGGTTGCACATATTTTTCCCACCTTTTAATGTTTATGACAGGTAAAGTAGTGAACATGAAAATTAAATGTAAAATGAAACAAAACTTATAATTGATCACCTATAGATACCTAGCCATCTAAGAGGGTAGTTTGGGGTAGTATTCCTTGGGTAGTGAGTTTTCATACATTCACCTTCCACTAGTAATGATATATTTATGATTAGAATCTTGTTCTGAGGTGTTTGTATAGAAATTTTAGATCAATTTCACCACGACGTACTTGTTTCATATACTAAGAGGGTGGCAATCACCAACCTCTAGAGATGGTGGGCCGGGAGCCACCAGTCTTACCTCTAGGAGTGCCACTCGAGGAACATCATAGTATACTTGATTTGGGATCTAACTTCCAAGTTCATGATAGTTTCCTACGTCTCGTGTAGTCCATGAGCGGTGCTCCATGTCTTGTACCTATGATGGATGATATGACTCGTGAGTTACAAAAGTAGTATCCTCCTAACTTTTGAAGGGATGAATATCCACAGGCTAATGAGTCATGGCTTGAATTCACCATATTGATCATTGATCATCTAGAAATTATTCCATAGAAGTGAGTCGAACATTATATATACAAGATATGGGATTCGACAAAGAGTTAGTGGGATGGGATTTCCCAAGCTGATCATCATCTAGGAATGTTATAGGTTGATTTCCAAACTACCTTATATGATCAATTCATTCCTTAGATGTTGAGAGTTGATAGAGATAGAGAGTGTATGCGTCTTGAGTAGGATTATATGCCAGTAATGGAATATTTAGAGTGTTTCATGGAGTTGGAGTGCTTTACACCACTTCTTTCCGATGATGATCTTTCATGTGTTATGCACTTTGAGGATTTTCTCTAGTATTTCATCAATATATAGGTGAATTTCCTTCACCACCGTACATTTTCTATGATATTTAATCAGTCTCTTATCACTAAGTGAAACCTGAGGGATGACAATAGTACTAGGTATAGAGGAACAGCGTCACGACATGCAAGTAGTTCTTCTGGTGGTTGGAAATGTTTTTTCGAGGTCTCTCATCAGTGCAGTGACAACCAAAGTGCCTGTTTTGATAGCTCCAAAGTGTTCCATTAGTATAGAGGATGAGGGAATTCGAACACTAAGTGTGATAATGACCCACTAGAGTGTCGAGATTTCAGATGTATGGTGCATCTTCATAATTTTTGTAGGAATTTTCCATCATCTTTGAGTGGAAAATGATCTGAACCATCTCCACCTTCAAAAGAAAGTTATTTTCTTCTTTTTTAGGTGGCATGTTGGAATAGAACCATTAGGTCTAGCCGAGGAGGAGGTCATGGATGTGGAAGCCAAAACCCTGATCACCATCAGTTCAAACAAAGCTGTTATGATCATGATAGCCCATCTATTGCCCAGGGATATGGATCATGCTAGTTGAATTCACTACAGACAATACCCAAGGATCATTCTATGTGGGAATCTATAGTATGTGGTACTATTATAGTATCCTCTGTTATAATATCTTCTTTATTTTTTACAGGTTCTCAAAACTCTTTTATCTCTGAATCTATTGTGGAAATACTTGGACTTAAGATATGATATTAGTATGGTGTAATGACTGTAGATGCACTGTTAGGGGTACAAATAGATGGTATACACTAGTGTAAAAAATTTCCCCTTGAATTAGGAAGTTACCCTTTCATATGTAACCTCTTTTCTCATGAGTTGACGAGCTTCGATGCCATACTCAGGATTTACTATTTGGTTCAACATCACATTTTTTTAGACTAATATTATCATAGGGTAAATTTTACATCACTAGAGGGTATAAGTTATCTACAAAATGGTGAGTGGGATGTCTAGGATGGTATATCTAGACCAGAGAATCATGGGATTGGTGGAGTAACCACCCAAGTTGAATATATCTTCATAGAGGATTAGTGATTACATAAAGATAATTTACCTCTCATAGTGGATCATTTCAGGGAAGTCTTTTCCGACAATTTTTCTAGATTACCTCTTGTGAGAAAGGTAGAGTTTACAATTGAGATTATTCCAAGTGCATCTCCAGTGTCTCTTCCTCCATATAGGATAGAAGCTACAGAGTATCAGAAGCTTAAGTGTATGTTAAGATATTTAGATCACAATGGTTTTAAAGGGATCCATACATCCTCCTGGGGTATGAATATTGTTTTTTTCATGAAGGAGGATGGAAACTTTTTTCTATGTGTGGATTATATAAGGTTGAACCAGATTACAGTCAAGATCCAATATTCACTTTTTCAAATAGATGATCTCATTGACCATCTCTGGGGAGATAGTGTCTTCTCTATGATTGACCTGCGATCAGGTTATCATGAGGTGTGATTCAGACCATCCAAAATACTATATTCAACTTTTCGTAGTAGGTGTGGTCTGTATAAGTACCATGTTATGTTATTAGGACTTACAAATTCACATGTCATTTTCATGGTTCTGATGAATTGGGTGTTCCACCGCTATTTTGAATCTTTTGTCTTAGTATTTTTGGATGACATCTTTATATATTCTAACACTCATAGTGACGATGCCAAGCATCTTGTGATCATTATGAGTACACTGAGAGATAACCATATTTACACCAATATTTCTATGTGCAACTTATGGATCGATAATGTTCACTTCTTGGGTCATATTATCTTCAAATCAGGCGTATCAATCAACTGAGAAAATCTTAGTGATTCAATTTCCTAGGATAATCCCAATAATGAGTTTTATGTGTGGAGTTTCTTGGGGATGGATTGATAATGTAGTAATTTCAAACAGGACTTCACGCAACTTTCTTCATGTCTCATTGGTCTTACAAATATGGGTGTCAAGTTCTTGTGGTCATAAGCCTATGAAAAAGCCTTTCAGAAGAAAAAAGGGAGGCTTGTATTGACATCTATTCTGACTCTTCTAGAGCCAGGTGTAGGTTATATCATATTCTGTGATGCATCAGGAATTGGGTGAGGAAATGTGCATATGTATGAGGATAGAGTCATTATGTATGGATCTTGATAGTTGAGGACGAATGAGATAAATTACCTAACACATTACCTTGAGATAATAATTGTTGTGTATTAATTATCTTGATGTGGATATTATATTTTGGGTGAGTGCATTGTGGTGAACACAGACCACAAGAGCATAAAATATATCTTTTCTCAGCGTGATGTGAACCTTAGACAATAGATTTGGTTAAAATATCTAAAATCCTTTTATTTTGAGATTTCTAATATACTTTGGATGTTAAATGTAATTTCAAAAGTGCTAAGTCAAAACACTCAAAGTCGGGCTGTATGAGATGCCAGTGATAAAAAGAATTTAATAGTGATCTTCTCTAAGATGCATCTAGAGTTTCATGAAAATCATGAGCACTCTTGCCACTAATCCTTGACAGTTACCTCTTCCCACCTTGAGAAGTTTAAGAAAATAAAATTTTTAGACACTCAGGACTTGGTTCTCCATGAGAGTATATCAAGAGATAACATGCTTTCAGATTGTTCTGTGGATAGAGAAGATATACTACGTCTATGTGGGCGTATCTGGGTTCCCGTAGTTATGAGAGAGGAGTTGTTGTGCGATTCCCACGCCTCTTAGTGTACCATTCATCTAGGAATCTACAAGATGTATTGAGACATGTGATACCATTATTGGTGGTCGGTGATGAAATGTTAGATTGTATGCTTTATCCCTAGGTTTTCCACCTGTTGGGAGGTGAATGTGGAGCAATAGAGACATGAGGTATTTCCATAGTGGCTTTGGAATCGGGAATTGAAATGATAAGATATTTCCATGGATTTCATAGTTTCCTTACCTATGTTTTAGAGTGGAAGTGATGTTATATGGGCATTCATTGACTAACTAATGAAATCATCCCACATCATATCTATTCAAGAAACATTCTTAGTAGATGACCTAGGAAGACTATATGTTCATCAGATTGCATGCCTCTACAAGGTCCCTCGTACCATCATTTTAGATTGGGATTCTTGTTTTACCTCACGGTTCTGATAGGGTTTGCAATATCCATTGGGAACACAAGTTCTTATAAACATTTATTTTCACCCTCATAATGATGGAAAATTAGCATGAACAATACAGGTCGTAGAGGACATGATTAAATTCTGTTTCCTTGCGTTCGATGGTTCTTGGAAAAAACATGTCACTCTTGTTGAGCTCACCTATAAAATCATCTTCCATCAAACAATTCAAATAGATAATTTTGATGTCATATATAGAATTGCTTGTTGTTCACCCTTGTTATGTCTAAAGGTAGTTGAGGTAGCCCTACTAGGTCCTCATATTGTTCAGGAGACATTATAGAAGGTTTATCTAATCAAAAATCATATGACTACTACTCAGTTTAGACAAAAATCATACACTGATAACTGTTAATGACCTCTTGATTTTGATGTCTGGGATCGTGTTTTTCATCAGGTATCACCCAATCTTGGGAATAAATTGTTATGAATGTAAGTAAAGTTGTCTCATTATTATGTAGCGTCGTTTGAGATTCTAGAGAGAGTTGGGCCAGTATCATATCAGTTGCTACTAACTCAGAGGAATTCTTTCATGCACAAAATCTTCCATGTATCATAGATTCTATAGTATTAAGCCAACTGATCTCATACCTTTTATCTCAAAGAATTTTAATTATATTTTGATTCCACCTTTGAGAAATATCTAGTGTGCACTGTTGAGCAGAGAACAAAGGCCCTCCGGTGTTGGTATGGCCCCCTAGTATAGGTGCTATAGAAGCACAACTGGATATAGGAAGCAACATGGGAGAGGGAATCTGATATATGTGCTCAGTGGTTAGAATTGTTCTCAGATAGTGTTTATATACCTTTGGAAGGTGAACTCGGGGATGAGTTCTTTAAAGGGGAATGACTTTAAGAACCTAGTTTTTCACTCAGGTATATATCCTTTAAATTTTTGTCTAATTCCTTATCATGGAACTTTTGTGGATGAATATTTAGTTGGTAATGGTTCTAGGGGTGTATGGGATTGTTTGGAACACACAACATATCTTTTTGGGGAAATTGCCCAAGTCACATATTTGGTACATGGTTGGTGCACGCTATTCCTAACTATGCATATGATGTTTTTCTAGAAAGCGCCACCTCACATGGTCTACACATGGTCGTGCGACCTAATTGTTTATCCTAACTATGAAATTTCCCCTTCTACCAAGGTAACCATGTATAAAAATAGTTCACAGTCCATTTTTCTAGGAAATTTTAAAAAAATTCCCTTATTGGTCTATTACGCCACATTTTCCTCAATAATATGATTTTCAGTTCGATTAACCTAAATTAATATCATTTTGGATCCCTTTAATGTTATAAGTTTGGAATACAAATATCTTCTCTATCCTAGATCTGATCAGTATTCCTTTATCATGTTTTATGCCCAATGGTAAGTCCTTGAGTCCTCTGGAGCCACTCTCCTTCTCTTTTTCTCTCTAACGAGTTATCGGGGTATGAGCATTTTTATCTTTTTGTTATATATAGTTTGGTACAAGAAAAATCAAGGGATAATATCCTTGCAGGAGAGTCATACGTACAAAAGGTGGGTGGTCTATAATTCATACATCAAGTTAGTTCATTTTGGAATTGTCGTGTGGGGCCCACAAACTTCATTAAGTTCCATTTACAGAATTTATATTCCATGTTTATAATCATTAGAACCATATAGTTATAATATTTCTAAATATTTTATTAGTTTTAGTGGTTACATACATAACTCTATCATTTCAATGTCATAGGTTATTCCAAAATTGTTGTTTAGTGTTTTGGTGCATTTGTTCCACTATTCGGGTATGCCTTGGCTTGAGAATTATATGGGTAATATTTCTAATATTAAATGGCTTGGTTTATATTTTGAATTCAATAATGTAAAAAACCATGTATTCTCACCACTTGAACGATCATCTTTAAGTTCTTCAATTTTATAATAAAATTTGAAATGTGAATTAGCAAGTATACTAAGTATATGACTTGGCATAAAATGTAAATCAATGAAAGGATGAATATTAGTAGCACCCATAACACGTTAATAGAAGGCAGTTGAATGTAACATTAATATTCAATATACTTTAAATTAATTAAATGAATGGACGCATGCTACTTGTCCTTGTCATACTAATGAAAGGAAAAACTTGATCCAAATGAATCGATTAAAAGGTTGCATGCTACTTGACATTATCACTATAATTAAAGGAAAGGATTGAGGTAAAATAAATATTACATAACTTCATAATTAAATAGGAATTTCTTGACTCTATATAACCTTGTATTCTTATCAGGGAATTCTATGATCACTCGATAACTTCATTCTGATTCTAGGATATGACTTTCGTAGTTTGAGGGAAACCTAGATCCCGATACTTGTCTATTCTTCAGATACCTGATATGACACTTTAGGATCCCTTAAATGTCATTATAGGATGAAATGGATATACTCCTTGGATCCAGAGTTGACAAGTAGGCACAATGTTTATATCTCATTGGGCCCTTTCTCTGTTTATCCATGTTTTAGCTTGGATAATCACCTTTGATTCGGTAGGCATCTTTTTGTGGAATGCATCGATATATTCTCCTTGGATTACACTCTTTCCCCATGCTAGGATAGAGTTATTACTGAGTTGGAGACCCTTGAGGTCTACGTAAACTTGGTTATTACATTGGTACTTCACTATTAAAGATCATTACAAGATTCCTTTCAATGTCTTGGAACCTTTACTATTATTAACATGTGAGATATTATAAACTGGTGATAATCAAATAATGAAATGTTTACATTCTCAGACACCAACCAAGGTCTGAAGTAGGTACTTGGGTATTTATTCACATTGTATTGATTTACTTTATATATGCATTCTTTCATACTGTAACATTTCCATTACATGGGAGAGATGTTATAGACTACTTTGGTGATGGCCCACTAAGATTTATCTCACACCCTCTCCAGGTGGTGAATGGTACCTGAGAAAGATTACATGGTTGGATGTGTTGACAAAGTGAAGGATACAGCTCGAACACTTGATTTATTTCTATATAGTATAGATCTTGATATTAGAGGATGGAGTAAGAACTCAGGATTATTAGGATAGTCTTTTATTTCCTTTATAATTTTTTGGAACTTGTAACGGTTGTTCTCTTGTATCCGTGTTTTCTAATTTTCTAGTTACATGACCTATCATCAGTTGTTGAATGATACTCTGTTTGTTTTAGTTATTGTTATTATTGTCTCCATTTTATGTTGTTCCTTTTGTTTACTAATATTTCTTTATCTATTTACCCCTTCTTACATTCATCATCTATGCTACACTTTGGAAATTAGGGAAGAGTCTCCCCATAAACACACCCTAAACCCTCGCTTCTACTCAGCAGCCTCTAACATTCGGGGAGATTTTCTTAAGGCTATATTGACCACTAGGCTCGGGGAACCTATTAAGTTGTATTTGAGTCAGGGAAATCACATAAACTGACCAAAATAAAAGTGTGTCATAATGATTGAATGAGTAATACAGTTTTATTACTTGTGGTATTACAAAAGTAAGAATAATTAATAAATCTATTTCTCAATAAATGGATAAAATGGTGTTATATGAAAATTTATCATATTATAATTATAATAATGTTATTAAAATATATTTATTTCATTAATTACACTATATAAGATCCCAGAATTCATGTAAGTACCTCATTATTTAAATTTTGGTTTAATTTTTTTTGTTAATGAAATTATTTCATACCATGCAGCCTACCCAGGTGACTAGGAAACCCTAGAATGTGGCATATCATACGGTCGGTGCACGGGTTTTCATACTATGTAGCCTACCCAGGTAACTATGCTAACAAAATCCCCTTAGCATTTTCTTTCTCATGTTTTTTTCATGGGTTGTAAAACCTTGGAGGTAAACCTTGTGCTTCATTAAAAGTTGAAAATTTTACATATTCTGAATATCAGGATTTTAACACTCCCACCTAATTTACTCCCCCATTTAATCCCTTATAACCATAGTGATGAACTAAAATTACCCCAACATACCAAGTGTCATTATCATTTTATTTAGGGACATTTGGAATGTTATTGATTACAAATAGATGATCTGGGTAAGTCTAATCATGAAATATCTTCTATTTTCTGAATTAGGGTTTGTATCTTTGGTGATCTTCTTTTAAATCCCTAAGAACCTATTTTTTTATGGAATCTATGTTTAGAATGCAAATGTTGTTTGTATTATTATCTAGGGATATTATTAAGAGTGATTTATTCAATGTATTCAATTTAGGTGGTCTACAATTTATATCCCAAAGACACGGTGTGGATTTGTGCAAGTTTGGTTGTGATCAAATTAGGGCCACCCATGGGGTGCACCGATATCCCTGAACCAAGAATTTGGAAAGGTTATGTGTTGAGTTTTTGTGTGATAATGTAGATAAATAACAAATATGTTATTATGTTTAGTTAACTTTAATATAGAATCTTGATAGTTGTGGGTAGATTTTGTAATCACGTAATGATTTGTTTTTCATGACTTGATAATGTGTTAAAATGGGTTAATGTAAATGTGTCAAATGGATTATTTTTTTTACATGAGATGCATAAGGGGTTATTACATAGGAAATGAAAATGGGTTAAGTGAGATAATATATAAAAATGGTTAAAATGGTTAAATGATTTAATGTATAAAAATTAGTGAATATGATTAGTTATTATAAGCATAATAAATGGGAATTTGTATAAATGGAAATTTAATGTATATAGATAAGTGTTTATGTGTTATTTTATAATATTTATTCCCATGTAGATTGTCATGGATTAGGATTTTATTTTTTTTGTTGTGTTTCATTTTGATATGTTATATGTGTGGTGAATGGATGAATATTCTCATGAACATCAAATGGTATTTTGGGGTATTTACTGAGGTTATATGCCTATGGGTCGAGTTAAATTAAGGATCTAGACTTCACACAATAATGATTGGGTTAGTGATGGGGATAGATCTCTACTACCCTAATGGTTTCCTTCCAACTTGGCTAAGGATTTGAGGTTTGGATAATGTGTTTGTATTGATGTGTTTATCCCTAGTGTGAAATGGACTTTACTTATTCCCTAATGTGAAGTGATAAATTCCTTAAACCATTGTGTGAATGATGTAAATTCCAAAACTATAGAAAACATGTTGATACATAGTTTTGTAAAGAAGATCATACAACTGAGGAACGTTTTACTAAGGTTAAAAATGAGTAAAGTAAGGATTTTTAACCAATGGAAGTAGATTTTTCTTCTCTTTACATGTAATTTTTTAGTATTGACATGCACTATCTTCTTAGACTGGATATTTTGTAGACACCGTTGGGTGATGCTTAATGATTTGTATTCACACCCTACTTAGAAATCTTGGGGTACTAGAGAAAATTTCATACTTTCAATCCAAGATAAGGGAAACAGACCCATGCTTGGGAGTTGATATGGTATTTGGATGTGGATGTATGGTGTTTCAAAATTGGAGTTAGGATTATTTTTTGGGATTCTACTATTTCTCTTTTTTTGGGTTTCATTCACTTTTTGAACTATTTTCATGACATGGAATTAATATTTTTAGTTTTTGGTTTGTACCCAGTTGGTAGATGTTTGACTATGCATGTTCGATGGTTATTATATATTTTTTTCATTTTTAATTTATCATATATTTTTAATTACACTAATAAAGAGGGTATAGTCTCCCCACTTGGCTTATTAGAACCTTGCTACTGTTCATAAATCTCTCGTGTATGGGGTGACTTGCTTGAGGTCTTGTGGTAACCTAGCTTGGAGCACCAGTTTAGTGAATTCTTGGTTAGGTAAGTTATAATGTGGTATCTGATGGTTTATTTCTTGTGGATATACTATTTGGGATTATAGTAGGGTGATTAGGATGTGTTAGGTGATGGAAATGAGCTCATGCTTTACAGTATCTAACCAATGTATGAGAAAAAACCAAGTCACCCAGGGTGGGGATTATTTTTTTTATCCTTATTGTTATATTTGATGCTATCTCACCATTAGGTGATGCACTTATTATGTCATATGACTATTTTATGATATTTCCTCATGTGTAGAATGTCATGAGGCTTTTCATTCAAGAATACTTTTAGGAACCTATGGATATAGGTGACGCACATCATGATATGAAAACATGGGATGAGTTTGTGTGGTATGAAAGGAAACATTCATTTGAAAATCATAGAAATATAAATAAATTGGAATCTAATAAAAAATACAAAAGGGTAAGAAGGGAAAGGTGTTAAGTAATGGTTAAAAAATTATGTTTAATGAAGGGTTGTAGGCGAGTTAAAAGGTTTATTATAAAAAGTTGTGAACTCCCAAATGATCCTAAGAGGAAATGGTTACATTTTAAGTATGGATGTAGTTTTTAGATAGTGTCTAATGTAAGGCTTGTGAATATGTGAGTTGGTTACCCCATGATAACCATTTCCCTGGTACAGATGGTTGAGGGTAGTGTTATGGATGTGTTTTATGACCTTTTGGATAGTGTATGTTATATGATTTATTTGTGGCTAGTGGGGAGACTTCCTTTATAATCATAGTGATGCTTTATGATATTTTTTTATAAAGTCTATGTTTGTAATTGTAGATAAATTCCACCATGAAAATGTATAATTTTTGGGTGAAAGAATATGTCACTGATAATTCTCTCTCGGTAGTGGTGCAAGAAGAGCTGGTGATACATAAAAATACAGAACATAAGTTCATTGATAACATTAATCATTTCATTTAGATGATGGAACAAGACCCAGGGAAGTTTGTACTAAGTATGATTGAGATGACCAGGGTGTTTTAGCAGCTGCACCCTCTGACCTTTACTAGGAGGGTGTTTGAGAGGTAGCAGAGTTCTGGATATAGGTTTTCTAGATGATTCTTGATCATTTCAAGACTCTTTCTGAGAAGTAATTCAAGTTAGTATCCTATATGTTGCGAGGCCTTGAAAAATTTTGGTATGATATCATGGTTTAGATTTTGCAGTTCGAATGAATTATATGTAAATATTTTCAAGAAAAGATTATACAACATTTCTATCCATAAACCTTGAGGTAGGATAATTCTTTAGAGTTTATGAGTTTTTTCCATGGTGGTAGTATCAATGATGGAGTATGCTAGTAATTTCACTGACTTATGTCACTTCATTACAATATTAGAAAGGGTTGAGGAAACTATAGAGAAGTTTTTATATTATGGAAGAAGACATGAGATCAGGTCCTAGGTGAATATATTCTATTTGAAGAGGTTTTTAGAGGCAGTGGATCATTCCCTTATCTCAGAAGAGAACCTGAAGGGGATTTAGGTAGTAGACATGTGGTGAATGTTTGAAGAGTGAGTGGAGCAACTTTTAGAGACAGGAAATGCTGTTTTGGGAGTTTCCATCAGGGTTAAAGTGAGAATAGTAGTCATAAGAGAGGTAAATCCTCTTAGGGAGGTGATCAGGTGTTCTGTTTCCAATGTGGAAGGTCAGGGCACAATCAAAGTCAGAGTACTCAACCACCAGTTGACTACCAATCGTTCGATAGTTTGGGACACATATAGAGGTTATTTATGAACCCAAGACAGTAGGGTATGGATGGTGGTCAGAAAAATATGTCGAGTGCAGATAGCAGGTCAGTTTCCCCATATCATACAAGAAGTTGTAGGTCCAATAGACTTACCTATAGGGGTTGTCAATATGGTAATCTAGGGTAAGAGTATCAAAATCAATAGGGTAGTGTAGTACTAGGTACTATGGATAGATCCCAAGGTAGATGGTAAGGCCATATTCATGTAGTTTAGTCTATATCTAGAGAGGGCGAGGCTAGACCATCTACTATTTGAGGTTTGATTTGTGTAGCTTTCAACCTTGTTAGTGATTTGTTTGACACATGTACGACACAATATTTTATATCTACTAAGTTTGTAGTTGTGTTGGGCCAAGTCGTAGAATGTACATGTTGGTTTATATTAATTGATTCTCCATTGGGGGTGTGAGATGAGAATATCAGACAATTTAAGGGTTGTTCTTTGGAGGATGGTGGGTTCTATTTTCTTGGGGAACTTATTTTTCCCAAAGACGTTAGGTTTTGGCCAGATTATGGATATGGACTAGTTGGTGTTGTAGAAAGGCCAAATCTACTGTTACCAATGTTGTGTAAAATTCACATTAATTGATGGAAACTCTTATGTCCTTCATGGTGACTGGGATGTTCGATCAGGCTCTGTAGGCCCAGTTTTAAATCAATTGAGAGAACTCATATGACATATATCTTTTCTTTCACTTGATGAAGGACTAATGGATAAACTATTATTCCCTTCCTTCTTAGATCAATTTATGGATGTTTTTCCTGAGAAATTTTTAGGACTACCACATGAGAGAGATGTTGAGATTACAATTGAGCTACTACTAGGGGAAGAACCAATTTCTATTCCACCATATTGAATTGAATCTATAGAACTCCATGAACATAAGTTTCATCTATAAGAGTTTGAACATAATGGGTTTATCCATCCTAGCATGTATCCCTATGGATTTCTTGTGTTGTTTTCCGAAAAGGAGGATGGATTTTTAAGGTTATGTTTTGACGATAGAAAGTTGAATCAGATGAATTTTAGTAACTAATTCCCACTTCCCAAAATCAATGACCTGGTTGGACAGCTGATGGGTTCTTTAGTGTTCTCCTAGATCGATTTTAGATCATGATATCATCATTTGAGGTTGGTACCTTCTAACGTGCCACATATAGATTTCAGGATCAACTACGATTTGTATGAGTTTGAAGTGATGTCGTTCAGTTTTACCAACACGCTAGTTGTGATCGGGGATTTAATGAATCAAATATTTCACCCATACCATGGTCATTTCATGATTTTTGTCATTGGTGATATCTTGGTGTACTCTAAAACTCATTATTATCATTTTAAACCTCTTAACATAAACTTATGTACACTAAGAGAGCATATGATTTATGATAAGCTATCAAAATGACATTTATGGATTGATAAAGTGAATTTCTTGGGTCACATCATTTCTAAGGTAGGTGTTTCGGTTAATCCAGAGAAACATCATATTGCGGTGTCATCCGAGAAGGATAATAATTGTTTTTGATGTTCGTAGTTTTGGGGGTTGGTTAGTTATTACCAAAGGTTCATTAATGATTTGTCCCATTAGGAAGTTCCACTATCAAGCATAAAAAATAAGGAGTTATGTTTGAGTGGGTACATTCATACGGAAATGATTTTCATGATTTAAAGAAGTGTTTGATGACCGCATTGATCTTGATCTTACTCGATCTAGGTAAAGTGTATACCTTGTTTGATGATGCATACAATGTTGGACTTGGGGTAGTGTTGATGTAGGATGATCATCTTACAGCATATGGGTCAAGATAGTTACGTAATCGTGAAATAAATTACCATAATCATCATATTGATTTGTTCATGGTGGTTTATTCCTCAAAGTGTTGGTGGCATTACTTTTTTGGAGAGTGTTTTATAGTGTTTACTGATCATAGAAATCATAAATACATATTATCGCATTATGATTTGAATCTTCACCTGTGAAAATCGGTTAAATAGATGAATTTTTTTTAATGAGAGTTGGTTTAAAGACCAATAATATGGAATAGTATGGAAGATTCTTTGAGTCAGAAGATTCTCTGAGTCGGAAGACTCAGAATCTAGTGGTTTAGGAATCTAACTCCAATTTGAGATAGATGGACTTGTTTGCTGAGATGCACCTGGAGGAGCTGTATGGGTACAAGAAGATGAACATTGATTCCATAATAGTTGAGTATGCACTTTTGAGTTGACTCAAGGAGATATATATAGAGGATCTAGAGTGTTTTTATATGAAGGAATGTCTTAAATGTGGGCAGTCACCTTCTAGTAGTACTATTAGTGATGATGGATTTTTTTCATGGTTATGAGGATGTGGTTGTAATAGTATGTATTTTGGAATAGTTTATGCATGAATTCCATACATCAAATTGGCACATGCATTATGGTTTGACTAAGAGGTATCATGATCTTTGTAGTATGTATTAGTGGTTGCGAATGAAGAAATGAAGTGTAGTTTATATGGTGTGATGCCATAACTATTAGTAAAAGATGGCTGAGCATCAGATCTCATGAGTTTTGCTAATCCATTACCCATTTTAGAGTGGAAGTGGGATGACATGATGATGGAATTCATAGTGGGTCTTCCAAGGAAGCCTCTAAAGAATGATGCAATCTGGGTAGTTATCAATCAATGAAATATGGTGGCCCATTTCTTATTAATCTAGGAAACCTCACTTTTGATCAATGGGGTGAGATATATGGTTGAGAGATATTTTTGTTTCATGATGTGTTAAAAACTATAGTTTAAGATCATGATCCTTATTTCACATCGTAATTCTAGTAGGGATTACAAAAGGCTCTTATTTCATAGGTGTTTTTTAGTATGCATTTTTTCCCACATATGGACACACATTCAGAGAGTAAAATTTTGCTGTTGGAGAAAATTCTGATTGATTATATCATAAATTTTAGTGGTTCATGGGAACATCACTTTCCTCTTGTTGAGTTTCCATAAAAATAGTTCTTATACTATGATTCAGATTGATCCTTTTGAGGCACTCAGTGGGAGAGCATTTATATCTCTATTGTGTTAGATAGAAGCTAGAGAGTCTCAGCTGTTGGGACCAAATCTCATGCAGGATATGTCAATTTATTGAAAAATAGAAATATATGGCACATAGTAGGTAGATGTAATGTGATGATCTGTGATTTAGACCTTTTGAGTTTATGGTGTGTTATAGTGTGTTTCTTTCTGTGTTCCAATGGTTGGGTCACCATCAAATTCAGAAATAGATAATGTTTGTGCCCAGTTATTTGGGGTCGTTTGAGATTGTGTAGAGTATTAGAATAGTGGAATGCCTATTCTCTCTTCCACAATGGAATATTGGAATGAATGATTGTTTTCATGTTTCATATCTTCATCAGTAACACCCTAATGCATATTATATGATTAATACTAAGAATGTAGAGCTTGAAGTTGATGTGTCCTTTGAGGACCATTCAATTTGTAACATAGATCGTAGTGAGAAAGTATTATGATGGAAAATTGTTCTTTAGATAGAGTTTTGTGGAAACATGTAAAATTTCAGGAAACAAAATGGGAGAGGGAGTCAGATCAGCAAGTGCAGTGGCCCAATTACTTTTCATAGGAAACTCAATGATGTTTGGTATTGCATCTTGGGGATGATCCATTACAATGTGGGGTGGTTTTAAGATCTCATAATTCATAGAGTATTTACATGTTTAAATTTTGGTTTTAATATCTTGTTTTTGGTTAATTAAATTCTTTTTAGTGTCTGATGGGAATCAGAAGTGCTTTGGGGGATAAGGGGATGAAAGGAAAGAAACTCCAGTCAACCTGTGCAAGATGCACGGTTGGCACATGGTTATGTTAAACAAGAAAACTTCCTAGGTAATCATTCGACCTTGGATACTGGAATATCTCATGGTTGGTGCACAGTTTCCCAAATGGTGTGGCCTACCCAGGTAACTATTCAAATTAACTCCCCATGCATAGTGGCTTTCACATAGTTTGAAAACATTACGGGTAAATTGTGTTCCCCTTTAAAAGTTAGAAAATATACATTTTTTCATATGATGATATTATGACTCTCACTTTATTTTCCTACCAATTTCACCCCTCCCAAAATTATTTAATAATGAAATTTACCCAAGATTACCAAGTGTGTTTCTCCTCTGATTATTGGTCATTTAGAGCCTTGTTGGTTGTGATTCAAAGATCCGAGTAAGTCTAATCCTCGAATTTCTTCTATTTTATGGATTAGGTTTTGTATCTTGCATAATATTCTTAGAAATCTCTAACATCCGAATTTTTCGGTAGAATCTATGTTGGGTATTAAAAGTGTGTTTTTATCTGGATATATGGATACCATTAAGAGTGAGTTTATCAACATATTTGAGGTATGTGGTCTATAAGTTATATCCCATAGTGCATTTTGGAATGTTTGGTTGTGTTATTGTTTATCTATTATTGTGATTTTGATTACATTGGTGATATTTGGTATAATTTTCATCTAAATAATGAATTTAACCCCTCATAACCCCTATGGGATGCATAGAAGATGATTTGATTGATTTAGGGTCACCGATGGGATGTGATGATATTCCCTGACCTAGAATCGAGAAAAGTTAAGTATAGAGTTGACATGTGATAACATAGATCCATGAAGATAATATTATTATGTTTAGTTATGTTTATGATGGAATATTAGTAGTTGTGGATAATTTTGTTAATGTCACAAGGGTATTTTTTTCTTGACATGAAAATGGGTTTAAAAGGGATTAATGTAAATGTTTCAAATGGATTGTGATTTGTACTTCATATGCATAAGGGGGTTAAGACATGGGAAATTAAATTGTGTTACGTGAGTTAACATATGGAAATGGTTGAATATGTTAAGTGAGTTAATGTATGGGAGTTATTGAATATGATTAATCAGTCTAAGAAAAATTTAGCTGAATTGGGATAAATGACAGTGTAATGTAAATGGATAAGTGTTGAGGGGTTATGGAATAATATTTATTTCCATATCAGTTGTTGTGGATTTTGATAGATATTTGTATTGGTTTTGTTTGGTAGTGATATATTATATTTGTGGTGAATGGATGAATAAAAATGAGCCCATGGCTTGGTAGTGTGTGGTATTAAATGAGGTTCTACGCACACCGATAGAGATAGACTAAGGTTCTAAACTCAACCCCCCAAGCATGGGTTAGGAAAGGGGACATAGCTCTATTCCCTTAATAGTTCCATTCCACCTGGACTGAGGCTTAGAGATTAGGATAATGTATTTTTAATGAAGCATTTATCCCTAGTGAGATAGGTACTTGACTTATGCCCTTATATAATGTGATGAATTCCTTAAACCTTTGTGTAAATGATGTAAATGTCAAACCCATGGAAGACATGTTGATGATGTAATAACTAATGAAGATGATGAAAATGAGGAAATGGTACTAAGAATAGAAATGAGTACTATAATTATTGTTAAATAATGTCACCCAAGTTTTCTACTATTTACCTACCATTTATTTTTTATTTTCATACACTATATTTGTATAATGGATATTTTTTAGACTCTATTGGTGGTGGCCATCAAGTTTGTAATCACACCCTACTCAGGCACTATCAGGTAGCTAAGATGATTTCATTCTTGAAGGTTAGGATAAGGGAAAATGACTCATGCTTGGATTCTGAGTTGGGTATTAGATGTTCATAGATGGGGTTCTGTACATAGAACTAGGTGTATATATTTTGGATTTTGTTCACATTTGGAATGATTAGCATGACATGGAATGATATTTTTTTAGTTTGTGAATTGTACCTAGATGGGAGATGTCTAAATATGCTTGTTCATTAGTAATTACAAGTTGTTTCAACTATTAAATTTCTATCTGTTGTGCCTTACCCTTATAAAGAGGGAATGGTGTCTCCATGTGGTGTTACTTTGATAAAGAGTGTATAGTCTACCCATGTGGCCTACTATACCCTAGACATTGGTCGATAACTACTTTCTTTTGGGGAGGTGTCCTTGAGGTCATGTGACAAACCCACTCGGAGCACCGGTTTAGTAGATCCTATGTTAGGGAAGTTACACACTATTAGGTCAACCAATGTTTGGTGATTAAGAGAAACAAGAAATGTCATTAATAGATGTGACAATTTGAAGATACATAAGATTAATGATCTCATTCATTAAACTTGTAATGTATAGAAGGTAATTGTAAACTATTATAATTTTTTAATAATATTAGTTAAATAATTGTATAATTATTCAACAAAACTGTGTCTCATCATAAGAATTACCTTAAATGGATAAACTTAAAAAGGGGGTGAATTTTAGTTTAAAAAAATTGTTTAATATATTTAAACTAAACAAAAAAAATTATTATTTATTTAACTTTATCATACTCAATCTTAGTGTGATTACCATAGTACATAATCCGAATAAGAATATTACCGATTATAATAGAGTAAAAATAATTGTAATCGTAATGGATTAGATTTTTAAAAATTATGGTTTTTAGTATAATAATATTAACACTAATAAAACCAATTGTATAGAAAACCTAGCACGCTGGCTATGTTTCTATAAAATTCATCATAATAGTAACTTGTAAATAAACAAGTAGTAAAGTAGCTATGTAATGTCATGAATGAAATTCAATCCATTATTAAAATATTTACCATTTTAACCGTAAGATAAAGGTAGTTAATAACCTAGACTAAAAGTATGTACTATTTTACAATAACAATAAAGTGTATCTTTACTCACCCAAAAATCCCTTGATGTGATGATGGGATTAGCTGTATTTTCATATCCTTAAAATCACAAGAAATGAAGATCAGATCTATATTTGTATCCCCATGATCCCTTGATACAATGGATCATATTCATCATATTCCTATCTCGGGAGTCCCTCGATTATAATAATGATTGAATTAATATTTTATTAGAATTTTTTTAACGAAACAACCAGAAAATAATTCATTAGAAAAAATAACTTTTTAAATAATTAAACAGACTATGAATGAGAAGTTCACATAGGAAAATATTCTGATCAAATGTATTCAAAAATCATAAAACTCTTAAAATTACCCATGAATTTTTGACCAATCTCCCAATTGTTATATTTTAATGTTTTTTTCCAAAAGCCTCATAAATATGGTTCATGATAGCTCATCTGTAACTGAATGTATGATTCCATATTGATTAATATCATTAAATTTTTAATGATTTTATTTATTATAGAAATATGTCATTTTATTATGAATATAATATTTATTTAATTTGATGGACTTCCTTAACAATTAACAATATGATATTATTTACGAGTGAATGTTTGATATATTAGAAATAGAATCACTCTGATAGTCATGATATTTTTAGTATGATAGAAAAGGAAAAAGTTTAACTCTTTGTCTAATGAAATTTGAGTCTAATTAGTAAAACACTAACTCATTTTGATAATATTTTTGAATAATGTAAGACTGTATTTTTTAATAATTTAATACATATTAAATGTATGGTAAAATATAGAGTTTTATAAAAAAATTATAAAAATCATGGGACATAGAAGCTATTAATTGTTTTATGATGGTGTTTGTGATTATAAATACTAATGTAGTAGAATACTAAGACTTATAACATATGAATCAACAATATCCCTCTTTTTGAAATGAAATAACCAAAAAACATAAATGAAAGGACAAATTTAAAAAAAAAGTATCCCATTATTCTATTAAGAACATAAAATTCAGAGTTACTATTTAAACCTTAACTCACTATGAGTTTGTAACTCTTCTGAATAAGATATTGAATATGATGGAAAGTTATTGAATAGTTCTTATTTAAGAAAGATTCATCCCATTAGGAATTATTCTCCCCATAAGGATTGAATTCTACTGCAAAAATAAAACATCCCACCCATTATATTAAAGCTTCCCCTTTAAAAATTTCCTCCACCTATAGTAATACATTATCCCCTTTGAGATTTTCAAATAAGAATTGTGAAAAAATTTAAAGTTTCCAGAAATGTCAGAAAGAACTATAAAAAATAGTTTTAAACAAACTAATAATCCATGATAAATATGAAAGAACATATAACCATTCATAATTGTAAAATATTCAGACAAATTGGATTCGGTTGAAAATCTAATTTAATATCATTCATTAAAATATTTTGCAAAAATGTGATACATAAATACATAAATAGTTAAATATATAAAAAATCAATCTTTATTATTCAAGGTATTAACAAATAATTCTATTTTCTTGAAATCCTTATGATCATTTTCAAGCTTCATAATCCATTATTCTTTAAACCTGTCTTGAGAATTCAATATTTTAACATTTTTAACGGTTTCTTGGTTTTTCCCCTCAAAATGGTCACTTCATCTTCAAACAAATTCGACCTCTTCAACTCCAAATCTATATATTAGATCTTTTGATTAAAATAATTCACATCCATAGTACATTCATCAGTGGAATCCCTAAAATCCTCAACAAACATTACTTTATCATCCATATCTTTAGTTAATTAATATAAAAACTTACTGATTATACAATAATTTTCATTAATTTATTAGATTTTTCATCATTTATTATAATATATGAATCAATATTGTTTGAATAATTCACCATTTTATTGCACAACATCTTTATATTTTGATAATTTTATTGAAAATTATTCAATTCCGATTCAATCGAGATCATTAACCCAATCAAGACTTTTATAGACTCATATTTAAGATTGTGAATTTATTGAATTAACTGAAATTTTTACTCTAGATTATGAAAATAGAGAATACTTTCTTCTAACCTTCTCAAAACTTGGTATATATATTAAAAAACTATCAAAGATATTGTTTCTATAGAATATGAATGTTTAAGGATGAGCTGAGGATGTCTAGTTCTGCTGGTTCCAACATCCATTTCAATGGCTTTATTTTTTTACGTAACACTTATTTTTCACCTTCTTTAGGTAGATTCTTATTTTCTATGATTTATATAATATCAACCCCTTTATCGGTATTGGTTTTTTCATTAACCATTATTTTAAAAAAAAAAATTCGTATCTGTTTTTATTGATGATGTTTGAGCTTCCTGTTATAATGAAGATTCATCCTCCTATATACCTTGAGATTTTTCTTCTTTTATTGTTCGTGGAGGGTAAACTAGAAAAATATGAGGATGACTCTAATTATTTATTTTCATATTATGTTCCTCATCATCATTTTATTCTTTTCCATCCACTTATTCTTCATATTATTCTTCTACCTATTCTTCTATTTTTTTCTACTTCTTTATATTCCTCTTCATTTTCTTTCTCATCTCATTATTTTCATTCTTTTTCTTCTTTTTTTATTCTTTCAATTCTATAAAAACTTATTCATCCATTTCCTTATCAATCTATTCATTAATTTTTATAATTTTTTAAGAGATCAATTTTCTATTTACTAAGAGGCTGATTGTTTTTATATCATTGAAACCTCCCCACCAACATCCACATTTAATTTGTGAGAAGATGAAGGAATATCTATATTAACCACTAAAGTTTATTCAAATGTTAATCTTGATACTAAATTAATATGATCTCTATGAGATTATATAAGGATTACACTCTCTAAGGATCATTTAATCCCTTTTAACAAATTTTCACAATGTTGGGATATTTACACCTTTTTATTTTGTTTCATTCTATATTGTTCTTCTGAAAAAGTTTTAACAGCTTGTATTTTCAATTAAATAGTTTTTGTTGGTTCAAAGATGATTTTTGGATCCTCTAACTTCTTATGATCTTTATCATTCATCCAATTTTCAAAAGCATCATCTGGTACTTTATTTTCTTTCTTCCTCTTTTCAACAGTGGATTTATCTACCTTTGAATTATTTATCCTCTTATAACATTCCCCATCTTTTATAGAAGGATGTTATTTTAAATTAGCACCATCAATATTTTCCAAAAACATTTTAGACCTATAATAAAAAACAAGTTTCATCATGTACATCATATCATCTTGAATAAATGAAATATTTTTCATATTAGGATATGATTTTTTCCATTTTAAGGATATCCATACACTTTATCTATATCTTTTTAATAAAAGTTGAGAAATTAATAGAAATTGATTTTATTTATGCAATTTTAATAATCTCTATAGTGATAAGGAAAAACTTTAAAAGTTCAATATTCCTCATATTCACCAAAAAGTAGAGTTTAAAAAAACTGGATACTTTCAAATTATCACTATCTCTTTTCCTCAGAATAAGATATCCCTTTATCAAAGGATTAAAAATCACATTTCCTGAGTCATGTGGGGAATCTTTATAAATATTTTATACCCTAAAAAATATGATTCTCTTAATTTGACGCTATTAAAAGTACAAAGACTATCTGGATTTTGGTGATAACGAAAATATTCTTCCCCTTTTAATAGATGTCTAACTAAAACAGAAATTATCTTATAAGATACCTTATGAATTTTCTAAAACATTGTGAAGGAAAATTTATATTTTACATATTCCTTCATAAACTGTATGGGTGTATTGAACTCATGGACTATATCTGGATAATAATGATTTAAATTTGTGTCCATATTTTTCACACAAACAGATTACTGAACTTGAAAATAAAATATCTTATTCATAGTATAATCTTATTTTTCATAACATGATCTCCCAATTAACATTTTACAAAACACATACCACTTTGAAAAACATTACTTTGTCTACATAAAATCTAAAACTTAAACTAGAGAATGAAAAAAAGGAAAAATATCATACTCATATTTTAAAGGGTGCATCAGTTAGATTGAAAATTTTCTGAAAGTATGATGTGGGATAATAAGTGACCCACTTTTCTATAGGAGATGGATTGATGATTCAAATTCTATAAGAGAACCAATGATTTATATTTCAAACCATTCTAATTTGTTAGTTATGATTAATTTAATGATATATTTTAAATTATTTTTCAACTCTTGATGTTTCTAATAATTTTATCTATGAGACTCTCACTCAATATATATGAACGCTTTTAAAAATTTCAATTTTTTATGAAACTATAAGTATAAAAAAAATATAACTAAATAATCATAATGAGATAGTAAAGAAACTAAATTAATAAGATACTACCTTTGAATGTAGAAATGTGCCATCGCTTGGTTGACCTAATGAAAACAAATTACTAACGTTTCTATAGAATCCTGAATACCAAAATTTGGAAATAAAAAAATTTACATAATTTTTTTAAATTCGAAAATATTTTAATAAAATTTTGAGTCTAGAAATTTTATAACAAAATCTAAATCTTGGAAAACAAATTCAGAATCCTAAATCAAAATTTTTTATAAAAAAGTGTGTGCCTAAAAATCTGATTACCTCAAATGTTTTAAAAAGGCTTATAATTTTAGAAAACTAATTTTTTTTATGAAAAAATAAATTTTTTGAAAAAAAACATATGTACTTCACCTATGAAAATGAGTATATTAATGTAAGTAAATGGCTATATAAGAATAATATAGAAATGATTACATAATGTTTATCATTTATAGATTCTGTTTAATGTATTCATCTATATTTAAGATAATGTTTTTTGTAAAAATATGAACACGTTTGTCTTACATTCCAAGGAATTGAAAAATTATATCTCTTTTAAGTGTGTGACCTGATGGAAATGGGTTTTTATCTATGTTCATAGCACCTGATTGATGTTAAGGGTTTTTTCTTAAACTTATGAAAATTTTGATATCAAATTTTCTCTATTATTAGTATAAATCATTCCATAATTAGTGAGTGTTTTTTTGTCTCCACATCACTTGAGCACAATATCTTCTACTAACCACATATTTAGCTTGAGTGGTGGAAATTGCTACTAATAATTTTTCTTATAAGATCCAAAACTAATGAATCTCCTAATAAATGAAAATATTTTTATGTGATTTTCTCATCCATTAAACGTCAACCAATCTCATCAAAAATATTACTCATTATTTTATTATTTTCATATCCATATTTATTAAGATGTCCTTTTATATACTTATATTGAGATATAAAAGTTCTTTGTAGTTTCTATAAAATTTTTAAAATGAGGGAAATAAGTTAAATCACCCATAATTCTCATTTAAAATTATACATCATATGTTCCATAATGGAATTAGTTTTAGATTTTTTTAGTTGATCCAAAAATAATGTCCTCAACATGAATTTGTAAAATTATAATATTTTTATTGACTAATTCTATAAAAATAGTTAGATCCACAGCTCCCTTAACCAAATTGGTTTGTAAAAAATCCAATTAATCTATCATGAAAAAATCTAGGGGCTTGTTTATGTTTATATAAATATTTGGTATGTTTATAAATAATTATGAGATGTTTTTTATTTTCAAAACCAAGTGTTTATTCAACATATAATTCCTCCTGAAAATATTCATTACAAAAACAAAAAATCACATCAATTTGAAATTAAAAAATAACATAAAAAAGGTATTCAAATAGCCAAAGTATTTATATTTGAGTTTAAGTTCCTTTATAATAAACTTGATCTTGTTGATTTTATAACTTATATACAAGTATAAAATTGTTTCTAATAATTATTATATTTTCATCACATTTGTTCTAAAATTAAATTTTACTCCGTTTATAGATGTTTTTTAGGTCATTCAAATAAGGTATATACTTTTTTATTATCAAAATAATTGAGCTCATATTTCATTTCCATAATAAAATACGTATCACCTAGTAACTAATTAGGATTCTTAATATCAAATTGGAAAAGGAAAGAAAGATGATAAATTTCATTCCTTAAGGAACATCTAGTCATAACTGGTTGATCTACATCACCGATGTAACTTTCACTATAATTTTTCTTAAAAAAAATCTAATTTATTGGGTTTTCAAAAGTTTATTTTTCAATAATTGGTAAAAAATGTTCTTGAGGAAAAACTTCAGAAACAAATTTTTGAGATGATTCCATATGAGAAGAAATTTATAAAAATGGTTGAAATTTAATTTTATAATTAACATCTGAGTATATAGGTTGAGGTTGTTTAAAAACAAAAGGATTTATTACATTAAAATTAACATGTACTATTTTCACAATTGTACAAGAATTTTTATTAAAAACACAATATTCCTTAGAAGTATTAGAATAAACATGAAATATTCCCCTATTATGTTTGGGTCAAAATTTATCAAATTTATATTTTCTATTCATGATGAATAATTTAAAACCAAAAACGTTGAAGTAATAATGTTTTGTATTTCTTCCAAAACTCATAAGGTGTTTTATTAAGAAAATTTCTAATAAAAACTGAACTATAGTATAGTGGTAAGTAATAACAACTACAGTTAGTTTTTTTAGAAACTGAGTTTTCGATCAGTGTGGTTATAGTTATTTCATATTGAATTTTTCTTCTTCTTTCAACTATACTAATTTGTTGATGAGTTCTAGGAGAGGAAAAGTTATGTTCAATACCTTTATTACTACAAAATGTTTCAAAATCAAAATTTAAAAATTCTCCCCCATGATCTCTAAAAATAGTTATCGTTGAGTGGTTTATATCATTTTTAACATTGGATACAAAATATTTAAAAAAACAAAATGCTTCAGATTTCTTTATAGTAAAATAAACTGATGTATATCTAGTGTATTCGTCATGTATGACATATAAATAGTATTTTAAACCAATAATATTAGTTTTTTAGGACCAAATAAGTCCATGTGCACTAAATATAAATCATTATAAGTTGATGCTTCACTAATAAATTTCAACCCTGACATATGGTTCTTACCATATTAACATGAGTCATAGACTATTTAAGTACTAATCCTATATTCTGATAGATCCTTAAAAATTCCATTCCTAATCCACTATTATAAATTTATAATGATAAATAATCCTAAAGTTATATTTAATAACTAAGAATGAAATTTTTTTCACTAAGGAAATATATATTTTGAATCGTAAGTTCTTCTAAGTTGTGTGTGTAAAATTACTCATACATATTGGTGAAAAGAATAAATCAATCATTGGAACTATATACTAATAATTTATCATTCCTAAATATCATGATTCAACCTTTATCGCATAATAGAATTATTCTTATATGGTTTTTATTAATACCATTAACAAATAAAACATTTGAAATAATTATTTTTCAGGAAGAATAATGTAACCTATTTCGATAATATCTCCTTGATTAGTATCTCTGAAGATACTTTTCCACCTTTAATTTTGATGAACATATTAAAGTAATATTTGTTTCTAGTCATATGTATGGAACACCCACTATCCATGTATCATGCATTATTTTTGTTTGTTCTACCTTTTTTACTGAATATATATACATTAGACTTTCGGAACCCAAAATTGAATGGGTCCAGTATTATTAGAAAACACATTTTTTAGGTACCCACATTTTTTCTAATTTTGTTTTGGTAAAATTCCGTTTGGGATTAATGATAAGATTTATGAAAACATAATGATTTAATTTTAATTAAGGGAATATTATATTTCCAGTTCCCACCACACTGGTACTTAGAGAAAAAATGTTCACTTTTTTAACACATTTTTTTTACTAAAAATGGGTTTTTTATTATTATAACCCATTCTGGTATTATCACTATAAGGATGATTATTTTTATAAATTTTATCAAACATTGTCTTTGTAGTGGTAAAAATTGAAAAAAATTTCTTCAAATAAGAAATTTTATATTTTATTTTAGACACTAAATTCTTATCCTCATATTTAGTTGTTTTGGAACTATATTTCTCATAACATGTTTTTAAAATATTTTTCTTGGAGAATAATTATTCAAAATCTTTTGAAATAGTTTCTTTTTTGAAAATAGTTTTACATATATATTTACAATGATGTGATATTTTATTTATTAAAACATAAATTCCTGAGCCATCAATATCAATTTTAGAATTAGCATTTTCTAGTTTTTTTACAATTTTTTCAATTCTCTATTTATAATAGTTTTGAAAATCAGGAATCCTCATCATAAGTAGGTAAAGAAATATCTTATACTGAGTAATAATATTCATTAAAATATGTATAATTTTTATCATAATGATAATTATAATTCAAAGTTGTGTAAGTAAGGGCTTCAGTAATATAGACCATAGTCGAGAAAATGATTTATAATAGGTACATTGGTAAAAAACAATATTCTTTTTCCCAGAACCTTCATTATATGAGGGAAAATCATAATGATCACCTCAATTAGAACTCTAATTGTAAAATTATTTCAACAAATTCTTTCCTTTTTCCTTTTAATGCATCTTATAATTTGTTTCTGAATTCCTTTTTTCTTGTCCTTCCTCTTCTTCTTTGTGAAATGAGGTTGGATATGTCCAACTTTCTTACATTCATAGCATGTGACCTCAAAATAATTCATGTCATGTCAATTAATTTATTTTATTCAATTCCGGATATTAGAACCATTTATGAGGTTTGGGATGATTCTTGATTTGAATTTCTGTGTTTTTTTGAAAAATGGATGTTTTTTTCTTGGTAGCAAGAGGCAAAAGGTTATCACATGGTTAAGGGGAACCATGTGGATTCATCCAAGTAGTTATAGGGGTTACATTGTGGTGTAGGGTTGGAGTACATGGTTTGTTCATGGTTTGGGAAATGGTACAGAATCCTCATGATAGGTTCTATCCGTCTGAACATTGTAAACTACATAGTTAGCGCACGGTTTAAAAAAACAATGCAGTGAAACCATGCAAGCTTCACAGAATCTTAAATGATTAAAAATTCAATGTTTTCCTTTATGATATGTTTACCCTATTTCATGTTTATTCCCCCTATATCATCCTAGGATCACTATAGGGTTCTTGGAGACTCCAATAACTTTTTCCTAACCTCTATTGAATATACATGAATGTTCCTATGTAACACCCCAAGCATCCATGATATGCTTCTCTTTGAATAATGTAATATCTTGCGTTGAACGTAGCCCTGAGTTCTAGCACACGTCGACAAATCAAATTAGCCATTTAAAAGCAGTTATGCATAGTAATAACCACTTTTTGAAATTTTATTTTTCAAAATGGACTTCATTTTTTGACAGGGAATATCAAAATTAGCTTAAGATAAATTTAAGGTATTTTTTTGAGAACTTTCAATTTTTTATGAATAGTGAAAAACATTGCTTTATTTTTTAAAACTGACATTTTATTTAAATAATAATCATCTTTATTTAAATTTATTTTAATGTCAAAATAGACACATAATACCTATATTAGTCCAATTTAATTCATTGGAGTCATTTTATAATATGATTTGATATATAAAATTTTATTTAACTTTTAAATGCCTTTAACCCACCTTCTAGGCACATTATCAAATTTGCATAAAGCGTAATTTTACCACTTCTATGAATTTAATTTCAAAAATACGACATACAAAGTTATCATCAGTATGTAAAATGCGGTTCAATATGATGAAAATAATTTTTGGTGAATAGTAAATTTTTGAATTTTATTTACCACGATAAAAAGTAATTTGGGTAATTAAAGGTGAAAATGATATTATAATTACCCAAAAAGATGTCTTAATTCTCTTGGATAAGTTTATTTTTGCCAAAATAAACCTTAGCACAAAAATATGATCCTTTTTATCCACTTAGATTATATTAGGACTTTTATTATATTTTATTTAAAGAAGAGTTAAAAGTGTTAAATTAAAATTTTAATAACTAAAACATTTTTAATATAGGGTGACACATAAGATAAATTTAACTATAAATATTAATTAGAAAGATAATAATATTTTCTATATCATAGTATTGTATTTATATTTTTTAAAAAAATAAATATTTAAGTTTATTTATGAAATAATGATGATACATTAATTTTCTTATAAATGAGATATTATAATAATTGATATATTAAATAAAAAATAAATGTAAATTGAAACTTCTGATGAAATCCTAAAATTTTATAGTAGAATATGACATGTTAGGGTTGATTAAATATATTTTTTTCTAAGTAATAAAGTTTTTATCACTTTCACCAAAACCAAATAATAAATAGTGTCAAAATTGATATAAATGAGTTTTTAAAATAGATAGTATTTAATTAAATGATGTAATATTAAAAAAACTGAGATTTGGCCAAAAGACTTAAATAATGTTATATGTGTTATTAGTTAACCCCATGAGGTTATCTTGGTATTTTACAGTAAGTTTTTTAACCATATAGTGTAAGAATACAAGAAGAAATGAGTAGAGTTAATCTATTAAACTAAGGGTTAAATCTAAAAGATATGATCTATTTTGTGACATAATCATGTCTTAAACCTATTGGATGAGAGGCATTTCACCTATCACCACATTATCCTCAAACTATATCCATTTGGAGAAATTAGAAACCGAAAATTATTTTATAATAAAATAATTTTTCAAGCTTTTCCTAAAGTTCCCCTCACATCTCTTATATACGGGTACTTCCCCTTCTCATAAATTCACAACTACCAAACCTTTTGGATTGGCCAAACACTACTCAAATATCCTCCCAACTAACCGCACATCATCCTAGAGGCCTTCCTTTTAACTGAAATGCCACCTATAGAGGCATTTTGTCCAAATCAAAAGGAAAAACCCGAAGAAGAGGAGGTTAACATACCCTTGACTAAGGAAGAGTACAAGGTAACAATTAATTTTACAATCCCTTTATTATACAAGTTGTTTATATGTTTGTATCTACTTATAATTATTTATAATCCACATCCATGTTTCTTAAACATGTATTTCAAAATATTTTTACTATTTTTTAGAGTATGGTATTAAGTCATTTATAGTATTTATTGACTTGTTATAAAATGTTTTGTAAGGAATAATTCCTTTGTTTTCCAAACAAGGTCCTTTATTAACTTTTTGAAAAATTAAAGAAAGAATGTTTTTTAAAAATTATATATAAGGTGAAGCTATTTTCTGTCATTATAACACCTTCAAATCTTCCCTTATAATCTTATATGAATATCTTCAAAATTAATGTTTTCTTTTATAATTATATGACTTTTAAAACATTTAAAAGTATAAATAAATATTTCTCTCAAATAGTATTTCTATTAATTTAATCTACGTCAACATCTATAGTTGGATTCTATATTTAATTTATTTTTATTTATTATGATACAATATTCCATATTGTATTGATAGTTTTATGATATCTTTGACTGTGGATGTGGTATTTTAATGTCATTCACTTTTTATGATTAAAGTATTAACATTTGTTATGTTAGTTTAATATGAATTTTTATGTTACATTTCACCCATTTCAGATTATAAATGCATTGAAAATAGTAAGTGATGGGTGGGGCCTGCTATAGCCCCTCGATGCATCGGTGGGTCTCACGATACATACTAGTTTCTCGGCCCAATGCCTTGACAAAATTTATATTTTTAGCCTCGGTATGAGGCCTTGAATATTTGGTTATGATGTCCAGAGTTATGAATTCCATTATTATAAAACTAGATATTTATAGTACATGTGATTTTTCTCATATTATAATATCCATGTGAATAAGTAAATGGCATTATTTGATTTATCTTTTCCATATTATGCTAATGTTTTATGTTTAAAAGGATTTTTTTATTATTATACATTGAATTAAATGTTTATTATTATTTTAGATATATTATTATCCTTACTAGGAATCTGAGCTTGTAACAACCCAAAATTTTGAATAAAGATTGTTTCCTAATTTTGTGTGTAATTTTATTTTATTTTATTTTTATACTCAACAAAAATGTTTTATTTGATAAACATGATTATAATTAAAATGAGACCTTTGGGTTTTGACTGTTATATGACCATTGTTCAATATGACCACTAGAAACTAAATGTTTCGATTATTGTCTCTAAATACAAGTAATCATGGTTAATTATTATAGAAAGAAGATTCGATGGCCTCACCTAGTAGTCTTGGACCGATCGAAGCCCATCTAACAGAGATTGGGAAGGAGGTAGCACCATTGGCCTTTGCTCTGGACCAAACCCAAGCCGAACTTCATCATGTGAAGCTAGAACGGAATCGCCTTCACGAGAAGTTCAAACTGATAGAAATTACTACTCGGGAAATGTTGACCGAGCCGCCCCAAGATTCTATCACCCTAGCACACCTTACTCTTAGGTCCTATGCTGGTATTATAAGGGGCTATGTAACGAGACCATAACTACCTTGTGTAATCCTTGTTTTAAATAAAAATTTGGATTTCTTTTTATGATGAAGTTTATGAATTTTCAAAAGACTGGATAAAAATTGTATGCATATTTTTGATGAATTTTAGAAAAAGGATATTTTAAAAATGGTTGTGTAAACCATAAATAATTAAAAATGTGTAATGATTTTCGCAAAATGGTCTTCTACAATTATGTTCAGTACGAAATTTAGAGTCTAATAAGATCAACTTAATTTTTTATGAATAGTAAATTATGAATAGTGATTTTATGATTAGGATTAGTAATGTGTCCAAATGAATTAGTAATCTCACTTAAAGAAAGTATTAATATAAACTAGGCACCTTGATTAAGTAATGTGATTCAATAAAATGGTTAGATAATGGTTTCATAAATTATTATTCAAGTATTAGTTTTTTCGAATGAATAGTGTTTTTTAATTAAAAATTTAATTAAAAATATTTAGATAATTATTTTTATAAAACGGATTTCATTTTTGAACTCAGAGCATCGATATTATGTTATGGTAATTTTTGGGGTTTTTTCTGGAAAAAATGAATTTTCGATGAATAGTGTTTTTATTTAAAAATTAAATTAAAAATATTTAAAAAATTATTTTTATAAAATGTATTTCATTTTTGAAATCAGAGCATTGATATTTGGTTAAGGTGAAATTTTGGGATTATTCTGAGAAAGTTGAATTTTCGGTGAATAGTGAAAGTATAGTTTTTAAGTTACGGGTGTTTAATGACATCATTAAATGATGTATTTAGTATATATTCAATATGGTCGAATTATGAATAGTAAGATAAGGTGTGAGGTGTCCCAAGTGGCCAATACCATGGGCAAATACCATGGGCAAGCCCATGGTTTTGCCAAAACCACTAGTGAGGTGTCCCTTGGCCATTAATGCCTTGTCCCCTCACTTTCCCTATAAATACCAAGACCTCCTCTCATCATTTCGACTCCCCACTCCTCCCCAACGAAGTTCTGGTCTCATTACCTCCCAAGGAGTCCTCCCAAGGTGTCCCCAAGCCCTCAAGGTCCCAACCTTTGAGGTTCAAGAGTTACATTTTAAGGTAAGGGATCCGACCTCTCTCTTTCTTTTCAAGTAATCTCTTTTATGTCATTTCTTTTATACTCCATGTTATTGTGTTGGAGGATATTATTTTATATTAATACTACAGCCTATTTCATGTTCATATGATGAGAGACCCCCCCTTGCTCTCGTCAATTCGTTTTAAGAATGTTTAAGTGGCGCCGTTAGGCTCTCGAATTTTTAAGGGATTCTTTCACCTTCCTCATTTTCAAGTTCTATTTTCATTCAAGTCTTTCATGTTCCTTTTTATTATTTTGGGGTATGATCTCTAAATTATCATACTGATCTTTTATGATCATATGATGAGAGACCCCATTTGATCTCTTCAATTCAGTATTTTGAAGTTTTAAGTGGCGTCGTTAGGCTGCCGAATTTTTAAGTGGTTCTTCACCCTTCTCGTTTTGAAGTTCTACTTTCATGTCAATTATTTCAAGTTCCTTTTTGTTATATTGGGGTATGATCTCTATATATATCATACTGGACTCTTATGTTCATATGATGAGAGACCCCATTTGATCTCTTCAATTCAGTATTTTGAAGTTTTAAGTGGCGCCGTTAGGCTGCCGAATTTTTAAGTGGTTCTTCACCCTTCTCGTTTTGAAGTTCTACTTTAATGTCAATTCTTTCAAGTTCCTTTTTGTTATGTTGGGGTATGATCTCTATATCTATCATACTGGACTCTTATGTTCATATGATGAGAGACCCCATTTTATCTCTTCAATTCAGTATTTTGAAGTTTTAAGTGGTGCCGTTAGGCTGCCGAATTTTCATAAGAGAAATCTAATTTTCGTCTTCCTTCCATGTTTTTCATTTCAAATGGTATGTCCTTGAAATTTCAGTACCATGATCATTTATCCTTCTTATTCTGTCCATCTACTGTTTTATGGGTCATTTATGAATGTTTGACCCATTTTCCCTCTCTTTTTAATGTCTTCTAAAACCTCGTAACATAGCCGTTATGCTGCAGAATTTCCGTCTCAAAATGTCTCTCTCTTTTTCTAAAGTTATTTTATATTATTAAGTGAATACTAAAAGCTCTTTCTTATAAAGGGGTATTCACATATATAACAAAATGTTCTATTTTAAATTCTGGGATTTACATACATGAGACCCACCTTCCTTTTCTGTGGGTTTTAAAGTGACGTAAAGATCATGTCTTTAAAGCAGTTTTTAAAACGTTGTGATTATGAAATGAAACCAATTTATTTTATGCTATATGGGTTATTTATGAAATGTTTGATGATGATATATGTGGCTCAAATGATAATAAAGGCAAATTTAAGGGTGCGCCCTGATAGCGCTCCAATGCATTGGGTAATGATGTAACCACTAGAGATTACAATTTTCATGATACCTTGGTGAATAACCTTGGTAATTTTCAAATGACACCTTGGGGATGGACCTTGGTGATATGTTCATGATTGTCTATGTTAAATGATGTAGCCACATCTTCAAGTTATGAAAAATGTTATTTTTATTATGAAATGCCTCATGATTTCTTTCTCATGCCTTAAAGTTCTTTTCATGTCCTTATTGAAGTATCTCAAGTTCACATGTAAAATGTTCCTCTTGTTTCCCTTACTGGGCCTTCTGCTCACCCTTTCTTTTGATGTATGTCCCCAGGTTATGAGATACAGTAATGAACCTAGAATTAACTTAAGGAGACGCCTTGCAAGTGTTTAAGAAGAATGTTTTATGTTTTTTTTTATGTATTATGATCCTTGTTTCCAAGACACTAAACCTTAACGATCCTCAGATTTGTGTAATGAAATGAAAGTTTTTGTTATAAAATGGCGGGATTCTATAGTTGGTATCAAAGGATGGTTTAGTTATTTGTGGAAATTAGGATATGAAAACTCAAGGAAGAACCCTATGGAAAAGTTTAAATATAGGAAATCTTCCTGGTATTTTGGTGAGCATTGAGTAAGGGGTTTCCAAGCAAATACATCCCTGTCTGGATACGAGCAGGTAGAGGTGGCTCTGGCACAGATGTACATAGGGGTAAAACCCGAAAACACCGCTTTGAGCTAGACTCGAACGGGAACAGGTACACGACAACGGGCCTTGCTGCACTCTTGGTTACGACACTCCCGGGGGATATGCTTTGGTAAATTCATAAGCTTAGTATGAACCATTATTAAAGGAACAAGGATAAAACATAATAAATATTCACATAAGAATATATGATCATGGATAACCTAGATTGGAACCTAGGGGATCACAAGTTAGGATATACTTTTATTCTACATGTTTATCCTTTTATGCTTAAAGTTTCATTTTCATGATTATTAGCTAAGTAAATAAGCCACTAATTATAGTTTCTTTTCTTAGTTAATGGCGGGAAATGGAAGAACATGTCCCAAAAACCAATGTGATAGGAAATGCGACGATTGTCGTGTTAATACGACTGAGGTAATTAGGGGATTAATAGATGATTATTATTTTGGAATACGTTCACTATTTTAGGGACCCTATATGATCGAGGTAAATAGATTACTACGGTATTTTCATTGAGGAGTAAGGTTGACTTATATTTTGAAGAATCGATGAATTTATGGTGGACTAATAGTAATTTAGGTTACTTATGGGAATGATGAACCTATCTTGGGTAAAATATGTTTAGTTTAGATAATTTTGTTATAAGATGTTAGGAGTGGTTGATGTTGTTTGGAGATGAACAATGAAGTTTATTTTGGAAGACTATGTTATCAAATCCTTCTTGTATTTGGGTTTCAATCTTATTTTGGTTTATTTTGAGGAATTTTAAGGATCGTTATTTATGGTATGGTATATGATGAACTTTGGGTATTATCATGGAACATTGAAGATTTAAAATTACTTTCCATTCCTATGGGATCCTTCCTTTTTGAAGACTTGTCTAACCTTACCCTTTCTATTTTTGGGATAATGTTTAAAGATAGAAGAAATAGATAGTTAATCTTTTGTGGATTATATGATTCTCTATAAGATGATTCTTGTGTTTTGATGAGACCAAGTAGTTTTGAATGCTCATCGTTTGGGAGAAAAGATTAGATTTGGTAGAAACTTATTAAAAGGTGAAACTATACTTGAAGGTAGGTATATTTTCTTATGTTTTTGTTTTATGTAGTAAATGAATTCTTCAAAATTATTAAAAGAAACGTAAAACAAAAATGTTGTTGGTTTACGTTTCCTACTAGGTAATCAAAGCCCGTTTACACACAACATAAGTTTGGGATTTTCTCGTGGTCAACGTTCTCCTAATCATGTTTTCTATCACTCTCCCTCAGAACATGACCCTTTGTTTTCTCCTCCATGTCCATGTTTTCCTACATGGAATCCTAGTGTGGGCTAACTCGGGTGACCTTCGTACTTCCCTTTCATTCTTTTAAAGTAATAGTTTTACTGACTCCTTTTCCGATGTGGGACTTTCAATGAAATTTAAAAACCTAATTTTAAAAAAATTGCGAGGACGCAATTTCTTAAGGGGGGAAGATTGTAACAACCCAAAATTTTGAATAAAGATTGTTTCCTAATTTTGTGTGTAATTTTATTTTATTTTATTTTTATACTCAACAAAAATGTTTTATTTGATAAACATGATTATAATTAAAATGAGACCTTTGGGTTTTGACTGTTATATGACCATTGTTCAATATGACCACTAGAAACTAAATGTTTCGATTATTGTCTCTAAATACAAGTAATCTTGGTTAATTATTATAGAAAGAAGATTCGATGGCCTCACCTAGTATTCTTGGACCGATCGAAGCCCATCTAACAGAGATTGGGAAGGAGGTAGCACCATTGGCCTTTGCTCTGGACCAAACCCAAGCCGAACTTCATCATGTGAAGCTAGAACGGAATCGCCTTCGTGAGAAGTTCAAACTGATAGAAATTACTACTCGGGCAATGTTGACCGAGCCGCCCCAAGATTCTATCACCCTAGCACACCTTACTCTTAGGTCCTATGCTGGTATTATAAGGGGCTATGTAACGAGACCGTAACTACCTTGTGTAATCCTTGTTTTAAATAAAAATTTGGATTTCTTTTTATGATGAAGTTTATGAATTTTCAAAAGACTGGATAAAAATTGTATGCATATTTTTGATGAATTTTAGAAAAAGGATATTTTAAAAATGGTTGTGTAAATCATAAATAATTAAAAATGTGTAATGATTTTCACAAAATGGTCTTCTACAATTATGTTCAGTACGAAATTTAGAGTCTAATAAGATCAACTTAATTTTTGATGAATAGTAAATTATGAATAGTGATTTTATGATTAGGATTAGTAATGTGTCCAAATGAATTAGTAATCTCACTTAAAGAAAGTATTAATATAAACTAGGCACCTTGATTAAGTAATGTGATTCAATAAAATGGTTAGATAATGGTTTCATAAATTATTATTCAAGTATTAGTTTTTTCGGGTGAATAGTGTTTTTTAATTAAAAATTTAATTAAAAATATTTAGATAATTATTTTTATAAAACGGATTTCATTTTTGAACTCAGAGCATCGATATTATGTTATGGTAATTTTTGGGGTTTTTTCTGGAAAAAATGAATTTTCGATGAATAGTGTTTTTATTTAAAAATTAAATTAAAAATATTTAAAAAATTATTTTTATAAAATGGATTTCATTTTTGAAATCAGAGCATTGATATTTGGTTAAGGTGAAATTTTGGGATTATTCTGAGAAAGTTGAATTTTCGGTGAATAGTGAAAGTATAGTTTTTAAGTTACGGGTGATTAATGACATCATTAAATGATGTATTAAGTATATATTCAATATGGTCGAATTATGAATAGTAAGATAAGGTGTGAGGTGTCCCAAGTGGCCAATACCATGGGCAAATACCATGGGCAAGCCCATGGTTTTGCCAAAACCACTAGTGAGGTGTCCCTTGGCCATTAATGCCTTGTCCCCTCACTTTCCCTATAAATACCAAGACCTCCTCTCATCATTTCGACTCCTCACTCCTCCCCAACGAAGTTCTGGTCTCATTACCTCCCAAGGAGTCCTCCCAAGGTGTCCCCAAGCCCTCAAGGTCCCAAACTTTGAGGTTCAAGAGTTACATTTTAAGGTAAGGGATCCGACCTCTCTCTTTCTTTTCAAGTAATCTCTTTTATGTCATTTCTTTTATACTCCATGTTATTATGTTGGAGGATATTATTTTATATTAATACTACAGCCTATTTCATGTTCATATGATGAGATACCCCCCCTTGCTCTCGTCAATTCGTTTTAAGAATGTTTAAGTGGCGCCGTTAGGCTGCCGAATTTTTAAGGGATTCTTTCACCTTCCTCATTTTCAAGTTCTATTTTCATTCAAGTCTTTCATGTTCCTTTTTATTATGTTGGGGTATGATCTCTAAATTATCATACTGATCTTTTATGATCATATGATGAGAGAACCCATTTGATCTCTTCAATTCAGTATTTTGAAGTTTTAAGTGGCGCCGTTAGGCTGCCGAATTTTTAAGTGGTTCTTCACCCTTCTCGTTTTGAAGTTCTACTTTCATGTCAATTATTTCAAGTTCCTTTTTGTTATATTGGGGTATGATATCTATATATATCATACTGGACTCTTATGTTCATATGATGAGAGACCCCATTTGATCTCTTCAATTCAGTATTTTGATGTTTTAAGTGGCGCCATTAGGCTGCCGAATTTTTAAGTGGTTCTTCACCCTTCTCGTTTTGAAGTTCTACTTTCATGTCAATTCTTTCAAGTTCCTTTTTGTTATGTTGGGGTATGATCTCTATATCTATCATACTGGACTCTTATGTTCATATGATGAGAGACCCCATATTATCTCTTCAATTCAGTATTTTGAAGTTTTAAGTTGCGCCGTTAGGCTGCCGAATTTTCATAAGAGAAATCTAATTTTCGTCTTCCTTCCATGTTTTTCATTTCAAATGGTATGTCCTTGAAATTTCAGTACCATGATCATTTATCTTTCTTATTCTGTCCATCTACTGTTTTATGGGTCATTTATGAATGTTTGACCCATTTTCCCTCTCTTTTTAATGTCTTTTAAAACCTCGTAACATAGCCGTTATGCTGCAGAATTTTCGTCTCAAAATGTCTCTCTCTTTTTCTAAAGTTCTTTTTTATTATTAAGTGAATACTCAAATCTCTTTCTTATAAAGTGGTATTCACATATATAACAAAATGTTCTATTTTAAATTCTGGGATTTACATACATGAGACCCACCTTCCTTTTCTGTGGGTTTTAAAGTGACGTAAAGATCATGTCTTTAAAGCAGTTTTTAAAAAGTTGTGATTATGAAATGAAACCCATTTATTTTATGCTATATGGGTTATTTATGAAATGTTTGATGATGATATATGTGGCTCACATGATAATAAATGCAAATTTAAGGGTGCGCCCTGATAGCGCTCCAATGCATTGGGTAATGATGTAACCACTAGAGATTACAATTTTCATGATACCTTGGTGAATAACCTTGGTAATTTTCAAATGAAACCTTGGGTATGGACCTTGGTGATATGTTCATGATTGTCTATGTTAAATTATGTAGCCACATATTCAAGTTATGAAAAATTTTATTTTTATTATGAAATGCCTCATGATTTCATTCTCATGCCTTAAAGTTCTTTTCATGTCCTTATTGAAGTATCTCAAGTTCACATGTAAAATGTTCCTCTTGTTTCCCTTACTGGGCCTTCTGCTCACCCTTTATTTTGATGTATGTCCCCAGGTTATGAGATGCAGTAATGAACCTAGAATTAACTTAAGGAGATGCCTTGCAAGTGTTTAAGAAGAATGTTTTATGTTTTTTTTATGTATTATGATCCTTGTTTCCAAGACACTAAACCTTAACGATCCTCAGATTTGTGTAATGAAATGAAAGTTTTTGTTATAAAATGGCGGGATGCTATAGTTGGTATCAAAGGATGGTTTAGTTATTTGTGGAAATTAGGATATGAAAACTCTAGGAAGAACCCTATGGAAAAGTTTAAATATAGTAAATCTTCCTGGTATTTTGGTGAGCATTGAGTAAGGGGTTTCCAAGCAAATACATCCCTGTCTGGATACGAGCAGGTAGAGGTGGCTCTGGCACAGATGTACATAGGGGTAAAACCCGAAAACACCGCTTTGAGCTAGACTCGAACGGGAACTGGTACACGACAACGGGCCTTGCTGCACTCTTGGTTACGACACTCCCGGGGGATATGCTTTGGTAAATTCATAACCTTAGTATGAACCATTATTAAAGGAACAAGGATAAAACATAATAAAGATTCACATAAGAATATATGATCATGGATAACCTAGATTGAAACCTAGGGGATCACAAGTTAGGATATACTTTTATTCTACATGTTTATCCTTTTATGCTTAAAGTTTCCTTTTCATGATTATTAGCTAAGTAAATAAGCCACTAATTATAGTTTCTTTTCTTAGTTAATGGCGGGAAATGGAAGAACATGTCCCAAAAACCAATGTGATAGGAAATGCGACGATTGTCGTGTTAATATGACTGAGGTAATTAGGGGATTAATAGATGATTATTATTTTGGAATACGTTCACTATTTTAGGGACCCTATATGATCGAGGTAAATAGATTACTACGGTATTTTCATTGAGGAGTAAGGTTGACTTATATTTTGAAGAATCGATGAATTTATGGTGGACTAATAGTAATTTAGGTTACTTATGGGAATGATGAACCTATCTTGGGTAAAATATGTTTAGTTTAGATAATTTTGTTATAAGATGTTAGGAGTGGTTGATGTTGTTTGGAGATGAACAATGAAGTTTATTTTGGAAGACTATGTTATCAAATCCTTCTTGTATTTGGGTTTCAATCTTAGTTTGGTTTATTTTGAGGAATTTTAAGGATCGTTATTTATGGTATGGTCTATGATGAACTTTGGGTATTATCATGGAACATTGAAGATTTAAAATTACTTTCCATTCCTATGGGATCCTTCCTTTTTGAAGACTTGTCTAACCTTACCCTTTCTGTTTTTGGGATAATGTTTAAAGATAGAAGAAATAGATAGTTAATCTTTTGTGGATTATATGATTCTCTATAAGATGATTCTTGTGTTTTGATGAGACCAAGTAGTTTTGAATGCTCATAGTTTGGGAGAAAAGATTAGATTTGGTAGAAACTTATTAAAAGGTGAAACTATACTTGAAGGTAGGTATATTTTCTTATGTTTTTGTTTTATGTAGTAAATGAATTCTTCAAAATTATTAAAAGAAACGTAAAACAAAAATGTTGTTGGTTTACGTTTCCTACTAGGTAATCAAAGCCCGTTTACACACAACATAAGTTTGGGATTTTCACATGGTCAACGTTCTCCTAATCATGTTTTCTATCACTCTCCCTCAGAACATGACCCTTTGTTTTCTCCTCCATGTCCATGTTTTCCTACATGGAATCCTAGTGTGGGCTAACTCGGGTGACCTTCGTACTTCCCATTCATTCTTTTAAAGTAATAGTTTTACTGACTCCTTTTCCGATGTGGGACTTTCAATGAAATTTAAAAACCTAATTTTAAAAAAATTGCGAGGACGCAATTTCTTAAGGGGGGAAGATTGTAACAACCCAAAATTTTGAATAAAGATTGTTTCCTAATTTTGTGTGTAATTTTATTTTATTTTATTTTTATACTCAACAAAATGTTTTATTTGATAAACATGATTATAATTAAAATGAGACCTTTGGGTTTTGACTGTTATATGACCATTGTTCAATATGACCACTAGAAACTAAATGTTTCGATTATTGTCTCTAAATACAAGTAATCTTGGTTAATTATTATAGAAAGAAGATTCGATGGCCTCACCTAGTAGTCTTGGACCGATCGAAGCCCATCTAACAGAGATTGGGAAGGAGGTAGCACCATTGGCCTTTGCTCTGGACCAAACCCAAGCCGAACATCATCATGTGAAGCTAGAACGGAATCGCCTTCGCGAGAAGTTCAAACTGATAGAAATTACTACTCGGGCAATGTTGACCGAGCCGCCCCAAGATTCTATCACCCTAGCACACCTTACTCTTAGGTCCTATGCTGGTATTATAAGGGGCTATGTAACGAGACCGTAACTACCTTGTGTAATCCTTGTTTTAAATAAAAATTTGGATTTCTTTTTATGATGAAGTTTATGAATTTTCAAAAGACTGGATAAAAATTGTATGCATATTTTTGATGAATTTTAGAAAAAGGATATTTTAAAAATGGTTGTGTAAACCATAAATAATTAAAAATGTGTAATGATTTTCGCAAAATGGTCTTCTACAATTATGTTCAGTACGAAATTTAGAGTCTAATAAGATCAACTTAATTTTTGATGAATAGTAAATTATGAATAGTGATTTTATGATTAGGATTAGTAATGTGTCCAAATGAATTAGTAATCTCACTTAAAGAAAGTATTAATATAAACTAGGCACCTTGATTAAGTAATGTGATTCAATAAAATGGTTAGATAATGGTTTCATAAATTAGTATTCAAGTATTAGTTTTTTCGGGTGAATAGTGTTTTTTAATTAAAAATTTAATTAAAAATATTTAGATAATTATTTTTATAAAACGGATTTCATTTTTGAACTCAGAGCATCGATATTATGTTATGGTAATTTTTGGGGTTTTTTCTGGAAAAAATGAATTTTCGATGAATAGTGTTTTTATTTAAAAATTAAATTAAAAATATTTAAAAAATTATTTTTATAAAATGGATTTTATTTTTGAAATCAGAGCATTGATATTTGGTTAAGGTGAAATTTTGGGATTATTCTGAGAAAGTTGAATTTTCGGTGAATAGTGAAAGTATAGTTTTTAAGTTACGGGTGTTTAATGACATCATTAAATGATGTATTAAGTATATATTCAATATGGTCGAATTATGAATAGTAATAAAAGGTGTGAGGTGTCCCAAGTGGCCAATACCATGGGCAAATACCATGGGCAAGCCCATGGTTTTGCCAAAACCACTAGTGAGGTGTCCCTTGGCCATTAATGCCTTGTCCCCTCACTTTCCCAATAAATACCAAGACCTCCTCTCATCATTTCGACTCCCCACTCCTCCCCAACGAATTTCTGGTCTCATTACCTCCCAAGGAGTCCTCCCAAGGTGTCCCCAAGCCCTCATGGTCCCAACCTTTGAGGTTCAAGTGTTACATTTTAAGGTAAGGGATCCGACCTCTCTCTTTCTTTTCAAGTAATCTCTTTTATGTCATTTCTTTTATACTCCATGTTATTATGTTGGAGGATACTATTTTATATTAATACTACAGCCTATTTCATGTTCATATGATGAGATACCCCCCCTTGCTCTCGTCAATTCGTTTTAAGAATGGTTAAGTGGCGCCGTTAGGCTGCCGAATTTTTAACGGATTCTTTCACCTTCCTCATTTTCAAGTTCTATTTTCATTCAAGTCTTTCATGTTCCTTTTTATTATGTTGGGGTATTATCTCTAAATTATCATACTGATCTTTTATGATCATATGATGAGAGACCCCATTTTATCTCTTCAATTCAGTATTTTGAAGTTTTAAGTGGCGCCGTTAGGCTGCCGAATTTTTAAGTGGTTCTTCACCCTTCTCGTTTTGAAGTTCTACTTTCATGTCAATTATTTCAAGTTCCTTTTTGTTATATTGGGGTATGATCTCTATATATATCATACTGGACTCTTATGTTCATATGATGAGAGACCCCATTTGATCTCTTCAATTCAGTATTTTGAAGTTTTAAGTGGCGACGTTAGGCTGCCGAATTTTTAAGTGGTTCTTCACCCTTCTCGTTTTGAAGTTCTACTTTCATGTCAATTCTTTCAAGTTCCTTTTTGTTATGTTGGGGTATGATCTCTATATCTATCATACTGGACTCTTATGTTCATATGATGAGAGACCCCATTTTATCTCTTCAATTCAGTATTTTGAGGTTTTAAGTGGCGCCGTTAGGCTGCCGAATTTTCATAAGAGAAATCTAATTTTCGTCTTCCTTCCATGTTTTTCATTTCAAATGGTATGTCCTTGAAATTTCAGTACCATGATCATTTATCCTTCTTATTCTGTCCATCTACTGTTTTATGGGTCATTTATGAATGTTTGACCCATTTTCCCTCTCTTTTTAATGTCTTCTAAAACCTCGTAACATAGCCGTTATGCTGCAGAATTTCCGTCTCAAAATGTCTCTCTCTTCTTCTAAAGTTCTTTTATATTATTAAGTTAATACTAAAAGCTCTTTCTTATAAAGGGGTATTCACATATATAACAAAATGTTCTATTTTAAATTCTGGGATTTACATACATGAGACCCACCTTCCTTTTCTGTGGGTTTTAAAGTGACGTAAAGATCATGTCTTTAAAGCAGTTTTTAAAACGTTGTGATTATGAAATGAAACCCATTTATTTTATGCTATATGGGTTATTTATGAAATGTTTGATGATGATATATGTGGCTCACATGATAATAAAGGCAAATTTAAGGGTGTGCCTTGATAGCGCTCCAATGCATTGGGTAATGATGTAACCACTAGAGATTACAATTTTCATGATACCTTGGTGAATAACCTTGGTAATTTTCAAATGACACCTTGGGGATGGACCTTGGTGATATGTTCATGATTGTCTATGTTAAATGATGTAGCCACATCTTCAAGTTATGAAAAATGTTATTTTTATTATGAAATGCCTCATGATTTCTTTCTCATGCCTTAAAGTTCTTTTCATGTCCTTATTGAAGTATCTCAAGTTCACATGTAAAATGTTCCTCTTGTTTCCCATTACTGGGCCTTCTGCTCACCCTTTCTTTTGATGTATGTCCCCAGGTTATGAGATGCAGTAATGAACCTAGAATTAACTTAAGGAGACGCCTTGCAAGTGTTTAAGAAGAATGTTTTATGTTTTTTTATGTATTATGATCCTTGTTTCCAAGACACTAAACCTTAATGATCCTCAGATTTGTGTAATGAAATGAAAGTTTTTGTTATAAAATGGCGGGATGCTATAGAGCTCACCTATTTCTTTTACTTTATCTTTCCTAGGATGCGATGAAGTATATTTTGATTGATCTATAAGGATAGGATAATGGATATGAGTGTGTTCAAAAGAGACACAATGTTGATTTTTCTTTTCATAATGTAATGTAAAACTTATGTATGTATATATTACTTCTAATGATACTTAACTAATCAGTATTTGTGGACATTATCCATTGTAATCATGAAAATGGTATGTAATAATGCACCGACTCTTAGTAACTAGGTTTGCGGAATTATAGTTGGTTTCAGGGAAATTTTAGTACAATCCTTGGAAACTAGATTTTGAAAAACCCTAATTATAGAAATTACCCTAAGATAGACTATGCAGATTAGTATATAAGAACATCAAATTTTTTGGTAACATAGATATTATGTGGGTTTTTCAAAGAAATACATCCATATCTAGATACTCCAAGAGGATGTTGTTCTAGAACAAATGTACGTATGGGTGAAAACTCTAACAAGGAGTTTTAGGCTTGACCCGAGGTATCACGGTACACGACAACGAGCCTTACTAAGCACTTGGGTTTTCAATCCAATGAAATATTATAAGGATAGTTCACATTTTCTTTACAAACCATTATGAAAGATTTATGATTAAATAATTCCTCAAAGAAAATTTTTTTATGATTATACATAATATGGATGAACTCTTCCATTTATGTTAAGTATTTTACAGGTTTGGAATTATGTTTTTCCTTTCATAAACTTGTCTAGTGTATGAAATTGTTTTGAAATGGCACCTAGTGGAAGTAATTCAAACCGTATCAATGCACATAATCTATTTAGGTATTTCTATCCTACTTAAGATAATTATACTATAGAGGGTTATGCAACTGGTGCTAAAAAACATATAACCATACTGGGACAACTCACTCAGGTTATGAATGATAATATTACTCATATGGATCACCCCGATCTACAACGTGGAGGATCAATGTTAGAATGATTCATGGGGAAACAACTACTTACATTCAATGGGACTACAAATGTATTTATATATGAGCAATGGATAAGTTCATTATAAAAAATATATCATGTTTTGGGTAGTAGACAATGGGAAAAATTTGTCATGGCAGTTTATTACCTCACAGGAGATGCAGATCAATGGTGGTCATTAATTCAAAACCCAAAGGAGGATGAAAAAGTATCCAATATGGAATGGATGGAGTTTAAATATCATTTCATATAAAAATAATTTCCTCATGAACGTCGAGCGGATATAGAAAGGTAATTTCTGAGTCTGAGGCAAAAAGAGGATGAGAATATTACAAAGTATGAGTCTAACATTACATGGTTATAAAGGAATGCTACATATATTATATATAACCCAATAATTAATATTAATCTATTCTTTGATGGGTTAAAATAATTTCTTCTTTGAGCGTTAGTCTCAAAATCCTTCTCATCGTACTAAGATATATACTCATGTTCTATCAATATAGAAAAGGATTTCTCTATGTCTTATGAATTTAAAGTGAAGGAAGATAATAAGTGATCTAATAAACACTCTAGAAAAGTAAATAAGGAGAATAAGGGGAATTTTTAATGTCCATCCTATAGTAATTATGGGAAGAAACATCCTGGTACAGGCTTAAAGGGGATGAGAGTTTATTACATGTGTGGAGAAAAAGGACACGGTGCTCATGATTTCAATGGGGATAAAGAGGTTTTTAATGTTCAATGCTATCATTTTAAAGAAATGGGGAAATATTCAAATTAATTTCCTATGTTTTAATGAAACATACCATAGAAAAGGACATGGGAGAAAGTCCAAGCTTATGTGATCACAATTGCATAGGTTGAAGTTCTGAATGATGTTGTAGCAAGCACTTTAATCGTTTCCTAAAAATTAGCCAATTTTTTATTTGATTCTAGATCACTATATTATTTCATATCCTCTCATTTTCCATGAAAATTAGATATTTCCAATTTTACGTAACAAGGGAGTTGTCAGTTAAGACTTCTAAGGGAAGTATTATTGCAATAATGTTTTGTAAATCAGTTACCTTTATGGAATATAAGCATACTTTATCTACTAACATTATAGTCATACACATGATTTAATTTGATATAATCCTTGGTATAGATTGGATTTCGGTCCATGATATGAAAATTTATTTTAAAAAGAATAAGGTTACAATTTTCAATGATGATAAGGAATCGCTTATCTTTAATGAAGAAACATCGTCATCTGATTCTCATCTAGATATACCTCCATTAGCTCTACTAAATTCAATTAGTGTAGAGGAAGAGAGTGAAATAAATATTATAGGGGAAAGAAATATTCAAATGAAGGATGTGCCTATTGTATAAGAATATGCCGATGTGTTTCCAGAGGATTTACCTAGACATCCTCCATAATGAGAAATTGATTTTTCCATTGATTTAATTCTTTGTTAAAGGACGATATCGAAGACCCCTAATAGAATGAACACTATGTAATTAGTGGAACCGAAGAAACAACTAGAGGAGTTGAGTAATAAAAGATTTATTTTACCTATTGTTTATCCAAGGGGTGCTGCTGTTCGTTTTTTAATGAAAAAAGATAGATCTATGAGGATGTGCATTAAATACAGAGAGATCAATGCTATAATAATAAAGAACAAGTATCCCCTACACCGCATTGATGATTTATTTGATCAACATCATGGAGATCATAATTTTTCAAAGATTGACCTTCGATCTAGATATCATCAATAGTACTTGAAGAAGGAAGACATTCCAAAGACACAATTTCATACCTGGTATGGGAATTAGAACTTTACATTAATGCCATTTGGACTGAATAATGCAACCTCTGTATTCATGGATCTAATGAATAGAGTTGTCAAGAAATATCTTGATGACTTTGTAATGATATTTATTGATGATATCTTGGTATACTCCAAAATCTATGAATATCATGAAAATAAATTGCACATTATTATAAAGATTCTTAGAAGAAATGAATTATATGGGAATTTTAGAAATTGTGAATTCTAGATTCATGATATTTATTTTCGTGGACATATTATCTCTATGGATGGGATCTATGTTGATCCTTCTATGAACAGGGAAATCCATGAATGGGAAACATTGACAAGTATAACTGAGGTACAATATTTTATTGATTTAGTAGGTTATTATTCGCATTTCGTCCAGAATTTTCCTGATTGGTTAACCCATTAACCAAGATCACACGTAAAGGGGTTACATTTTTTTGGACAAAAGAGTGTGAAGAATGTTTTTTAGCATTTCAGAGAATCTTAATCAATGATCTTATCTTGACTCTAACATTATGGAATGATGGGTTTTTTATTTATAGTGATGCATAAAATAAAGGACTTGGTTGTGTCCTTATGAAGAATGATAGAGTTATTGCCTATGAATCACGACAACAAAAAAGTTATGAACTAAAATATCATAATCATGATTTTGAGTTAGAAGTTGTAATATTTTATCTGAAGATATAGAGACACTATCTCTATTGTGAGAAATGTGATATATATACTGATCCTAATAGATTGAAGTATATTTTATCACAAAAAGAACTCAATATGATTCAAAGGTGATTGATTGAACTACTGAAGGATTATAATTTCACAATACACTACCACCAAGGGAAAGAAAATAAGGTGGAATATGGTTTGTGCAGAAGGTATCATGGAGTTATGAACAAGATGAGAGTTGAAAGGGATTCTATGTTCATGGATCTAATAACAATGGATATGGGAATAATCATTAAAGGTGAAACATTGATACTTTTTAAAATGGTTTCCAATACATCATTACTAGAAAGGAAAAAAAGTTTTCAGATTTATGATGAGGAGTTTAAAAAGAAAATTAAATCTGTTGATGATGAGAGATTGATTGACTTCATATATGAAGATTGAATTTTTAAATTTGGGAAGAGGGTTTGTGTTCTTAACATACATGATCTAAAAAGGGACTTGAATGATGATGCTCATATCTCCAATTTCTCTACACACCCTAGTAGCACTAAGATGTATAGGTATTTGAAGGAGCACATTTTGTGGAACAACCTAAAGAGGGAGATTGCTGATTATGCGTAAAGATGTATGGTTTGTCAATAGGTGAAGGCTGGAAAACAACATCCTTGAGGAGTCATGCAACCTCTTCCCACACCTGAGTGGAAATGGGATGATATTATGATGAACCTTTTCATGGGGCTACCAAAAACTCCTAGATGGAATGGTGAAATATGGGTCATTATTGATTGTCTTACCAAGTCAGCACATTTTCTTGCTATAAGAGAAGATTTTCCATGTGAACATTTAACATGACAATATATTAATGATGTGTTAAGACTTCATGGTGTACCCCCTATCAATTTTTTCTGATCATGATCCTTGTTTTATATCAAGATTCTGGAAAAGTATCCAGAAATAACTTGATGCTGAATTTTATTTGAGCACTACCTACCACCCTCTAACTGGTGGACAATTAGAACGAACTATTTAAACCTTATAAGACATGTTGAGATTATTCTCACCTGACATTCAAGGTGTGTGGGATCAATATTTACCTCTGGAAGAATTTTCTTATAACAATAGCTTCCATTCATGTATTCTGATTACACCATATTGAAGCATTATATGGAAAGAGATGTCTCATGCAATATAGAATCCCACCTTTTTATAAGATAAACTTTCATTACATTTTATAAAACCGAGGATTTTTAAGGTTTAGTGTCTTGGAAACTAGGAACTTAAAACATAAAAACATAAAACATTCTTCTTAAACACTTGAAAGGCTTCTCCTCATGTTCATCCTAGGTTCATTACTTCATCTCATAACCTAGGGACATATATCAAAATAAATGGTGAGCAGAAGGCCCAGTAAGGGAAACAAGAGAAACATTTTTCATGTGAACTTGAGATACTTCAATAAGGTCATGAAAAGAACTTTAAGGCATTAGAAAGAAATCATGAGATATATCATAATAAAAATAAAATTTTTCATAACTTTAAGATGTGGCTACAACATTTAATATTGAAAATAATTTCGTTTAACCAAGGACCATCCCTAAGGTGTCATTAAAAATTACAAAGGTTATTCACCAAGGTATCAGTCTAAAAGGTCATCTCTAGAGAATAAGTCTTTACCCAATGCATTGGAGCGCTATCAGGGTGCACCCTTTAATTTTCATTTATTATCATGCTAGCCACATATATCATCATCAATCATTTCATAAACAACCCATATATCCTAAAATAAATGGGTTTTATTTCATAATCATGGCGTTTTTAAAACTACTTTAAAGACATGATCTTTGTGTCACTTTAAAACCCACAGAAAAGAAAGGTGGGTCTCATGTATGTAAATCCCAGAATTTAAAATAGAACATTTTGGTATATATGTGAATACCCATATATAAGATAGATCTTTGAGTATCCACTTAATAAAATAAAATAACTTTAGAAAAAGAGAGAGACATTTTGAGGTAGAAATTCTGCAGCATAACAAGTATGTTTCGGGGTTTTAGAAAACATTGAAAAGAGAGGGGAAATGGGTCAAACATTCATAAATAACCCATAAAACAATAGAGGGACATAATAGGAAGGATATTTGAACATGTTAGCAAAATGTGAAGGACATACAATTTGATATGAAGAACATGGAAGGAAGACAAAAAAAATAAGATTTTTCTTACGAAAATTCGGCAGCTTAACGACGTCACTTAAACTTCAAAAAAATGAATTGATGAGATCAAATAGGGTATCTCATTATATGAACATTAAAGATAAGTATGATAGATATAGATATCATACCCCAACATAAAGTAACTTGAAAGACTTGACCAGAAAATAGAACTTGAAAATGAGAAGGGTGAAAGAATCCCTTAAAAATTCTGTAGCCTAATGGCGCCACTTAAACATTATTAAAACGAAATAATGAGACTAAGAGGGGGTCTATCATCATATTAACATAAAAATTACAGTATAATTAATATAAAATAACCTCCTCCAACAAAATAACATGGAGCATAAATGAAATGACATAAAAGAGATCACTTGAAAAGAAAGGGAGGGGTCAGATCCCTTACCTTAAAACGTAACTCTTAAAACTCAAAGGTTGGGACCTTGAGTACTTGGGGTCACCTTGGGAGGACTCCTTCGGAGGTAATGAGACCATAGATTTGTTTGGGGAGAGTTGGGAGTCGAAATAGATGAGAGGATAGCTTGGTATTTATAGGGAAAGTTAGGGGATAGGGCATTAATGTCTAAGGGGCACCTCACAAGTGGTTTTCTCAAAAGCATGGTCTCTCCCATGGTATTTCCCATGGATTTAGGCCACATGGGTCCCCCAATACAATAATTCATCACCTTTGGTCGGCCAACACATAAAATATCTCATGAAAGCATCATGACACAGTTATGATGTCATTAAATATACTGAAACCCTAAAACTGTATTTTTAATATTCACTAAAAATTCAACTTTCTCAGAAAAAACACAAAATTTCACCTTAACCAAATATCAATTCTCTAATATCAAAAATTACCTCCATTTTATAAAAATAATTTTCTAAATATTTTTAATTTATTTTTTAAATAAATACACTATTCACCAAAAAATTATTTTTTTCTGAAAAATCCCCAAAAATTACATTAACATAATATCGACGCTCTGAGTTCAAAAATGAAATCCATTTTATAAAATTAATTTTATAAATATTTTTAATTTATTTTTTAATTAGAAAAACTATTCACCCAAAAAAACTATTACGTGAATAATAATTTATGAAACCATTATTTAACAATTTTATTATATCACATTACTTAATAATGGTGCCTAGATTATATTAATACTTTTTTCAAGTCATATTACTAATATATTTGGACACATTACTAATCCTAATCATAAAATCACTATCCATAATTTACTATTCATCAAAAATCAAGTTGATCTTTTAAGACTCTAAATTTCGTACTGGACATAATTTTAGAAGACAATGTTTTGAATATAATTACACATTTTTAATTATTTAAGGTTTACATAAAACATTTTAAAATATACTTTTTCTAAAATTCATCAAAAATATGCATACTATATTTATCCGGTCATTTGAAAATTCATAAACATCATCATAAGAAGAAATCCACATTTTTATTTAAAATAAGGGATTACATAAGGCAGTTACGGTCTCCATACATATCCCCTTATCACACCAGCATATGACCTAATTGTAAGGTGCGCTAGGGTGAGAGAATCCGAGGGAGGCTCGATCAACATTACACGAGTAGTAATTTCTATCAGTTTGAACTTCTCGCAAAGGCGATTCCGTTCTAACATCACACGATGAAGTTCATCTTGGGTTTGGTCCAGAGCAAAGCCTAGTGGTGCTACCCCCTTCCCAAGTTCTGTTAGATGGGCCTCGATCGGTCCAAGACTACTGGGTGAGGACAACGAATCTTCCTTCTATAATAATTAACCATGATTACTTGTATTTAGAGACAATAATCAAACATTTAGTTTACAGCGGTCATATTGACCAATGGTCATATAACAGTCAAAACCCAATGGTCTCATTTTAGTTATACTCATGTTATCAAATGAAACATTTTTGTTTAGTATAAAAATAAAATAAAATAAAACATAAAATTAGGAAATAAGATTTATTCAAAATTTTGGATCATTACAATCTTCCCCCCTTAAGAAATTTCATCCTCGCAATTTTTAAAATTGGGTTTCGAAATTTCATTGAAAGTCCCACATCGGAAAAGGAGTCGGTAAAACTATTACGTTAAAATAAAGAAAGGGCAGTACAAAGGTCACCCGAGTTAACCCACACTAGGATTCCATGTAGGAAAACATGGACATGGAGGAGAAAAAAAATGGTCAAGTTCTGAGGGAGAGTGATAGAAAACATGACTAGGAGAAAGTTAACCATAAGAAAATCCCAAACTTATGATGTGTGTAAATGGTCTTTGATTACCTAGTAGAAAACGTAAACCAACAACGTTTTTGTTTTATGTTCCTTTTCATAATTTTGAGGAATTCATTTACTACATAGAACAAAAACATAAGAAAATATACCTACCTTCATGTAGAGTTTCATCCTTTAATAAGTTTCTACCAAAATTAATCTTTTCTACAAACAATGAGCATTCAAAACTACATGGTCTCATCAAAACACAAGAATCATCTTCTAGAAAATCACATAATCCACAAAAGATTAACTATATATTTCTTCTATCTTTAAACATTATCCCAAAAAACAGAAAGGGTAAGGTAAAACCGCTCTTCAAAAAGAAATAATCCCATAGGAATGGAATCTAATTTTAAATCATCAAGGTTCCATGGTACTACCCAAAGTTCATCATATACCATTCCATAAATAACAATCCCTAAAATTCCTCAAAATAAACCAAACTAATATTGAAACCCAAATACAAGAAAGATTTGATAACATAGTCTTCCAAAATAAACTTCATTGTTCATCTCCAAACAACATCAACCACTCCTAACATCTTATAATAAAAGTAGCTAACCTAAACATATTTTACCCATGATAGGTTCATCATTCCCATAAGTTACCTAAATTACTATACGTCCACCTTAAATTCATCGATTCTTCAAAATATAAGTCAAACTTACTCCTCAATGAAAATACTGTAGTAATCTATTTACCTAGATCATATAGGGTCCCCAAAACAGTGAACGTATTCCAAAATAACAATCATCTTTTAATACCATAATCATCTCTGTCATATTAATACGACAATCGTCGCATTTCATATCACATTGGTTGTTGGGACATGTTCCTCCATTTCCCACCATTAATGAGAAAGTATAATTAGGGGCTTAAATACTTATTCAATAATCATGAAAAGGAACTTAAAGCATATAAGGATAACTTTTAGAAGAAAGGTAAACCCTAACTTGTGATCCCCTAGGTTCCCATCTAGGTTATCCATGGTCATATATTATTATGTGAATATTTATTTTATTTTATCTTTGTTACTTTAACAATGGTTCATACTAAGCTTATGTATTTACCAAAGCATATCCCCCGGGAGTGTCATAACCAAGAGTGCAGAAATCCCCATTGTCGTGTACCAGTTCCCATTTGAGTCTAGCTCAAAGCGGTGTTTTTGGGTTTTACCCCTATGTACATCTGTTCCAGAGCCACCTCCACCTGCTCGTATCCAGACAGAGATGTATTTTCATGGGAACCCATTACTCAATACCCACCAAAATACCAAGAATATTTCCTATATATAATCTTTTCTATAGGATTCTTCCTAAAGTTTTCATATCCTAATTTCCACAAATAAAAAAACCATCATTTAATACCAATTATAGCATCCTGCATTTTTATCACATAAACTTTCATTACATTTTACAAAACCGAGGATCTTTAAGGTTTAGTGTCTTGGAAACCAGGAACTTAAAACAAGAAAACATAAAACATTCTTCATAAACACTTGAAAGGCTTCTCCTCATGTTCATCCTAGTTTCATTACTACATCTCAAAACCTGGGGATATACATCAAAAGAACGGGTGAGCATAAGGCCCAGTAAGGGAAACAAGAGAAACATTTTACATGTGAACTTGAGATAATTCAATAAGGTCATGAAAATAACATTAAGGCATGAGAAATAAATCATGAGATATAACATAATAAAAATAACATTTTTAATAACATGAATATATGGATACAACATTTAATATTGACAATCATTTCATTTCACCAAGGTCCATCCCCAAGGTGTCATTAAACATTACGAAGTTTATTCACCAAGGTATCAATCTAAAAGGTCATCTCTAGAGATTAAGTATGTACCCAATGCATTGGAGCACTATCAGGGCGCACCCTTAAGTTAGCCATTATTATCATGCGAGCCACATATATCCTCATCAATAATTTCATAAACAACCTATATAGCATAAAATAAATGGGTTTCATTTCATAATCATAACGTTTTAAAAACTACTTTAAAGACATGATCTTTGTGTCACTTTAAAACCAACAGAAAAGAAAAGTGGCTCTCATGTATGTAAATCCTAGAATTTAAAATAGAAAATTTTGGTATATATGTGAATACCCATATAGAAGAGAGAGCTTTGAGTATTCACTTAAAAAAATAAAATTACTTTAGAAAAATAGAGGGACATTTTGAGGTGGAAATTCTGTAGCATAACAACTATGTTTGGGGGTTTTAGAAATCATTGAAAAGAGAGGGGAAAAGGGTAAAAAATTCATAAATGTCCTATAAAACAACAGAGGGAAAAAATATGAAGGATATATGAACATGATAGAGAAATTTTAAGGACATACCATTTGAGGTGAAAAACATGGAAGTAAGTCAAAAAAAAATAAGATTTCTCTTATAAAAATTCGGCAGCCTAACGACGTCACTTAAACTTCAAAAAAATGAATTGATGAGATCAAATAGGGTATCTCATCATATGAAAATAAAATATCAGTATGATAGATATATATATCATACCCCAACATAAATTTACTTGAAAGACTTGAAAATAAAATAGAACTTGAAAACGAGAAGGGTAAAATAATCCATTAAATATTCGGCAGCCTAACGACGTCACTTAAACTTCAAAAAAATGAATTGAAAAGATCAAATAGGGTCTCTCATCATATGAAAATACATGATCAGTATGATAGATATAGAGATAATACCCCAAAATAATAAAAAGGGAAATGAAATACTTGACATGAAAATAGAACTTGAAAACAAGAAGGGTGAAAGAATCCCTTAAACTTTCGGTAGCCTAACAGCACCACTTAAAACATCAAAACAATGAATTGAAGTGATAAAATAGGGTCTCTCATCATATTAACATAAAATATCAGTATGATATATTTAGATATAATAACACAACATAATAAAAAGGGACATGAAATACTTGACAAAAAAATAGAACTTGAAAATGAGAAGGGTGAAAGAATCCCTTAAAAATTCGGCAGCCTAATGGCTCCACTTAAACATTCTTAAAATGAAATTATGAGAGTAAGAGGGGTTATCTCAATATATGAACATAATAAGGACAGTATAATGAATTTAAAAGAACCTCCTTCAACATAAGAACATGGAGCATAAGTTAAATGACATAAAAGAGATCACGTGAAAAGAAAGAGAGGGGTCAGATCCCTTACCTTAAAACGTAACTCTTAAAACTCAAAGGTTGGGACCTTGAGGGCATGGGGGCACCTTGGGAAGAATCCTTGGGAGGTAATGAGACCACAAAATCGTTTGGGGAGAGTGGGAAGTGGAAATGGATGAGACGATGGCATGGTATTTATAGGGAATGTGAGGGGACAAGGCATTAATGTCTAAGGGACAACTCACAAGTGGTTTTCTCAAAAGCATGGGATCTCCCATGGTATTTCCCATGGAGTTAGGACAAATGGGTCCCCCATACAATAATTCATCACCTTTGGTCGTCCAACCCATAAAATATCTCATGACATCATCATGACGCAGTTATGATGTCATTAAACACACCGAAACCCTAAAACTGTATTTTTACTATTCACTAAAAACTCAACTTTCTCAGAAAAAACCCAAATTTTTACCTTAACCAAATATCAATGCTCTGATTTCAAAAATGAACTCAATTTTATAAAAATAATTTTATAAATAATTTTAATTTATTTTTTAAATAAATACACTATTCACCGAAAATTCATTTTTTTAGAAAAATCCCCAAAAATTACCTCAATATAATATCGATGTTCTGAGTTAAAAAATGAAATCCATTTTATAAAAATAATTTTCTAAATATTTTTAGTTTAATTTTTAATTAAAAAACACTATTCACCCGAAAAAACTAATACTTGAGTAATAATTTATGAAACTGTTATTTAACCATTTTGTTGAATCACATTACTTAATCAAGGTGCCTAGATTATATTAATACTTTATTTAAGTGAGATTACTAATCCATTTGGACACATTACAAATCCTAATCATAAAATCACTATTCATAATTTACTATTCATCGAAAATCATGTTGATCTTATTAGAATCTAAATTTCGTACTGGACATAATTGTAGAAGACCAGTTTTTGAACATCATTACAAATTTTTAATTTTTTAAATTTCACATAAACATTTTGAAAATATCCTTTTTCTAAAATTCATCAAAAATATGCATACTATATTTATCCGGTCATTTTAAAATTCATAAACTTCATCATAAGAAGAAATACAAATTTTTTTTAAAACAAGGGATTACAAAAAGTTGTTACAGTTTACTTATATATCCCCTTATCACACCAGCATAAGACCTAAGTGTAAGGTGCACTAAGGTGAGAGAATCTGAGGGAGGCTTGGCCAACATCGCACGAGTAGTAATTTTTATTATTTTGAACTTCTTGCAATGGAGATTCTGTTCTAGCTTCACACGATGAAGCTTAGCTTGGGTTTGGTTCAGAGTAAATACCAGTGGTGCTACCTTGTTCCCATGTTCTATTAGATGGGCTTCGATCGGTCCAAGACTGCTGGGTGAGGCCATTAAATCTTCGTTCTATAATAATTAACCAAGATTACTTATATTCAGAGACAATAATCGAAACATTTAGTTTACAACGGTCATATTGACAAATGGTCATATAACATTCAAAACCCAACCATCTCATTTTAATTATACTCATCTTATAAAATGAAAAATTTGTTTTGAGTATAAAAAAAACATAAAATTAGCAAATAAGATTTATTCAAAATTTCATGTCGTTACAATCTTGCCCCTTAGGAAATTGCGTGCCCACAATTTCTAAAATTATGTTTCGAAATTTCATTGAAAGTCCTACATTGGAAAAAGAGTCAGTAAAACTATTACATTAAAAGAAAGAAAGGGAAGTACAAAGGTCACTCGAGTTAACCCACACTAGGATTCCATGTAGGAAAACATGGACATTGAGGAAAAAAAGTGTCAAGTTCTGAGGGAGAGTGATAAAAAACATGATTAGGAGAAAGTTAACCATAAGAAAATCCCAAACATATGATGTTTGTAAATGGTCTTTGATTACCTAGTAAGAAAAATAAACAAAAAACGTTTTTGTTTTAGATTCCTTTTCATAATTTTGAGGAATTCATTTACTATATAGAACAAAAACATAAGAAAATATACCTACCTTCATGTAGAGTTTAATCCTTTAATAAGTTTCTACCAAAACTAATCTTTTCTCTAAACGATGAGCATTCAAAACTACTTGGTCTCATCAAAACACAAGAATCATCATCTATAGAATCACATAATCCACAAAAGATTAACTATCTATTTCTTCTATCTTTAAACATTATCCCAAAAATAGATAGGGTAAGGTAAAACAACTCTTCAAAAAGAATGAATCCCATAGGAATGGAAACTACTTTTAATTCTTCAGGGTTCCATGGTACTACCCAAAGTTCATCATAGACCATTCCATAAATAATGGTCCTTAAAATTCCTCAAAATAAACAAAACTAAGATTGAAACCCTAATACAGTAAGGATTTGATAACATAGTCTTCCAAAATAAACTTCATTGTTCATCTCCAAACAATATCAACCACTCATAACATCTTATAACAAAAGTAGCTAACCTAAACATATTTTACCCATGATAGGTTTATCATTCCCAAAAGTTACCTAAATTACTATAAGTCCAACTTAAATTCATTGATTCTTGAAAATATAAGTCAACCTTACTCCTCAATTAAAATATAGTAGTAATCTATTTACCTCGATCATATAGGGTCCCCAAAATAGTGAACGTATTCCAAAATAATAATCATCTTTTAATCCTCTAATCATCTCTGTCATATTAATACAGAAATAGTCACATTTCTTATCACATTGGTTGTTGGGATATGTTCTTCCATTTCCCACCATTAATGAGAAAGTATAATTAGGGGCATAAATACTTAGCTAATAATCATGAAAAGGAACTTAAATCATATTAGGATAACTTCTAGAAGAAAATTATACCCCAACTTGTGATACCCTAGGTTCCCATCTTGGTTATCCATGATCTTATATTCTTATTTGAATCTTTATTTCATTTTATCTTTTTTCCTTTAACAGTGTTTCATACTATGCTTATGAATTTACCAAAACATATTGTAGAGACCCGAAGCCTGACGTACATGGACATTACATTACCTTTGCGGAATACTTAGTACATAACAAAAACACACACACAAGGATCGTAATAGTTTAGTGTCTTTGGAAACTCGAAACGTAATCTTCTAATTGTGGTAAAAGATCTTCAATATCTCCCATAAAGATCTTCCCCTTTTTTTCTTACCTAAAACCTTTCTTTATATCCTGGGGGAAAGAAAACATAAAAGGGTGAGCTTAAATGCTCAGTAAGGGTAAACAAAAGAAATATAAATCTCATCGTATACACAAGCACATAACTTTTGGAAATCTTAACCTGCAAAAGAGATCATAATTTCATAACATGGGATAAATCATGGCAGTGAAATGTAATCACAATAATCATAACTGAAAACATGAAACTTTGTGGCATACACACATAATCATAGAGAATCATTTCTTGTTAGTCAAGACTCATTGCCAAGACTATCTTAGTGGACAAAGTCCCTTTCTGAATCGAGTCACCCTCGTTTCAGTCCTGTTTTACTGAACCGGTATAACCTACCGTTCCAGCCATGTCTATCTCATGAGATATAAAATCTTTACCCAATGCATTGGAGGGAGATATAGGTCCCACCTATCTCATAATGATACCATTCTTATGTGTGCCACAAAATCATAAATCATACATCATAGCATAACCCATGAAATAAAATGGGATTCTTAAACAACATGACATCATAAAACCATTCATATAAGATAAAGGAATTCATAAACATAATTCCATCACAAAATAGTCAAATAAATGTAAAAATATGGATAGAAACAGAACCCTTTATTATCTTATATGGAAAATAATTTTTATAAAACACTTGAAATGAATTCTTGATGAAAATATCCTTTCTTCTTCAAAATCAATTTCTTTTCACAAAACATCATGGAATTTTAAAAGAAAGAGATTTTATTAAAAATAGTCATGAAATCTTTTGGAGGAAGCTTCATAAAAATAAGGCTTTATAAAACCGTAAAAATCCGTTCGTGCCTTTTAAGTTAAAAAAAACATTCTTCGTACTTTTGTCGGAAAAGTCAAAAAGTACATCGTATGAAAAACGACAAAAGATTCCTTTAATATATTTTACTAAAAATTAACCGAAGGGTAAAATTGGATATAAACTATTGTAGAAGGATGGAAATAATATTACATATTGAAGGAACGTGGATGTGGATGATAAAATACACCCCAGTAAATACTTACGAATAAACAATCTCGGATAAAAATGAGATTGTGATATTTCTCTTACCTTAGGTCCGACTTGCTTTGTAAGTGTCCGAACCTCCTGTATAATGATTTAAATCATGTTATTGACTTATTAAAGAATCATATTCATTGTTATGATATCATATATGGTTCACTTATGACATTATATTACCCGTTCTTTTGTAAATTCCATGTTAAAGAAGCGTTTTGGGTAAAATCGTTTCATTTATCGTAGGTGTTTTGACTTGTTGTTCTTGACATCATTATTACTTATATCATGATTTACTTACTTCCAGAATATAAAATATGATTTATATATCATATATATTCAGTATATATATATATATAATAGATAGATAAATAAAATGAAAAACACCGTTCATGGAGACGGTAGTCCGTACGTACGCATGAACGCTGTTTTACTTTCCTTATTGTCTTGAAATGGAAGTAAGTAGATGACATACATATGTATATATACATAAATCCAGTAGCTTTATAATGTCATATATTTCATTATTATTTCTTATATATACATTATAATCATTCTTAAATGGTTAACATGGAGAATGAATCTCATCGCGTCGTGGAGACGGTAGTCCGTACGTACGCACGAGCGATGATATCATTTCCATAAATATTGAACTGAATTGAAGTGGATTATACAATATATCAGAATCAATATGATGTTGTAATAACTATGTATAGTTATTCTTTACACCATTATACCCATCCATGTAAGGTGGTGGTGGAAAATAGATTACACCACGGCGTGGAGACGGTATTCCGTACGTACGCACGCGCGGTGAATTCTTTTTCCGTAGGATGGATAGATAGTGAAATAGGGTTGTTTCATACTTATAATAACATATCAGTATATGAGTGATACTTATGTTATTACTTCATAATGAAACAACCTAAGAAGAAGTGGAAGAAGAAATAAAGATAAAAGAATTGGTAACGGTAATTACCTCTTCTTTGAAGCGCCTCTTTGAGACCTCCTCTTAGGGCACTAGAATTGGTCTTTGAGGAAGACCAGAACCACTAGGATGTTGCTAGGGAAGTGGAGAAGAGATTTTGGCAGGGGTTTGCCGAGCTTGAGTGCTCAAATTGGTGTGAGGAGGAAGGGGGAGGAGGTGTCCTTTTATAAGGGAGGAGAGGGGCACCTTAGGAATATCTCAAAATATTATTTTATATTAAAGTCAAAATCGGTTTATAATGGTTCCAAAGGGTCTTATTTCGAATCTAAAGTGGGAATGGGTCGAAATCCTATCAACCAATAGAATTTAGACAAGTTTAGGATATTATTTTAACCTTATCAATTAGATTTAACTCTAAGTTAAATAATTTACTTTTACCATGTCTTTTTGTTTTCTTTCACTATATGGTTAATAAACTTACTATAACATGCCAAACGAACCCCAAATTGTTTATTATTAATATATATATCCTTATCTAAGTCATTTGGCCGAACCTTAGATTTTTAGGAATACAATAACAATTAATAATATAATATTTGATTTAAAAACTATTTTGTGTCAATTTTGGCACTATTTGATATATGATTTTTGTGAAAGTCATAACAGAATTAAATGTTCGAACCAAGTTGATTAAATCAACATTAAGATATTATAGTAACCTATAAAATTAGTTGAATTCATAAAAAATTTCAAATTACATTTATTTTGGTGTTTATAACATCAATTATGTCAATATTTCATTAATAAGATAATTACTGCATCATCGTTGTGTCATAAATAAATTAAATTATTTTATGTCTAAAAATTACAAATAAAATACCCTCATGTAGGAAATCTTCTTAGCTTTCTAATGAATATTTACAATCGAATTTATCTTATGTATAACCCCATATTAAAAATGATTTACTTATTAAACATTGATTTTAACTATTTTAACCTTTCTTTAAATAAATTAATAATAAATGTCCTAATCTAATCCAAGTGGGCCTAAATGGTCATCTTTTATTCCTAAGTTTGTTTTTGGTCGAATTACACTTGTCCAATAGAATTAGGACATGTGTTAGGGTAATATTAATATCATATTTACCCTTAGTTACCCTATTTACTATTAACCGTGGTAAAAAAAGTAAAAAGTTACTATTCACCAAAAAATTATTTTCATCTCATTGAACCACATTTTAGTCCTTGATATTAACCGTGTCTCTCGGATTTTCGAAATTCCATTCACAGAAGCGGTAAAATTAAGTTTTATGCAAAAATTCAGTTTTTAACCTACCACTTAGTAGTTTCACTATTCATCAAAAATTGATGTTTTTCAGAACAATGCCAAAATTTCATCCCAAGCTATATTTCATATTCCGAATTCAAAAATGAAGTCTATTTTACCAAATTCATAACATAAAAGTTGCATTAATTAATTTTATAATTAAATCCTGCTGTTAAAACAAATAACGTGTTTTTAAGAAACAATATCTATCAAAAGATTGACACTTGTTTATGTCTAGTTTAAATGTGAATTTACATCCAATGACCAACATTTTATTAAATTGTAAAAATATATTCTAAATATACTTTAAAACCACTCAAATTAATGATTTATCACTATTAATTATTTCTATTAAAAAAAGTTGTTTTTAATTATAATTTAGTAATTTTCACTATTCATCAGAATATGAAAGTTATCCGAAAAGTACCAAAATTTTACCTTAGGGTAAATTCGATACTCCGAATCCAAAAATAAAGTTCATTTGGAAAAATAAGATTTACTGGATAAAAAGTGGTTATTACTATTCATAACGGCTAGTTTTAATAATATTTTTATAGCATATCGTTGTTTAGTGAAACTCGGTATTGCGTACTACACACGCTATCGAGGAAGGTCGCGATTGCGTGTAATGCAAGACAAGTCAAGGATGTGTGTTGTGCAAGCTCCTTTTGGTGTAGCGTACAACACAAGACATTAATAAAATTAAAAAGAATATTTTTTTACAAAATCTTGGGCTGTTACATTCTACCCCCCTTAAAATGAATTTCGCCCTCGAAATTCGTCGGGGTTATAAATGGTTTACTATTTGAAAGTTTCTTTAATAGAAACCCACATCGTAAAAGGGAATACCAAAACTTGGCTTTAAAAACTAAAGTATGAAATGTAACGATTACCCAAATAAACTAATCACTGGGTTTCCACATAGGTGAAAATGTGGATATGGAAGAGAAATCTAACCATCATGTTCTGATGGAGAGTGGTAGAGAACATGGCTATGGAAAAGCCAGTAATCACAAATCCATAGATTTGTGATGATATAAGGTACCATCTGATTCATCAGGTATAAGAGAACTAGGACAACATTTTTGGTTTTCAAGATCATTTCCCTAAAGTTAAAGAATTTGAATTAGAATAAATACTTACTTTATTTTGGTACAATCTCACTGTTGTTCGTGCCTTAAACAATTTCCAATTCATTTAAATAAATGAAGTTGAATTTGTTATTCGTGAAGTGTTAGCAGATCATGTGATAGAATGACGGGTCATTCCATCTGTTTCAAACAAAAGGTTAGCAAAATTATATACATAAGTCGATCTATAGTGAGATTAATCACATATGGACTTATACTTCATATATCATACTGCTTAATATAATAAAACTAGTTTCTACTAAACAGGGACTTCCTGTAGGCCAGTGGTAGGCAATAAAGGCCAGTCGCACTTCGGTTGTGGGTTCGATTCCCACATCCTTGTCCGAAGCGATGGGCTGTCGCCCGTCCTGCAGGTTGTCCTTTTTCTAAAACTATATTACTATAACATCCCATAAATAATATCGAAAAAACTTCTATCCTTAAACAATACTAACTTTTGTCCAACATAATCTATTCCAATCTTTAGGATTATCCATAATACTGCAATCCACTCTCATAACATAGTGAAAACGATTACCAGAGATTTAATACCATCGTCAATTCCCATATATCATAAGATATGTTTTGTTGGTTACATTCCAAACATTCAAAGTCCTTAATCGTGTATTCTCTTGAATACCTTAGTGAAAACATGAGTGCAGTTAAAAGTTAACACTTTCCACATACCAAAATCCTCAAAATTCTATATACTCAAACCATGATATCACTTAGTCCTTATATTAATCATGAGCTCAAGAATACTGTCAAATATTTCATTTTCTTATTTTCCCTTCATTATGCGCATATCATATTTTTTCCAAAAATACCTCAATCACTTCGAATACCACATTAGAGCAATACATAAATATTCCAATACACCATAAAAGTACCTCAACAACATTATTCTTGAATACCAATACATAAACACTTCAGTCCATCCACTTCAATGACTGTCCTAGAATAAGTCCTTCCTTGATTTAGAAGTATCTTTTTAGGTCAGGGCATTCAGTTGGGTAATGCCCATGTTCTCCACAAATAAGACATTGAACTCCATAACAATCTGTCACTCTATGACCCTTTTCTCCACACAGATAACATCGGTCCCTCCATTTGAGGTATTCCTCAAGGTTCTTCTTCCCTTCTTTAGAAATCTCAATCTTCTTTTCTTTATGATCCTCAACATGCGAACATGCATAATAGTTTATCTTCCTCTTCTTTGATGAATTAGTCATACCACTAAATTTCACCTTGTTAATCATATATCGTGATGACTGATTCGGCATAATCACAATATCTTTATCTCTAGGCATCACACAATTTTGTTGCTCATAGTCACAAATTTGTCCATTGGATTCAATGTTAACCGAATTCCTTCTGGTTCCCTCCATTAACTAAAACACAAAAAGAATTTTGTGAGAGGCGAAATCATGCTAGGGAAGACAACATAGTAAAGGGGGAGCACCCTCAATATCTAACATATTAGGTTAAATTCTAAGATCGTTACCGTAGTTCTAGGAATATATCCTATACGTATACTTATCCTTAGGGACATCCCTAGACATACCTTAGAAATATCTCTTGGGATCTCACTAACGTTCTCACATCCTAGTTTCCAAAGGTTGACTAAACCTTTCCTCTGATACCAACTGTAGAGACCCGAAGCCTGACGTACATGGACATTACATTACCTTTGCGGAATACTTAGTACATAACAAAAACACACACACAAGGATCGTAATAGTTTAGTGTCTTTGGAAACTCGAAACGTAATCTTCTAATTGTGGTAAAAGATCTTCAATATCTCCCATAAAGATCTTCCCCTTTTTTTCTTACCTAAAACCTTTCTTTATATCCTGGGGGAAAGAAAACATAAAAGGGTGAGCTTAAATGCTCAGTAAGGGTAAACAAAAGAAATATAAATCTCATCGTATACACAAGCACATAACTTTTGGAAATCTTAACCTGCAAAAGAGATCATAATTTCATAACATGGGATAAATCATGGCAGTGAAATGTAATCACAATAATCATAACTGAAAACATGAAACTTTGTGGCATACACACATAATCATAGAGAATCATTTCTTGTTAGTCAAGACTCATTGCCAAGACTATCTTAGTGGACAAAGTCCCTTTCTGAATCGAGTCACCCTCGTTTCAGTCCTGTTTTACTGAACCGGTATAACCTACCGTTCCAGCCATGTCTATCTCATGAGATATAAAATCTTTACCCAATGCATTGGAGGGAGATATAGGTCCCACCTATCTCATAATGATACCATTCTTATGTGTGCCACAAAATCATAAATCATACATCATAGCATAACCCATGAAATAAAATGGGATTCTTAAACAACATGACATCATAAAACCATTCATATAAGATAAAGGAATTCATAAACATAATTCCATCACAAAATAGTCAAATCAATGTAAAAATATGGATAGAAACAGAACCCTTTATTATCTTATATGGAAAATAATTTTTATAAAACACTTGAAATGAATTCTTGATGAAAATATCCTTTCTTCTTCAAAATCAATTTCTTTTCACAAAACATCATGGAATTTTAAAAGAAAGAGATTTTATTAAAAATAGTCATGAAATCTTTTGGAGGAAGCTTCATAAAAATAAGGCTTTATAAAACCGTAAAAATCCTTTCGTGCCGTTTAAGTTAAAAAAAACATTCTTCGTACTTTTGTCGGAAAAGTCAAAAAGTACCTCGTATGAAAAATGACAAAAGATTCCTTTAATATCTTTTACTAAAAACTTACCGAAGGGTAAAATTGGATATAAACTATTGTAGAAGGATGGAAATAATATTACATATTGAAGGAACGTGGATGTGGATGATAAAATACACCCCAGTAAATACTTACGAATAAACAATCTCGGATAAAAATGAGATTGTGATATTTCCCTTACCTTAGGTCCGACTTGCTTTGTAAGTGTCCGAACCTCCTGTATAATGATTTAAATCATGTTATTGACTTATTACAGAATCATATTCATTGTTATGATATCATATATGGTTCACTTATGACATTATATTACCCGTTCTTTTGTAAATTCCATGTTAAAGAAGCGTTTTGGGTAAAATCGTTTCATTTATCGTAGGTGTTTTGACTTGTTGTTCTTGACATCATTATTACTTATATCATGATTTACTTACTTCCAGAATATAAAATATGATTTATATATCATATATATTCAGTATATATATATATATAATAGATAGATAAATAAAATGAAAAACACCGTTCATGGAGACGGTAGTCCGTACGTACGCATGAACGCTGTTTTACTTTCCTTATTGTCTTGAAATGGAAGTAAGTAGATGACATACATATGTATATATACATAAATCCAGTAGCTTTATAATGTCATATATTTCATTATTATTTCTTATATATACATTATAATCATTCTTAAATGGTTAACATGGAGAATGAATCTCATCGCGTCGTGGAGACGGTAGTCCGTACGTACGCACGAGCGATGATATCATTTCCATAAATATTGAACTGAATTGAAGTGGATTATACAATATATCAGAATCAATATGATGTTGTAATAACTATGTATAGTTATTCTTTACACCATTATACCCATCCATGTAAGGTGGTGGTGGAAAATAGATTACACCACGGCGTGGAGACGGTATTCCGTACGTACGCACGCGCGGTGAATTCTTTTTCCGTAGGATGGATAGATAGTGAAATAGGGTTGTTTCATACTTATAATAACATATCAGTATATGAGTGATACTTATGTTATTACTTCATAATGAAACAACCTAAGAAGAAGTGGAAGAAGAAATAAAGATAAAAGAATTGGTAACGGTAATTACCTCTTCTTTGAAGCGCCTCTTTGAGACCTCCTCTTAGGGCACTAGAATTGGTCTTTGAGGAAGACCAGAACCACTAGGATGTTGCTAGGGAAGTGGAGAAGAGATTTTGGCAGGGGTTTGCCGAGCTTGAGTGCTCAAATTGGTGTGAGGAGGAAGGGGGAGGAGGTGTCCTTTTATAAGGGAGGAGAGGGGCACCTTAGGAATATCTCAAAATATTATTTTATATTAAAGTCAAAATCGGTTTATAATGGTTCCAAAGGGTCTTATTTCGAAGCTAAAGTGGGAATGGGTCGAAATCCTATCAACCAATAGAATTTAGACAAGTTTAGGATATTATTTTAACCTTATCAATTAGATTTAACTCTAAGTTAAATAATTTAACTTTTACCATGTCTTTTTGTTTTCTTTCACTATATGGTTAATAAACTTACTATAACATGCCAAACGAACCCCAAATTGTTTATTATTAATATATATATCCTTATCTAAGTCATTTGGCCGAACCTTAGATTTTTAGGAATACAATAACAATTAATAATATAATATTTTATTTAAAAACTATTTTGTGTCAATTTTGGCACTATTTGATATATGATTTTTGTGAAAGTCATAACAGAATTAAATGTTCGAACCAAGTTGATTAAATCAACATTAATATATTATAGTAACCTATAAAATTAGTGGAATTCATAAAAAATTTTAAATTACATTTATTTTGGTGTTTATAACATCAATTATGTCAATATTTCATTAATAAGATAATTACTGCATCATCGTTGTGTCATAAATAAATTAAATTATTTTATGTTTAAAAATTACAAATAAAATACCATCATGTAGGAAATCTTCTTAGCTTTCTAATGAATATTTACAATCGAATTTATCTTATGTATAACCCCATATTAAAAATGATTTACTTATTAAACATTGATTTTAACTATTTTAACCTTTCTTTAAATAAATTAATAATAAATGTCCTAATCTAATCCAAGTGGGCCTAAATGGTCATATTTTATTCCTAAGTTTGTTTTTGGTCGAATTACACTTGTCCAATAGAATTAGGACATGTGTTAGGGTAATATTAATATCATATTTACCCTTAGTTACCCTATTTACTATTAACCGTGGTAAAAAAAGTAAAAAGGTACTATTCACCAAAAAATTATTTTCATCTCATTGAACCACATTTTAGTCCTTGATATTAACCGTGTCTCTCGGATTTTCGAAATTCCATTCACAGAAGCGGTAAAATTAAGTTTTATGCAAAAATTCAGTTTTTAACCTACCACTTAGTAGTTTCACTATTCATCAAAAATTGATGTTTTTCAGAACAATGCCAAAATTTCATCCCAAGCTATATTTCATATTCCGAATTCAAAAATGAAGTCTATTTTACCAAATTCATAACATAAAAGTTTCATTAATTAATTTTATAATTAAATCCCTCTGTTAAAACAAATAACGTGTTTCTAAGAAACAATATCTATCAAAAGATTGACACTTGTTTATGTCTAGTTTAAATGTGAATTTACATCCAATGACCAACATTGTATTAAATTGTAAAAATATATTCTAAATATACTTTAAAACCACTCAAATTAAAGATTTATCACTATTAATTATTTCTATTAAAAAAAGTTGTTTTTAATTATAATTTAGTAATTTTCACTATTCATCAGAATATGAAAGTTATCCGAAAAGTACCAAAATTTTACCTTAGGGTAAATTCGATACTCCGAATCCAAAAATAAAGTTCATTTGGAAAAATAAGATTTACTGGATAAAAAGTGGTTATTACTATTCATAACGGCTAGTTTTAATAATATTTTTATAGCATATCGTTGTTTAGTGAAACTCGGTATTGCGTACTACACACGCTATCGAGGAAGGTCGCGATTGCGTGTAATGCAAGACAAGTCAAGGATGTGTGTTGTGCAAGCTCCTTTTGGTGTAGCGTACAACACAAGACATTAATAAAATTAAAAAGAATATTTTTTTATAAAATCTTGGGCTGTTACACATATCCCCCGGGAGTCTCATAACCAAGAGTGCAGCAAGGCCCGTTGTCGTGTACCAGTTCCCGTTTGAGTCTAGCTCAAAGTGGTGTTTTCTGGTTTTACCCCTGTATACATCTGTGCCAGAGCCACCTCCACTTGCTCGTATCTAGACATGGATGTATTTGCTTGGTAACCCATTACTCAATACTCAACCAAATACCAGGAAGATTTCCTATATATAAACTTTTCTATAGGATTCTTCCTAATGTTTTCATATCATAATTTCCACAAATAACTAAACCATCATTTGATACCAACTATATCATCCCGCCTTTTTATCAAATAAGCTTTCTTTACATTTTACAAAACCGAGGATCTTTAAGGTTTAGTGTCTTGGAAACCAGGAACTTAAAACATGAAAACATAAAACATTCTTATTAAAAACTGTAAAGGCTTCTCCTCATGTTAATCCTAGGTTCATTACTGCATCTCATAATTTGGGTACATACATCAAAAGAAAGGGTGAGCAGAAGGCCCAGTAAGGGAAACAAGAGAAACATTTTACATGTGAACTTGAGATACTTCAATAAGGTCATGAAAAGAACATTAAGGCATGAGAAAGAAATCATGAGATATATCATAATAAAAATAACATTTTTCATAACTTGAATATGTGGATACAACATTTAATATTTACAATCATTTCATTTCACCAAGTTTCATCCCCAAGGTGTCATTAAAATTTACCAAGGTTACTCACCAAGGTATCAGTCTAAAAGGCCATATCTAGATATTAAGCCTTTACCCAATACATTAGAGCGCTATCACGGTGCACCCTTAAATTTTACATTATTATCATGAATGCCACATATATCATCATTAATAATTTCATAAACAACCCATATAGCATAAAAGAAATGGTTTTCATTTCATAATCATAACGTTTTAAAAACTTCTTTAAAGACATGATCTTTGTGTCAGTTTAAAACCCACAGAAAAGAAAGGTGGGTCTCATGTATGTAAATCCCATAATTAAAAATAGAAAATATTGGTATATATGTGAATACCCATATAGAATATAGAGCTTTGAGTATTAACTTAATAAAAGAAAATAACTTTAGAAAAAGAAAGAGACATTTTGAGGCGTAAATTCAGCACATAATAACTATGTTTTGGGGTTTTAGAAAACATTGAAAAGAGAGGGGAAATGGATCAAACATTTATAAATGACACATAAAAAAATAGAGGGACATAATATGAAGGATATATAAACATGGTAACGAAATTTTAAGGACATATCATTTGAGATGAAAAACATAGAAGGAAGACAAAAAAATAATATTTCTCTAATGAAAATTCGGCAGCCTAACGACGTCACATAAACTTCAAAAAAAAAATGAATTGATGAGATAAAATAGAGTCTCTTATCATATGAACATAAAAGACCAGTATATAGATATAGATATCATAAACCAACATAATGTAACTTGAAAGACTCTATATGAAAATAGAACTTGAAAATGAGAAGGGTGAAAGAATCCCTTAAAAATTCGACAGCCTAACGGCGTCACTTAAACTTCAAAAAAATGAATTGATGAGATCAAATAGGGTCTCTCATAATATGAAAATATGATATCAGTATGATAGATATAGATATAATACCCCAAAATAATAAAAAGTAACTTGAAATACATGACATGAAAATAGAACTTGAAAACGAGAAGGGTGAAAGAATCCCATAAAAATTCGGTAGCCTAACAGCGCCACTTAAAATGTCAAAATAATAAATTGAAGAGATAAAATAGGGTCTCTCATCATATGAACATAAAATATCAGAATGATATATTTATATATCATAACCCAACATAATAAAAAGGAACTTCAATGACTTGACATAAAAATAGAACTTGAATATGAGAAGGGTGAAAGAATCCCTTAAAAATTCGGCAGCCTAACGGTGCCACTTAACACTTTTAAAACAAAATGATGAGAGTAAGAGGGGGTCTCTCATCATATGAACATAAAAAAACAGATTATTGAATATAAAAGAACCTCCTCCTACATAAGAACATGGAGAATAAATTAAATGACATAAAAGAGATCACTTGAAAAGAAAGAGAGGGGTCAGATCCCTTACCTTAAAACTTAACTCTTAAAACTCAATGGTTGGGACCTTCAGGGCTTGGGGGAACCTTGGGAGGACTCCTAGGGAAGTAATGAGACCATAAATTAGTTGGGGTAGAGTGGGGAGTCGAAATGGATGAGAGTATGGCTTGGTATTTATAGGGAAAGTGAGGGGACAAGGCATTAATGGCCAAGGGACACCTCACAAGTGGTTTTCTCAAAGGCATGGGCTCTCCCTTGGTATTTCCCATGGAGTTAGGCCACATTGGGCCCCCCATACAATACTCCATCACCTTTGGTCGGCCAACCCATAAAATATCTCATGACATCGTCATGACATAGTTATGATGTCATTAAACATACCGAAACCCAAAAACTGAATTTTTACTATTCACAAAAAATTCAAATTTCTCAGAAAAAAACCAAAAATTTCCCCTTAACCAAATATAAATGCTCTGATTTCAAAAATGAACTCTATTTTATAAAAAAAATTTCTAAATATTTTTAATTTATTTTTTAAAATAAATACACTATTCACGGAAAATTCATTTTTTTTCGAAATATCCCAAAAATTACCTTTACATAATATCGATGCTCTGAGTTCAAAAATGAAATCCATTTTATAAAAATAATTTTATAAATAATTTTAATTTAGTTTTTAATTAAAAAACACTATTCACTCGAAAAAAACTAATACTTGAATAATTATTTATGAAACCATTATTTAACCATTTTATTGAATCACATTACTTAATCAAGGTGCATAGATTATATTAATACTTTCTTTAAGTGATACTACTAATCCATTTGGACACATTACTAATCCTAATCATAAAATCACTATTCATAATTGACTATTCATCAAAAATCAAGTTGATCTTATTAGACTATAAATTTCGTACCGGACATAATTGTAGAAGACCATTCTTCGAATATCATTAAACATTTTTAATTATTTAAGGCTTACATAAACATTTTTAAAATATCCTTTTTCTAAAATTCATCAAAAATATGCATACTATATTTATCCGGTCATTTGAAAATTCATAAACTTCATCATAAGAAGAAATCCCAATTTTTATTTAAAACAAGGGATTACACAAGGCAGTTATGGTCTCCTTACATAGCACTTTATCCCACCAGCATAAGAGCTAATTGTAAGGTGCGCTAAGGTGATATAATCCGAGGGAGGCTCATCCAACATCGCACGAGTAGTAATTTCTATCAGTTTTAAATTCTCGCAAAAGTGATTCCGTTCTAGCTCCACACGATGAAGTTCATCTTGGGATTGGTCCAAAGCAAAGCCCAGTGGTGATTCCTTTATTCCATGTTCTGTTATATGGGATTCGATCGCTCCAAGACTACTAGGTGAGGCAATCGAATCATCATTCTATAATAATTAACCAAGATTACTTGTATTCAGAGACAATAATCGAAATATTTAGTTTACAACAATCATATTGACCAATGGTCATATAATAGTCAAAACCCAACAGTCTCATTTTAATTATACTCCTGTTATCAAATGAAACATTTTTTTTGAGTATAAAAATAAAATAAAATAAAACATAAAATTAGGAAACAAGATTTATTCAAAATTTCAGGTCATTACACACAAACTTTTGGGGATGATGTTGGTCAAAGAAATCTCATAGGCCAAGAACATGTTGAGGAAATAATGGAAAAGGTGTTGATTATAAAAACACACATAAATGAGGCTTAAAGTATACAATAGAGCCATACTGATAAATGAAGGAAGGATTTGGACTTCCAAGTATGAGATCATGTTTTCTTGAAGGTATCTCTATGGAAGGGTGTCATACAATTCGGTAAAAAGGGAAAATTAAGTCCCAGGTACATAAGACCTTTTGAAATTCTAGAATGAATTTGAGTTGTATATTTCTGTTTGGAAATTCCTCCAAGTCTCCCCAAAGATCATGATGTGTTCCACATATCACTATTGAGAAAATACATGCTTTACCCAACACATGTACTCACCTACGTAGAAATAGAAATAGAACTGGAACCAGATCTATCTAATTGTGAAGAGCCTATCAAGATTCTTAATACCAGAGAACATGTTTTCAGAAACTGGATGACTCTTCTAGTAAAAGTTTTTTGGAGAAACAATAACATGGAAGAGGCAATGTGGGAAACTGAAGAACATATTACGAAGAACCACCCAAATCATTTTATGTAGTAATATTCTTGAAATTTCAAGGACAAAATTATTTAAGGGAGGGAATAATGTAACAACCCAAGATTCCATCGTATGCTTCTCTTTTATTAATGCAATATCTTGCTTTGTACACATCCCCTAGTTTTAGAACACCACAATCGATCAAACTAGCCATTCAAAAAGTAGTTATGATTAGTAATACCCACTTTTTGAAATTATATTAAACTTTTAACGTCTTTTACCCACCTTCTAGAAACATTATCAAATTTGAATAAAACATAGTTTTATAACTTTTGTGAATTGAATTTCCAAAATCCAAGAGACACGATTGTAATTAGTAAGTAAAATTTGGTTCAATAAGATAAAAATAATGTTTGGTGAATAGTAACTTTTGAATTTTATTTTGCACGGTTAAAAGTAATTAGGGTAATTAAAGGTAAAAATGATATTATAATTACCCTAAAACATCTATTAATTCTATTGGATATGTTTATTTAGACTAAAATTAACCTTAGGAAGAAAATATGATCCTTTCTTATCCACTTGGATTAGATGATGAAATTTATTATATTTTATTTAAAGAAGAGTAAAAAGTGTTAAATTCTAATTTTAATAACTAAAAATTTTTAATATGGTGTTATACATATTATAAATTCGATTATAAACATTCCCTAGAAATATGAAAATATTTCCAACATCATAGAGGTCTATTTATAATTTTGAGATATTAAATAATTAAATTTATTTATGACACAATGATGATCCAGTAATTACATTATTAATGAAAGATTAAAAAAATTGTTATTATAAAAAAAATTAAATTAAATTGCAACATTTGATGCCATAAAGGTTTTTTATAGGTTAATATGTCATGATAGGTTTGATTAAATTTATTTTGTTTAAGTAATCATGTTGTTATGAATTTCAAAAAAAATGAAATCCTAAATAGTGTCAAAATTGACATAAATGAGTTTTTAAAACAAATACATTTTTATTAAATGAAATAATATTCCAAAAAATCTAATATTTTGAAAAATTACTTAAATAATTTTATAAATGTCATCCATGATTTACTTAATGTTCTCTTGTCATTTTAAAGTATGTTTATTATCCATATAGTGTAAGAATACAAGAAGAGAAAGAGGTTAACATACCCACGACTAAGGAAGTGTACAATGTTAGGGTTAATTTTACAATCTATTTATTATTCGTGGTTGTTTATAAATAAGCATCTATTGGGACTTATTTATCAACCACATATATGTTTCTTAAAAATTTATTTGAAAACATTTTTATTATTTCCTAGACTACGGTATAAAGTCATTTATAAGACTATTTTAATTTTTATAAAATGTTTTGGAAGGAATATTTCCTTTTTTTCAAACAATTTCCATTATAAAATTTTCAAAAAATTAAGGGAGGAATGATTTTATAAATATATACGGTGGGTGCGGCTATTTTCTTCCATTATAAAACCTTCGAAGCTTCCCTTACAAGATTATATGAATATCATTAAATAAATGTTTTATTTTATAATTATGTAATTTTAAAATTATTTCAAAGTAGAAAGGGATGTTTTTATCAAATAGTTTTTGTAATAATTTCATCTATGTCAACATATATAGTTGTATTCTCTGTTTATTTGATGTTGATTTATTATGATACAATAATTTTTACTTTATTGATAGTCTTATGATATGTTTGACTGTTGATGTGCTATTTTTATGTCATTCTAGGTTTATGGTAAAAGTATTAACATTTAATATGTTAGTTTAATACTAATTTTTATGTTATGGTTCACCCTTTTCATGTGAGGAATGCATTGAATGTAGTAAGTGACGAGTGGGGCCCGTTATATCCCCTCGATGCATTAGTATGACTCATGAGACAAACCAGTATCTTGGGACAAGGCCATGAAAAAATTTATATTTGTAGTCTTGGAATGAAGACATTACTATTTGGTTATGATGTTTGACATTTTTCATTCCATCCTTATAAAATTATCTATTGATATTACATGTGATTATTCAACTAGAATAATATCCATGTGAATATGTAAATGGAATTATTTGATTTATCGTTATCAAATTATTATGAAGTTTTATGTTTAAAATTCTTGTGTTTTAGTCTTATTAATTACCTTGAATGATTATGCTTATTTCCACTATATTTTTGTCCTCACTGAGCATCGAAACTCACCCATTTCTTATGTTTTATCTTTCCTAGGATGAAAAGAAGTATTTTATTCCTGACTTGTAGAGATAGGCTAAGGGATATGAGTGTGTTAAAAGGAGACACAATGTTTTCTTTTCATTTCATAATATAATGTAGAACTTATGTATGTTTGTATTACTTCCATGGCATCTAAACTGATCGGTCTTTCGAGACTTGATCTATTATGATCAAGCCAATTTTATGTAATAATGCACCGAATCTGGGTAACTAGGGTTAGGTAATTACATCCTATGTAAAATTCTTTGAGTTTTTGGTCAATTTTCTCATATTATCTATTTCTACTCTTGATTTATTTGTTTCTATCTGTTATGTTTCCCATTTTTCATAACGCTAACCATTATGGTGGATGTGTTGTTTGATTTTATAGATTTTAGGGTGTGTGGATTCTATCTTGGTCTTGGATATTTTTCCTCCCATGGTATGGTTGTGTTTGAATGTCGTTGAAGTAGGTTTTCCATATATTTTATTTTTAATATATTTTTTTGATGCTAGATATTTCTTTTAATTCATTGTTAATGTTTAATATTTCTTCTTATGTCATGGAATGAATTATTTTGGTTTTTTAGGATTTAAAATTGGTGAAAAATGGTTTTCTAAAGGGTTTTTTTGACTATGATGGTATTTTCATGCAGAAAAGGTGTTTGTTAAAATTCTAATTGAGTTTTAAATTATATTTGAGAATTTTTGGTGTTATTTGGCCTTTATTATGTTTTGATAGATTTGGTGAAATTATAAATTAGTCATGAAGTGTAGTTTATAAGCCTTTTATGGTATAACGATTTGCTGTAAAATGTTTTGGAAATATTATCTCTGCTTTTAAATGATCATTGGTGATGTTGTAATTGTGTGACATGTTGTCCTGGATTTAGATCATGTGGTGTTTCATGATAATTATTTTGATGATTTCTCAGATACTTGAAGTGGTTCATTAGATGTTTGACACATCCTTGGGTGTACATGATACAGACATGGATGGGAATATAAACGATGATGACACTCAAGAGTGATCCAATTTTTCTCAAAATGTTTCTGTGGTTTATTATTTGTATTATTTTCTCCCTATGAATTTAACAATGTTTTAAAATGTATTTCAAAATTAATGGCATGTTTAGAATTTTTGGATATGTGTTGGTGAATAATTGGAATAAAGGCCAGTTTGGAATTTTGTGGCACGACATGGAAATCATGTAGTGTATGGAACTATGGATCATTTAGAAAATTTGAACACAGTGTGTTTCTAAATAGTGTACAGGATAGTTTGGAAACCATCTATATGTTGGATTTTTTTAACTTGGTTGTGAAATGTTGATATAAATGTGTGGTGGTATGTGAAATGTGTTTCATGATTCCCACTTGAAATAATTTGGATTTTTATTTTAAAACTCGTATGATGTGGATTTCAATTGGTATTTTCAAATATTTGGTAATGTTTTCATTGAAACTAAAATTATGTAGTGTCCTCATTGGAACATGTGTATATCTTATTATGAGACGACCACGCCTAAGGAGGATTTCCCCAATGTTGATTATCACATGGGTGGTGTCAGTTTTTGGGGTAGGGAATTGTGGTGGAGGTCGGTCATGTGAGCCACGTGTGTGACGGCCTCCCTTTACACCGTATATTGTTATTTATATCATGGTATTCCTGGTTGTCTTCTAGAGGATTGAGTTCAGTATTATTATTAACACTGATTAGATGGGTCAGTATCCCCCTTGACTTTATTGGGCTAAGTGGGACATGCAAATAGATTGGCTACTTTATAAAGGCCAGTTGGCTATTTACTATGGAGCTTCAGCACATACCAGCAGGTGACTCTAAACTCATTACATATAGGGATAACTATAGGGATATTCTTAAAATTCTCATGAATCACTATCTATCTATTATTTTTGTTTCTTCAGCTTGTTTATATTTTAGCCCTCCATTTATTCCAATTGGCTTTTGTTTCATTCACATTCTGGTTAGCCCTATTTAATTACATGGTATGGATTTTTATGTGGATTTTGGCTCAAAAAATGGTCATGAAATGTGAAACGTTTTTAAAAAGTAAATCAATGTGTGTGTGTGTCTGTGTGAGTGTGTGTGACTTATATTAACAACCATCCCTTTGAAATTTGGTCTTGTTTTCTTTAAATGATCAAAAAACTAGTTTTTATAATTTTTTTCAAACTAGGGTTTGTGGACTTACATCAGAAAAAAATATATGGATTTTGTGGGGATTTCTTACTAATATATTAAATCTCATACTCAACTTTTACCATTGGATGTCGGTATACCTGGTCTATTTTTTAAATGTTTGTTTCTAGTCTGTTTCTCTTGGAGTAGGTTTGTCTCTGTGGATAGTGGTGAATTTGTGGTCACATGGTGATTTGGTCATTATGATCTAGTTCTTGTTTTTGTATTTAGTTTTGTTTTGTTTTATCAAATTTTGTTTTTTGGATTAGTTTGTATATTTATGGGTATTTAGTTATTTCTAGTTCTTTATCTTTTTTAGTATATTTTCAGGACCCCATTTGATTTGGGATAAAATCATTATAAAATAATATTTACATGGGAACCCTAAAGTAGTTTCCATCCTATGTGCATCTGGAACACCCTTCGGGCCCTTTTTCAAACTGGATCAGATATCAGGTTGGATGGAATCTTGGTTTGATTCATGAAAAATTGTATTAGAAAAATTCTCTTGTTATTTGGTGTGTCAGATAGTTGTAAATTAGGACTGGCTAGACTCCAGATGTAGGTAAGAGAATGAATTCATGAATTCGTTCTCGTTTTGATCCTCGAGTTTCTAGGCGTATTTCGGGTTTTGAGTATTTTGTTTTGATTTCTCACAAGAGTGGATAAGGAATGAAAATGGTGGTGGGCTAGTGTTATATATTGATCTCACATTTATTAGTGACCCATGTGTATTCCGAGTACACAGTTCAAGGTACTATTATTTTTTAATATATACGTGGGCTAGGGCCCACTAACCATGTTTCCCAGTTAAGAATCGACTCTATTTACTCATTTTAGAGAATTGGTGTGAGTGTTTTTGTTTTTTTTCATTTGGTGTGAGTAATATTTTAAAATTAAAACAGTTTTTGAAATGGAAATGATTTCTATCATTTGATTTTTGATTGAAAAATGTGTTTTAAAAGAGTTAGTGATTGGGATATAAAATTTTGTGGATGCATGGAAATGAAGATAATGTGATAAGTGTGACCCTTGGTATTTCTTATGAAAGTTCACATATGTGTGGGAATGTATGGAAAGTACATGGTGTCCTGCATATAGAGATGATATTTGGATGGACACATATGTGACATTACAAAGGATTACATGGGTGAGTGTGTCAATTGAAAGGTTTGATTTGGTTTTTAATTTTTTTTTTAAATGGTGAAATGGTTTTGAGAATTGGTTTTACTTTGAGAAGGGTATTATGTTTATGAAAAGTGGCTTTTGGAATTGGAAAGTGTCCTTAGAAGAATGAATTATTTTGAAATGTTTAAGAAATAGTGGTTTTTGAAAAGATATTTTTTTTTCTTTTATTTGTTTGTCTTGTGAGCCCTTGGTTCTTGCTTGACATGTTTTTTTATTATGATTTAGTCTAATGCTGGTTTTGGTTTTGTATTCCATGTGTCTTTCTGAATATTTCACCCAAAAAGGTCCCTAAAATTTCTAGTTATTCTTACTGAGTTTCTAATTCTTCTTAGTTGTTTCTTCTCTTTTATTGTGATTTAGGTCCATAAGGTGGTGGAATGGATTGAAAATATCGACAATGACTTCTAATCATTGGGAATAATCGATGCTGTTAGATTTGGTGTTGTTTTGGGTTTGTTTGAGTGTCCAACATTGGATCAGTGGAATGTGATTTTTCCTTAATCGATGGAAGTTGGTATGAAGGGGGAAGTGTTTAAGATATCTTTTTTCCGATGGTTTATGTCGGAGTAGGTGAAGATGAAGAAAGTTTAAGAGCTCAATAGTATTCCATAAGGCCTGCGGATAGTGAAGGACTGTACTGAACATATCAATAAGTTGGTTTCTTTCTCTTCAAAAATTGCATCACACGATCCATTGAAATATTTAATTTTCATCATTGGTCCTTGTGCAGATATCCAGGAGTGATCCCTCACCTCTAATTATCTTCATTTTGAGAATTTGGTGGTTGAATTGTTTTAGCTGAGTTAGTTTTTTGTGTGCCACTAATTGTGGTTGATAAACCAGTTTATCTCAGTTCCCATGAAGGTTCCCCATATGGTGAGAGTTTTGTGATAGAGGAACATATCATTTAGAAGTACCCTTCATTGGCTTCAGCCTTTAGTTCATAAGACCATTTCCTTATGTGCCACCAGTTTGGATGGTTCAGGCATTCTATGTCATCTTGTCAAAATCCTATGAGGGTGTGTCATCATTTTAACCATTTGGGTCATTTAAGGATGTTTTATATGAAGTTTTTCCCATATAAGAAACCTTTATTAGTGGACTATAGTGTCAAACTATGAGGTAGTGGATTCTTCAGTCGTCAGGGCTCTATCCACATGCCTCGTAGTGAAGCCCACATATAGTCAAGATATTGTTAAGGGTGTGGGGAACCATGGTTGAGTTTTTATCTCCTGTGTTGAATTAGAGATAGTTTAAGTTATATTTTGTATTTTTTTTATTTTTGGGATTTTCAATTTTCTATATATGATTCATAATGGTCATGTTCTCTTATAATCCTGTTTTTATGCATTGGTTGTGTATCATTAAATGGTTATCCTTTTTGAATTTGTTATATTTTTCTTTTGCAATTTTTTTATAATATTCATTATCATGTAATTTTTTGATTAAATTTCTTTAGGTTCTCCATTTTTTTAAAGATTATTCTATGGTTTTTTCACTTATGTTGGTGGTTTCGGGTTTTAGTTGGGAGTTCCTAGTTCTTTGGGTTTCTATGTAGTGGTTTTCCCGCATGGGACCGATATGAAGTCATTCAAGAATGTTAGTTAGGTTTATATTATGGAGAGAACAATATAATATTCTCTCATTATTCCTCATGATGTTATTTTCTCTTCAATTGTTCTGGTTTGACTTGTGATGTTAAAGGTCACCATAGGGTATGTGGTTTTTTTGTTTCTTATTTCAGTTTTGGGACTGAGTTTTGTTTAACATTTTGTTGGGTGAATTTGTTGGAGTAAAAAGTGTTTTTGTGGGGATAATTGGATCAAATAAACCATGGAAATTTTATTTATTTTATTCTATTCCTAATATTGGATCCTTTTTTTAGGTTTGGGTTCAGTCCTAGTTTGGATTTTTTAGTTTTCTTTTTAAATAGAAATTTTGGACTTGGATGAAAGGGGCATACAATTAGCGCACAGTCAAGGGAAACCATGCATATTTGGCCATGTAACCATGTGGAATGTTTTGGGGTACATAGGTGGGGTGAACGGGATGCACATGGTTTGGTTAACCATAAAGAAACCATATAAAAGGTTCTTTCCATTTGGGTTGTGGTTTGAACACAGTTTATGCACGGTTTAGTAAATTGTGCATCCAAATATTGAGATCTTCTTAGATTCTTAAATATTTGAAATTCCAAGTTTTCCTTAGAATATTTTAACCATGTATCATGTTTCTTCCCTCTTTATTGACCTAGAAACATAAGAGGGATTAAAGAGACTATCCTTCCTTACTCCCTAACCTCCATTGAATCTCATTGAAGGATATTAGGTAAGATTCTTTGAGTTTTTGGTCGATTACCTCCTCTTGTATCTTTCCCCTCTTGATTTAATGGTTTATATTAGTGGGTTATCTAATTTGGATAAACCCAAAGGGTTAAGGTTGATGTGTTGTTTGATTTATTGGATGTTACAGTTTGAGGATTGTGTCTTGGGCTTTGATTTTCCTCCTCTGTAGTTTGGTTGTTTTCACATGTTGTTGAGGTACATTTTTCATTCCATTCCATTTATGAAACATTCTATTGATGCTTATATTTCCTTTAATAATTTAAAAATGTTATAATTTTTCTTATGATTTACTAGAATGATTTTTTGGTGTTTTTATGATGGAAAATGGATGCGAATTGATCTTCCAATGGGTTCCTTTCACTATTCTTGTTTTTTTACATGAGCATAATGTGTTTGTCAAAATGCCAATTGAGTTTTATATTGAATTTGATAATTTTTTGTGTTATTAAGATTTTTTTCTATTTTTAAGGCTTTTTTGAAATTATTAATTGGTCAATATGTCTATTTCAGAAGCCTTTTATGGTATAATGATTTATGGTTAATTGTTTTTGGAAAGACTCTCCTAGATGTTTTGGTGATATTGTAATTGTCTGACTCATTGTGTTTGTTTTTGGGAATGCGGGGTTTCATGAAATATTTTTTGATGATTTTATGGATACTTGAAGTGGGTCATTGGATATTATGCACATCCATGGTTTCACAGGGTCTACACATGTATGTGCACTCAAATTACAATGACACATAAGAGTGACCCACTTTTTCCTAAAATGTATCCTTATAATCGAAATGGATTGTCAGTTCTCTTTGGGAATTTAAAGGTGTTTTGAAATGTGTTTCCAAATTTATGGAACATTTGAAATTTTAGCATATGTTTTGGTAAATAATTGGTGCAAAGGCTCATTTTTAATTTTTTGATATTTTATGTGAGTATTATATACTTTATAATAACAAATTTAGGATCGAATATGTAAAGATGAGATGCTCAAATAAAAGAGGGGGTTAATTGAATACATTACAAATCCCTAATGAAATTTTGTATAACCAAAATTCATAACACCTCTAAGTTCTAATAACTTTCTTGATTCCAGGAAAGTGATTCCGGAAATGAAACATAACAAAAGTTTACAACAAATAAGATTCTACCTTAATACGTATAGATTATAACTAAATCAAAGTACATGTATAAGGAAGTATAAGAATGTTATACTTTCCTCAACAATAAAAATGCAGTAGAAAACATGTAACAAAGAAAGTAATAAGTAGTAATAATTTTAACCCAAAGAGAAGGGTATCCCAAAACCTTGGATAAAGGTCTCTTGATTTATAATTTCTATAAATTCTGTCTTACCCACGGGAGGGTAAGCCCTCGATATGAAGATAGGAGTCCGTCTTGCTATCCCTGCAAGCCGTAAACTATCTGGTAGTCGACACCTCTGTCATCCTCAGCAAGGAATCTCACATCTTCAAGGTAGTCGACACCTCTGTCTTCCTGTCCCCGAATGCCCTCGATTGTACACAGTAACAATCATAGTCACACGAAGTAAAGATGAACAAGTATTTCAGTACGCACATATCAATAAAAGTCTCTCTTTAGAAATCACTTCAAAATCATGTGGTCTCTAGAGTCATAGAACCATCATGAGAACTTTCAAATGAGATCCTATTTATAGGCACGGATTCAATAGTCAGCTCCCTCCTCCATTGGTGATATTTTTCCTTGAATTTCAGAGGGACCTATATATGTGTCACTCATAAAACAGTTAGTGAGTAACTGAAATCATGACATCGTTTTATAAATAAATAGGTGTAAGCATAACCAAAAACTGATATTTAGAATGTAAGTACATGAATGATAGGAGTCTAACCAAAATGAATTTGGACTATATAGTACAAGGATTTTCATATTCTATTTTGTAGAAATTAAGAACCTGAATTATATTGAATTCAGTAGTCTGAATTTCAAGGAAATTCAGAATCTGGATTCACAAGTATTCGAAACGTGAACATAAAAAGTTCGGAGTCAAAGTTCATGAGAATTCAGAGTCAGACCTCATAGAAGTTTGGAGTCTGAATTTAGAGAACTCAGAGTCAGAACTCTGAGAAGTTTGTTACCAGAATTCGTAATCAGAAATCAAATTCCGACCTCCGAAGAGTTTGTAACTAGAATTCATAATCATAATTTGTAGTCAAAACTTAGAAGAGTTAATAACCTGAATTTGTAATTAGAGTTATGAGAATTCAGATTCTATAACAGAATGCTTCATATTTAGGTATTTGTATAATTCTGAGGTTTTGGTTTAAAAATGAATTTTACACTTAGAAAAATTATGATATGAGTATTGAAAACATGATAAGGATAAATTTTCTTGGGGAAGGAAATTTTTCCTTATAGAAGTAAAACATAGGGTAAAAATAGATATTCCATTAGATAAGGTATTTTTGATTTTCAAAACAAGAAGGAATGGTGAAGTCATAAGGAAAGCCTTAATGACTTAACAATCTCCCCCATGTATTAAAGAAATAAAAAGACACAAGGAAAACCTTATTGACTCAACAATATCCCATTTTATGAAATCACAAACATCCGTACGAAAAATAATATAAGGACATAAAATATACTTTACTAAGCTTTTCAAATAAAACTTATCTCCCATTGTTCATGGACAATTATTAATATGACTAACTCCCACTTAGGCTTTGGAACACTAAGGATCATATTCTAGATTTTCAGAATGAGAATTTTCATTTGAATATGGAAATTTTCGTAATGAGAAATCCCCCTTAGATAAACTCCCCCTTACTTAGGGATATTTCTTCTTTACGTAGAAATATTTTTTCTTATCCCCTGTAGAATTTTTTCCTTCTACACTTTGTGATTAAAAAAAAGAGTTTGAGATAATGGAAAAACAATACAGTACCTGAAATATTAGTACAAACTTCCACACAAAAGAACCAACCACAATTTCATTAAGATCGAAAGAATTTGTACAAGAAAAGATATTACAACAAAATATCGAATTGGGTCTATTTTTCTTCTTTTTCCTTGGGTATTAGCTTCTTCATGATGGTTTTAAGATTCTGGAATTCCATGTGATCTTCCTCATCTTTCTTCTCTAGAGCTTTTATTATCTCTTATTGAGACTTAATAACTTCTTCTTGAGCATTCAGCAACTCATCATGCATCACAAGCTTCTCTTCAAACTCAATCTGAAGATCTTTTCCCACATCTAGCTTTGACCTAAAGAGTTCAACTTCCCATTCAAGTATTTCACCTCTTTAATATGAGTATTTTGTTCTATAGTCAGCTTTTCTTAAATCTTTTTGTAAGATCCATGATTTTTGTGTCTTCGGTACCATATGCTTCCTTGACACCTTCTTGAAATTGATCAAGCTCACTCATTTCTTGTACTGACCTCTTTGACCAGATGGATATCTTCTTACTTGACTTTCTGTGAGCTTCATAGCCTATGAGGAATGTTTTGAAATATGATTCCATCTTGACAAACTTTTCCATAACCATGGACACCAAATCTGGTTTCTGGTTAAGAGAATGTCGAAGCATATAGAATCTAGAGTCTATGCTCAAAATAGTTGGAATGGACCCGACAATCTTCTTCAAGGATTGTTTAACAAAATCATGAACAAGCAAAGATGATTCAGAATCTGAGACTTTACTTGGTGATTCTTATTTTTCTAACTCAAAAATCTTCTTATTTTATGTTCCTTCAACTTCCTTCTTCTTCACTATATATTTTCTAGGAGTATAAACAAACACTTGTTTACCCTTATCAATTCTCGGTACGGCTTCCTCATCAGGGGATTCATGCTCGCGGTCAGACAGCTACACAACTCTGTCTTCATCTACCTCTTCTTTCTAATTCCTATCCTCAGCATCCTTAGGATGAATGAAATCACGATTTAGACTTTCTTCTTTAGAAAATTAATCAACTTCTTCTTCACCTTTCTCTTCACCCTTCTCTTCATCCTTCTCTTCATCCTTCTCTGGAGTGTCAAGCTTCAAGCAATCAGCTTCAGAATTATGGAGTGACAATTTTTCGAATGGAGTTCCCTTGTCTTGATAATTTTTGACTTGCTTTATAAGATAATTTGTGTTACCACTCCCGTCTTCTTCTTCTTCTTCTTCTACCTCTTCCACTTCATCCACTTCTTCAACAAGTTTTTCTTTAGCTTTTCCTGGAGTGAGGAAATTCTTTCCTGGAGTCTCATGTAAAGGCTCTGTCAAGAAAGATTGTGGAACCAAAATATTCTCAGATGCTACTTCAGTAGCCTTCAACAGAGATTGCACAATCCCAGCCTCAAACATTTTCTTCTTATGTTTCTTCTATTTGGTTTGCTTATGAAGCTCTTCAGCAGTTGATTTATTCAAGGCCTTAACCTCAGTAGGATCCAAACCAAACTGTGACTCCCCCTTTTTTCTATTTTTCTTATCCTCCATCTATTTTTCTACAACCTCATCTGGGTAGGCTTTCTACTTCTTGGGTTTAGGAGGTGTGGATTGGACATCCTTAGATTTAGGAGTTTGGTCTTGTACTTCCACATCCTTTAACTTTATTTTATTTCCATCCTTCTTTGATGGTTCAGCTTTTTCAGAATTTTCGGGAATAACCTCTAACTCTTCCACTGGTAGATCATAAAACTCTCCTGACTCCTTAGAAAACCCATATTAATTCTTTTCAATGTTTCATCACTTACAAGAATAAATTTACAATTCCTTGGCTTGGAACTACAAGGGATCTTGATTGATTCAAGACACCAAACTATTTGCTTTGAAAGTAAGGCAGGATACATAATAATCTGATCTCTCAAATTAACATTTCTGATATTCTCTATCTTAATGGTAATGTGCCTCATTAAATTGATTTTCCTTAGATTTACCAAGAAATACAAGATATATATGTCACTTTTCTTTAAGGTGTCCTTATCACCTATTATCAGTACGACAAAACCATGAACCCATAAATACAGGATCCAGTTTTTGATAGATAAGTGAGAAAAATTTGTGGTCTTGACATCTGATAGTCCAAGACATTCCAAATCATTAACAATAATAAGACATCCTTGAACATCCAGTAGTTTGTGAGAGAAAATCCAAGCTTACCCATCATGAGATAACTCCACCAAGTGAGTATCCTTTGTGTATGAGAGTTTTTATTTTTTTTCCATAACTCTTGAAGGATAATTTTTCTCTCTCATCTTCCTTAGAGAAAGAAACTAACTCTTAAAATTCAATAAGAAAATCCGGATAAACTAAATCTTGATTTCCTAGCTTTGATATCCACACGCTCTCCCATCCATTATGCTTGATATTCTTAAAAATAATATAATCGTCTTTGAAAAACTTTTGATGGACCAACCTTTCCCTATACACATGAAAACTTGAGATTGCCTTCATAGTAGACATATCTTGAGAAGAGGCTTCTACAGACATTCGTATTGGAGGAACTCTGAGAGATTTGGAATGGGATTAAGAAGGGGGACATAGCTTCAGCACACGAGAGCTTGAAAATTGATGTGGGACAACCCTTCGGGGGTCCTTTATATAGGCGATGGAAGTGACCTTTCATCATCCAAATCCAATCTAATGGTTGAGAAAACCTCTGATCAGATCTAATGGTTGATATGAAACCCACATGGAATAATTGGGTAGGATCTGATCTTTTGAGGATTTTTAAGAAAAACTAGAATCTGAGAATTTAAAATACAAAAGAAAATACCAAAAATGAAATAATGACTCTGAAAATTTTAGAAGGAAATCATACCTTTCGAATTTCTAGGAAGGTTATTCGTAATAGGTGATTTTATTTTTGAAGGACTTTAAATTCCAAAAAAAAACTTGAGTATGAAAAATAAATTGAGTACACAAATCTTCATTATGAAAATTTTCTATACAAAAATCTTTAGTACGAAAAACATCACCATGAAAATTTCAAGTACGAAATATTTCCTTACGAAAAATATGAAAAAATTCATTACAAAAAATATGAAAAACTTCATTACGAAAAAAATGAAAAACTTCATTACGAAAAAAATGGAAAACTTCATTACGAGAAACGTGAAAAACATCATTACTTATATACTCCCCCAATGAAAAGGAATTTATTACTTTAAGGAGATTGGTGTAACAAGAAGTTAATAAAGGAATATTAAATTATGGTTGTCATCTCTAACTTCTGTTTAATGTATTCAAATCTATCGAAAGGTAATAACTTTGTGAAAATGTCAGCAAGTTGATCTTGCATTCCGATAAATTGAAAAATGATATCTATTTTTTTGTGTGATCCCTAAGAAAGTGATGCCTAATATCTATATGATTTTTACGAGAGTGATGTGTAGGGTTTTTATAAAGGTAAATGGCACTTGTATTATCAAACAATATTTGTGTTTTGGTAAAACTCATACCATAGTCTGTGAGTGTGTGTTTCATCTACCACACTTGATCACAACAACATCCGGCTGATACATATTCAGCTTCAGCAGTGGAAAGTACTACTGAGTGTTTCTTCTTGCAAGACCAAGAAACTAATGAATATCCTAAGAAATGACAAGTTCCAGATGTGCTCTTTCTATCCATTCTACATCCACCAAAGTCAGCATCTGAAATCCTTTTTAAAAGAAAATCATTTCTAGAAGTATAAAAGAGTCTGTCATTCATGGTTCCCTATAAGTATCAAAAAATTATCTTCACAATATTTAAATGAGATTCCTTAGGATTGTATTGATATCTTGCACATAAGAATACTGAAAACATTATTTCTAGATGAATATCTGTTAAGTAAAGTAGACTTCTGATCATACCTCTAAAAGATATTTTATCTACTGGTTTCCCAGCTTCATCAATATCAAGTGTGTTTGAGGTACCAATGGGAGTAATTATAATCTTATTATTGTCATATCCATACATTTTATGAAGATATTTAACATACTTATGTTGGGATATATAGATTCATTCTAGTTTTTGAAAAAATATAAAACCAAGGAAAAATGTTAACTCACCCATCATACTCATTTCAAACTCAGATTTCATTAGATCCGCAAAGGAATCAGTTGAAAATTGCTGAGTTGAAAAAAATATAATTTCATCAACATAAATTTGAACAATCAATACATTTTTCTTATCATTCTTTATAAAAAGGGTTAGATATGCATTTCCCTTAACATAGTTATTTTGAAGCAAAAATCATGTAAGTCTATCATACCTAGCTCGAGGGGCTTGTTTAAGTCCATACAAAGCGTTAATTAGTATAGAAACATGATCAAAATGTTTTGCATCTTCAAATCCAGGAGGTTGTTCGACCAATGTTTCCTCTTGAACATAACCAACAAGAAAAGAACATTTCACATCCATTTGAAAAGGTTTGAAATTGAAGAATGCTGCAAAGGAAAGTTAATATGAATAGATTCAAGTCTAGCTACTGGAGCATTGGTTTCTTCATAGTCTATTCCTTCTTGTTGATTATAGCCTTTAGAAACTAATCTAGCTTAATTTCTAACAATGTTTCCATTTTCATCACACTTATTTTTGAAGACCCATTTTACTCCAATAATAGAAGTTTCCTTAGGTCTTATAACTAAGGTCAAGACTTAATTCCTTTTGAATTTATTTAGTTTATCCTACATGGCTTTAATCCAATCTTTTTCAACAAAATCTTCATCAGTGATTTTTGGTTCTAATTGTTAAAGGAATTCTAGGTATTCTACTTCATTTCTTGAGTAACTTCTAGTCCTTATAGGTTTATTTACATTACGAATGATACTATCACTAGGATGATTATTTAGAAACAACTGATTTGGGTTTTGTAAAACCTTTTCATCAACATAGGTTAGGAAATCTTCTGGGGTAAATGTTTCAGTGGTATCTTATTGAACATTTTCCTTATCAGAAGGATCTTCTATCAAAGGTTGATAATCATTTTTTTAAAACACATATGAGGATATTGGTTGGGGTTGTTTAAAAACAAAATAATCTATTTCATCGAATTTAACATGTACTGTCTCTTCAACTATGCCAGTGTTTTTATTGAAAACTCTATATGCCTTAGAAGTTGTGGAGTAGCCTAAGAAAATTCCTTCATTAGATTTTGGTTAGAATTTATGTATATTATCTTTAGTATTTAGAATGAATACCTTGCAACCAAAAACATTAAAGTAGGAAAGTCGAGGTATACTACCGTTCACCAACTCATAAAGAGTTTTATTAAGAAAAGGTCTAATCAAAACTCGATTTATAGTATAACAATCAGTATTTATAGCTTCAACACAAAACTGTTTGGCTACAGAATATTCACTCAACATGGTTATAGTTATCTCTTAATTAATTCTATTTCTTCATTCAACAACACCATTTTTTGAGGTGTTATAGCTGTTGAGAAGTTATTATTAATGAATTTTTTACTACAAAAAGTTTCAAAATTAGAATTTTGAAATTCTCTTCCACATTCACTAGAATAGTTATCAATGGATGATTTTTCTCATTTTTAACAAGGGATCTAAAACTTTCGAAATAAGAGAAGGCTTGAGACGTATTTACTAGAAAATAGACCCATGTAAATCTAATGTAATCATCAACCAAGACAAATACATAGTAATTTCCCCCAATGCTTCCAGTTTCTGTTGGACCAAAAAGATCCATATGCACTAGCTGTAATGAATCAGTAGTTGAGACTTCACCAACTGATTTAAAACTTTATTTATGTTTCTTGACATATTGAAAATGGTCACAATCTTTTGAGGAATCAAATCTAAGCTCTGGTAGATCCTTAACTAGTCTTTTCATAGAAAGTTTTCATAAGTTCCTATGGTTATAGTGACCTAACCTTCTATGCAATAACCAAGAGTGATCTTCAATTTCACTAAGGCAAGTTAAGTCTTGGATCCTAAGGTCTTCTATGTTTAGTGTATAAACATTCTCTTTCCTATGGGCATAATGAATAAAATCTTCCTTGGAATTGTGTAATAAGCACTTGTCATTACTAAAATTCACAAGGTAGCCTTCATCACATAATTGGCTTATTCTAATGAGGCTGTGCTTAAGACCCATAACAAATAAAACATTTGAAATTAAAGTTTTTCCAAGAAAAACAATGTTATCTATACCAATAATTTCTCCCTGAGCATTATCTCCGAATGTAACTTTTCATCCTTTCGTCTTGATAAAAATACTTTTTGTTACCAGTCATATTCTGGGAACATCCACTATCCATATACCATGTATTGTTGTGGGTACCCTCTCTATTTTCCTGAAAATAAGAAAATTGTAGGTTTTTGGAATCCAAAATTTATTGGATATGGAAATCATAGAAAGAAAAATTTTAGGCACACACATCTTCTTAGAAAAATAGGCGTTATGAAATCCTAAAGATTGGGTTTTGTTTAGAAAACAATTCTTTTCCCTATGTCCACCATAATTGAAATTAGTGCAAAAAGGAGCACTTTTTGGAACAAAATAATTGTTACTAAAAATAGGTTTAGAACTAGTATAACAAAAACAAGAACTATTCCTTAGAGGTTGGATTTATGAAGACATTTTATCAAAATTTTCATTACCTAAGGTAAATATTGACAAAAACATCCTCAAGGAAAATATTTCATATTTTAGTTTGATAAAAAAGTTTTTGTCTTCAAAAACATTTGAATTTGAACTAGAGCTAGGCTTGAAAACATTTTTCTTAGAAATTACATCTTCTACATATTTATAAAGTTTATTCTTCTCATAATTTACTTCCTTGTGATTTTTTGAAATACTTTAAAAATAATCATTTTTCTTATCAAGATCTTTAGAAAGATATAATATTTAATTATTAATTATTTTATTACTAGAATATTCCTTATCATGTTTTTTCATGAGTTCTGAATTCTAAATCTCAAGAAGTTTGGAAAACCTAAAAACATCTTCATAGGAAGGTAATGTATTATCCTCATCAAAAGAAGTTTCTTCAACAGAAGAGTTATAATATTTACTATCATTAGCATTCAAAGATATATTGGTCAATGATTCAGTATTATGTACCTTAGCCATAAAGCAATGATTTTTAATAGGTAGTCTGTCTATTAGACAAAGATTATTCTGTGTAGAAGATTCATATTCTAATGATTCATCTGAAAAATATCCCACTGGCACTCTAGATGTCATTTGCATTCAAGACTTTCCTAGTTTTTGCCTTGTAATACTTTTTTTTTCTCAGAATGACTTTCCTTTCATTATTTTCTCTTAAGCATAGGATGATCAGGTCTTATATGTCCAGCTCTCTTGAATTCATAACATGTGACTTGAGAAGCTTTCTTACCTTTCTTTTCCTTTTTCTTATATCTGGATTGAAAGATCCTATATCTGGATATCTTCTTCATCCTTTGAGAAAGATTCTCTAATTCATCCTTTGAGGATTCCCTTCCACTAGATTCATATTGGATTACAACTTTCTTAGATTTGGATCTAGTAATTATCTCAGGAGTCTTGGATTTTATAAGATTATAAATTGTAGGGAAAGAAACACTACCATTTCCATTCTTCTTCTTTATGTTATCAACATCTCTCTTAATTCTAGTCTCATGCTAAAGAAGAGTTCCAAAGAGTTCATCAAGAGTAATCTGAGTAACCTTTCAGATCTCATCAATAAAAGTCCTCTTGGATTCCCACTCATTGGGCATGATGTCTATGATCTTATCAACAAGAGCTTCATCATCTAATCTTTTCTCAACCATTGCTTGTAAATTATTCACAATAGTCAAAAATCCATGTTACACCTTACATATGGGTTCTTCATAAGGAAATCAGAAACCATGATATTCGGATTTAAGCATGGATCTTCTTGTTTTAATGAATTTGGAAGTTACAAAGTGAGTAACTTCATGTTTTTTCTATATATAATTTGCTGCTTCACAAGATGAAATTTTTCTATATATGTTTCTAGTCATGGAACAAATCAAAGTATTTTGTATATTATAATTAATTTGATATTCATGATTTTCTTGATTGGTAAAGGTACTAACTTCACTGTCAGGGATTTTATATCCTCTAATAAGAATAATATAATTTTCAACACCATTATTGATAATAAAAGTCTTTATGCGATCTCTCAAATATTCTTAATCATTTCCATCAAAGATAGGTGGTCTGGTTGGATTAAGTTTGCCTATGGAACCAACATTGATTCTTACCATCTTTAAGAAATGCCTTTCCACAAATATTTGTTAATAGAAAAAGTTTTTAAACAAGGAATATAATCCAATGAAAGGAAAATAATGAACAAGAGTTTCTCTAAGAAAAACTGAATCCGAACTATATGAGTCCAAAAAACATATTCTGAAAAAGTATGAATCCAGAAAATTCAATTCCGAAAGTAATAAAAAGAAGAATTCTCTTCTGAATCAAATCGTGAGATTAATTCAAAGGTATCCTCCTTTGATACCAATTGTTGATATGGTATGTGAGTATGATATACTCTATAATACCAAATGTAGGATCGAATATGTAAATATGAGATGTTCAAATACAAGAGGGGGTGAATGGTATTATTTAAAAATACCTAAGGAAATTTTGAATAACCAAAATTCAAAAAACCTCTCATTTCTAATAAATTGAATGATTTTGGATATGTGATTCTAGAAATGAAACTTAACAAAATTTTACATCAAATAAGATTCTACTTTAAAGCGTATAGAATATAACTAAATCAGAGTACAAGTATAAGGAAGTACAAGAATGTTATAATTTCCTAAAAAATACAAATGCAACAGATAACTTGTAACAAAGAAAGTAACAAATAGTAATTCTTTTAACCCAATGAGAAGGGTATCCAAGAACCTTGGATAAAGGTCCCTTGAATTATACTTTCAAAAAATTATCTCTTACCCACACCAGGGTAAGCCCTCAATACAAAGATCGGAGTTTATCTTGCTATCCCAACAAGCCCTCAACTATTAGGTAGTCGACACCTCTGTCTTCCTTAGCAAGGAATCCCTCAACTTCAAGGTAGTCAGCACCTCTGCCTTCCTATCCTCGGAAGACCTCGATTTTACACAACAACAATCGAAGTCACACGAATAAAACCTGAACAAGAAGTTCAGTATGCACAAAGCAATGAAAGTTTCTCTCTAGAAACCAATTCATCAACATGTGGTCTCTAGAGTCATAAAACCATCATGATATCTTTAAAGTGATATCCTATCTATAGGCACGACTTCAACGGTCAGCTCCCTCCTCTAATGGTCATATTTTTCCTTGAATTTCAAAGGGACCTTTACACATGTCACTCAAACAACGATTAGTGAGTAACTGAAAGAACAACATCGTTTTATAACAAAACAAGTGTAAGCATAACCAAAAACTGATATTCATAATGTATGTACATGAAAGTTCGGAGTCTAACCAAAATGAATTCAGAGACTATAGTTCAAGGATATTCAGATTCTATTTTGTATACATTCGGAACCTGAATTCTACAGAATTCTAGAGTATAAATTTCAAGGATATTCAGAATCTGGACTCACAAGTAATCAGAACCTGATCATACAAAGTTTGGAGTTGGAGTTCATGAGAATTCAGATTTAGAAATCATAGGATTTTAGAGTTTGAATTTAGAGAACTCGGAGTTAGAACCCAGAGAAGTTCGTAACTATAATTCGTAATCAGAATTCAGAGTCATACCTCATAAGAGTTCGTAACCAGAATTCATAATTAGAATTTGGAGTCAGAACTCATAAGAGTTCGTAACCAGAATTCATAATCATAATTATGAGAATTCGGATTCTAAAACAGAATGCTTCAAATTTGGGTATTTATTGAATTCCAAGGTTTTGGTTTCAAACCGAATTTTACACTTAGAAAAATTATGATATGACTAATGAAAACATTATAAGGATAAGTTTTTTTGCCGAAGGAAATTTTTCCGTATAGATGTAAAACACAGGGTAAAATGAAATTTTCCTTGAAATAAGGTGTTTTTGATTTTCAAAACAAGAAGGAATGGTGAAGTCATAAGGAAAGCCTTAATAACTTAACAATATCCCCCATGTATGAAGGAACAAAAAATTCATAAGGAAAAACTTATTAACACAACAAAATTTTGAGGAATGACATGGAAATTGTGTGGTGTATGGAACTATGTCCCATTTGGAACATTAGAACATGGTTCGCTTCTAAATAGTGCAGGGAACCATTTAGAAACCATATATATGTATTTTATTCTCAACATGGGTTTGAAATGAAGCTAGAAATGGGTGTTGGTTTTGTAAAAATTTTTATCGTTTGGAACATTAGATATTTTGTAATTTTGTTTTAAAAATTATATGATGTGAAATCCAAATTTTTTTAGAATGATTGGGAATGTTTTTTTCAAAACTAAAATGTTGTGGAGGCCTAATTAGAACTTTTGTATTGATTATTTGAAGATGGGAACACCTACGGTGGATTTTTCCAATGTGTTTTATCAGATGCATGGTGTCGATTGTTGGGGTGGGAAAGTGTGGTGGGTGAAGGTCACACGAGCCATGTGTGTGAGGTACTCTCTTTCCACTATATATAGTTATAACTATCATGGGATTCTTCAATGCCTTTTAGATTTTCAAGTGATTGTTTCTTGTGAACCCTAATTAGATATCTTGGTGCCCCCATGACTTTTTAGGGCAAGATGGGATGTGCCAATAGATAGGTTGGTTTAGATAAGGTAGTTGGTTATTGACAATGGATCTACACCATGCACTAGAAAGTGAGTCCGCACTGAGTGCATCCATGGATCACTATAGGGATGTTCAGAAAATGCTCATGAATCACTATCTATCTATTATTTTTGTTTCTTATAGTTATTTGTATGTTATCTCTTCTATTTATGCGAGTTGGGTTTTGTTTCATTCACATTATGGTTAGCCTAGTTTTATTACTTGGTATGTATTTGTACATGGATTTTGGATTAATAAAGAGTCATAAAATGTGAATATATTTTGAAAAGGATAGCGGGGTGTGTCATTCTTGTTTTGAAATGATAACTTGTAAAAGTGGGTTTTTTTTCTATAAATGGTTAAAAGCATGTTTTTTTAGAATGTGTTTCCAAACCAGTATTTATGGAATTACTTTGGAATTGAAATGTATCTATTCTATGGTGATGGATTACTAATATATTTAATCTCACACCCTACATGCACCATTTGGTGTCGGTGGACTCCAACTTCTTTGTCGGTGAAAGTTTTTTGTTTGGTTTCTCTTAGATAAAGTTGGTATTTTGGATAGTGATGATCAAGACGTCACATAGAGATCTAGTCTGCATGGTCCAATTCAAGTTTTTTAATTATTTTTTGTTTCATCTTTTATTTATTGGTATTTTTTTATATTTTGTTATTCTTATTGTTTAGTTCATTTTATTTGATCCTAGTTTATTTTGGTTAAAATCATCCCCATAGTGTTTAATTTGACACTTGAAACTAGTTACCCACCCCCAGGGATCGAGAAAACCATTTGGATCATGTCTTTGACCAGGTTAAATGTTGAGTTTGATGTAATCCCAACTTCATTCATGATATGTCACCTTATTACTTATGAAATGTTTTTATAATAGTACTAAAAATATTTCATTCTCACAATTTTATTCATCATTATTGATAGATTATCCAACTCTCACTGAATGTTATGAAGTTCTAGAATCGAATTTAATAACAACCTACTTCTTCCATGAATATTTAACATATTTCTCAAGGGTTTGATCTTTATAAATAATAGTAGTAGTATAAAAATCAACGCATCCGTTTTTCTTCTTATCTATCTTAGGATCACTCTTAATTCAACCTTTGTATTGCATAAGAGTTCCAATGAGGTCATCAAGAGTAAGATTATTAAGCTTTGTTGTCTTATAAAAAAACATCTTTTGGATTACCACTCATTTGGCCTAATATCAATAATCATTTCCAAAATATTTTCCTCATGATGTCCTTTTTTCAATAGATTATAAATTTTTTATGATGATCATGTACCTCTTATAAATCCTTGTTACTTATTATCGAGGTAAGATATCAATTTTATTGCAGTATTCTTTAATAATATCTCTTATGGTCTAAAAACAGTAGAAGTTACGAATTATGTGACTTCTAGTTTTTTTATATACTATTTTCACCTTCACATGAAGTTATCTTATTGTATATACTTGTTGTCATGGAACCAAATAGAGTATTCCTTACTCTGTAATTTAACTGATACTCTTGTTTTTCAAGATGTGTAAAATAAGTGACTAATTTATCATGAATCTTGTAGTCTCTAATAAAAATAATGATATTATCAACTCCTGTATTGTGAGTCATGTTGGGCCTTGTGCCTTGGGCCTACAGGTCATGTATGGGTTCCCCTTTAACCCTTAAAAGGGGGATTATACATAAATAATGTATAAAAAGAAGGCCTTCAGGCCAATTAGGCTAATTATCATTATCAAAAAATAAAAATTATAATATTTTTGATTAAATCAGAGTAAAAATAATCATAATCATAATGGATACAATTAAATCAAATTAGGATTTTTATATTAATCAGAGTAGAAAATATTAAACCAATTGTATAGAAATATAAGTACAATGACTATATTTCTATAAAATGTACTAAAATAATAACTTGTAAAGAAAAAAAAAATAAAATAGATATGTAAAATTAATAATGGTGTAGGGCCTGAAGCTTGATGTACATGGACATTACATTACTTTTGCTGAATACTAAGTACATAACAAAAACACACACACAAGGACCGTAATAGTTTCATGTCTTTGGAAACTCAGAATATAATCTTCTAATCGTGGTGAAAGATCTTCAACATCTCCCATAAAGATCTTCCCTTTTTTTACCTAAAACATTTCTTTATATCTTGAGGAAAAGAAAACATAAAAGGGTGAGCTCAAATTCTCAGTAAGGGTAAAGAAAAGAAATATAAATCACATCATATTCATAAGAACATAACATTTTGGAAATCTTAACCTGCAAAAGAGATCACAATATTATAACATGGGATAAATCATAGTAGTGAAATGTAATCCCAATAATCATAACTTAAAACATGAAACATTGTGGCATACACACATAATCATAGAGAATCATTTCTTATTAGTCAAGACTCATTACCAAGACTGTCTTAGTGGAAAAAGTCCATTTCTGAACCGAGTTCACTCCTCGTTTCAGTCCTGTTTCACTGAACTGGTTTAACCTGTCGTTCCATCCATGTCTATCTCATGAGATATAAAATCTTTACCCAATTCATTGGAGGGAGATATAGGTCCCACCCATCTCATAATGATACAATTCTTATGTGTGCCACAAAATCATAAACCTTACATCATAGCATAACCCATGTAATAAAAATGGGAATCTTAAACATCGTGACATCATAAAAAAAATTCATATAAGATAAAGGAATTCATATAGATAATTCCATCACAAGATAATCAAATCAATGTAATAATAGGGATAGAAACAGAACCCTTTATTATCTTAGATGGAAAATAATTTTGATAAAACACTTGAACTCCATTCTTGAGGAAAATATCCTTTCTAATTCAAAAACACTTTTCCTTTCATAACATGTCATACAATTATAAAATAAAATAATTTGATTAAAAATAAACATTGAAACTTGTAAAGAAAGCTTCTTGGAAATAATGTTTTAAAAATCCATTCATGCCGTATAAGTTAAAAAAACATTCTTCTCATACTTTTGTCGTAAAATTCAAAAAGTACCTCGTACGAAAAACGACAAAAGATTCCTTTAATATCTTTTACTAAAAACACATCGATGGGTAAAATTGGATTTAAACAATTATAGGTGGATTGAAATAATATTACATATTGAGGAAACATGGATGTGGATGATAAAATACACCCCAGTAAATTCCAAAGTATAAACAATCTCGGATAAAAATGAGATTGTGATATTTCCCTTACCTTAGGTCCGATTTGCATCGTAAGTGTCCGAACCTCCTGTATAATGATCTAAATAATGTCATTGACTTATTACAGAATCATATTTATTGTTATGATATCATATATGGTCATATTCTTAGCTTCTTATTAGTAATATTTCATTACTACTTGTTATTCGGGTGTTTATTACTTTTTGTTCTTATGCGTGTTTTTGTCGAATAAATTCTTATTTTTATTTTTAGTTTATAGATACCTCATTTACAGAATGTTATTAGTGTAATATATATCATATTCATTCATTAAATTTATTTATATAATCATTATGAAATGAAGATCATGTAGAACGAGTCGCATCACATCGTGGAGACGGTATTCCGTACGTACGCATGAGAGATGATATCGTTCCTATGATCGTGGAATTGTATTAGATTGTATGTATACTATTTTAGAATCTATATCACTTCATAATAATCATATAAATTCATTCTTTACCCCATTATACCCATCCAAGTAAGGTGGTGGTGGAAAATAGATTACACCACAGCGTGGAGACGGTATTCCGTACGTACGCACGCGCGGTGATTTCATTTTCCATAGGATGGATAGATGGTTAAATAGGGTTGTTTCATAATTATAATAACATATCAGTATATAAGTGATACTGATATTATTACTTCATAATGAAACAACTAAATAAGAAGAAGTGGAAGAAGAAATAAAGATGAAAGAATCGGTAACAGACATTACCTCTTCTTTGAAGTGCTTCTTTGAGACCTCCTTTTAGGGCACTAAAATTGGTCTTTGAAGAAGACCAGGACCTCTAGGATGTCTCTAGGGAAGTGGATTGGAGAAAGTGTCAGGGTTTGTCCGAGCTTGAAGGCTCAAAGTGGTGTGAGGAAGAGGGGGAGGAGGTGCCCTTTTATAATGGAGGAGAGGGGCACCTTTGGAATAACTAAATATATTATTTTATTATAAAGTCATATTCGGTTTTTAATAGATCCAATTTGAGTTATTTCTAAGATAAGGTGGGGATGGGTCTAAATACTCTAATCCAATATAATTTAGAAATGTTTAGGTCATTATATTAACCATATCTTTTAGTTTTAAGTCTTAGTTAATTAGATTGACATTTACCATGTCACTTTGTATTTTTATATTATATAGTTAATAAATATACCATATAAATCCAAGAGACCCCCAATTGGTCCATTAATGATAAAACTATCATGATATAAGTATCTTGGCTGAACCTTATATTTTTAGGAATAAAATAACAATCAATAATATAATATTTGTTTTAAAAACTATTTTATGTCAATTTTTGACACTATTCAATAGTTGATTTTTGTGAAACTCATAACAGAATGATTACTTCGACCAATGTTAGTTAAATCAATCCTAACATGTCATATTAACCTATAAAATTATTTTAATTCATAAAAAGTCTCAAATTATAATTATTTAGGTATATATAATATCAATTATTCTAATTTTTCACTATTATGGTAATTACTGCATCATCATTGTGTCATAAATAAATTAAATTATTTAATGTATAAAAATTATAAATAAAATATAATTATGTATTAAATCATATTATCTTTCTAATGTATATTTACAATCGAATTTATCTTATGTATAACCCTATATTAAAAATGTTTTAGTAAATAAACTTTGATTTTAACTCTTTTATCTATTCTTTGAATCAATGTCCTAATCTAATACAAGTGGGACTAAATGGTCATATTTTATTCCTAAGGTTGTTTTTGGTTGAATTACACTTATCCAATATAATTATGGCATGTGTTAGGGTAATAATAATATCATTTGTACCCTTAATTACCCTATTTACTTTTAACCGTGGTAAAAAAAGTAAAATGTTAATATTAACCAAAAATTATTTTCCTCTCATTGAACCACATTTTACAAACTAACATCAACTATGTCTCTCAGATTTTTTAAATTCCACTCACAGAAGCGGTAAAATTATGTTTTATGAAAAATTCAATTTTTGAACTACCACTTAGTGGTTTCACTATTCATCAAAAAATGAATGTTTCTAGAAAAATACCAAAAATTAGGCCTAAGCTATATTTGATATTATAAACTCAAAAATGAGGTCTATTTTACCAAATTCAAAACAAATCAGTTGCATTAATTATTTTAAAAGTTAATTCCCGTCATCAAAACAAATAGCGTGTTCTTAAGAGATAATAACTATCAAAAAATTGACACTTGTTTATGTCTTGTTTAAATGTGAAATTACATCCAATGACCAACATTGTATTAAATTGTAAAAATATATTCTAAATATAATTTAAAACCACTAAAATTAATAATTTATCACTATTAATTATTTCTATTAAAAGGTTATTTCTAATTAAAATTTAGTAATTTTCACTATTCATCAGAATATGAAAGTTATCCGAAAAGTACCAAAATTTCACCCTAAGCTAATTTTGATATTCCGAATCGACAAATGATGTCCATTTTGAAAAATAAAATTTCAAAAATTTTAAAAAGTGGTTATTACTATTCATAATGGGATGTTTTAATAATATTTTAAAAGCATATCATTGTTTAGTGAAACTCGGTATTGCGTACTACACATGCTATCGAGGAAGGTCGCGATTGCGTGTAATGCAAGGAAAGTCAAGGATGCATGTTTTCTAAGCTCCTTTTGGTATAGAGTACAACAAGAGACATTAATGAAATTAAAAAGAAAATTTTTCATAAAATCTCGGGGTGTTACAAATTGTTTATAAGATATTATTAAAATATTTTCAACTTTTAAATTTAAGAGTAAGGTATTTTATAACCTTGAATAAAGGTATCCATTATTTTATATTTATATTAAATTCTATCTATACTTACCAATATAGCACTCGATGCATTGATCAGATTAGATCTGTCTTCCTTTCCCTAAATGCCCTCGATACGATGATCGAATATATCCTCTTATCCATGGAATCCCTCAATCGTGTGGATCAGATTCACTATCTTCCTATCCCTATAATACCTTGATTTTAACAATTATCATACACATATTTCTTTTACAATGGTTATTAAGGAAAACCAAACAAGGATTACATAGAATGAAAACTCTGTAAAACCTTAAACTGACTGTGAAAGATTTTCCCAGGTAGAGAAAGCTTCAGAGAGAATGTAATAAACCATATCCAAACTCTTCAAATTGAATGGTATTTATTTTAATTCTCTCAGTGGTCATGATTTCATGTTTTTTTCAATGGCCTTGGATATACGGTGCTTAATGGATCATCTGTAACGGAATGTATGATGTTGTTTAGATTAAAACCATTAAAATGTTAAATATTTTATGTACGATATAAATAATTCTTTGAATTCTGATTATAAATCATAGTCAATTAGATGTACTTATTTAACAATTATCAATATTATAATCTTTATGATGGTAATTCTAGTATGTCAGAACCAGAATCATTATAATAGTCATGAATTTTGTTTGTATGCTATAATTGATAAAATTATTACTCCTAGTCTGATAAAATTTGTGTTTGATTAATCATGAACATAATCAATCCAATAGTCAAAATGATTACAATGTTTTTTTATTAATTAATACTTCAAAACTTATTATATCTATGGTAAAAGATATTGTTTTATACAAAAACATACTAAAACACTTGGGACATTAAAATGTAGTAAAAGTTTTTTAAGAAAGTGTTTGTGATTTAAAAAACTAAAGGAATAGAAAATTATATAGTACAATATATAACTCAAGAAACAATATTTGATATTATCCCTAATATATTGAGATGAAAAATGAACTGCATCGTTTAATGGAGGTGGTTTTCCAATGATATGCAAGATCAATGTGTTTTTTTATTCTTATAGAATGCTACTGAATTAAGTAATAGTTGATGTTACATTAATATAATGACATTTAAGTGTATATATGATGCTAAATTCGTTATACTAAAAAATTTAGGGATAATTAGTTAGAAGAAAATTAAAATTAAAGACTTAGAGAAGTGTAATACTCACATTAGATGGTTTGATGTTACTTGGAATTATCCAAGGAAATGAAGGTATTAGGATAATTTAATAAGGTGAAAAGAAAATGTTCATAAGATAGTTTTCTAGGAGAAGTAAATTAATATATATTTTTCTAGAAAAATTAAGGAATTTTTCTACATTTAATGGGTGGGAGTGATTCCTTTTTTATGTAAATAAATTGAAACTGTCCATGGAAAATAATGTTATGTAAGTGGATAGAATTAAATGGCATGATAGTTTGGCGAGTTATGTGAAAGAAAGTTAGTAATAAATTTAGATAATACTTTACAACATAAAAATTACTTTTAGTAGGCCAATATGCCATATGAACTTATTAAAATTCATGCCACACTAGATTACTATTGTAAAAAATAAGTGGTCTTAATTATACATTAATATTTTTAATTAATGTTTTACTAAAAATATAATTAGACCCATATTACCAAATTTCAACCTGATGATTCCAAATTTTAGATCTATTAAAACTAATTAATTTCATAAATATGATACTATATAATTTTAAATTTAACACAGTATGACAAATAAGAAATGTTTTTAATTAAAGAAATATTTTTAAAACTAAATGTTTTGTATAATATAATTATTTAATGGTTATTTATTTTCATGGTAGTAATTTTTTTATAATAAAAAATAATTTTATGTTTCATTGAAATAAATACATAAAAAATTTTACCAAAATAATAAATAATTAAAATAAAAAATAAATATAATAGTTTCTCTATTAAAGTAACCTTTAACATTAGTTCCAAAAATGATGGCCATTGGTTTTCTAAATTTAAATAATATTTTAAAGTTCATAATGTTATAAATTTATTTATTTTTTGATCAAATAAATTGGTTTATGCCCTGATAGTTCATTCCTATATATTTATAATGTGATGAAAATTTTGATTTTCATACTGAAGAATTTGATTAAAAATATATTTTTAATAAAATTATAAAAAGTTCATACTAAGTTAATTTTGATATTATTATTTTAATCTTAAAGTTAATTTTTTGTAATTCTACTTATAAAAATTATTTTTTTTATCTTTTAGTAGTTAAAAAAATATAACGACAAACTTCTTTTATTTAAAAAGGTTTTCTTAAAAATTAAGTGTTTCTAATATTATTTAATAACAATTTTATAATATAACAAAATTTTGTTTTTATATGATATATAGATGTATTATATATTATCTTAATGTTATTTTAAATATGACTACATTATTTTGGTAAGGTATCACAACCTTCATTTTAGTGTGTGTGAAGAATTATATCAAACTCGGTATTATTTAATGGAATATATATATATATATATTGGAACCATGGAATGTTACTTTATTGTGTACATTGATATAAATTTAATTATATTTGAATTTTTTTTGGTATAAATATTATTCCTCTAACCAATTACTGGTATTTATCCTTGATATATTGATTTCTATTATTAAAATAAACATTTCCTCACAAAACCGTGAATATTATAAATAAGATTTTATATATTTTATGAATAATATTTCTTTGAAATATTAATTAGGGATTTCAATAAATCTTGAGGAGGATGATTGGATCCTGATTTAGGTCCGGTGGTAAATTTTTAATTACCAGATAGTAATATAATATTTATCATTCCACGAGTTAGCTAAAACCATTTGTAAATTAATAAAATTATTATTTTACATGGAATGTGTTATATTATGGGAATAATATATTATTTTGTGACCTTTTGAGCTTAGTTAATATTAAAAATTAATATTGTTCATATATATACCTCATCATGTCATTTTTCAAGGGCTTATAATTGTGTTGTGCACAACACCTACCTTCTCCTTCATATAAATATATATCCACCAAGAAAATGTCTGGGGTTAATATCAAGAAATATAGAGTTTGTATTCTTATTCATTACCCTTATCTCATATAGATGATGAAAGGATCCCTCCAAATCGAATAAATCTTGGTATATGTCAAATGGAGTGATGCAAGATGAAGTACCATTTGCAGAACATTTAGATAGAAGGAGAAATATTGGATCAACAATATGGGGATTCTAACCATGGTTCCTCAAATTAAAATAATGGTGTACCAAATGATGTTTTTAATGTGACAAGCCATGTTATTAAATGTTTTCAATTCAAGAGGGGATTATGATTTTTTTTCATTTGGGGAGGGTTTTATTTTTGGAATCCAAACACGAATTGAGACTCCTATTATTTAGATTCCCTTAAAATATGTGATAAGAAGTCTTTTATGCTTTAGGGGTATATAAAATTTTTATGAGGGTGTCGGGAAAGGTTTATAGTTTCCAATATGGTAGAAAATATAAGTAGAAGGATATTTAGTGTTTGACTATATGGGTCATGCTGTGAAGGTGTCTGGCACAGGGGTTATCCCTCTTTCTAAAGGGAATTCATGTTGTAGTCCATAACATCATGCTCGTAACATATTCAAGAAATTAGATTTTTTTACATAGGATTTATCATAAAATAATCGATGGATTTTTTTGGATCTCCTTGGGTGTAACATGGTTTTTCTTGTTTAAAAATGAAGTGGGGCCCTCATTGGATCCTCTTTCACCCCATTTAGTGGTTATTTAATTTCTATTGTTTATGGGAATTTCTTAAAAATTATTTTAGGTAGGATCCTTGTTATTTTCTCATAGGTCCTCAAATCTATAATCATCTTATTCAGTTTAGTAATTAGGGTTTTGTGAGGGATTATTTCACTAAAAATTTGGGAAATCATCAGAAATGATGGGAATTTTGTCTATAGCTTATAGAGGATATCCCAAGATGGAATATTAAACTCATAATTCATCATATTATATTAAATATGTCAATTTATCATTTAAATATGGGGTTTTAGTGATTTTTATGAAATATACCATTAATTCAGATTTCAAATCTGGTTCTTTTAGATGGATTATGTCTGGTTGAGTTCTGAGAGTCCATTTCACCTAATTTCTCATGGGATTAAGGTTTTAGGGATTCAGATTAAGTTTGGGGTCTGTTACTCCTATTTTAGAATTTATTATAAATTGTTTAATTAATTAATTAAATTCTTTTATTGATAATATGGGATTCCGAGTGTGTGGTGATTCTTGATTGATCCCATGAAGTGATTACCAGGGTTTCAGTTAATGGAAATAGCCTTATATAAGTAGGGATCTAAATTATATTGAGACACATGGAATTTTTTGAATTTTATATTCAAGTGCTATCATCAGTGTTATATTACATCATGTCACGTGATTTGTGTTAGTTACCCATAAGGCTCTAATAGGGTCTTATTGGTTTAATAGTTAATATGGAAGGTATAACCTATTAAATGGTTCAATGGTGTCCCTTATTCAAACAAGATCCTATTTTCCTACTTTTAGATTTTTTTAAGCAATGATTTATCTTCCAAAATGTGAAAAAATAACTTTTTAAAATGAATTTTTAAAATTAGGTTTTGGATTAATTGAGTTTTATACAGAATAACGTGATTTGGGATTATATTTTGAAATTCAATTTCAAAATAGAAATGGGTTTGGTAAAGAATGTTGGATGGGATTTTAGAATGGGGTCTAGATGAGTAATATAGAATATCATTCATTTTTAAATGGATTTAAAATTTTATGTGTATATATTTTTAATGTAAATACCAAGAGCCTTATTTGATATGGTTTTGGTCCATTTGACATCATAAGGGAAATTCCATATTTTTTGGTTCTTTTGTGACAATTATGATACATATTTGTGATTTATTTTATTTGAAATGCTTCTTATTGAATGAAAATAAATTTTCTATATATAGACTTATGAGAATATTATTTCCCTATCAAAGTGGATGATTTGTTTAGGATGATATAATATAACCCTTAGATAGATGATATGAGTTTTTAGATGTGTTTGAGACATGAGACTAGGTCTTTGTGGACTATTTCCATTTTAATGAGATGGCGAGTTGTACCATGATCTCTGATTTCTACATATATTATAGATATTTGGCTAAGAAAACAAACTTATTTCAAAGAGGGAGCCTAAGGTCTAGTTATTCCTTGAGTTAGAAGCATTGCGTCATAGTATTAGGAACATGTCACAAGTAGTATTGGGTCAAGAAAATAGACCTTCTTGGGGTTCATCAAGATCTTGGCCAGGAATACCCATGAAATGGTGTGGTCATGGAATGATACGGGATATTTTACCTTGCCTTAGTAGGATTGGGTAAAAGACTATAGTGACCTACAATTTGTATACCTCATTTTTAACATAATTCAATAAAAAATATTACATTAATAACTTCAAAGGATCTTATTTAGGTTTAGTATATTGGAAAATAAGAAAAAATACATAAATTATATAAAATAAATACAAACACAAACTTTATTTAATCCTATTAATATAATCCATTTTTATTCAAACTAGGTTCAATTTTTTGAAATTGGTTTCCTATGGATATTCATGAATACAAAAGGCTGTGCACAATTCCCATTAAGGGAAAAATAAAGGAAATGGAACATGAATGATAATCACAAATAAGATATTAGGAATATCTATAGAGAATGATCCTATATATATAATACATAACATGTAAATGTGGTTACAATATAAAAAATGAGACATTTATTGTCATATCACCAAGGTTTAGGGCCATAGTGTTATAAAACATAATACAAAGGTAATTCACCAAGGTATTATAAAAAATGTCATATCTAGAGATTAATTCTATTCCCAATTCATTACATATCTATCCTGGAAACCCATTTATATTTATTTTTTAATGTGTTCCACATTGATCATATATCATAATAAATCATTTAATCAATATCTCTTGGATAATAAATAATGGGTTTCAAATAAAATCATTAAATACATAATTGCTTAAAGATTTGAAATTTTCATTATTTTAATCCATGGTATAGAAATGTGGGTTTGAACCATGGAAATTAAAATCAATCTTGTATAATTGAATCTATATAAATAACCCTGAATAAAAATATGTTTGGGAATTCATAATATAGAAAAGAGTCTTGCAAAATCTAATAATGATTTGGCAGCATAACTTGTATACAATGTTGTTTTTGGAAAATGATTAATGAATTAGAATGAGAGTCTCTCATTGTTAGAAATGTATTTGGATAATGATGGAATGATTTTAAGTTCCTAGTAACATAAAAAATTGAAATAATAATTCTACCTATAATGGAAGTACTTTGATAAAATTGGAGACAAGAGAACCCCATACTATGAAAATAGTTTCTTAATGCCTGTGGAGTGTTCCCAAGCACCGTAAAAACTATTTGGTAAGGATTTGGAAGGGTATATGAGGGTAAATTTATTCTCATTGACTTGGTATTGAATGAAATGTGTTAGAGAGGTACATATTTATTGATTTTTGGAGAATTTTTTATTAATTTCTAAATATAAGCCTTTGAATTATAGGTTTTGTAATGTCGAAAATAATTATATTACTCATGGTTTTAGCTAATGGTTTTGGAAATTTAAGTCATGGTTCATTATGTTTGTCATTGAGATAACTAAAATCCAATTTTTATTATTACTTTGGGAATAAGAAATAATATTTCTAGTAAATGTTACTTCAAAAGAACATAATTTTCATTTTAAACTTCTGGAAGTAAATTATATGTTTAGAAAATCATATTGATTCATTAAAATACATTTTATTAATAAAATAACTGTTATTTGGTTGTGGATTCATTTTATCTAATAATTATATCATTATTAAATATTTATGAATTTATAAAATATTCTAAAAACAAAAAACTATGTTTTTTCTATTAACTAAAAAATAATATATGGTAGAAAATTGTCAAAATTTCACAAAAAACTAATTTAGACTTGATAATTTCAAACATTATGTATATTTTTTAAAAATAATTTTCTAAATATTATTATTTTACCTATTAATTATACGTCCTAATTTAATGAAAAATAACTTTTCTTGTGTCATAATCAATATTTCGTCCCTCGTAAACATTTCAAAGGTCATTATAAAATTATATTGTAATTTGAATTTAAATAAATGATTTCTTATAGGGATATTAAGAGAGAATAAATTCTATTTTAAATCTTGTTATTAATAATAAATTTTATCAAAATATAGTTATGTTTCTTCTATGTCCAAAAATCTATGTATCATATTTATCTTACATTTATAGACATTTTCATACATAAAATAATAATGAAAACCATATTGAATAAATATCTATTTAATTTATAAGAATAAAAATTCCCCTTTATTATAATATAGTCGAGATGCATACCCCTTATTACACCAACATATTGCCTATGGGTAAGGTGTGTGATTGTGGTACTTTCATGGGGTGGATCAGCTAACATTGATCTAGTGAGGATCTCCACTAACTATAACTTATCATGAAGTTTATTATAAATCAACCTTATTTATAAAAATCTATTATTAGTCTTGGTCAACATATAACCCTTGTTATTCAACTTCCCAACCATGTTCTGTTAAATGGAAATCAAAAGGAATGATTATACTGGTTGAGGTCATCATTTCCCCTTTTTAGATCTATTACCTCATATAATTATCCTTTATATACACTAATTATAATTGTAAAATTATTACAAATGGTCATAATTCCCAAGAAAATATAGATTGATGATCATATTGGCCAATGGTATGGTAACTATAAGATCCTAATAATCACTTTTCCCTTTATATCCTATATACACTCTACTGTTCTCATACCTCATCATTCAATACTTCACTTGTAATATTTTTACACATCCCATGATAATGTCTATCATATTCTTATATCTTATATTTTATTTTATTTTTCTATAGTAGGAGAGATATTTATGTATAATTCAAGACTATGGTGTTTGAAGAAGTGTTTATGTTATTATTCTTCATTTATTTCCTTATATTATATCCAGCTGTTATAGCCAATATTAATTCCTGATGTGTAATTAAATATAAAATCCATTTGTAAAAAATGTGTTCTTTTATACGTAACATGGGAAAAATTGGTCATTACATTATACCCCTAAAAAAAATTTATCTTTAAAATATTTGGACCTACCTCATAAAAATGGGTGTATTTATGATCCACCACTTCTTTAGGCTCTAAGGTTGATTAATAGAACTTTTTATTTCACCAAAAGACTGTTACAAGTTAGGTTATCTGTTCCCCCATCACTCCTTCCCTCTCATCAGGATTTTATATTGGTTTTTCTTCATATGAATAGTCATTTTCTAGTTCTACACCATTTTTTACAAGTATATGTGTTGTTAAAAACATATAATATCTTAATAGGGACATATAGAAGATGACATAGAAATCCAAAATCTTTGGAGATAGTACTAAATGATAGAAAATTTCTCCTAAACACATTATAATCTACAATGATCTAATATAGCTTTCACTCAATTTTACCTTTTTCCAAAATCCCACTGCTCTATTCCATTGTGATATTTAGAAAAATGCATGGTACAAGAAAATTAAATTACATGTCACTGTATTTTTTCACCATGACTCTTTTTTTACACTAGACAAACTTGATATGTTTTTATAAAACTTATATATTCTTTATATTTTTTTAAAAAGTTTTTGTTTCTAATATTTTTCCTTCTCCAACGTTGACCCAGCAGGTTGGTGCTCTACACCTCTTCCCATAGAGTCCTACACAAGGATCCATTTAAATACTCATGTAAATAATACTATTATAAGATAATTTGATAATTGGAAGATATTGGTCCTAGATCCCATGAAATAATGTTTTCTAGATCATAACATATCTTCTGATGTAAAAAATAATCCCCACATACTATCCTCTTTTTTGATGATGATAATATATGCTAATATATAGAATCATGATTTTTATCCTTTTTAAGTATCCTCCAAAACATAGAATATAATCATATGTCACTTTTTCAAACAATGGATAGTGGTTCCCCATGATGTCTAATAGTTTATTGAATATATAGAGGAGAAATAATATCAAGGGAGAAATTCTATAATATAGCTATAGATTGGGTAGGCTTTTTGAAACCTATCAATGATTTCCCATATTAGATTATTTCCATTAAATATCTTAGGATGGCCAGTAAAAAATTCCATAGTGATATTATCACACTTCTATATAGGTATAGGTACTGTTTTAACACTCATTTTATTATTTATTCCTCCAACTTCACTTATTTACATTCCAAACATCTTATAGTATACTAAAAGATATATCTTTTCATGTTATTCCACTAATAATTACCTTTTTTATCTATTTAAATTTTAGTGATTCTAGAATTTATAGAGAAACTTGAGTAGTTAGCATCATCCATCTACTCATTCATTAACATTGTAATATATGGGATTCATATCTTTGTATAAAACCTTATAACATCCACTTGATCAATACTGGAATTAGGTAACCTTTCATTTTCACATCTTCTACCATTTTTGGTAACTTAAGTGAATCTCTTTATTCTTTCTTGATTTTATATAGTAATAATGGTGGGAAAATAATTTGGGATAGTATTTATGATGCCCCTTCCATTATGATTTTCATTTCCATCCATACCGAGTCCTTGATCAATGGATCTCCATCAATAATCATCATTGAAATAATTCTAGGGTATTTATCACTCAATGCATTAGTGGATTTTTTTCTTTTTATAGATTATAATTAATAGAAAAATCATAGTTTTTAAGAAGATTAAGTAATATATTTTTTATCATATTTAAATCCTTTTTGAAAATATAAATCAAAATCTTCTGGTAAGTGTATATATAATACTTATCCCCATATTTATAGTATCTTTTTATATTAAATACAAAGATAACTACAAATAACTCCATGTCATGGTTACTATAATTTAGATCATTACTATTTTTCTATTGAGATGAATATGTAATCAATTTATCATTTTCTATGAGTAAAAATTCAATTAATTTCATCGATTTATCACTATAAATAAAGAATACATCCCCTATAGAGGATATATTTATCATGGTTTCACAATCGAAATTATTCATTAGTTGGAACTATTATTCACACTCATTTTTTTAGATAAAATAAACTCCATTTTTATTTTAATCTATATGTCAATAAGAAGACTATGAAACATTTTTCACAATCCTTTTAACATGATAGGATAAGGAAACTATGATTCACAGTTATCGTGTAGGTCAGGGCCGCTACTCGATGGCCTATATCTTTGCTATATCAACTAACATTCCTTCACTGGTCACAATATGTCATAATAATGTGACATGTTGTAAATATAACTCTAATTTATAAATTTTACAGAATACATATATTTCTTTATAATTTTTACCATCACCCAGTTAATCATCATGATCAACATGACATTTGTAATATATTAGAATATCATGAATAAGGACCACTGAAAATGTATCAAGGTATTCCTTAATGACTCAATTCTTTAGATACAATTTATGGTATGAGTATTAGTTAATCAAAATAGCATAACAAAAAACTCACAACCTCCATATCTTGTTCAAAATTTACTCTTCAAACAAATTATGATAACCAGTTCGTATGCCAATATTAGTGAAGAATTGATCCCTATAAGTAGGATGAACAAGTCATTAATCCTTGTAATATGGTATTTTTTATTCACAGGGATATATTATGTTAATTTTAATTAACACATAAGAACATTAATCTATTATTTTTCTTTATAAATAGAATAAATTATCCCTAAGGAGACATACTTAGACAAATAAACCCTTCTCTAAAGGATCTTTAATCTACTTATTTAATTCTTATAACTATATATATTCAATTTATATGGGGTTTAAAATATTTTCATGGATCCAGGTATGAGTTAAATTGATAACTAAACATGTATTTATTGGGTTTATCTAGGTAACTCATTCAGAGATACAATAATGTATTATCGAAAAAATGGTATATATATTATATTTATACTTTCTCTTTTTGTCATTTTTCACTAATTTCATTTATAAATAATCTAATAGGTATAGAGACATAAGAACGTATAACATAAATATTACATAATTTTAGAAAATTATTCAATACATCTCATATCATTATATGCCCAAGGGGTCACACTGAAACTTTTTATTTTATTTTTATTTTTATTATTCAATATCTTCGATCAACCTCATCGAGGTGTGGGTTGAGTGCGGGTCTGAATTTTTTGATGTTTGATATTTTTAGTGGGTTTCAGCCACGTGTGCAATCACTGCACACTGGGCATTAGCCGTGCAATCGTCTTAGGTGTCGTGCAGGTGTCTATCGCTCAAAAGAAATAATGGCTTAGGCAAATGAAATAAGTAAAATTTATAAAATGTACTTATAATAATTAATTATAGTGTATATAAAAATTATATTATTAATATTTTTTAATACTATTGTTATTATCTAAAATTTTCTGTTAATATAATTATTAATAAATTGTAATTTTTATTATTTATATTCAAATTGTTAATTGATTATTATTATTATTATTATTATCATTATTTTTGGTTGTTAATTTGTTTATTTTTTGTGATATTATTAATATTAAATTTAAAATAATTATTATTATTACACTATAATAGTATAAAATGAAAAAAAACTAAGAAACCCTAATCTAACCCGCACAACCCATGCCCCCCTTTCCCCCATTCCTGCTTCTCCCCTTCGTGAGCCACCTCGAGCTTCAGCCCTCCCTTCACCCCTCCGCTTCCATGCTCCTGCAGGCCGCAACACAGCCAACCTCTCCAACTTTGGGCACTCCCCCTCACCATCCCCGGGCCTCCTCCTAATCGTGATTCCCTCACCCTCTGCGAGTCCACCACCACCCTCACCTCACGACCCTCTACTGCCAGCCACTTGTTGCACCCACCTCCCTCACGGATCTGCACCAAGGTCCCCAGCCTTAGTCGCCCTCACCTATCACCCCTCCAGCATCACCTCCGCCCTGACCCCAGCATCCCTTCATGCTTTCTCTAGGCCCTTGGCCTCCCCTCCCCCCTCCTACTCCTGAATTTCCCCCTGCCTCCTGACACAGTCATACTGGCCTCTGATGTCCCCATAGAGGTCTGCCGCCCTTCCTTCCCAGTGCGACACTCCCCTACATTCTCTCCCTCTGAAGTCTTTCCCTCACCCTTCCTTGCCGTTGTCCAACCAACGACATCGGTTCTCTTCTCTCTCATAGGATCACTGACGAACTCACACCCCTCTTCTCTAGATGCCAGCCACAGCATGACAAACCTGTCGTATCGTCCCCAGCCTCCGACCACTTTACCCTCATGGGCTCCAAACCCTTCTCCTCCTCTGGAATATTTATTTTCATCTTGTGGTGGTTTTTTTAGGTTTTCACCTCTTTGACACCCTTTTTGATCTTATTATAGCTTTATAAAATTGTTTTGGTTTGTGAAAACTAGATTTTTATGGTTTCTTATGTGTAATGCCTTGAGTCTTAGCACTAAGGGTGTTTTTTTAAATTCTATTATTCCACTAAATGGAATTGGGGTATTTCATTAAATGTTTAGCATTAATTATGGTTTTGTGGAAATTGTATATTTGTTAAATTAGTTTGGTATGTTTGATTTAGTAATACTAGGACTTGTTTAAGGTTTAAAATATTTTGGAAAGGAGTTATATGGTTACAAGGGGCTTTATTTATGTTCTTTAAATTTGGTGAGTAGTTTGTTGTGGTTTTAAAGCAAGTGGATGTTTTGTGAAAATAGTTATCATTGTCATTTTGGTTGTTGGATGTTTCTATTTTCTACCTTTTTAGAATTTTTATTTATTTTTCCCATTTCCCAACACCTCAGGTGTTGATTTACATGTTTCCCTTGTTGTTTTAGGTGTGCGATTAGTGCGAAGGAGGATGTCCTTCCTTTCGCTAAAGCATTGCTACATCCGCGCTTGGTTTGAGGTAAGAGAACCCATATTTTCACTTCCTAATTAATTCATTGGAACATTAATTATTTCAATTTCTCTCAAATAGTTTTTTCACCTATGTGGCACCCATGGTTATCTTATTACATTGTTTTGGAGACCATTTAATTTTCTAAAAATAAGTTTTTAGGGATATTGGTGTGAAATGACTCATTTTATAACACTTGAGGGTTTTTATGAAAAGTATATATTTAGAGATGTTAGGGTGATAAATAGATGGTTTGGAAACTTATAATTACATGTTTGATTGGGTTATTTTATGGCTTTGTGTGGTTATATGAAAATGTTTTAAAGAGAGTTTTATGGTGGTGCTCGATTTGTTTTATGCTTTATAAGTGAGGTGGATAGTGGAGCATGGTTTTATGAAAATTATAGTGTTTGCGGAAGTGTTATGTAAAAACAAAGTTTATAATGGGTCCTTTAAGGTTTGGTCATTTGGTTTGAAACTTGTTTTGGTGTGGGTTGGAAAAAAGATGTTACACATAAACCTTGATTTCTCAAATGTTCTCTCTTCTCCCTCTATATTATTTTTTTTCTTCCATCTAAAAGGAATATTTTATTTTTAAATAGTGTTTTGTAATTAAATGCTTCTTTAAAATTAATTTTTGAATGTGTTTTTAAAAAAATTGAACCATGGGGAATTTTGGGGCACCGTTGGTTTCAAAAGGATTAAAGGCCCATTTGATATAGAATACTTGGAATGGTTTTAGAAAAGATTTGGATCTATTTTGGGAAATTTTTTGGGTGTGTAATCTTGAAGGTCCATATGGTGTTGTATTTTTAAAGGTGATGTTTTATGGTGATATTTGAAAAGAATGTGATTTGAAAAATTTGAATGCCTGGTTGGAAACATAAGGTGTTTTAAAAGATGGTTTCAATGTATATGTGTTGTGATGACATGATTGGCACTTTGTTAATGTAAAATTTTTGAGTGTGTATTTGGGGGCTCTCCTGTCTAGAGTAACCCTTTTTGGGTGAATGCAGAAAAAGAATCTGTGTTTGGGGATGGAAAGTGTGGTGAAATGAGTCATGCGTGTGAGGGAATTTCTACTAACACGGTATTATTATAACCACCGTGGAATCATGTGAGTCTTTTAGATGATTGAGTGATGGTTTTTTATCAACCCTAATTAGATGGGTTGGTACTTCCTAGATTATTTTTTAGGATATGTGGGATTTTCCACTAGATTGGAAAGTTTAGGGCTACCAGTTGTTTACAGACTTAAGAGCATCACCATACACTGGCTGGTGGTTCTGAAAATGAGGAAGTCCAGGAGTCCTCTAGGGATGTTTTGTATCACCCATGGTTACTGGAGTATTTATATTTCTTGTTTAATTTATATTGTACTACTTTATTTTAAGTTTTCACATTTTACTTGTTTTACTCTAGCCTAGTTTTGGATCATTCTGTTTTGGATTTTATTTATAAAATTAAAAATGATCTTGGAAATGGTATGTAGTGTGTGTTGGGTTTTTAAATGGGATGAACTTGTTTCTTATTTTAAAATGTAAAACAACTTATTTTATATTTTTATTTCAAACTTTAGTCAATGGACTATTTTGGGAAAGGTAATACTTGGATTATGTGGTTATATTTATTATCTTCACTGAGCATCTCGGTGCTCACGCTTATCATATTCTTCCAGTTTAAGGATCAATTCTTGTTTAGGATCCTAGTTTAGCTACTCGGTGATGGAGAAGACTTGAGTCTGAGTTGTGTTGTGACCTAGAAGGTCACAAGGAGGTATTTTCAGTTTTATTTTCTTTCATTTTCTAGTTTTTATTTTTTTATCGTCAGTTTTTTTTATCTATTTATATTTTTTTAATGGGACAAGTCATTCCCAATTCTTGTGTTTTGATACCCGACACTGGCTTCCAGCCTGTGGGGATTGGGAATGCCCTTCGGTCCATGTTGCAGACCATCTCAGGTGACTGGTTCAGGGTCGACCCATATTGGGTTCGGGAAAAAATGGTATTAGAGCAGGCCCTTCTTATTTGGGGTGTCCAGTAGCTGATGATTAGGATTTTTAGGACTCGATAGGTAGGTACAAGAAAGAATTTATGAACCCTCTCCCACTCCGAACCACGATACGCCAGGGTAGTCTGAGAATTGAGTTGTGTTCTCGTTCTGATTTGCTTTGGATTGAGGGATGACAACAGAGGAAAACCGATGTTACATCATGATTTAACACGGAGTAGTGACCCATGTGGAGTCTGCGTACATAGTATAAGTTCCTCATAATTAATGATGCTTACTTGAGGCATGGCCCACTACCATGTCTCTAGGTTAAGAATTACTACTAGTCCCTCACTTCGGTGATTTCATGCAAGTTAATTGTCATCATTGTTTTGGAGGGTGTGATTTCACTTTAAAAAAGAAAAAATAATTTTGAAATGAGATTGGCTCCTTTTAAATGGATTTAAATTAGTGAAATGGGTTTTAAAACATAATTCTTTTGGTCTAAAAATTTTATGTTTTATTAGAATTGGTAAAGGAATGGTTTTGTTATAACCTCAGGAACTCTTTATGAACATTAAAACTTGTAAGGGAATGCATGGGAAGTGCGTTTTTGTATGTTTGGATAAAATTAGATAAAGATATGTGCAACAGTTCATGGGATTACTGTTGTTTTTACAAGGAATTAAAGGCTTGTCCATGTTATTTTAAAGTGATTTTAAAAAGAAAATAATTTTTGGAAATTTATTTTGGTTTAGAAATTGGCCTTGAATGAAGACATTATAGAAATCTAAAATGAAATAGGGGATTTTTGAGTTGTTTTTGTATTTTCATGTTTCATTTCAGTGGTTTTTTTGGATGAACGTCCTTTCATTGATGTTACATCGTCTTGATATCATTTTTAACTCTATAGTTTATATGTTTTTTAGAAAATTCCATCCAGAAAGGTCGCCAGGTTTTTTGATAAGTCGCGCCCATTTTTTGGTGGTTCTCAGACATTGCCAATCCTTAATGGTGAATGGGGTTCATTAGAGGCAGTAGAGTGGCTTGAAGAGGTAGACCATGTTTTCAGGATATTGGGAACTCCTGAAGATATTAGAGTGCATGTCATTTTTGGTTTATTATAAGGTCCAACATTGGATGAATGAGAGTTATTCTCCCCGCCATCACAGCAAGTTGGGATGATGTGGGTTGTCTTTAATTCTATATTAATCTGATGGTTTATACCTGAAGAGGTGAAGATAAGGAAAAGGGAAGAGCTCATGCGTATTCAACAAGGCCAATGAGTGATAAAATCATATATTGAAAATTTCAAGGAACTTGTGTACTTTTTTCTAGAGTTAGCATCATAAGATTTGATGAAGACTTCTCTCTTCATAGGGGGTCTTCATCCAGAGATCAAGGAGCATGTCCTCCTTTCTAAAGACCATTGTTTTGAGAAGTTGGTGGATGAGGCGTTATTAGCTGAACTAGTCTCCGGATCACAGGTTCTTGGAAATCCAGCATATCCAGTTACTCTTGAAGGTTCCCTATCTTGCGAGCAGGGTGTGCCAGAGGGACCTGTTTCTATAGATTCAGATGCAGTGGTTTTAGTTTCCATTTCGTCGAACCATTCAGTGGTGTAACACCAGTGCGACCGATTCGGGAGTGTAAAACAGTCATGTCACATTCCTCCAAATATGTATCATCGTTGTGGGTGCCTAGGTCATGTAGAAAAGTTTTGTAGGAAGCTTTACCTGAAGAAGAAGTTGTGACCAGATAATCCCAGTGACTGACTGTGAGGTAGGAGATGCTTCAGCCATAAGAGCCCTAACCATAGGTCTTGGGGTGAAGTTCACATTCAGTCTAGAGTTTCTAGGGCTGTGAAGTTTTGGTTCGGGTTTTGAGTTACGTGTTGTCATTGGAAAAGTGTGCTAGACCCTTTTATGGGTTGATCTTGGTTTAGCAGTGTTTGTTTAGAGATGTAAGTGCCTACGAAGGAGTTAAGTTTGGTAATAATTCTTTGGTTTACTGTTGGGATTACGTTTTGTTTGGAGGTTTTTCTCTAATATTGGTTGTATTGGTTTTGGTCGAGAGTTCTGAGTTTCAGATGAGGTGTTGTTTGCTCGTATAATAGAGGTTAGTTTGATTCATTTGGAAGTTTCAGCGTCTTCCCCCTTTCTAGAAAGATATGTTTGGTGTTGGATTTCCACAGTAGTTGAGTTCTTGTAGTGGGGATAACACTCTTGTGTTCTCCCATTCTCTTTTATTGTGGTTTCTACTGGTTTTAATCAGGCATGGATTTTTGTTTTGTCTAATGTTCGGTTTGGTGACTTTCTTGGGGTAGAAAGTGTTTGTGGTGGGGAGAATTGTCACATTTATATTTTTTGTTTATTTTTATATTTATTATTTCATGGCTTTGGTTAACCTCTTCAAGGATCGGGTTAAGATTAGGTCTAAATTTTTTAATGTTTGATATTTTTAGCAGCTGTCAGACTGGTACGCGAGCACCGCACGGTGGGTAGTAGTTTCACGATCGGCTTAGGTGTCGTTCCAGTGTTTGTCGCTCTAAAGAAATAACTTTTTCCTCTAATGAAATAATTAAATCGTTTAAAATTTAATTATAATAAATAATTATGGTGTAGATAATAATGTTATTATTAAGAATGGTTAATACTATTGTTATTATCTAAAATTTTATATGAATATAATTATTATTAAATTTTAATTTAATTGTAATTTTTATTTTTTAGATTCACATTGTTATTTTATTATTATTTCTATTATTATACTGTTATTATTATTATTTTTATTATAATTATTTTCTATTGTTATGTTTTTTTTATTTTTGGTGTTATTATTATTATTATTATTATTACACTATAATAGAATAAAATGAAAAAAACTAAGAAACCCTAATCTAACTGACACAACCGGTGCCCCCCATTTCCCCCATTTTTGATTCTCCCCTGCGTGAGCTACCTCAAAACTTCAACCCTCTCTTCACCCCTCCACTTCCACACTCCAACACACCGCAACACACCCAACCTCTCTAGCTTCGGGCACTCCCCCTCACCGTCCTCGGGTCACCCCCTGCCCGTGTTTCCCTCTCCCCTGCGAGTCTTCCACATCCCTCACCTCAGGACCCTCCACTAGCAGCCACCCACAACATCCACCTCCCTCATGGCTCTACACCCAGGTCCCCAGCCTTAGTCACCCTCTCCTCTCACCCCTCCAGTGTCACCTCCTCCCTGACCTTAGTAGCCCTCTGTGTTTTCTCTAGGCCTCCCCCCCCCTCTTCTACACCCAACTGCTCCCCCTGCCTCCTCATGCTGTTGTACAGGCCTCTTCCCTTCATCACCAGCGTGACTCTCCACTATTCAATATCCCTCACTGAGCCTTCCCCCTCCCTTATGAACCTTTGGCCAACCGAGCCCCCAGTTCTCTCTTCTCTCATAGGATCTTTGGTGAACCCACACCCCTCTTCTCTGGCTGCCCGCTGCGGTGTGACCAACCTGCCCTGACATTCCTAGCCTCTGACCACCTTACCCTTATGTGCGCCGAACCCCTCTACAGTTTATTTATATTCATATTGTGTTGTTTTTATTTAAGTTAGAACCTCTTTGACATTATTTTTTATCTTTTAGATATTTTTGAAATTGTTTTGGTTTGAGAAAACTAGATTTTTAAGGTTACTTATGTACGATTCCTAGAGTCTTAGAACTTAGGGTGTTTATTTTAAATTCTATTATTCCAAAAAACAGAATTTTGGGGTTTCATTAAATGTTTATCATTATTTATGGTGTGATGAAAGTTGTTTATTTGTGAACCTGGTTTGGTATGTTTGATTTAGTAATGCTAAATATTTTTTATTGTGTAAAATATTTTGGAAATAGGTTCAATGGTTTCAAGGGTATTGTTTTTGTTATTTAAATTATCTAAGTAGTTGGTTTTGGTTTTAAAGAAATTGGTAGTTTTGTGGAAATAGTTTTGTGTTTCCTTTTTGTGGTTGGGTGTTTTTATTTTCTACCATTTTCGTGTTTTTATTTATTTTGTCCAGGTCCCAACACCTCAGGTGTTGATTCACAGATTTTTCTCATTGTATTAGGTGTGTGGATGGTGTGTGGGAGTTTTTTCTTCCTTCCCCTAAATCATTTATATATTCGTACTTGGTTTTAGGTAGGTGAATCAAACATTTCCATTCCTAGTTAATTCCTTGGCACTTGCATGCTTTCAATTTCTCTCAAATATTGTTCTCATCTCTGTGGCACCCTTGTTAATCTTATTAAATCGTTTTGAAGTCTGTTTAATGTTATAAAAATATTTTTCCATAGATATTGGTGTGAAATGACATATTTTATCACACTTCTGGGGTTTTATGAAAAGCATAGATTTAGAGATGTTGGGATGATAAATTGATGGTTTTCAAACATAATACGATAGGTATGATTGGGTTTTGTTATGGATTTGGGTGGTTATATTAAAATGTTTTAAAGAGATTTTTATGGTGGAGCTCGATTTGTTTTATAATTTCTATGAGAGGTGGATAGTGGAGAATGGTTTTATGATAAATGGTGGTTGTTTTGGAAGTTTATTGGAAAAACATGGTTTATAATCGGACCTCTATGGTTTTTTCATTTGGTTTGTAACATGTTTGAGTGTGGGTTGGAAAAAGGATATTACACATGAACCTTAATTTCTCAAATGTTCTCTCTTCTATCAATATTCTTTTCTTTTCATCTAAAATGGATCTTTGATTTTTAAATAGTGTGTTGGTATTAAAGGTTGCATTGAAATGACTTTTTGAATGTTTTTCTTTAAATGGAACCATGGGGCATTTTGGGACACAATTGGTTTCAAAATCATTAAAGGAACATTTGATATAGCCTACATGGAAATGGGTATATAAATGATTTGGGACTATTTTGGTAAATGTTTTGGGTGTTTAAACCTGAAGGCCCAAGTGATGTTGTATTTATAAAGGTGATTATTTTGTGGTTATTTTTGAAAAGAATGTGATTTGGAAAATGTAAATATCCGGTTGGAAACATAAGGTGTTTTAAAAGATGGTTTGAATGCTTATGTGTTGTGACGAACTGGTTGGCACTCTGTTAATGTGAAATGTTTGAGCGTGTATTTGGGGGCACTCATGTCTAAAGTAACCCTTTATGGGGGAACGTATATGAAGCATCCGTGTACGGGGAAGGAAAGTGAGGTGAGATGTGTCACGTGTGCGAGGGAATTTCTACATACATAGTATTATTATATCCACCCAGGATTCCTGGGAATATTATAGATGATCGACTTACGGTTTCTGGTTAACCCTGATTAGGCACGTTGGTACCACCTGGATTGGTTGTTAGGTTTGGTGGCCTTTGCCACTAGATTGGCCAGTTTAGGGTGGCTAGTTGGTTATAGACTTAGAAGCTTCACCATATGCCGATAGGTGGTTCCAAAACTGCGTATTCCCAGTTGTATTCTAGGGATTTTTAGGATCACACATGGTTATTAAATTATTTAAATTTCTTTTTTACTTTCTGTTGCACTAGTTTATTTTTAGTTTTCACATTTTACATGTTTTCTCTAGCCACGTTTTGATACATTCTATTTTGGATTTTATTTAGAAAATGAAAAATGATCTATGAATTTTTATGTAGCGTGTGTTGGGTTTTTAAATGGGGAAAAATGTAGATTGTTTTAAAAGGTTAAAACCCTTCTTTTATATTTTTATTTGAAACTCGTGTCAATGAACTATTATGGGAAAAGGAATACGTGGATTTCATGGTTATATTTGGCATCCCTAATGAGAATCCCAATGATAATGCTTATCATATTCTTTCAATTGTAGGTTCAGGTCTTGTTCAGGTTCTGGGTTCAACTGCTCAGTGTTGGAGCAAGCTTGAGTCTCAATTGGGTGGTGACCTAGAAGCTCAGAAGGAGGTATGTTGGGTTTTATTTTCCTTCCACTGCTAGTTTTTATGTCTTTTTCATTAGTTTTGTTTATCTATTTATCTTTTTTCTATGGTCCAAATTATACCCAATGGTTATGTTCTAATGTCAGACACTGGTTTCTAGCCCATGGGGAACGGGAACGCCCTTCGGGCCATATTGTGGACTAGCTTGGGTGACCAATTCATGGTTGACCAGAGTTGGTTTGTGGCACAGGGGATGTAACTATTTAGTGTATTTTCAAACTAGATAAAAAAAACTTGTTTTCAAGAAATATCTTCAAATTATCCCACAAATTTCATCATAAATAGTACCTTCTAGACTTATCATACTAAATATACTTATTCATAACATGGGAAAATGGAAAACCTAAAAAGTGGTGATCTTAGATGCTATGTAATGATAAATATGGGAGATATCAGTTAGTAGTCTTAAGTAAGGATAAGATAAGCACAAGGGTATGATAAACGGATCATAACATATAAAAGTCATAACCATTCATTCATGATTATTACTCATGAGTCATGAAAATAATATTTTTCCACAAAAAAAGACATGTTTATAGTTATGGATCAAAAATGTTGATCCATGTAGCATAAAATGAGTATATACCATATGAATGTGGAAAAAGAATAAAATTAAGAAATCATAGAATTGTGAACATTTGTAAACACAAATAGGTCTAGTAATTATGATAAGGGTATGTAATCATCCCCTAAATAATAATTATTTTCATGAAACCAAGAACCCATATAAAATTGTGAAATTTTAATAATATGAATTGTTTCAGGATTAATGTTGTGAATAAAAATCAGGTTCACACATAACATAGTTATCTCCTTAGATATAAATCTTCACCCAATACATAAAAGGGTTAGAGAAATCTAGGCCCACCAATCACAAAATCATAATCATATATATATTTTTTACAAGATCGTAAAAACATTCATCATATTATAATATATATAAAATAAATTATTTCATAAATATTGTCATCATAACATAAATAACCTTACAAAAAAAGGTTTCATAGAATCATCATTAAAACATCATTGTCATAAGACATCCAAATAATGAAAGTGAATGGTATTATAATATAATATCCATGACAAAGAAACATATTACTTAAAGGATGATGACATAGTTAAAAAATCAATTACTATATGATTTTAACATTAATTTGAATATAATAAAAATATTCTTTTATTTTAGTATCTTTAAAAATTAAAAAAATCACAAAATAATGAAAATATATTCTCTTTGAAGATAAACATTTAAAATTATAAAGTGATCAACAAATAAAATTTTGTTCATGATGGTGGAAAAATATATTCATGTTTAATATGTTAAACCAAAACATTATTTTCACACTTTTGTAAAATGTCAATATTTATTCATGTATAAAACATTTGTAAGTATTGGTTTTTAATAATTTATAATGATTTTAAAAGATAGTAAAAATAACATTTCCCAAAACTTTATATATATATATATAACTAAAAATATTTTAAATAACTTATAAATGGAAGTAAAATTTCATCGACCAAAAAGGAAATAAGGTTGATTGTTCATAAAATTATTATCAGGGTCATTTAAAAAACAAAAGGACGGATGTGGTACTAATCCAAAAAATTAATATAAATAAAGAAATGATAATAAAATATATTTATCTTGATAGATATGGATAATATAATTTTCCTCAATATAAATTTACCATGGAAAATACCTAAAATAAATGAGATTTTAACTTAAACCCTAACCTCAGGTCCATTATTGATTTGTATGCATTAAAACCTCGGTTATAATAAATATAAATTTTTTAAAAAAGTATTATAAAATAATATTAATATAAATCTTACTATATATTCTATCCTTATAATTTAAAATCACACTTTGTTTTACAATTCGTCAACAAAATGAACATTTGGGTGTAAACTGGTCTTTTTTCCATGTATGTCTCGATTTGACAGTTCTAGTACTTGAACCCTAATCATGTTTTAATAATCTTAATAAAATTAAAAATTTAATCAATATCATATTTATACATTATATAAAATTTTATAGATATTCATATAATGTATTGAGGAAAATTTAATTACATAACTTCATGAAGACAGTAGTCCATACATAGACATGAGAGATTTTTTCACATCTAAGTGGTTCTAAAGAAAGAATGTTATAGAAAAATTAAACATTATAAAATCATAATTATACCGTAAATTTCATATATAATCATTAAATAAATCCTTAAAACTGTACATGTTTAGAGGAAATGAAAAATATATCACATCACTTCCTGGAGGTGGTAGTTCAAACATACACATGAGAAATGTTATCATTTTCTGATGGATAGGAATGATATAAACATTGTTATAAAATTAATATAACAATATATATGTCATATATACTAATATATAATTATAATATTTTATATAATATTTTGATGAGGATTCAAAAGGAATAAATATAAAAAATATCCGAAAGAACATATTTTTATTTTTTAACTATCTTCTTTTGGAAGGACCCTAAGTATTATTGGATGGTTGTTTTGGGAAGAAAAACCAATCAAGGACTTGTATAAAGATATAGGGAGAGTATTTTGGATGTTTTTAGTTAATCTAAATTTTATAAGTTGTGTGTATAATAGAGTGGAGTATGTTATATTTTATAAGTGTGGGGAGTGGAAAACTTGTAATCAATAAGAATATTAAAATATAATAAAGTATCTTTGTTCAGAAACTACCTCCAATTTAGATGAATTTATAAGGTTCTATGAGATAAGATCGAAATACTATCACCTAGTAGTATTTAGATAATTATATTCTTATTTATTTAGTTTAACCCATTATAAACTATTTTAATCGTTACCATAGAAATAAATTTTTACCTCCGTTAATAATCGTAATGATAAAAATTGTAATTAAACTCAATAATAAATTTGGAAATGACAGTTATAAATCAAGAATTTTTTTTATTTGATTCAATTTCTATAAGCAGTAGAAATTAATTGTAAAATATGTGTGCAAAAATTAAAAAAACTATTTTTAAACAAATGAATTTTTAAGCATAAAACTAACGTTATTGTCATTTATTTCCTAGTAAAAACCACTATTATTACCTTCTTATTAAAAAAATTTAGATTAATGTTAATATATTTTATTCAATATATTACCTAAAAATTTTATTTAAACCATTTATAAATACATATTAATTCACTTTATTAAAACTAAAAACATTTTACATAACAAACCTCTTTTTCTAATGAAAAATATATATCTTTTTACTATTAAATGACTATATTAATTCATAAAAAACAAATAATCAATGTATAAATGAATATTAATTTTATTACATTCAAAAAAAATATTTCAAAAAAATCAGAGTTTATTAGTGATCAAAACACATGATATATATAAAAATATAATAATTTTAAAAAAATTATCTTTTGACATAAAACTATATTATTATTTAAAAAAATTAGTTCTTATTTCCTAGGAGTTAATGATTACTTTTCCATACTGTAAAATTTATTATAAAAACATTTCATAATTTATTTTTTCTTGTCCATAAATTCTAATCCAAACATTTAGTGATAATAGTAACATTAATAATAACATTTCACTATTATAAATTGGTTTCTTTAAGCTCTATGTTGTATCTAAAAAATACATTAAATGGATAAAATTTATTACAAGAGAAGTATATTATAAAATATTTGGGTTTTACATTATACCCACCTTTTAAAAAAATCAAGCATGAAATTTATTCATTATCGTACAAAAAACTATTAACACATTTTATTCATCAAAATCCAATATATTTATTTCTCCAACTTCATTCCGACACATTAGAATTATACACCTCCAGTAATAAAGGAATTAATTAAGATCCATCTCGATGCTCAAGTGAATGTTATAGTTGTAAGAAAAACTATAATAGATAAAGTTATTGATCCAAACTACCTTTTATATCCATATAAAAATTCCTTAATATATCTTCTTGTATATGAATAGTACTCCCAAACCGAACATATATATAAGGAGGATATGTAGTGTTAAATCTGAACTCTATATTCAAATGTTTTTACAACTTCTCTAGAAATTATAGGTACACAGCAGATATCCATTATATATGATTGATAGGGGTACTGGATAAAATATAACCAAATCCATAATTTATAACATGGAAATATATTCAAGATATAAATATTCTCTAATAGTAATGAAATGGTATGAATTTATTAGAATATCAACTACAAAACCAATTCAATTAGATCCTTTATATGTTTTGGGGAGTTCGATGGTGAAATCCAAGGTGATATTTTTCCCATTTCCATAATGGTATGTGTAATGGTGGTAAAATCACCTTAGATTTATATCTTTCATCCTCAACTTGTTTTTACACCATGAATTGAGACACGTACTCTAAAATATCAAATTTTTTATTGTCCCATAAATAAAACTCTTTCAAATATCTATACTTCTTCTTATGTATAGGATTAATGGAGAAGGTGAAATTTGATATTAATCCAATAAATTATTCTTATAAAATTTTATTAATGAGAAACATAATTGTTTCCAAAAACATATCATTTCAATAAAATCATGGTTTAACATAGAAATATTCGTCACCTTTTTTAGTTATGAATATTCCTTTTAATACTCTAACGGATGGATGGTTGAACATTAATTTCTGAAAAATGTGATCTTTCTCCATTCCTTAAAGATTTTAATAACAATATTCTATAAATACAAAATATTGGATATATTTCAATCCTCATAATATAAATATTATTATGGTTTCTCTGACACAAACCATTAGGTGCCTTGTTTTTCTTCCCGAGGTGGTAATATATGGATTAGTAATAATAATTAATCACTTTATACCATCTCATTTGGTGTATATTAAACACTTTATTTTTTAATATATACTTAAAGGCTTTATGATCATTATATATATGATTTTGTTCACAATATATATAATCTATCCACATAATTAATGAAAAAACAAAAACTGCAAACTCCAAAACATGAGTTAGTTAATTCTTATCCTATATTTTCAATGAGTATGATTCATATGAAAAATCATGTCATTCTATATGAGAAAACATTTTATTCCCTTCATTGATTACTCTATATATATATCATAAAACCTTATTAATTTTAGTTTTATATCACATAGTTGTGATGAATAAACTCCTATTATGTTTTTTGAAAGATTCCTTGCATTTATATATCCAATGAAACTTCCATCCCTTCTGAGTAAATTTGGAAACTAGATTTGATATTGATGTGATATTTCTCACAAAATTCCAATAGTATGCATCCTTTCAAATAAATATATGGATATCTGTTATCATTGTTAGTCTTAGATATTGTTCATAAACTTATTCCTGTGAGGGATCCACAGACATACCCTTTCATCCAATTATATGTCCCAATAATGAAACTTTATGTATCTAAAATTCACTCTTTTCGAAATCTGGCATATATATTATACTTCATAATTATAACACCTCGATCCTAGAAACCTGAGATAGTGTATTATTTTATTACATTATAATTATTATAAGGAATAAAATCCTGAAGGACCAATAATTTTTGTAATCTTTATGAAACCATATACATACATCGAATCCATTATAAATTGTGTGAATAAAAGAACATATAATAAATAGAAAAATATTATACATTGCATCTTTGAAACCCTAATAAATTTTATTCCATTCCTAACCTTGGGAAGAAAAATAAATGAAAGGTGTGATCTAAAATTATCAGTAAGGGATACATATAGTGGAATCATGGAACAATAATAATTGAATCATAATCAATTAGAAAAAATAAATATGGCTAGATGAATAATTGAAAAACACACGCCATCAATAAATAGAGAATGAATGTGAATCCATAGATTTTTTTATAGTGAAATACTAATTTATAGTAAAAAATGAATAATGAATAATGAAAATGATTATTATTTGGACATCATGTATATGGAACATCAACCGTCTTACCATCGAGACAGCTTAAGCTTGTGGGTAAAAATCGATTTGATTATGTTTTGGAAACTAACTCGAAAGGTTTTGCATCCACTCTTTTGTCTCATGAGAATTGTAGATGAATCAAGGGGCTATAATGGGCTTGTACACATAGATAAGTTGGTAATAATGATTCTAAAAACCCACCTAGGGAAATACAAACAATTATAGAGGATCACACCCCAGGTTACACAGAGGGATTACCAAACACTATCTAAAACTAATCCCACAGAGGATATCACAGTCCTATTATTAGGATGTAATACCAAAATTTACCCTCATAGGGATGCCCAAGGGGAACACACACATGTTAAGATAGTCTATTGTTGTATCTCAACTTCATATAATTAATCTTCCTTCCAATTATATAATATTCATATTCTCAAAATAATGTATAAATATATTCATTCTTCTTGTTATTATTCTCATCTTTTTACCATTGTAATTATCATCCAATTGTTTAATATTAATGCATGGTATATGATATGGTTTATATTTTCAAAATGTCTGCAAATTTCAATAAATCGTTGTTAGTTTAATAAAAAACATCACAACTCGTTATGAATTAACCCAAACACTTTTTGGAGTTGATTATTATTATCTCTTAGATTTCATATAAATTCTTTTTACTATAATCAATCCTCATTCTTGGAACTTATGTATGACTATTCATTAATTTTTATAATTTAAAACATTTATGAATTCTCTAAACCAAAATTTTAATATATTTGTTATGATTTTTTTATTAACTTGTTATTGATGATTACATAATATATTATGAAACAATACATATAATGTTAAGTCATTTTCTAGATTTTTTATTTAATTTATGTTTATCTGCCTCAGAATGGATAAATACTAGATGTACAAAATTAATCGGATCACTGATGAATTTCAGAATGAGTTATAATATTTTTTGGAATTTGCATTCACTAATGATTCAGATGTAGGATTTATTCGATGCCCGTGTTTTGATTGTGTTGGAAGAAATTGGTTAACTCATGAGGAAGTGAGTTTCCATATCACTAAAAGTGGTTTCCAAAAAAATTATCATGTGTGGTATCACAATGGAGAAAAAGCTCAAGTGTTTCATGACATCGATTCAGTGGAATAGATTGGTATGAAAAATATGATTTCTGGTTGTTTTCCTTTTGTTTGTGAAGCTAGCTCCTCATGTAGACCATTGCAAGAGGAAATGAATACTGGAACACAGTTCTCATATATTAATCAGGATAATGACATTGAGGGTGTTAGAAAGCTGATGGAAGATGCAAATACCCCAGTATATCAAGCATTTGGAAAAATGAGAAAACTTGAGTTTTTAATGAAATTATATCACGGGAAAACAATGTATAGATTTAATAATACTGTGGTTGACTATCTCCTTACATTTATTAAATATTTACTACCTGATGATGCATGTATTCCAGAAAATGATTACATGGCATCAAATTTGGATGACAAATTTGGATTTTTATCTAGTAAGATTCAATCTTGTATCAAAAACTGTTGTTTGTTTTGGAAGGAGAATGCAGACTTGAGTCAGTGCAAACAGTGTGGCACATCAAGGTGGAAGACTAATAAAGACAGATCTCAATCTTTCATACCAAAGAAAGTGATGTGGCACTTACCTTTAATTCCTAGGCTTCAAAAAAAATTATGTCGGAAAAAATGGAAAAGAAATGAGATGGAATGCAAATGAAAAAAATAAGGATAATGATGAAATAGTGCATCCTAGAGATGGGTTGGCTTGAATGAATTTTGATAGGTTACAACCTGATTTTGTAGCCGACCCAAGAAATGTTAGATTGGGATTATCCTTTGATGGTTTCAAACCATTTGGACAAATGCATACTGCACACAGTACTTGGCCTATTTTCATTCACATTTATAACTTTCCTTCATGGATGTGTATGAAGAATCCATTCACTATCCTGAGTATATTGATATCTAGACCCAATGATCCTAGAAATGATATTGATATATACATTCATCCATTAATATAGGAGCTAAATATGCTTTGGATTGTTGGTTCACAAGCATATGATGCATTCATAAAGGAATACTTTATGTTTTGTGCAGCTTTATTATGGACGATAAATGATTTTCCTAGATACGGAATGATGTCTGGTTGGAGTACTAAAGGGAAATTATCCTGTCCTATTTGTATGAAAAATACATGTTTTCAAAGATTAAAGTATCGACGAACTTTCAGATTCATAGGGCATCAACGTTTTCTACAAATGAATCATCAATATAGGAAAAATTGGAGACAGTTCGATAATTCCATCGAGACAGATGAGACACCTCAACTAATGTTAGGGACTGATATTGTTAAAGAACTTGATTATTTGAATTAAGTTTTTGGGAAAATTCAATCAAATATCTGAAATAGAAAGCATGCTAATTCGAATTCCAATAATAATTGGAGAAAGAAAAGAATATTCTTTGAGTTTTCGTATTGGTCATCGAATTTATTATGTTATTTTTTGGATTTAATGCCTATCAAGAAAAAAAATTGTGAGATTTTACTTGATACTTTTTAAATGTCAAAGTCAAAACAAAAGACAATTTGCGGTGTCGTCGTGATTTGATGGATTGGGGTATAAGAGAATGACATCATCCTGAGTTAATTGGTAAAAATAAGTGGAAAGTCCCTATTTCCTGTTATTCAATGGAAAATTTGGAGAAAAAACAATTTCTTCTGGTCTTGGAAAGTTTGAAGGTTATAGATGGTTATTCAAGTAATATTTCGAAAAGGGTGAATACACAAGATGTGAAACTCAAATCTCTTAAAACCCATGATTACCATGTCCTGTTAAATGAGTTGATTCGCATTACCATTCACCATTTACTTTCATATAATGTTAGAGTTTCGGTGATTAAGTTATTCCAATTTTATCGAGATCTTTTTTCCAAAATATTGTGCAGAAGTGCTGTTCAGAAATTGTAGAGAGATGCAACGATTATTCTTTGTGACTTGGAGAAAATTTTCCCACCATCTTTTTTCACATGTATGTTACATTTGATTGTGAATCTTCCCACAGAAGATCTCTTTGGTGGTCCTGCTTTGAGTCAGTGGATGTATCCTACCTAAAGAATGATGTTTACATTGAAATGTTATGTGAGAAATAAATATCATCCTAAAGGATCTATTTTCAAATACTATTTTGCACAAGAATGCATGGATTTTTGTTCATCATACTTGGCTAACGTCACTACGAGATCGAATTGACTAATGAGAACTGAAGATGAGCAATATGATCCCATTTAGCCTGCATTTCCTACACTGCCCCAAACAGGGGGGATATCTGGATTGTACTCGTTGTGTACTTTAAGCGGGGAAGAGTGGGAAATGGCACATCGCACAATATTATTCAACTTTGGTGTTCTTAATGAATATATCAAGTAAGTAAACTAATAAATATGTATTTTTTTCGTTGCATTATTTCTTTATATCTTCTAACATTTTAATGATTTCATATCTGTAGTGAACATTTAGAAGTTATAGAAATGAGACATCGCTCTCTATCTATTATGAGGAAGGAATTGTTGCACAACAAAGAATTTGCTACCTTGTTAAAGTCAAAGGTAATATATTTCTTTTTCTTCTTCTCACAACATAGTCACATGTCTCTATTTAATATTCTATATTGGTATTGTTTATGTTCAAACTCTACCAATGATTGAAGTATCAGATGAAATAAAAGCATTGTCCTTTAGTCTAAACGATGTGGTATGTGATTGCAAGTCAATGGTTGTAAATGAAGTTAAAATTGTTATAAATAGTTGTGCAAAAAAATGGCAACACATCATGACAGTGTCATGATATGTTCCACAACAGATTGTTATGCAAGTGAATTGGAAAGGTAGCCTCTATCAGAAAATATATCATATTACGGTGTTGTTGAAAGAATCATCTTATTAGATTACTATGCACATAGTCATGGCGCAATGATGAAATGAAAGTGGTTTGATTCAATGAAATGAAATGGAATGCAAATTGATAACTGTGGATTTAGAGTGATTGATATGAACCGCCAGCTTCATACCAATGAACCTTATATTCTTGTGTCACAAGCTAAACATGTGTTTTATTTAAGTGACCCGTTACAACCACAATTTGGTGTTATTTATAATGTTATTCATAGACATATTTTTGATGAAGGCATGGATGACAATGATTTTGTGGATGAGCCTATCAGTATTTATTCGAATATTTTATTTGATGATACAGATGATGCAATTGTTAGAACAGATTGTGAAGTAGAAATTGTCACAGACCCCACATAGCGTTGACACATTTGCAAGTATTTACCTGATATTATTGCAATATTTTATTTCTTTTTTTTAACAACCTTATATGATATCAAAATAACTAGTATATTTTATAGCATTATCCAATATAAAACTATTAATAGCCTGACTAATTTATGTTTAAACACATCTCTAGTAAATCTTGAACATATAAATGTCTTGATATTTTATCAATATAAATATCACACATGAAAATGTATCTCATTGTTTTATGATACAATTATATTATTTAACATTTTGCATTATTTCTATTTATTTGAGAATATTATTTTAAATTTCCAGGTCAAAATGCCTGATAATGATTATACTATAAGGAGTCGAAGAATACCGAGAAACAAACAACCTAAGTCTACTACTGGAAACAATTTAAGTACAAATTATGTTTGAATATTATGGTCTTTCATATTATTTATCTTGTTATAGTTCATTTTATTTTATCATCTATGTTATTTTAGGCTACATCATCGAGGAGATGCTTGGATTATTCCATTGAGGATGATATTGTGGTGGGGGTACTGATTCTACAGGTCAGCCTACTACTACACCGCTTGAGACACCAGAAGGTCATCCTCCCATTATGCAACCTCCATATTATCCATATTCACCTTTTCCATATCCCTTTTTTCCTGCACCCACATCGGATGGTAGTTCTCAGACTCCCATCCCTCATTTTCCATTCCCACCATCCACTGTACAAGGTATTGTGCCCCCATATATCCCACCTCCATATCCATATCCATATCCACCCTCTTCGGTATAGGTTTATCCATCAGGTTTTCTTCCTCCATCAATACACTTTTCATTTACTATACATAGTAATCTTTTAGATATCTCACCTACCATAGAGGCTACCCCCCTCCAGACGCAGTACTTTAGGGGTCAGCAGATCCCCCATCTAACGGTATTTGTTAAATCATTACTATTACTAACTAATGATAAATTCATATATATTATTTTCTTTTATTTTTGGTTTGATGATTAGCTCCAGAATCTACCAGATAATGAGGCCGCACAAAAATGCACGAGGTTTGGAATCGACACACGCAAATCATAGATTATTACAATTTGGACAATGATATACTTAATTAAAATGGCATGGAATGTAAAATTTTTATGGGAACACTTTCTAGACACAACAATATCATTCCGGTTCAACCGATAAGTTGGAAGGAAATGGGAAACAAATAAAGGAAAAATCATGGGAAGATATTTGGGTAATTAATGTTAATCACCTTATATATATATATATATAAATTTATAATATTTTCTTAACAAATATTTTGTCCATTGCAGCTTCGATTTAATTTTCCTGATGGACAAAATGAAAAGGCTGTAAGGATAATGGATTTAGCTGAAATGTGGTGAGCCTACAAGTATGATTTATATCTTGGTTTGTAAAAGAGATTTGGTACAGATCTATAATAAGTATTGGTGATTCAAGATTTCCCAATATTTCAATATAAAGAGATGATCATCTATTAGAAGAGTCCAGTATTTAAGGTGTTTGTTAAATTTATATATATATATATATATATATTCATTTATTTATTTTAAATCAATTTAAAATTACTTGTTTTATTTATGTTAATTAATTTATATAATTGTTTGTTTATTGCAGAAATAAAATAGAAATAAAACAAACAAGAGTGAAATGAGACACATTTATACTCACGGACACACTTCATTACCAGATCATGAGCAGACGAAGGTAATTTAACATTTAAAATATTTAGCTTTGTTTTGTGTATTTTTTTAACTTCCAATTTTGATATATTTCTTTTTTTTCTTTCCATAAATCGTTATTGAATATCAAATGTCACGTTCCTTGCATAACATTGTTTTGTACAAGCCGGAAAAAGAAAGATGGTATTATGCCAAATACTGACACCGAGAAGGCGATTATAAGTATATTTCAATTTATTTGATTTTTGATGAATTTAATTCCTTATATTATTTTATAATTTTAATATATGTTATATATCAATCAACATAATTCTTTAGAGGCATTGGCAGAAAAAGAACCTGACAATTTGGGCCCAAACGATCATCTACATCAGGTATTAGGAGATGAGCATCAGGGTAGAGTGCGTTGTCAACCTGGGAAGATGATTGTACCATCTCTATACTGGTATTCTAACGTTTCTTCGAGTACAGGTTCTGGTTTTGTCACAGTGGAACAAATGAATGCCGCAATCAAAGAAGAAAGTCAAAAATCAGAATAGGTGATAACTACAAATATGATGAAATTTATGTCTTCCCTTTCTTCTACACTTCCACCAGAATCAGCTGCAATGGTTGATGCCTTTTTAATGTCAATGCGTTCTGCTAATGTAGATTCTTTTGTCGAAGCCGGAGCTGGAATTAGTACTGGACCCAGTGCTGGTGTCGGTTCGTATGCAAATGCCAATGATGATGTTGGTGGTGTGAGAGGTGGTGATGGTGTTTCTGTATGAGGTGTGGATGAGGGTTATCCTGATTCTGATGATACTGATATTAAGACTGACTTTTGATGTAAATTTTATTTTTGGATTGGTAATGTATGACGAGTTCCTTAAGACATGGGATGGTGTGTTTCATGGCCATGTTCTTGAATGGGTTTCTTTTCCTGGTAAGGGATTCATGCTTGAGAATAAAAGTTAGCATGTCGGGGATGGAAGATTGATTAGTCGAGTGGTGACTACATAATATATCAATGATGATTATTTCATGACTCTATAGGCTCATAAGATATATCTTAAAAGAAAAATCCCCTAAAGGATTAGGGGTTTTTATAATTTCTTAGTCAACTGTATATGAAAGAATTTACACTACTACAAATAACAAAACACTACTTAGATTCTTGGTGCCTCATTCTTCCCCAAACTAATAAACTTTTGTAAGGTTGAGTCAATGTTGTTAGGCCCTAATAGAGTAACAGAATTGTTTTACTAGTATGATTGTTTCATCTTTATGCCTTATCCCATAATAACTAGGAAAATTGTAAAAAATGGGTGGCGTTCTTTTATTAAACATTCATACAGAATCTCTCTTCATGGTGGAGTTGTTATGGATTGTGTATATGATTTTATTATTTTAGATTCATATTCCCCTTACCATTTTTTCATCCATTTCATTTTCATTTAAATGGTTTCTCTGCTCCCGTCATCTAGTGTGTGGCGAGAAATACACCATAGAAGTATTCACCAATTTAGGATTATATTTTCACATGAGGACACAAATAATGAGACTATAACTTTTATTATTGGAGCAATTTTATTTATATATTAGTGTTACTATTATCATGTATGGGTGGAAGTGTACCTAGGTGGAGTCAAGGATAGGCTAGTGCTTCTAGTAGAAAAACAATTTTTATCACCGAACCACCTATCTGCATCAATAATGGAGTTGATTTAAGACTCAATTGATCCTTAAAGGAATCATACTCATCCAGGTGATGACCATCGCATTAATGTTAAATTGTTTATTTAGAACTATAGGCTTTTAATATGATAGTTGGATGATGTATCATTTGATAAAAGAGCACATTGAACCTCCTATCTTTATTATTAACTACTTATACAAATCATTCCACAATATTATGTTTCTACCCCAGTTGCTGGAGAGGAAAAATGATGTAGGTTAATATAGTAGTATTATATCACCATAATCACTAAGAACCCCCTAGAAACATTTGGTGAACAATGGGAATGTCTTAACTATCTCTTTCATGATTTGGGGGTGGGCATCGTTGATCCCCAGCCATTGTATGACATCATGAGAAAAATTTTTACATCCCAGCAATAATTGTCTAGTAAAGTGTATTATGTTATTTAGATTATTCTAATACTCTAGATGAACTAGAAAGGGAAGATTATGGGGAAATAGAATAGATTCATTATATAATATTTGTGCTGCTCAATGGAATAAGCAAGGTGGGTGGTGCTTCGATGTTCAATTGACGCTTCATGTTTGTCTCTCACTGCCATGAAAATTTAAGCAGATTAACACTCACTATAGTCTAATCACAAATGTATTCTATTTAATCCTCATACAGTCTCTAGATTGTGTTAATTAATCCTTTTTTATGAACATTATCAATAAATTAATGTTCTAATCATTTCATATCTTTGTCCAGATTTATTTTATTTATGATGTACATTATAATTATTTGATCTAATGTTTCATAGATCATTAATGATAACAATCCATTTCATAATAAAAATTAAAACTGAATTTTTGTATTTGAATGCTTAAATCTCAATATATTTTTCTTGAGAAACCCTAATGAATTCTCACTGACAAGATATTATATACTAATGTATCTGCTACAGTTTTCCTGTGATAAGGATATGAATTTAGATTTTTCTCAGGACTCCCATTTATATAATATATGACTTGGTAAATTTTTCTCCTTTTCTATTTTTTAATAGTTGATATAGAATAGGGAATTAAAATTTCATGCCAATTATGAAGAGAATTCATTTTTTCCCATGATTACCTTGTCAAATTTTCAACCTAATGGGAATGGTGTATTTTTTATTTAGATATTATAATGTCTTTAAAACATGACCATTCCTCTATTTTATTTCAATGTCTTCTTTCTTAGAATATATCCTCCAATCCTTATTGAGGATTACATCAAAAAGGTTTATTTCCAGAATTAGGAAATCCCCTTCTAGATTGACCCTTGAAAGAGTGAGAGGGAGGACAGACACCTGAAACACTAATCATTCTTCTTATTAAGAATGTTTAGTAACTAAAACTCATATGGTATGATATCAATCATAAATTTCAAAAAATCTAGAATAAAGTAAGAAATAATGGAGTTAAATTCACTATTATCAAACAATTCAAAAACAATAGACTATACCTTAAGATTAGTAAATCAAACTATCACATTCCATGCATCTGATTACACTAATTTTTTGATCAATATCATTAATATTTACCATATCTTATTGGGAATGATAAGTACTACTAACATATAGATCTACCTTAATCTAACTATGTCTAGTATTAGATATATCCCTACTGCCATGTCTTCTCAATCGATAAGCTTCTTCCCTTGATGGTTCTGACTGGGTCGTCATTCCCCTAGAGGTTGTGAAACCCAAAACACTTTTGTATGAGTCTCCAACATTATATAACCCCAAAAAATTCCCCATTAGTTTACAATGATAGAAAGAGGGTGGTAGGGGGTGGGGCAGGGGGGTGTTGGTGCAGGGGTCGGGGGGTGAAAGAGCATCTTGATAAAAAAACATCATGAGTTTTTAATAATAATAGATGATGTTGATTCGATGCTTGGGTTATTCATCACAGTTTAAATCATTGTGATTTGAGCTGAATGAGTGATGTTTGAAAAATAAAGAGCTTTATTAATGATCATCTCATTATATCACCCACTCACATAGGTTGAGGTCCCATATCTCATCTCATATCACCAATCTATTCTTCAAGTCAGGTCTCTTATCATATCATGTACCACTACTATCTCATTCAAGACATGGCCTACATGAATACAGTAAGGGAGTATGAAATACATAGAGAACAAAACCATAACCCTATAACATGGCTATCCAGTAAGCCATACCTATTTCCCCACTAGAGGATATCCCACTATAAAACTCATAATCATTTATTTTTTCCTTTATTAGATTTGGTACCCAGTGTACCTAGACATGGTTATTGATGGGTCTTAAAATTAAGTGGAATGGACTAGAAAACCTTTAACTGCTACTTGATTACCCCATGAACCACCTTAACACCTAAATAGGCATGAAAACTTCACAAGAGACATCCCAACGCTCAGATTGTTTTTCTAAATACCACTTCTTGAAACTCTCACTACATGGAGACTAAAAATTCAATTTCATTTGAATTCTCTGACTCATAATGATATAGGTAATTATAAATTCTACATGAAATGGATACACATATTTAGAAAGTATTTTGGATTATACAACAAATCAAGATTTATTAATCATAATGGAAATAAATACTTATTCCAAATTCAAGATTGGATTCCTCAAAATCATCCATCATCCTGATCTAGGGAAAAATGTTTTTTCTGAAAAAAATCCCGAATGATCCTTTATACACATATTTCATTCAGTGGTTGAAGTGGAATGGAATGTGGAGGGTGGGTAGGGGGTTCATGGGGTGGGTAGGGTGGGTGTAGGGTTGGCAGGGGGTGGGCAGCGGAAGGGGTAGGGTGCAGGGGGCATGGGGTGTGCTGGGGGCAGGGGAGGGGGTGTGCAGGTGGGGGGCAGGGGGCAGGGGGTTGCTGGGGGGATGGTTGTCCAGGTGGGGGGGGGGATGGGGGTGTGCTGGGGGGGAGGTAGGGGCAGGGGGGCAGGGAGAGGGGGTGTGCACATGGGGGGGGGGGGGGTAGGGGGTGCTGGGGGCAGGGGGAGGGGTGTGTGCAGGTGGGGGGGGGGGGGAAGGGGAGGGGGTGTGCAGGTGGGGGCAGGGAGAGGGGGTTGCTGGGGGGAGGGATGTACAGGTGGGGGGGCAAGGGAGGGGGCAGGGGGTGTGCAAGTGCTTTATTTTATTACAGATCGTTAGCCTACTCTCATTTGAATTTGGTATGATTTATTGGTTTTAATTTATTATCTTATTTATTTTCAGATTTTCCTTGCTTATGGTTTAGTTGTTTTGATTTATTGAATATGATACAGTTTATTTGATTTGTTATTTATTCTAATTTTTTGCATTATATTTCTAATTTTTCAATTATTATGTATAGATATTGTTCAATGTGTTGGATGAACATCAGTACAAAGGTACAATGTGATTATCATTTATGTTTTCTACTATTTTAACTGTCTCCATATTTAATCCACTTTTATTACAATATTTTGTACCCCTAATTTATGCATTCAATAAATTCAATATAATCAATATTAATGCATTGTTTTGATCCAGCATACAAGGGGACATGGTGGAGTAACACTAGATTTTGGAGAAATACACCACCGTGGAGGGTACAACGTGATTATCATTTAATAAACTGTAGCTTTTGTAATCTCACACAACATTTTTTTATTGTTTCATCATGTTTCAAACATATTTTTATTTTATAAAATCTGTTATATCTCCACTACGCACATATTAGTTTAACTAGTTATTTCCAAAAAAAATTGTACATTCAACATAAAAATCTTCAGCAGGGGGGCTGTCCCGGGGGTCCAGCAGGGGGGGGGGGGGCTATCCAGGGGGTCCAGTAGGGGGGGGGGCTGTCTAGGGGGCTCCCGCAGGGGGGGTTCTGTTCGGGGGATCTTGTCAAGGGTGGGGGGGGGGCTGCTGTCCAGGGGGATCCAGTAGTGGGGGCTACTGTCCAGGGGGTCCAATAGGGGGAAGTGCAGTGGGCTGGGGGTGTGTAGTGGGCTGGGGGGGGAAGTACAGTGGGCAGGAGGGAAGTGCAGGGGCAGGGGGTATTTGTTTGTGGTTCGTGATTAACCAGTTCATTCATTATGCTTATTTGGCTAGTATTATACCAATAATTAATGGCTTTAAAATTTGTTCTCTATGAACTCTTATATACATGACTCTACATCTGTGTTATATATTATTAAACATTTGGGTTCAGGTTTATTATTGTATAAGAACTGTCACTTACGTAGTCCAGTTTGGTTCCACCTTGAGGTAGGATCCCTCTTCTAGCCCCTTTAATTCTAGAATTCTTTAAATTTAATTTGGCTTCTTACTTAACTCTACTTAATTATATTAAATTGCATATCTTGAATAAGTGTTCTTTAATATAATTTTTTCAATTGATAATGTCATGTTTTTATAATAAAACCCCTCCAACAGAGTTGTGTTGTCTACAAAAACTCACAGTGATAGTTATGTTGATATAGTTGCTTAAATTATTACATTTGATTTGTGCTGAATGTGTTTTAAAATAAATGTTAAATATAATTAAATAAATTATGTGATAAAGAAATGCCATGATTTTATAAAAAAACCCCTCCAACGGAGGTGCTCTATCTTTTAAACCAAAGAGTAGTGATAATTATTTGTATCATGTTTAGATTTGGTTTGAGTCTTTCTTATGACTCTTCCTGCTCCCTTCACCCCTGGATGGATGATGCTGCCCCGCAGATGTCGCTAGACCGGGCTAAAATTCAATGGCCACGCTGCGGTCACACTGCGATTACACCGCAGCCACACCATGATTTGTCCCTGATCCAGGACGACAGCCAGCGACAGTTGGCAGTGATAGTATTCCATGAGTCTTGTTATCAATTTTGAGACTGACTAATCACAATTTCTGCGAGCGGAGAAATGATCGGAATGTTGCGATGCCTCCTCCCACTCCCTTCGCTCCTGGCCGGAATAAGATGCCCTACGGATGTTGTTGGACCAGGCTGACACACCACGGTCATGCTGCGGTTATGTCGCGGTCACGCCGCGGTCATGCCGTAGTCACGCCGCAGTCACGCCGTGGTCACGCCGCAGTTATGTCGTGGTCACACCGTGATTTGGCCCTGCTCTAGGATGACAATCCACAACAGTTCGCAGTAATAGTATTCCTTGAGTCTTGTGATCAATGTTGAGACTGGATAATCACAATTTCTGCCAGCGGGGCAACGACTGGAATTTTTCCCTACCTCCTCCCGCTCCCTTCACTCCTGGCCGGAAGATGCTGCCCTGCAGATGTTGCTGGACTGGGATAACATGCCGCGGTCACACTGCCATCATGCCGCGGTTACGCCGCGGTCATGCCATGGTCACGCCATGGTCACACCACGGTCACGCTGCGTTCATGCCATGGTCACACCGCGGTCACACCCCGTCACGCCGTGGTAATGCTGTGATTTGGCCCTACTCCAAGACGACACCCCACGGCGGTTCACAGTGATTGTATTCCAAGACTCTTGTGATCAATGTTGAGGCTAACAAATCTCAATTTCTTCCGGTGGGCCGAAGACTGGAATGTTGCCCTGCCTCCTACTGTTCCCTTCACTCCTAGCCACATAATGTTACCCCGTGGATGTCGCTGGACCGGGCCAACATGCTGTATTCATTTCGCGCTCACGCTGCGGTCATGCGTCGGTCATGCCGTGGTCACACCGTGGTCATGTCGCGGCCACGCTGTGATTTGGCCCTGCTCTAGGATGACAACGCTCGACTGTTTTCAGTGATAGTATTCCATAGTAAAAACACTTAGAATCAAGGGTAGAGACAAAAAATATGTAAGGAAGAATAAAAAAGGGAACCTACATTGGTGTGTTTAGTTTATACAAGCATGAAGGATGGAAAGGGGGAAAATCATTAAATGTGAGGAGGTAAGAAGGTTCATTTTACACTTTTTAATGAATTATTTTCATTATTCATGGTTAGGCAGAATAGTTTGATAAATAATGTTCAAATAAATCATTTGGAACTACTTATGAAAAATATAACCACATGGTTGTTCCACATAGTGTACATACCATATTATAAACTCGTAGAATAACATTCTTAAGAATTAAAACATGTCAAACTATTTTTCTTGAGACTCACATGGCTTGTTCCAAAACATGTGAAACTTGTACATGAAAAATCATACTTGTTCAAAAAGAACTGGAATTTCTAATCTCTTAGGACCATTCATGGTTTCCCTTATACCATGCAAAAAAACTGTGTCAGATAAAAAAATTTCTAGAATATCCAAAATTTCTAGAATTTCTACAATTTCTAGAATTTCCAAAATTTCAAACATAACTCAATAAAATTTACTTACAACAAAATAAGATAGAAATCTCTAAATAATAAACAATAATGTTCCTTTAGAAAGTGTCATAAGAATGTTTCTTATAGAAGACACTTTATTTGACAAACCTTATAGTTAAAGAAGTTGTAGGAAACCTCTTTATGAAGTAATATAAGAAAAGTTCCTTAACAAAATCAGATGGTGTTTTGTTATTTCTAAAGATATAAACATCTTGAAGTTTATTATGATCTATGTTGAACGGAAAATGTGAGGATTTATAGAGAGACATTACTGGAAGAACATTTTAGGATAGATACTATGTATAAAGTTTGATTTACAGATACTACACACTTATGTAAACTGTGTGAAAAGTATAAAAGAGAATAAGTGAAATTGACACTATAAAAGAAATTCATCAGACTCACCTTCTAGTTGAATTACCTATAAAAAAAGTTGCGGATGGTGAAGACTTGTTGAAGTTTGTACAAAAGGGTAACGCAATGAAAACATTTTTAGAGGCTGGGTCATTGGTAAAACATTTGTGAGAAGAAACGAATAAACCAGAAAAATAGTTCATAAAAACTTCTATAAAAAAGTTTGTATATTTTCCTTAGAATTAACAAACACAAAACATTAGATGAATCCTTTCGGATGAACCTGATTCTGTTTGATTTTTCTATATAATATTTTCAATGTATAATAAGACATAATCAATATTTACTCAATGATAAATGGGGATGATTCTTTGAGAAAAGTACCAAGGAGGAGAATTTGTAACAATAGTTGGGATAGAAAGTGTTAGCTGAAGTCCTAGAGAATAATAGAATAGATAATTACAAACATACATGACTGTATAGATAATATATAAGAATTCCAACATGGGTGCATGAATTTAGAAATGTATCATAGGATATATGTGTCCATATAAGAAAACAATAGACGTATAAATTCCTAGGAGGTTTAAATAAACTTCATAAAGTCCTTAAATTTGTAGATTCTATAGATGGTCATACAAAGTTCCATAAGATAAAGTTTAATTTAATTAAAAGAAGGTTGAATATACTATAGAATTCAAGATTAATTATAAATATTATATAAATGATAATAATAATTCTAAGAAAATTCAAACACGTATACAATTCATAATTTTAATTTTAGTTATTGGGAAAGTTAAATTGAGTTCCGACCAATTATATTTTGGGAGAACCTATATAAAGGGGTGAAAGTAAACACATAAAAAATAATATTTATATCTAAAAAAATAAAACCCTAATATGTGAGGTGACATTCATCATGAGGATAAATATAGCTAATAGATCATATATAAGAGTATATATTTGAATTGTGATGTTGATTAATTTTTGGGGTTAGTTTTAATATATCAAATTATATTATGTTCTTCTTTATTTCGGTAGGTGAGTGGGTCCCAATAATGAGATAAAGTGGTAGTGGTTTGGAGAGATCACATCGTCTATGGTGATACTTTTGAGATATATTCTATAACAAATATTTATTTATGGTATGATATTAAATCCATTAATGATGTGAGATATGTTTATGTGTGAGTTTTATAGTTCACATACAGTAATATATATTAATATTTCCAAGATATATCATATACTAATATATTATTTTTAGTGTATTCTTGTGAAAAAGTTAGTTGATGAGTCCATGTATCATTGTTTGGCATTTATGATGTTCAATGTCAATCCTAGAATTTTAATTGGTCTTTTTCAACAATTAAATTTTCAATAGTTGAAGTGGTAGGACATTTGGATGTATTTTATAATCGGTTTTCCATAATATTTGGGTGGATGTGACATCATCTTGGTAGACATGGATTTATTAATTAATTGAGACCATTTATCAGGGATTGACTAGTCGAGTGTCGTGCATACATTGGAGGCTCCATGTGTAAGATTTAGTAATACTTGACATGGTTATCAAGTTGATTATATCTAATATAGGTACCTGTTTTACCTCACAAGTGTTAAAGAGCATGAAATATTATTTTGGATCTCATTCATGCCTCAATATTACTTTTCATCATCAGATATATGTGTAGTTGAAGAGAATTATCCAATTGATAGAGTACATGTTAGAAGAATTTCTTCTTGATTTTAGAGGATTTGGGTAAATCATTTTTCATTGGTCAATGTTTCCAAAAATGATATATATTAATCTTCAGTTAGCATTTCACCATTTTATGTATTGTATTGGTGTCCTTGTATATCTTCATTATGTTGGGTTACGCTTGGGAAGGTTATAATTACTAAACCAGATTTGGTAAATAGAATAATAGAAAAATTTAGGATATAATTGAGTGGATAAATTCTACTCGAGACTATATTAACACTAATATAAATTAGAGTAGGGGACCACTATATGTCAATGCTAATATGCATGTGTTTCTAAATTTTTCTTCTCATTATGGGTAGTAGAGGTAGTAATATTCTTCCCTAATTTTTTAGCCCTTTAAATGTGATAGAATATATAATTATTCATATTGGTTATCACTTCTTATTTATATGGTTTGGATTCATGAGGTATTCCATGTTTCATATCTTGAAATATTTCTTCATTGTGACAGCTATATCACTGATTGTGGTGAGTTGGATACTAAAAAGGATTCCACATTTAAGGAATATATATTTAAGATTCTAGATCAATATAAGAAGGTAATCTAAGTTCATTTAATTATATTATATATTTTTATATTGAAAAGTTATTGGTTAAAATATTTAAATATGAGTGAGAGTTATAGATTCGTTCTTAATGTCCAATTATCTATTTTGTTTTTATCATTATTTTCAGGTTGATATTTTTCTATATAGAGATAATTAAGGTTTTTATTCAACTTTATATTGTGTTCGTGATTTTGTGATTGTAAAATTATTATATGATAGGTATATAATGGGTATTTTGGTTTTTAAGATTGTTTTACTCGGTTTAGTTTTGATTCTGAAGGAATATAATTGTATGAGACAAATCTAATATAGACACTCATATTTTCCTAGTCTTCTATGGTGTGGTAGGAATGTATTAAAAGCCTCAAAATAGATTTAATAAGTGTCTTGTAAATAGATATATGATTTTATATATTTTAGGGGAAACTAAATCCAAATTTGTACATCTCCTCGTCATGTTTTAATCAGGGTTTCCATAGTTAAAGTAATGATTGTATAGTTTTTCAATAGAAAAAGGTATTTCGGTATATTCTAGATGTTTTGGGATATATTATTTAATTGTCTTAAAATTATTATTTTCATTGAATAGTGAAAATTTATTGATACATTGTCATCAATTCCATGAATAAGATTAGGATAATACTATGAAAAAATAGGCATGTTAATATAGTTGAATATTGGAAAACCTCTTCAAAATTAAATTAATTCAAATGAATTATAGAGATTCGATCACATTAATAATTAGAGAATGGAATTCCTTCCTGAATATGTGAATATTATGTGGCTATAATCCTTTCATAATCAATTAATGGGATTCCGTTTTAGATATTTGGATCTCATGTGGTTCGCCTCCATTTGCAGTTAGAGAATGGGATTTCTTCATGGCCTCTTAGATCTTATGTGACCCATATCCTATTCTGATTAGATAATTGGATTCCCTCATAAAATTGATCCTTTTATATTGTCCAATATATAAAATCTCACAAATCCTAATATTTGTTTTATAAATATACCATATAGAATTAATTTTTAGGAGTAATGGGTTTTTAGAGCCATGAACTTTAAGAAATCACATCATTTTTGAGAAAAACATCATGACAAAGGATCAAAAGATTAAATCCCATCCCTTAACTCTAATATAAGTATAAAAGTGTAGGGAAACCATTCACATTAATGATTATTGGAGTAGTATAGTAGAAATTTTCATAACACATGAAAATTTAATGGCGCACCATCCCACAACATTTCTTAGAGAAGTGTAGTACTTCACATAAAAATTACATCTCATGAATACCTCCCATATTATTTATTTAGTACATTTAAAAAATGATTCCACCTTGTAGTATGTGTTACCCTCATCATAAGATTCTATCTCTGTGTAATATTTGTCACATGGTAACCCCTTTCATGAAACACTTTTCCTCTATGAAGCTCATGTATAATACGCACACAAACCTCTTCTTAACACCTCCTTCTATATAAAATGGATCAATGTGGTTTATAGTTTCTTATTTATAAGACACAAAATATTCCATTACTTTGTACCTTTAACCTATTAATCTACTCTACATGACATAAAACTATTAGGAATTGTTTATGGAATCATTAAAATTAAAAGTTACATCATCGGTCCTAGATTCAAAACTTAAAAAATAAAATCATTGGTCAAGGATTTAAGACATTAAAATAAACCGAAATATTCCTTGTAACATTAAAAAAAGGGGTTGAGTTCCTTGATAACTGAAATCTAATGATATATTTTTTTGATTCCCTTCATATGGGTACCTAGGAACCCATTTTCTTGGGCCCAATCCCAACATCATAAGACCGGAAACCTCGTTATATGGTGATAAGCTTTAGTGTTCCTAACTATAAAAATTTAAAACATACCATAAGAAATTAAAAAGATAAATGTGGATAACCTATCATGAAAAAATGATATAAAAAATTCTTTAACTTAATCAATCATTTTCATAGCAAGGGTACCCATAATTTTTACTGGAATGGATTTCATGAACATAATTGAAATATATAAGAGACTTGGACTAAACAACATACTCTTATATGTAATGAGTCAACCTATCATCCTGTATATTTCATCTTTTATTCCCAAAAATAACCAAACAATCCTTCGATGGAAAATGGTGGAAACAATAGTAAACTCAATGTGAAATACATTACTTGTGAAAGTGATTTATTCACCATGCATTCGAATGTTTGATACTACATTGATTAGTTTCATGGTTATTTCTAAAATAGCATCCAAATAACATACTGAAATAAGATACTAAAAAGATTCATTTCCCCATCCAAGTTGGTGCCAATCATAGGAAATATAGGGCTTCCATACACTACTTGTCAATGACACCCAAACCATATGTTTCTATTATAATGAATTTCATAACTCTATAACCTCGATTAATTTTATCACAAAATCATTCCTACAATGTCATGTGGGGAATCAAGTGGTGAGGGGTATTTCAAAATATAATTATTCCCACATTTAATATAGTCTATGTTGTCTTGGAAGATTTAAATCCCCTCTGACCATACTATCAAATATTGTTTTACAAGGGTAAGGTATCCTCAGTCACCATGTAACACCCCAAGATTTCATAGTGTGTTATTTCTTCAAAATAATTCAATAACTTGCACTACATGCAACACCGAGTTCAATCACACCATGACTTAAAAAAAAATCCATTCAAAAGAGGTTATGAATAGTATTATCTAAATTTTAAACTTTATATAATCCTTATAATTTTAGAATCCATATTATGAGTTTCTTAGATATAATGCAAGAACAAATTCATTTTCAGTATTGCACTTTTATCAACTTTTAATAGTGAACCCTTTTTAAATACAATATTTTAAACTTTTTGACTAAATAAGGACATCAAAAAAATTTAAAATGAAACATCCCAACCTTCCACGGTACGCTTTCCTTTGAATAAAACAATAGCGTGTGTTGTACGCAACCTCGAGTTCTAACACACACCACAACTAATTAAACTAGCCGTTGTGAATAGTAATACCTACTTTTTGAAATCATATATATTTTATATTTCAAAATGGACTTCATTTTTGGATTCGGAATATCGAAATTAGTCTAGGGTGAAATTTTGGTACTTTTCGGATAACTTTCATATTTTGATGAATAGTGAAAATTACTAAATTTTAATTAAAAACAACTTTTTTAATCAAAATAATTAATAGTGATAAATTATGAATTTGAGTGGTTTTAAAGTATATTTAGAATATATTTTTACCATTTAATATAATGTTGGTCATTGGACATAATTTTACAATTAAACCAAACATAAACAAGTGTCAATCTTTTGATAGTTATTATCTCTTAAAAACACGCTTTTTGTTTTGATAGCGGGAATTAATTTTAAATTAATTTTTGCCACTTCTGTGTTTTGAATTTAGAAAAATGGATTCCATATTTGGAATCAGGATGTTCAAATTGTGTAAAAAGGTAACTTTTATTTTTAGACATTTTGAATAATTACTGCGGTAAATATTTTATTTACCATGGTTAAAGGGTAAATCCGGTAAATAAGGGTTAAAAAATAATATTATAATAATACAAAATTACCCTAAAACGTGTCCTAACCTTATTGGTGGACACATACCCGACCATGGGCATCCTTGGGTCAATTTGGGGACCCCTTGGAGCCACTTGTATGTGGTAGGGACACATTATATTAATAAAGTTAAAATAAAAATAACAATGGCATAAGCTTACATCTTTTAGAAGAACAATTTTTACATAGGGTTATACATGTTGGATTTTCGATTATAAATATTAATTAGAAAGATAAAAAGATTTCCTACATAATGATGTTTTATTTATAATTTTTAGACATTAAATAATTTATTTTATTTATGACACAATGATGATGCAGTAATTACTAAAATAGTAAAAAATTAACATAATTGATATTATAAATACCCAAATAAATATAATATGAAACTTTTAATGAATTACACTAATTTTATAGGATAATATGATATATTAGGATTGATTTAATTGACTTTGTTTGAAGTAATAAATCTGTTATGAGTTTCACAAAAATCAACTATTGAATAGTGTCAAAATTGACATAAAAGAGTTCTTAAAACAAATATTATATTATTAATTGATATTAAATTCCTAAAAATCTAAGGTTCGTCCAAGAGACTTATATTATGATAGGTTAATCATTAATGGACCACTTGGGGGTCTCTTGGATGTATATAGTAAGTTTATTAACCATATTATATAAAAATACAAAGAGACATTGTAAAAGTGAAACTAATTAACTTAGAGTTAATACTTAAAGATAAGGTTAATATAAGTACCCAAACCTGTATAAATTATATTGGATGAGTTGTTTTCGACCTATCCCCACCTCATCCTTTGAATAGTCAACTTTGGAGCCTTTGGAAACCGAATATGAATTTATTATAAATTAATATTTCTAGCTTTTCCAAAAGTGCCCCTCACCCCTCTTATAAAAGGGCACTCCTCATTCTCTTTTCCTCACACCTCTCAAGCCACTTGGCTCGTCCAAACTCTGCCCAACTAAGCTCCCCAAATCCCTCTCCTCCTCCTTGAAGCTTCCCTTTAGGCAGAAAGCATTTCAAGAAGTCCTTTGGTTCCAACCAAAGTGAGTTACCTAAATTAAAGGTGACGATTTCTCTTAAATTATTTTTATTTATTTTGCTTCTTCAACCCCCAAACTCTTTTTATTTCCTTTATTTTGTAACAACACCACTATCCTCAATATACTAGGATGTTGTTATAATAAGGATTCAAACTACACATACACACAACTCCATCTAATGGATGATGAACATAATGTTTCTGTGGATGGCAAACTAACGCCTCACGAAACGATGATTGTTCAAATACATCTTACTGCCTCTCATGGTGGCCATTATGATGGCACTGTAATTAAATATGATATTAATGATATATATTTTATATATAAGCTTCTGTAATTCCATTTTATTTCATACCATTATTCGTTTCATGTTGTATATACATACGATAATTTCATTTGAGGAAGTGCGGACTACCGCCCCCTTAAAATGATATGACTCGTTCATACCACACATGGAACGTATAAAGGATGGTGTTAATGAACTTAAGTAACATATATAAAATATTATATTATACTGGAATAGTAATATACCTATGTATCATTTGTATTCGATTCTTTTAAAATAAAAATTAAATGGAAGTAGCGTTCGTGCGTACGTACGGACTACCGTCTCCACGAACGCGATGAGATTCATTCTCCATCGTATCCATTCAAGTATAATTATCATTTGATGATTTAAAAATGATGTTTAAGGACTTTACACCATTCTGGATTTGAATAATATACAACTTATCCTTTACAAACATGTCTTACGTAACAAAACATACAAAAGCAAACAAGTAAGTTCACACCCGAAACAACGATAATACTAAAATATTATTATCAAATCAATATTAAAAGATCATATATGATATCATATTAATGTATATGATTCTTGTATAATTTAATAACAATTATTTCACCATTATACAGGAGGTTAACCTACCCCAACCAAGGAAAAGTACAAGGTAAGGGTTATTTCACAATCTCTTCATTATCCGAGGTTGCTTATACGTAATAATCTACTGGGATCTCTTTATCATCCACATCCATGTTTCTTAAAAATGTATTTCAAAACATTTTTACTATTTACAAGAATATGGGTTAAATTCATTTATACCCTTGTTTGACTTTTTGTAATAGGTTTATAAAGGAATATTTCCGTCGTTTTCAAAACAAGGTCCTTTTTGACCTTTTCGACAGAATTAAGATAAGAATGTTTTTTTACTTATACGGCGGGTGCGGTTATTTTCCGCCGTTATAAAATCATCAAAGCTTTCCTTACAAGCTTACAAGAATATTTTCAAGAAAATGTTTTATTTTATATGGCTCTTAAATGATTTCAAAAATAGAAAGAGATATTTCTCTAAAAAGTGTTTTGATTTCATCTATGTCAACATCCTTTAATGGATTTTACGTTTATTTGAAGTTGATTTATTATAATACAAAACTTCTATATTGTATTGAAGGTTTTGTGATATGTTTGACTGTGGATGTGCTATTTTATACCATTCATAGTTTATGGTGAAACTATTGACATTTCGTATGCTAGTTTTAATCCGAATGTTTATGTTATATTTCAAACTTTTCTTCAAATGAATGTGCTAAACAAGTATGTTCCGGGTTGGGGACCGGTAAAAGTAAGCCCTCCAGGTTGGGGACTGGTAAAAGTAAGCCCTCCAGGTTGGGGACTGGTTAAAGTAAGCCCTCCAGGTTAGGGACTGGTAAAAGTATGCCCTCCGGGTTGGTGTCCGGTTATTAGAGGCACTCCGGGTTGGTGTCCGGTTATTAGAGGCACTCCGGGTTGGTGTCCGGTTATTAGAGGCACTCCGGGTTGGGTTCCGGTTAGAAGTAACCCCTAGGTCTTGGGATGAGGCCTAGACAATGAAATTAACGTTTGACATTATGAATTCCAACATTATGAAAGTGGTTATTGATATTGCATGTGATTATTCGATTAGTAGAATATCCATGTGAATAAGTAAATGGCATTATTTCATTTCATTTATGCCATACTATGTTTAAAGTTCAAGTTTTAAAGGCTTTTGTTTTAGTTATACATTGCCTTAAATGTTTATTCTTATTTATGAAAGTTTCCGCTATATTGTTATCCTTACTGGGCATTTGAGCTCACCCCTTTTCTATGTTTTATTTTTCCCAGGAAGTGAAGACGTAAGTTATGAATGACCTGCAGGGATATTATGAGGGGATTATAGTGTGTACTGTGAAAACATTATGTTGTTGTAGTAGTTTTTCATTTTATGATGTAATGTAAAACTTATGAATATATCTAGTGTTTCCAAGGCTACTAAACCAATCGGTCTTTCGGGATTTGATCTTTCTTGTGATCATGCCAATGTTATGTAATAATGCACCGACTCTGGGTAGCTAGGGTCGGGGCGTTACAGTTGGTATCAGAGGAAGTTTAGTACAAACCTTGGAAGCTAGATTTAGATAAACTCTGATTAGAGCACGTATACCTAAGATGAACTTTGAGGATTAGTATAGAAGAACTTCCTAGAATTTTGGTATTGTAGAGATTTTGTGAGTTTTCTGAGCAATACATCCCTGTATGGATACGAGCAGGTAGATGCGGCTCTGGCACAGATGTACCTAGGGGTAAAACCCGAAAACACCGCTTTGAGCTAGACTCGAACGGGAACTGGTGCACGACAACGGGCCTTGCTGCACTCTTGGTTACGACACTCCCGGGGGATATGCTTAGGATAACTCTCATTTTCTTTACAAATCATTATGAATGGTTTATGAGTATATACTTCCTCAAAGAAAACATTTTTATGATTATGGATTATATCCATAAATAGTTCAATTTATGTTAAGTGTTTTATAAGTATGGGATTATGTGTTTTGATTCATAAACTGATCTAGTTTATGCCATGGTATAGAAATGGTGCCCAGTAGAAGGAATGAGAACTCCAGAAATACACATGATTCAAAGAGAAGGAAGGATCATATCTTTCATGGTCTTAAGCTAGAATTTATAAGAGAAATAGTCTCCCATGTATTATCATCATATGAAGAAATAATATCATGTGTTGATAAGATAAGTAAAGAGTTTACTGAGTCCTATGGCTTTGAAGGGAATCAAGAGAAGAAAAGGATGGAAGAGAGAAAGATGGATAAAGGGAAAATGGAAAAGAAGAATTTTCCCATATGTGGTAACTGTGGAAAGAAACACCCTGGAACTTGCCTGAAAGGAATGGGAGTTTGTTATAAGTGTAGAGGAAAAGGGCACAAAGTACGTGACTGCAAGGGTAAGAAAATGGTTTCAAATGTACAATGCTTCATTTGCAAGGAGTTTGGACACTATGCGAACCTATGTCCCAGTCATCAGACTATGCCGCAAATGATGCTATTGGATAATAATCAAGTTACGATACTACCACAAATGAGGAGGAATGATTAGAGTTCTTATGTTGATTATGTCAATTGAGTGTTGTATCAACAATGTACTTGTTATAATGATTATGGAGTATATAAGGATTGTACTGTAGTACTATTTCATTAAGGATTTGAGATTGTGTGGAACAAAGAAAGGTGACTCAATAGCAGGATAAATTTTTGGAAAATATGTGGTTGAGAGAATGATAAACCATAATATAGTTCTGATACCGAGTTAGTGATTTTGGAATAATACATGATTGTTTTGGATAAATTATATTGGATATTCTTGACTACCTTGGAACTGATTAATGATCTGTATATTCCATTATTGTTGGGGTTTAAAACATTTTTGGAATGATGAGGTATATCTAGCATTCTATATGGAATAAGGGAGCATGGATGTAATCAATAAGGAATATAGTAATTCAGGAAGTTTCAGTGTATTAAAGGAATACATGATGAAGGTATTCATATGCTATTACGTGGTAAAAAGGATCTACATTATTCTTACCTTCCTTATAAATGTTGGACTGTGAGTTTGGACAGAAGTATTTTGGATATTTCTAGTTTGGATTATTTTGGATTTCCATAATAGGACAACCCGGAGGTCGGGCGGCAACCCGTCGCGTCCGGCAAGGCTGTGAGACTTGAACCCGCAACCGAAGGGAGACAAGGGTGTATCACCTACCACTATCCCACGAGATGTCCTAGATTAAATAAAGTAGTATTTTAAAAGATCTGGTAGATGAATTATAAATTCGTTTATTTTGGAACCCTGTACGAATAGTATAAATAGAATTTTTTTTTACGTTCTATTATCTTTTAGAGTGAAAGATGAGTTTGTGGTAGAAATTTATTAATGGATAAAACTCTAATTATAATGTAAGTATATCTCCATATAATCTTAGCCAATATCATAAATAAATTCCTCATCATTAAGAAAAGGAACTTAGAACAAAAATGTTTTCCTAGATGGTACCTTAAATCATCACTAATTTATGGCTTTGGGATTGTTGGCCTTTTCATAGCCATGTTCTCTACCACTCTCCATCAGATAATTGATGGTTAGATTTTTCTTCCATATCCATATTTTCCTACATGGAACCCTAGTATGTGTTATTTTCGGTAATCTTTATACTTTCCACTCTTTATTTTAAATAGTGGCCTCATTAATTCATTTTTCGATGTGGGATTTCAACTAAGATATTTTGAAACGTCAAAAATGTGTTATCCTAATACCCAATGTTTTGTTGAACCGATGGTATTTCAAATCATCATAGATTGATGAGTTTAAGTACCTCAATTTTATACTTGTTTGTGATTGATGACCTCAATCACTACCTATAAATATTTACGTTTTTCCTCCAATTATACGTCTCTAATTGCCACCAATGTTCTCCTAATCGAGATCATAATTTGGTGGTGACCCTTTCATTTCTCTTTTCCTCGTATTAAGAATAAATTTTAGTAACCCAATTTCCGATGTGGGTTTTCCCATAAAGATATTTTTTATTTTCAACCTTTTATTTTCGAAGAACAATTTCAAATTGCGAGGACGCAATTTATTGAAGGAGGGGAGAATGTAACACCCCAAGATTTCATAGTGTGTTATTTCTTCAAAATAATTCAATAACTTGCACTACATGCAACACCGAGTTCAATCACACCATGACTTAAAAAAAAATCCATTCAAAAGAGGTTATGAATAGTATTATCTAAATTTTAAACTTTATATAATCCTTATAATTTTAGAATCCATATTATGAGTTTCTTAGATATAATGCAAGAACAAATTCATTTTCAGTATTGCACTTTTATCAACTTTTAATAGTGAACCCTTTTTAAATACAATATTTTAAACTTTTTGACTAAATAAGGACATCAAAAAAATTTAAAATGAAACATCCCAAGCTTCCACGGTACGCTTTCCTTTGAATAAAACAATAGCGTGTGTTGTACGCAACCTCGAGTTCTAACACACACCACAACTAATTAAACTAGCCGTTGTGAATAGTAATACCTACTTTTTGAAATCATATATATTTTATATTTCAAAATTGACTTCATTTTTGGATTCGGAATATCGAAATTAGTCTAGGGTGAAATTTTGGTACTTTTCGGATAACTTTCATATTTTGATGAATAGTGAAAATTACTAAATTTTAATTAAAAACAACTTTTTTAATCAAAATAATTAATAGTGATAAATTATGAATTTGAGTGGTTTTAAAGTATATTTAGAATATATTTTTACCATTTAATATAATGTTGGTCATTGGACATAATTTTACAATTAAACCAAACATAAACAAGTGTCAATCTTTTGATAGTTATTATCTCTTAAAAACACGCTTTTTGTTTTGATAGCGGGAATTAATTTTAAATTAATTTCTGCCACTTCTGTGTTTTGAATTTAGAAAAATGGATTCCATATTTGGAATCAGGATGTTCAAATTGTGTAAAAAGGTAACTTTTATTTTTAGACATTTTGAATAATTACTGCGGTAAATATTTTATTTACCATGGTTAAAGGGTAAATCCGGTAAATAAGGGTTAAAAAATAATATTATAATAATACAAAATTACCCTAAAACGTGTCCTAACCTTATTGGTGGACAAATACCCGACCATGGGCATCCTTGGGTCAATTTGGGGACCCCTTGGAGCCACTTGTATGTGGTAGGGACACATTATATTAATAAAGTTAAAATAAAAATAACAATGGCATAAGCTTACATCTTTTAGAAGAACAATTTTTACATAGGGTTATACATGTTGGATTTTCGATTATAAATATTCATTAGAAAGATAAAAAGATTTCCTACATAATGATGTTTTATTTATAATTTTTAGACATTAAATAATTTATTTTATTTATGACACAATGATGATGCAGTAATTACTAAAATAGTAAAAAATTAACATAATTGATATTATAAATACCCAAATAAATATAATATGAAACTTTTAATGAATTACACTAATTTTATAGGATAATATGATATATTAGTATTGATTTAATTGACTTTGTTCGAAGTAATCAATCTGTTATGAGTTTCACAAAAATCAACTATTGAATAGTGTCAAAATTGACATAAAAGAGTTCTTAAAACAAATATTATATTATTAATTGATATTAAATTCCTAAAAATCTATGGTTCGTCCAAGAGACTTATATTATGATAGGTTAATCATTAATGGACCACTTGGGGGTCTCTTGGATGTATATAGTAAGTTTATTAACCATATTATATAAAAATACAAAGAGACATTGTAAAAGTGAAACTAATTAACTTAGAGTTAATACTTAAAGATAAGGTTAATATAAGTACCCAAACCTGTCTAAATTATATTGGATGAGTTGTTTTCGACCTATCCCCACCTCATCCTTTGAATAGTAAACTTTGGAGCCTTTGGAAACCGAATATTAATTTATTATAAATTAATATTTCTAGCTTTTCCAAAAGTGCCCCTCACCCCTCTTATAAAAGGGCACTCCTCCTTCTCTTTTCCTCACACCTCTCAAGCCACTTGGCTCATCCAAACTCTGCCCAACTAAGCTCCCCAAATCCCTCTCCTCCTCCTTGAAGCTTCCCTTTAGGCAGAAAGCATTTCAAGAAGTCCTTTGGTTCCAACCAAAGTGAGTTACCTAAATTAAAGGTAACGATTTCTCTTAAATTATTTTCATTTATTTTGCTTCTTCAACCCCCAAACTCTTTTTATTTCCTTTATTTTGTAACAACACCAGTATCCTCAATATACTAGGATGTTGTTATAAGAAGGATTCAAACTACACATACACACAACTCCATCTAATGGATGATGAACATAATGTTTCTGTGGATGGCAAACTAACGCCTCACGAAACGATGATTGTTCAAATACATCTTACTGCCTCTCATGGTGGCCATTATGATGGCACTGTAATTAAATATGATATTAATGATATATATTTTATATATAAGCTTCTGTAATTCCATTTTATTTCATACCATTATTCGTTTCATGTTGTATATACATACGATAATTTCATTTGAGGAAGTGCGGACTACCGCCCCCTTAAAATGATATGACTCGTTCATACCACACATGGAACGTATAAAGGATGGTGTTAATGAACTTAAGTAACATATATAAAATATTATATTATACTGGAATAGTAATATACCTATGTATCATTTGTATTCGATTCTTTTAAAATAAAAATTAAATGGAAGTAGCGTTCGTGCGTACGTACGGACTACCGTCTCCACGAACGCGATGAGATTCATTCTCCATCGTATCCATTCAAGTATAATTATCATTTGATGATTTAAAAATTATGTTTAAGGACTTTACACCATTCTGGATTTGAATAATATACAACTTATCCTTTACAAACATGTCTTACGTAACAAAACATACAAAAGCAAACAAGTAAGTTCACACCCGAAACAACGATAATACTAAGATATTATTATCAAATCAATATTAAAAGATCATATATGATATCATATTAATGTATATGATTCTTGTATAATTTAATAACAATTATTTCACCATTATACAGGAGGTTAACCTACCCCAACCAAGGAAAAGTACAAGGTAAGGGTTATTTCACAATCTCTTCATTATCCGAGGTTGCTTATACGTAATAATCTACTGGGATCTCTTTATCATCCACATCCATGTTTCTTAAAAATGTATTTCAAAACATTTTTACTATTTACAAGAATATGGGTTAAATTCATTTATACCCTTGTTTGACTTTTTTTAATAGGTTTATAAAGGAATATTTCCGTCGTTTTCAAAACAAGGTCCTTTTTGACCTTTTCGACAGAATTAAGATAAGAATGTTTTTTTTACTTATACGGCGGGTGCGGTTATTTTCCGCCGTTATAAAATCATCAAAGCTTTCCTTACAAGCTTACAAGAATATTTTCAAGAAAATGTTTTATTTTATATGGCTCTTAAATGATTTCAAAAATAGAAAGAGATATTTCTCTAAAAAGTGTTTTGATTTCATCTATGTCAACATCCTTTAATGGATTTTACGTTTATTTGAAGTTGATTTATTATAATACAAAACTTCTATATTGTATTGAAGGTTTTGTGATATGTTTGACTGTGGATGTGCTATTTTATACCATTCATAGTTTATGGTGAAACTATTGACATTTCGTATGCTAGTTTTAATCCGAATGTTTATGTTATATTTCAAACTTTTCTTCAAATGAATGTGCTAAACAAGTATGTTCCGGGTTGGGGACCGGTAAAAGTAAGCCCTCCAGGTTGGGGACTGGTAAAAGTAAGCCCTCCAGGTTGGGGACTGGTTAAAGTAAGCCCTCCAGGTTAGGGACTGGTAAAAGTATGCCCTCCGGGTTGGTGTCCGGTTATTAGAGGCACTCCGGGTTGGTGTCCGGTTATTAGAGGCACTCCGGGTTGGTGTCCGGTTATTAGAGGCACTCCGGGTTGGGTTCCGGTTAGAAGTAACCCCTAGGTCTTGGGATGAGGCCTAGACAATGAAATTAACGTTTGACATTATGCATTCCAACATTATGAAAGTGGTTATTGATATTGCATGTGATTATTCGATTAGTAGAATATCCATGTGAATAAGTAAATGGCATTATTTCATTTCATTTATGCCATACTATGTTTAAAGTTCAAGTTTTAAAGGCTTTTGTTTTAGTTATACATTGCCTTAAATGTTTATTCTTATTTATGAAAGTTTCCGCTATATTGTTATCCTTACTGGGCATTTGAGCTCACCCCTTTTCTATGTTTTATTTTTCCCAGGAAGTGAAGACGTAAGTTATGAATGACCTGCAGGGATATTATGAGGGGATTATAGTGTGGACTGTGAAAACATTATGTTGTTGTAGTAGTTTTTCATTTTATGATGTAATGTAAAACTTATGAATATATCTAGTGTTTCCAAGGCTACTAAACCAATCGGTCTTTCGGGATTTGATCTTTCTTGTGATCATGCCAATGTTATGTAATAATGCACCGACTCTGGGTAGCTAGGGTCGGGGCGTTACACACCACATCTGAACGATTTGGGATCCTATCACTAGAGGGAGTCAATACCCATATAATATATATTTATGAAGTATATAATGACCCCCAATATATCTGGAAATCCACCCAAGTTTTTACTAAGATATATCATACCATTATTGTTTATCATTGTTTTCTTGGGACTAGCCATGGGTGAACCCCACTGATTCATCATTCATAATAAGTTTTGATAAATGGCCATCAAAATGCTTAGACATAATGGTTGAGGTCATTATTTCTCCTTTATTTTTCAATTATCTTTTGTCATTACCCTTTATATAGACTAATTATAATTATATCATTATTACCAATGATAATAAAACCAAACATTCCAATTGAGAAATGATCATATTGAATAATGGTGTGGTAATAGTAAGATCCTAACATAATCTTTTTCCTTTAAAACCTATATATACTTCACCATTCTTAGTTGATAATTTCTATCATATTTCATACTCTTATATTTCATTTATATATTTTTATAGTAAGATTATTATTTATTAGAGTATTCAAGCCTATAGACCTTATATTACTGTATGGATTGTTATTTTTTCTATCTCCTAATATTATTTCTAGTTGTTATATTCAATATTAATTCCATTTGTGTAATGAAATGTAAATATCCTTCTAGGTTATTATATTGTAAAATATAATAAAATAGTCATTAGGAAACATCAATACTTTTATGAAAAAAATAATTTGTTGGTCCATTACAAGGACACCCTTGGGGGATGGGTGATGATATGATATAAGGAATAAGCGATGGAACCCCATCATGTGAGAAGGGATGAATCATGGTGTGTGGACATAAGACTGTTCCATGTTTCCTCTTGTAGTCGGTTGAGGTTTTGTGTGAGGCCTTACCTGGGCTCTTTGGGTTTTTTCTTAGACTTTATAAAAAGTTGACATATAACCTCTCTCCAATGTATCAGATGGGTCATGGTTACAACATGAAATTCTTATATAAAACATTGGTAGTGGTTTAAGGAAGTGGTTGGATTACCTACCATACATCATTAGGTATACATTGGGTTATTATATGAGGTGAATTATTCCTTCCAATATGGGGACCATGTATGGAGGGTCAAGAGTCGTGGTGGCATGGTTATCACATAACAACCTAACTTGTACGATTGTATATGTTTTGTGTTTTATGTCTCCAGGTGAGTGTGTTATATGGACATAAATCAAATTATATATGTATTTCAGGAACATCCATCTAATTAAATACTCCCTCAGTACCAACAAGGAATTAGGTATTTCTACTAGGTCCTTAGACTCACCCCTACGAGTATACTCTACATGGATTTCAATCTACATGGTTATATCATACAATTTTCACATATCACATTGTTATCACTTAGATTCATACACACTGTATTAGTATGGATGGTTATAGAGGATAAGGATTTGGCTATATTATTATATGGGTTAGGATGGAGTTTGAGTATTTAGTTTCCAATTATGGATCAACATGTACTATTTAGTATTCCTTTTATTAATATTAGAAGTTTTTTACGAATTCATTACTTATCCACTAATTATCATTTATGGTTGAGTCATAATATAGATAGATTTAATTATTTATATTTTATAATATGGGGTACTATAGGGCTCTGTGTTTTATTTAAATATTTATTTTATAATATCCAATATAGAGATGGGTCGTGTCAAATTTTCTATCGAATATGTACATTACCTTTATATTTATTTTGAACTCACAGTCTTTCTATGACTATGATGAGCGCTCATCAGTAGTTTAAATCTTCTAGTGTATGTATAAGCATGACTGAGGTTATATAGTTACCCATTCTTGGGTGTTTTTTGGGCGATTCTATAAGGGTCATTAAAAAGTAGTATTAGAGGGTGTCCAAGTATAATATAGTGTAATTGGTAGGGGATTTTGGGTGTCAGAACATAGAAGGAAGATCAAGATCATATATATGAATAATGGAAATGTTTTAAACCCATGGTTTTAGGGGATTTCAAGTTTTGGTACTATGATCTTTGGGATGATTCAGGTATCATATTTGCCTCAGAATCCCATTGTGGGATGGATGTGGTTCCAAATGATTCATACATATCAATAGGGAGACAATGTTTTTTCCTTGCATTATGATAGAGTCACACTTAGTGAGTGGTAAAAATGCCTATTATAGGTTTTTTAGAAATTAATATTTTCTATAAACCATTATTAATTAATCTAAATTATAATATAAAAAATATTTTCCCATGTATATTATAAAGGGGGGGGGGTTATATTATTATGGATATGGATGGATTTTTTTATTGGATTTTTTTGGGATTGTTGGCCGCTATAGGGAATGAATTTTAGGGATGAATGGGTTTTTTTATAAACCCCTTATTTTAAGAAGAATAAAAACCTGGATTTGAATTAAAAAATAATATATTGGTCAAAGGAATTATTAATAGGTTTTAAAGGTAGTTTTGATTTCAATATCTCATGGAGCTATTGATTTTGAAATGAATTGGTTTTTTAGTTTTGAGAAAATTTTAAGGAAATGGATTTTTAAGATGGAATTCAATTTTTTTTGAAAATTGACTTAGTTTTGCGAATTTTATCGACTAAGATATTGGATTTCGGTATATTTAAAATTTTTTAAAATCATTTAGATACTAAGTATTGTTATGAAAATTATTGTAAGTTTTTGTGTCTATAAAATGATTCGAAAGATATTTTTAAATAATAAACTAGAATCATGTAGACTATGATTTTATGAATTTTTTGTTTTCTCAGTAGGGACTTGGATTCTTGACTATGTGTTCAGCTTTCATTTTTTCTTTTATTGGAACCTACCATGTGTTATTGTTGGGTGTGGACCTATATTAGTTCAATGATTGGAAAATAAATTGGTTCCTATATAGATCAGTTTACCAAGATTTTATAGGGTGTAATTGGAGAGAACCAATTGTTGTCATATATTTTTTGTGGGAATGTCATACTTCTTTAGATAGAACCTCTTATTAAGGGATATTGAAATAGATGATTATTTTTGGGTTTGAGATGGTTGATATGTGTCTGAGGGTTGTGGGATTAGACCCCTAGATGTGTGTTTTGGTGATTTTGATGGTTAGACCACTTGATTTATGTTTTTATGGGTTCAACGTTAGGACCAATTGAATTGTATTTTCTATAGAATATTTATATAATGGAAATATTCATTATGAATATTCATCCTTTGGAATAAAATTATTATAGTGGGGAGAACCATAACCCTTGGGATGATTGATTTCTCAAAACTTCAGTTTTTGGGTATGATTAAGAACCATCATGGCCCTTAGTGATCAATGTTTCATTATTAGTTCTTAGGTGTGAGTATGATGGCCATGTTTAGTAGTTAGAAATTGTAATGGATGAGAAATGGATATGGATATTGAGTTTTATTTTGTTAGAGTTATGATAATTAAAATTCTACAATGTGAATCATAAAATTGATCTTGGATGTTTGACCCTTATGGTAGGAGGGGTTTGGATATAGAAAAACTAATTGGTGTATGGTTAAGGAAATAGTGGGATGATGCTGAGAAGATCAACCAGGTTTAGAAATTTGATTGTAGTATTGGATAGATTTTATCTATTTTTTATAAAGTTATGATTTTGATATTGGAATTCATAAGTGAATAATATTATTAGAGAGTTACTAATTTTGAGTAGAGAGTGACTGTTGAATTCGTTGGTTGATAATTCAATGATAGAATCATATTGAAGTTATGTTTAGACCTTGGTGGGAGAATTTTGATGTCTAGGTGAATCCCTTTTTTATTAAAGAATCATGAAAAGGTAGTGTAGTGATATGGTGGTGCATAAATTGGTGGTCCCCATAACATTCAAGATAAGTTGGCTGGAGTAGGATCGACAGGTTTAGTTCCATCAATCAAGATTCATTTAGATGGAAATTTCATCAGGAATATCATTTGGGACATGGTTGACATGGTTAGATTATATAACTGGGTTTTTAGAAGGATAATTCAGTGTATCTAGGCTTGGTGTTTGGAGTTGTGTAGTAATCATCTTGGACATTTGGAGATGAAACCTACATAATTCACACTAAAAAGTGAAATCATTATGCTTGATGGAACATTAGAGTGCATCTCATAGAGGATATACCTAGAAGATATATCCAATCCTTATTTTATCATTTTATTGATGGAATGTTATGGAATTGATTTATTTTTATTTATTGATATTTTGGGTTAAATTGGTAATTAATAGAAAATTTTCATTTGGTTTTGTTTCACGGATTAGGTCTAAGTGAATTTTGATAGGGTATCCCATCTCATTTCTCATGGGTTTGGAGCCATAGGGCTTCTTGGGGAGAGTATTGTTGGTTATTAAAATTAGGAAGTAGGTTTTAATTGGCTAATTTATTAATTTAATGGTTTTTATTAATGAGATAGGTTCCGCAGAGTGTGGTGTTTCTTGAACAATTAATGGAAGTTATGGTTGAACTGAAAATTAATGTGAATGTCCTTGTTTGAGGCAGGGGTCTTAACATTATTTTATACTCTTTCTATTTTGATGAATTTATTTTTGTATGACTTAATTAGTATTATCCTATTATATGTAGCAATATTTGGGATATTCCTATAGAGTTTGGGTGATCTTGCATTGAACTAATTGTAAACAAAGAGAGTTCAACTTTATAAATATTTTAACGGTAGGTTCATGGTTAAATGAAAAATAGTGTCCCTCTTTATATATTATTTTAGGTGTTAGTTATATTTTGAAAAGTAAAAACATCCATTTTAAACAGTTATTTTGGCTAAATGGAATTTGAAGGGAATGAATTTATTTCTTAATGAGTTCTGAAATTGAATTTTAAAATTTAAATGGGGTTTTAATGAATGTTTTGTGGGATATTAGACACTTTATTATCATCAATGGGATGAAATGCGTTTCCATTTTAAATTATTTTTAAGTTGATTCATCATGGTTTCTAAAGGATATCCTAATAGATTTGTTTGAGATAGTTTTAGTTATTGGACTTTATGAGGTTGATTACCTATTTTCATAATTGTGTGTGTTTTTTATGCTTACCATTAAAGATTCATTAGGGTTTTTAATTAATACATTAAAATGTGTGTTGTTATTTTATCCCTATGATAAAATTTTTTCGATATCAAATAGTGGGACTAGTTTGCGTAGATGATATAGAATCCTTAGAGTTTTGAGATGAATTTTGGACTAGGTTTGAGATGTGTGACATGTTCATGAGGGACTAGTGAATAGGTTATGATTTAGTGATCTATACAATGGGATATGAACTTGAAATACATTTTATATGTTGTGATATGTGAAAAACGTTTAAGAAGTGATGGATCTTTAGTCAGAAAATTTTCTCTGAGGGTGAATGACTGGTTATTAGTATTATAAACATGCCTTGAGTAGTTTTGGGATGAGATAAAGGACCTTTTCATGGGTGATCTAGCTGGGTTCCATGAACAATAGTGAGGATGAAAGGTTGTGGTGTGATATGAGATAGAGGACCTTTCCTTAGTATGATTGGGTTTAGGCCTATCGTAGAGGATGGTTCGTAGTATGATGCAATGTGTGGATGATGGAACTTCCTCATGTGATAATGGATATTTTGAGGGTTATGTATGTATGATCATGTTCAATTTCCTCAGTGTTGGTTCATGGTTTTAGATGAAATATTACCCATGCTATTTGGGTTAAAGTCAAGATGTGACAAACACCTGGCGTATGAACTCCCGCTAGAGAAAGATATGGGTTGTGGTTATAGCCTAAAACCCTACCCAGTACTTTTAAGTGTGGGTTCATGACTTTGTTGGATTCCCAACCCTACATATTCAGTTATGGGTTGTGTTATAGTGTGAGGTGACTACTTTATTCTGGTATGAAGATAATGTAGGTTCATGTGTCATGGTATCTTAGTTAGCAAACATAGACCTGAAATGTATGATTGTATGTGTTTTTGTGTTGTGTTTTTAAATGAGGGTGTCACATGGACTATAATATACTTGTATATGTGTTTAACACATATAAACATGATCCCTAATCCACTTAGTACTATTGTGGTATTATGGATTCTTACTGGGTAGTTTGACTCACACCATGTCTGTATACACGACATAGGTTTTGATATACATGGATTGATAATCTTGTTTTCTCCTAAAACACATGTATCACATGGTACTGGAAAATATTTATTGGTATAATTGGTTTTTTAGTCCAAGTATTTGGTCGGATGGGTATGGGGGTTGGATTGGAGGTTGTGTAATTACTTTTTAGTTATGGTTCATTATATACGAGACAGTGTTCCTTTTATTTATATATAACTCATGTTATTCTAATATTATTTATCCTATACTAATCTGTTAAGGTTGATTCATCATATAAATTGATTTAATTATTTCTATACTAGACTAAAGGGTCATATGTGTAACCCTATTTTATTTCTATAGGTATTTGGGATGTTCAATATATGGACTTTTCATACTGAATTTTTGGTAGAATTTGGGCATAAAACCTTTTAATTATTTTGATGGTATATTCTCCCAATAATGAAAATAGGCCATCATTACTAGTAAGAAGTCAATAAATTGTCAGGAGGTATGATTAATGTCATGTTGAGACCCCTTCTCCTATTTTATTCTGATGATCTAGGTTAGGGAATTACATAGACGATCACCCTCACCTATGAAGAAATAATTCCGAAGAGACAACTAATTATTTATTTAAAAATTAATTATAAATTTAATGTTAAAATATCCTACCGTCTTGGTTATAATATCAATGTAAATTAATCTTCATATCAGTCCATTAATCATGATGATCGGTCAATATGTAAAACTCATATTATTCGTTGATTATAAAAACTTCATACTGGTTAGGGATCAACAGAAGCTTCCACTAAATCCAGAACATTCACATGGGACATGATGTATGTGAATCACTTATAGCCACCTAAAATATTATGAAATCTTTAATTGTATACTAAAAACATTTAGGTTACATGACAATCCATTTATGTATCATATGATCATATCATATTTCCCTCATCTATGTAGATATGTACAACATAAGAACCATCTTGGTATGTTATCACATTTCCCTAATCTATCTTAAATGAGGACAAATATTCCATACTCTTAATATGGGAGGTAAAATTAAATCTTGATTGAGATCCAACCAATGACATTATCATCAAATTATATAATAAACCATGATTAGATATTCCTATATTCTTATATAGGACATGTATCAGAGTATGGAGGTTATAATTTTATGTATCTTTCCAACCATAGCTGTGGGAAATATAAATATAAAAAATAAAACCCTATTAAATGAAATACATAGTGTATGACACTTCATGTTATATACCTCATGGGTCATATAGTTCACAAAACACTTTTTAACTTGTTGATAATATTCTGTATCCTGAAATAAATATCATCCTCATATTAACCTTATATTTTTTCTAGACCTATAATACTCAATGATCAATATCAATGAGGCATAACTCTAGTTCATACTATGAGAGGTTGATTGTCATTACACATCATAAAATTTATATCTGTATTTACATATATGAATCCAACATAAATGTATGCTAAATTGGTGATTACATTTTATATGAAAAGTTTTATATTCATCAAATATTTTAAGAATACCTAAAAACCCTTATATAATATATTTTCAAAAATATAATATATGATATACTACTATATCAACCTTATATTTACCATAATTTATATATTTTTGTTAAATTATTACATCAATATATAATTCCATCAACATCTCCATGTTACCATTTTATAAAACTCTCCCACTAAACTCTTTAGTGCATAAAATATATTAAGTAATATAGTTTGAGAAATGATGGGGATTATGAATCATATTCCCAATGTTCAGCTCCTCAGACATATTCAAACACTTTAACTCAATAAAATCCAATTTTTTTATGGTTATAAATAATTTTGTATACTAGGTACTTATCTATGTTCATCATCATCTTCCTTGGAACCCTTTCCACTGAACTTTTCCCATTAAAATTTATTTTATCTAATTTAAAATTTCCATTATATCATTACCATCATATCCTGAAATGCATTTGTTTATCAATTTTATTTCAAACAATAATCGTAACTAATTTTAAATTTACATTATTTTTTTAACATCACATACTAATGATTTTAGGTTGTCATTGTGGAACAATCTAAAATCATAGATTAGTATTGTGTTTTATTTTTTTTTAATTTGAACTTATTTAAGTTCAATCATAATCCTACTATACATTTTATAATATATTATCTTTAGAATATTGTAACCAGATTAACAAACTAATTTTTTATATAAAATAACTATAAATTTATTTTAGTGGGAATATTTACTAAATAAAATAATATTTTTATATCATTAGTATTTTAAATGTTTTATAGTATTTATAAAAAGAATTATTTTATTAAAAATTTCAAATTAATCATGGAATCTTATTCCCTTATAATCATGCATAAATAGTTTAACCTAGATAAAACTCATTTTATTATTTATTCATTTTAAATATTTTAATAGAATTTAGAAAAATCATAAATCATTTGTATTCAAAAGAAATATCTCATTTCTTAATAAAAATTTTTATGATCTGTCCTCAAGTGAGAAATAAATCAAATAATACACATACTTTTAAAATTCATCCCATGTTGAAAGTCTTATTGTATCTAAGTTCTCAATGCAGTAACTATATGCTCCATTACTTGAATAAAAACATCATTCCAATACCTTTTACTCTTCTTTCAATTCATAAATATTATATGATTATATTATTTTTATGACAGATAGTTGGAATCATATACCCTTAAAAATATAACACTTTAATTCTATAACATTATTTACCTATGTGGGCTCTCTAAAGGATTTCTTGGAAAACATTTTGTAATTGAATAATTTCCTCTTCTAATGGAAACAATTTCCAGAGTAAAATCATTGTCCCTCTCTATTATTCTTTGGATTAAATGGAATTGTAGACTCTATAAGTACTATTGTTTCTCTCTTTATCCAAAATGTTTACCCATCCATTTTTACACCACCATAATGACACTTGATCCAAGACCATCCTTGTCCTACTCGACTATCTTAAATTTTTTGAGGATATCGAGTTAAATTTTATAAGACTTATTCATATTATAATTAATAATAAACATTCCGAACTATTCTGGAAATGGTTGTAGAATAAATTTTTTGGAAAAACTGATCCTAATAGGTGAACCTATCCTCTCTAAATCATTATGATACCAAATAATATTAATCAATTGAGTTAATAATAAGGTTCATCCTTCTATTGTATACTAAAATAGAGACCCTGATACCTAATACCACTCATTCCTAGCTTGTTCATGATAGACAAATTTTAGGTTTTCTATACTTTTATAAGCATCCATTGTCTCATGTTACTTTATCAACTTCACTTCTATGGTCATGATAATAACTGTAGATACTTACAAGGAATCCTTTAGTTTATTATCATTGGGATTTCAAAATATATATTCAATTGGTCCACTATCCTATTACTTATTAAGGGGTTACTTTAATATAAATAATTTACCTTCTTTCTTAAGAAAGATTCTCAAGTCCCAATACCATTCAAGAAAATTATATTTATTTAGTTTTTCCTTATTTAATATTATTCTCAAGGTCAAGAATGGAGTTGATGAATCCACTATCTATAATAGATGTTTTCGGTATACATGTATCAATATTTATATTAATTAATTAAAGAAATGTATTAAAATTACACCCATTAAAATTGATAACCCCATACATTATATATATTTAATGATCTATGGTCTATAGTTAATCATAACTTTACCTCTGTAAAAAACTCCTTGAGGGAGGGAAATCATGCTGCAGACTACCTTGCTTCGCTTGAGGTCATGGGGCCTGATCTGTTTTGCTTTAACAATGTTCAAACTATGAAACCCGATGGAGTCATCCTCATCAGAGGGGATGCCCTCTGCCTTCACTATTTTAGACCTCCTAAAGTGCCTTTCCTTGCATGTGGGCATGTGGGCATGTGGGAAGTGGTCTTCTGGTCATGCGGTCAAGTGGACATGTCTGTTGTTTTCTTTGCCTATGATTGAATAAAAATTTAAATGATGAAGATGAAGATTGCTAATCATAACTTACACCGAGTATCAAATAAATAATTCCTGACAAAATCTTAGAGGAAACTATTCCCTATCATATCATAAATGATTCTTGGTTATCTAACTTTATAACTATTTTTCAAAATCAGCCATATTAATACACTTATCTATATTCTTCTATTGTTTTAATGGTTAGGGTTTCATAATTATGTTTAAACCAAAGCTAACATTAAGAATAAGTAACCTAATGGTTAAGGTTGCCTCATATTTTTCTCTTTACAACAGATAATATATATGAAAATAATGGTTAGGTTAAACTATATTGAATGATAAAGGCCATGTCTAATACCTCTTAAAAGGTAATTTTACACTAATTATTTTGAACGGGTTCTATTATCATCATATTATCTCATTTTATTCCCTTAGTGTATGAATTAATTTAATGATTTAGTTTGGGAATACCTCTTCCAACCTAAAAATTAATATTTTCACACCATAATAATGTGTAACTATTTGTGAAACCCATAATATTTTTTACTCAACCAGAAAAAAATCTAAACAAATTCACACATATCAAAATTTATGTCATTCATAAAGAATAGAAATTTTTCATGTAGATATTTATAATTATATGAGACTGATAATCTTCATAAGAGTAAGCCAAAATACATAGATAGTCATCCTATTCTATTTTAGAACAAGGAATTATCCTCTAGGCTAGTGGGATGTCCAACCTATAGCATCCCTACCCAATGACACTATACTCAACGGAGAATATAATTTATTATAACTCCAAAACCTAATATGTGTTAACTACATTTAACAAATAAATAAAATAATATAACATTAATATAAAACTACGGTTATCTTAGACAAAAACTAAATCTTATGTTTTCATTCTTAGTGTGATATGATAATTTATAATAATCTTCTAACCTCATATTATAAATAAAACATAACAATTAAAAATATAAAAAATATATCTACTAATTAAATTGGAAAAAAAAATATAAAATTAAATAAAGAATTTATAATGAGACAAACATTTATAAATAATTCCTAAATCAATAATTATAATTATTTTATTATTCGTTGTGGGTGTTTCATAATATTATAAATATAAATAGTTTACAAATATTTTCAAGATAAAATCCATCATATTATTTATTATATGGAAAGTGATTTTAATATATGATATTTCAAAAAATATAGATATTTTAATATGAGAACAATATTTATGAATTATTAAAATATAAATAATTATAATAAAATTATAAATCATTGTGCACATTCCGTAATTAGATAAATATAAACACATTACAATTATTCAAAACAATAACTCCTTCACATAATTCATTATATAGAATTTTATTTCAATTTATGATATATTTTGAAATATAGCCATTTTATTTTTCAATTTCTAATGTGTCAAAATTTTACATAATATAAATATCACATATTAATATTATTTAAACATTTTATTATATAATTTATCAATACCCTTTTTATAAGGTTTAAAAACATTTAAATAAGGATTTTTTAATTTGGATATTTAAAATTAATCGTTATTAAAAATTAAGAATTTTATAAATATATAAACTTAATATTTTCTAGTTTTTAATTTATAAAATATTAATAATTAATCTTATAATTTGAATATGAACACTTTATATTTAAATTATAATAAGATCCATATAATTTAAGAAAAGTTAATTTTAATATTATCTGTTAATATAATAAAATATTTATAAATAAATGTTTCAAAATCAATAAATTAAGTAATTATAAACATTTTATAATAAATTAATTTATAAAAAAAATTAAAAATATATCCATAAAATATATGTAATAATTATTTATTTACAATTTATAAATAATATGATTCAACTCAAAATTAAAAATAATGAAAAATTAATTTTTTAAACATATCATATTTAGCGTTTCAAGATAAATTGTAGAATATGATTCATTACCTATGGTGTATAAAAAATTTATTAATTATTATTATTGTTATTTTATTAATAACCAAATCACTAAATATGATAGAGAGTTTGTAACACCCGAGACTTTTATGTTATATAAATTATCAAAGGAATCTTTTTCTACACAACACTTGCTTGACTTGCTTTACACGCAATCGCGACCTTCCTCGATAGCTTGCGTCGTACGCAATACCGAGTTTCACTAAACAACAATATGCTATTAAAACTAGCCGTTATGAATAGTAATAACCACTTTTTGAAATTTTATAAATTTTATTTTTCAAAATGGACTTCATTTTTGGACTCAGAATATCGAAATTAGCCTAGGGTGAAATTTTGGTATTTTTCTGAAAACTTTCAATTTTTGATGAATAGTGAAACCACTAAGTGGTCGGTTAAAAACTGAATTTTGCATAAAACTTAATTTTACCGCTTCTGTGAATGGAATTTAAAAAATCCGAGAGACACGGTTAATATCAAGGACTAAAATGTGGTTCAATGAGATGAAAATAATTTTTTGGTGAATAGTATTTTTTTACGATTTTTACCGCGGTTAATAGTAAATAGGGTAACTAAGGGTAAATATGATATTAATATTACCCTAAAACATGTCATAATTCTATTGGACAAGTGTAATTCGACCAAAAACAAACTTAGTAATAAAATATGACCATTTAGGCCCACTTGGATTAGATTAGGACATTTATTATTAATTTATTTAAAGAAGGGTTAAAATAGTTAAAATCAAAGTTTAATAAGTAAATCATTTTTAATATGGGGTTATACATAAGATAAATTCAATTGTAAATATTCATTAGAAAGATAAAAAGATTTCCTAAATGATGATATTTTATTTGTAATTTTTAGACATTAAATAATTTAATTTATTTATGACATAATGATGATGCAGTAATTATCTTATTAATGAAATATTGACATAATTGATGTTATAAACACCAAAATAAATGTAATTTGAGACTTTTTATGAATTACACTAATTTTTTAGGTTACTATGATATATTAGTGTTGATTTAATCAACTTGGTTCGAACATATAATTCTGTTATGACTTTCAAACAAATCATATATCAAATAGTTTCAAAATTGACACAAAATAGTTTTTAAATCAAATATTATATTATTAATTGTTATTTTATTCCTAAAAATCTAAGGTTCGGCCACATGACTTAGCTAAGGATATATATATTAATAATAAACAATTTGGGGTTCGTTTGGCATGTTATAGTAAGTGTATTAACCATATAGTGAAGGAAAACAAAAAGACACGGTAAAAGTTAAAATAATTAACTTAGAGTTAAATCTAATTGATAAGGTTAAAATAATACCCTAAACTTGTCTAAATCCTATTGGTTGATAGGATTTCTACCCATACCCACTTTATCTTCGAAATAAGACCCTTTGGAACCATTATAAACCGATTTTGACTTTAATATAAAATAATATTTTGAGATATTCCTAAGGTGCCCCTCTCCTCCCTTATAAAAGGGCACCTCCTCCCCCTCCTCCTCACACCAAATTGAGCACTCAAGCTCGGCCAACCCCTGCCATTTTCTCCTCTCCACTTCCCTAGAATAATCCTAGAGGTCCTGGTCTTCTCCAAAGACCAATCTTAGTTCCTTAAGTGGAGGATTCAAAGAAGCGTTCCAAAGAAGAGGTAATATCCATTACCGATCTTTTCAATTTCTTTCTTCTTCAACTTCTTCTTCTTTAGTTGTTTCATGATAAAGTAATAACATCAGTATTACTTACATACTGATATGTTATTATAAATATGAAACAACCCTAATTCACCTTCTATCCATCCTACGGAAAAATTAAATCACCACGCGTGCGTACGTACGGAATACCGTCTCCACGCCGTGGTGTAATCTATTTTCCACCATCACCTTACAAGGATGGGTATAATGGTGTAATGAGTAACTACATATGATTATTATGAAGTAATATTGATACTGAAATAATATATATATACTCCAATACAATTCCACGATCATAGGAACGATATCATCACTCGTGCTTACGTACGGAATACCGTCTCCACGATGTGATGCGACTCGTTCTACATGATCTTCATTTCATAATGATTATATAAATGAATTGAATAAATGAATATGGTATATACTACACTAATACCATTCTGGAAATGAATTATCTATAACCTAAAGATAAGAATAAGAATTTATTCGACAAAACACGCATAAGAACAAAAAGTTATAAAGACCCGAGTAACAAGTAACAATGAAATATTACTAACAAGAAGCTAATAATATGACCATATATGATATCATATAAATATGTATGATTCTGGAATAAGTCAATAACATTATTTAAACCATTATACAGGAGCTTCAGATACGTACAAAGCTAATCGGACCTAAGGTAAGGGAAAATACCACAATCTCATTTTTATCCGAGATTGTTTATTCGTAAGTATTTACTGGGGTGTATTTTATCATCCACATACATGTTCCCTCAATATGTAATATTTTTTCCATCCACTTACAATAGTTTAAATCCAATTTTACCCTTCGGTGAGTTTTTAGTAAAGAATATGAACGGAATCTTTTGTCGTTTTTTTCGTACGAGGTACTTTTTGACTTTTCCGACAAAGGTACGAAGAATGTTTTTTTTAACTTATACGACATGAATGGATTTTTAAAACATTATTTCAAAGAAGCATCCTTTACAAGTTATCATGTTTATTTTTAATCAACTTCTTTTAGTTTATAATTGTATGATATGTTAAGAAAAGAAAAGTGTTTTGACGAAGAAAGGATATTTTCCTCAAGAATTCAATTCAAGTGTTTTATCAAAATTATTTTCCATCTAAGATAATAAAGGGTTCTGTTTTTATCCCTATTATTACATTGATTTGATCATGTTGTGATGGAATTATTTTTATGAATTCCATTATCTTATATGAATTGATTTATGATGTCATGATGTTTCAAGAATCCCATTTTTGTTACATGTGTTATGCGATGATGTATGTTTTATGATTATGTGGAACACATAAGAAAGGATTCATTATAAGATGGGTGGGACCTATATCTCCCTCCAATGAATTGGGTAAAGATTTTATATCTCATGAGATAGACATGGCTGGAACGGAAGGTTATTTCGGTTCAGTGATACAGGACTGAAACGAGGAGTGAACTCGGTTCAGAAAGGGACTTTGTCCACTAAGATAGTCTTGTCAATGAGTCATGACTAACAAGAAATGATTTTCCATGATTATGTGTGCATGCCACAAAGTTTCGAGTTTTATGTTATGATTTTGGGGATCTCATTTTCACTTCTATGATTTATTCCATGTTAAGATATTATGATCTCTTTTGCAGGTTTTGATTTTCAAAAAGATATGATATGATTTTTATTTCCTTTATTTGCCCTTGCTGAGCATTTGAGCTCACCCTTTTATGTTTTCTTTTCCCCAGGTCAGGAAGATTGGTATTAAGTAGAATATGCTAAAAGGGACCCTAGATATGATGAAATAAATGGGAGACACTGTAGAAGATTTATGAACCAGTTGTTTATGTTTCCCAGTTTCTAAAGACACTATACCTATACGGTCCTTTGTGGTTTTGTCATATGTTGTAATAAGTGTGCTTCAATTTTGAAGTATTAACAATGTATGTAAAGTATGGGTCGTTATAGTTGGTATCAGAGGAAAGGTATAGTCAACCTTTGGAAACTAGGATGTGAAAGCCTTAGTAAGAACCCTAAGAATAAGTCTAAGCATAGAACACAATCTTAGAAATGGCCATGAATAACCTAGGATAAGACCATAAGCATGAAAATTTTATTCTTGAATTATGTGGTTTCCTATTATAATTAGTGTTGCTCACACTATTCTTCTTGGTTTTTGTCAATGGCTGGAACCCGAAGGAACCGTGTTAATGCGGAATGTGATGGGCAATGCAATGATTGTCCCCCTGAGCAACCAAACGATATGGGAGCTGGAATGAAAAATCTTGTAGCCATGCTCACACAACTTTCTCAAGCTATGAATCATGCAGGATTTCCAAACGAGCAAAGGAGGGAGCAACATTCTGTTGAATCCTTCATGAGGCAGCGTCCACCTTCTTTCAGCGGGTCTACTGATCCATTAGTTGCTGAACAATGGATTAGTACTACTGAAAAGATATTTTCAGTTCTTCAATGTTCTGAACATGATAAAGTCATCCTAGCAGTGTACCGTTTGGAAGGAGATGCTGATCAATGGTGGAATCTTGTTAAGAATACGAGGCAAAGGGATGAAATTGAGTCTATGGAATGGGACGAGTTCAAGAACTTATTTTTCAATAAGTACTTCCCTCGTATTCTCCGAACAAAGATGGAGAAAGAGTTTCTTGAACTGAAGCAAAGGGATGATGAATCTGTTAGTACCTATGAAGAAAATATTACAAGACTTGCAAGGTACGCTTCTGGTATTATTATCCAACCTGAGAGTAAGATCGATCGATTCTTTAGTGGCTTAAAACCAAGTCTTCGAAGGGCGTTAGCCATAAGGGACTTCAATAGCTACGAGGAAATCGTTCGATGTGCTCTCAAAGTCGAGATGGAGATTGGAGTAACCCATCAGTCACATGGGTTTGATAAGAAGAGGAAGATGGAATTCAAAGGAAACTCTAAAGAGCACACTGAAAAGAAGATGAACTTTCCATTATGCTCAAAGTGTGGAAAGAAACATGGAGGGAGTTGTCTTAAAGGGACAAGTAAATGTTTTAAATGTGGAAAGGAAGGTCATCGGGCAATTGAATGCCGTGATAATGGGAAGAAGATGTCTAATGATGCAAACAAAGGAAGGGATACACAGAATGAACCTAATACACTTCAATGTTTCAAGTGCAAGGAGATGGGGCATTATGCCAATCAATGCCCAAATCCAAGGGTTGATGATGATGGTCGACGTCAACAAAATCTTAAGGCTAAAGACAAAGGAAAGTCACATGCAATTTCTATCAGCGATGTGGAGTAAGATAACGATGTGGTGAAAGGTACACTTACCATCCACTCTAAAGTAGCAAATGTTTTATTTGATTCTGGATCCACCCACTCTTTTATTTCTGAAGACTTTTCTAAGGGTATCACCGTATTACCTCAACAATTAGATGTTGAGTTAGTCGTGACAACACCTAATGGCACATCAATCGCATCAAAAGTTTATAATTCTTCTCCGATCAAAGTTTGTGGGAAAGTGCTTCCTGCAAATCTTGTGATCCTTCCTTTAGTGGAATTTGATGTGATTCTTTGCATGGATTGGCTTTCTCTACATGGAGCTCATATCAATTGCCAAAGAAGGGAAGTCACATTTCATATTCCAGATCAATCTACGATCGTCTATCAATGCAAGGATGAACATAACCTTCCAGTGGAAATTTCATCCATCTTATGGGTATTGATTCCACTAAATGAAGGTTATTTATCTCAAATGGTTGGTGAGAAACTCACGATTAAGAATATGCCCATTGTACGGGAGTTTGATGATGTCTTTCCGGAGGAATTGCCGGGTCTTCCACCAAATCGTGAAGTTGAGTTTTCAATAGAACTCGTACCGGGTGCTTTGCCTATTTCAAAGACACCTTATAGAATGGCCCCAATTGAGTTGCAGGAATTAAAGAAGCAACTCCAAGAGAATCTTGATAAGGGATTCATACGCCCTAGTGCGTCACCTTGGGGAGCACCTGTTCTATTTGTTAAGAAGAAAGATGGATCAATGAGACTCTGCATTGATTATCGAGAACTTAACAAGATCACTATCAAGAACAAATATCCTCTCCCACGCATTGATGACTTATTTGACCAACTACGCGGAGCTCAATACTTTTCCAAGAATGATCTTCGTTCAGGGTATCATCAATTAAGGGTCAAAAGGGAGGATATACCAAAGACGGCTTTCCGTACAAGGTATGGACACTATGAATTTATAGTGATGCCATTTGGTCTTACTAATGCCCCTGCTATCTTCATGGATCTAATGAATAGAGTCTTTAGAGACTATCTTGATCAATTTTTGGTAGTCTTTATAGACGATATTCTTGTCTATTCAAAGAGCAAGGAAGAGCATGAAGATCACTTGAGAATTATATTGAAGACCCTGAGAAAGGAGAAGCTTTATGCCAAATTTACCAAGTGTGAATTTTGGATTCAAAAAGTTGCATTTTGGGGTCATATAATCTCAAAAGAGGGGATATCTGTGGATCCAGCAAAAACAGAGGTTATCAAAAGATGGTCGAGACCAACCACAGTAACTGAGATTTGAAGTTTTCTTGGTTTGGCTGGATATTATCGACGTTTTGTAAAAGATTTTTCACGATTATCTAATCCACTCACCATGTTGACTCGGAAAGGAGTTAAGTTTGTCTGGACAGAGGAATGTGAAGAGAATTTCAAGGATTTGAAAAGAAGGTTATCCAGTGCACCTGTGCTCACACTGCCTTGTAGTGGAGAAAGGTTTGTGATCTACAGTGATGCATCCAAGAAGGGATTGGGGTGTGTTCTTATGCAAAATGATATGGTGATAGCTTATTCCTCACGATAGTTGAAAATCCATGAGCAAAATTACCCAACACATGATTTGGAGTTGGCTGCGGTAATCTTTGCATTAAAGATTTGGAGGCATTACCTTTATGGTGAAAGGTGTGATATTTATACTGATCATAAAAGTTTAAAGTATATTTTCACACAAAAGGAGTTGAATATGCGTCAAAGAAGATGGTTGGAGCTGATTAAGGATTATGACTGCTCAATCCATTACCACCCTGGGAAAGCAAACAAGGTGGCAGATGCATTAAGTCGACAAGACCATGCTAGTTTATCCATGATGAGGATCACAAAAGATCCAATATTTATGGATTTACAAAGGATGGATCTTGGAATTATAATGGAAGGGGAAAAATCTTATCTGTCTCAAATGAATGTTCAACCATCTATACATGTGAAGATTAAAGAGGCACAGAAAGAAGATGTCGAGTTACAAAAGAAGGTGAGAAATGTTCCTGAATTCAACCTTGATTGTGATGGGATAATAAAGTTCAGGAATCGGGTTTGTGTTCCTCCCATCCCCGAATTAAAGAAGGAGCTGCTAGATGAGGCTCATAGTTCTTCATTCTCTATTCATCCTGGAAGCACGAAGATGTATAGGGACCTGAAAGAGTACTTCTGGTGGGATGGCATGAAAAGAGATGTTGCTGAATTTGCCTCTCGATGCTTGGTTTGTCAACAAGTTAAAGCTGAGAGACAGAAGTCTAAGGGGATGTTACAACCATTACCCATACCCGAATGGAAATGGGAAAACATCACTATGGACTTTGTCACAGGACTTCCTAAAACATCCAAAGGCAATAATGCTATTTGGGTCATAGTTGATCGTCTTACAAAGTCTGCACACTTCATTCCTATTAGAGAGGATTTCTCTCTAGATCAGCTTGCCAGGATATATGTAAAGGAAGTGGTAAGATTACATGGAGTACCACTTTCTATTATATCTGATCGGGATCCGAGATTTACCTCGAAGTTCTGGCGAAGTCTTCAGCATACTCTGGATACAGAGTTGAGTTTCAGCACTGCTTATCATCCCCAGACAGACGGTCAATCTAAGAGAACAATTCAAACCCTAGAAGATATGTTGAGAGCTTGCTCTATGGATTTCAAAGGAGGTTGGGATCAACACCTACCTTTGGTAGAATTTTCTTATAATAATAGCTTTCACTCCAGTATTCAGATGGCTCCTTATGAAGCTCTCTATGGAAAGAAATGCAGGACTCCAACTTGCTGGGATGAAGTTGGGGGAAAGAAAGCTATTAGGACCTGATCTCGTTGATGAAATGGCAGAAAAGGTCAGATCTATTCAACAACACATAAGAGCAGCTCAGAGTCGACAGAAAAGCTATGCCGACAACCGAAGAAAAGACCTAGAGTTTGAAGTGGGTGATAAAGTGTTCTTACGAATATCTCCCTGGAAGAGGGTTATGAGATTTGGAAAGAAGGGGAAGTTGAGCCCTAGATATATCGGTCCTTTCGAAATACTGGATCGTGTTGGGAAGGTAGCTTACCGATTGGCGCTTCCACCGAATCTCTCTCAAGTTCACGATGTGTTCCATGTATCTCTCCTGAGAAAGTACATACCAGATCCTTCACATGTACTCAGCTCAGAAGTTGTACCGCTGGAGCAAGATCTTTCTTATGAAGAACAGCCGATAGAGATTCTGGATCGTAGCGAAAAAGTCCTACGAAACAAGACCACTCGCTTGGTGAAAGTTTTATGGAGGAACCACCAACTTGAAGAAGCTACATGGGAGCTTGAGGATATGATGAGGGAGAAGTATCCTCATCTGTTTGTTACAAAGTGACGAATTTCGAGGGCGAAATTCTTTTTAAGGGGGGTAGAATGTAACACCCGAGACTTTTATGTTATATAAATTATCAAAGAATCTTTTTCTACACAACACTTGCTTGACTTGCTTTACACGCAATCGCGACCTTCCTCGATAGCTTGCGTCGTACGCAATACCGAGTTTCACTAAACAACAATATGCTATTAAAACTAGCCGTTATGAATAGTAATAACCACTTTTTGAAATTTTATAAATTTTATTTTTCAAAATGGACTTCATTTTTGGACTCAGAATATCGAAATTAGCCTAGGGTGAAATTTTGGTATTTTTCTGAAAACTTTCAATTTTTGATGAATAGTGAAACCACTAAGTGGTAGGTTAAAAACTGAATTTTGCATAAAACTTAATTTTACCGCTTCTGTGAATGGAATTTAAAAAATCCGAGAGACACGGTTAATATCAAGGACTAAAATGTGGTTCAATGAGATGAAAATAATTTTTTGGTGAATAGTAACTTTTTACGATTTTTACCGCGGTTAATAGTAAATAGGGTAACTAAGGGTAAATATGATATTAATATTACCCTAACACATGTCATAATTCTATTGGACAAGTGTAATTCTACCAAAAACAAACTTAGGAATAACATATGACCATTTAGGCCCACTTGGATTAGATTAGGACATTTATTATTAATTTATTTAAAGAAGGGTTAAAATAGTTAAAATCAAAGTTTAATAAGTAAATCATTTTTAATATGGGGTTATACATAAGATAAATTCAATTGTAAATATTAATTTTAAAGATAAAAAGATTTCCTACATGATGATATTTTATTTGTAATTTTTAGACATTAAATAATTTAATTTATTTATGACATAATGATGATGCAGTAATTATCTTATTAATGAAATATTGACATAATTGATGTTATAAACACCAAAATAAATGTAATTTGAGACTTTTTATGAATTCCACTAATTTTCTAGGTTACTATGATATATTAGTGTTTATTTAATCAACTTGGTTCGAACATATAATTCTGTTATGACTTTCAAACAAATCATATATCAAATAGTGTCAAAATTGACACAAAATAGTTTTTAAATCAAATATTATATTATTAATTGTTATTTTATTCCTAAAAATCTAAGGTTCGGCCAAATGACTTAGATAAGGATATATATATTAATAATAAACAATTTGGGGTTCGTTTGGCATGTTATAGTAAGTGTATTAACCATATAGTGAAGGAAAACAAAAAGACACGGTAAAAGTTAAAATAATTAACTTAGAGTTAAATCTAATTGATAAGATTAAAATAATACCCTAAACTTGTCTAAATCCTATTGGTTGATAGTATTTCTACCCATCCCCACTTTATCTTCGAAATAAGACCCTTTGGAACCATTATAAACCGATTTTGACTTTAATATAAAATAATATTTTGAGATATTCCTAAGGTGCCCCTCTCCTCCCTTATAAAAGGGCACCTCCTCCCCCTCCTCCTCACACCAAATTGAGCACTCAAGCTCGGCCAACACCTGCCATTTTCTCCTCTCCACTTCCCTAGAATAATCCTAGAGGTCCTGGTATTCTCCAAAGACCAATCTTAGTTCCTTAAGTGGAGGATTCAAAGAAGCGTTCCAAAGAAGAGGTAATATCCATTACCGATCTTTTCAATTTCTTTCTTCTTCAACTTCTTCTTCTTTAGTTGTTTCATGATAAAGTAATAACATCAGTATTACTTACATACTGATATGTTATTATAAATATGAAACAACCCTAATTCACCTTCTATCCATCCTACGGAAAAATGAAATCACCACGCGTGCGTACGTACGGAATACCGTCTCCACGCCGTGGTGTAATCTATTTTCCACCATCACCTTACAAGGATGGGTATAATGGTGTAATGAGTAACTACATATGATTATTATGAAGTAATATTGATACTGAAATAATATATATATACTCCAATACAATTCCACGATTATAGGAACGATATCATCACTCGTGCGTACGTACGGAATACCGTCTCCACGATGTGATGCGACTCGTTCTACATGATCTTCATTTCATAATGATTATATAAATGAATTGAATAAATGAATATGGTATATACTACACTAATACCATTCTGGAAATGAATTATCTATAACCTAAATATAAGAATAAGAATTTATTCGACAAAACACGCATAAGAACAAAAAGTTATAAAGACCCGAGTAACAAGTAACAATGAAATATTACTAACAAGAAGCTAATAATATGACCATATATGATATCATATAAATATGTATGATTCTGGAATAAGTCAATAACATTATTTAAACCATTATACAGGAGCTTCGGACACGTACAAAGCTAATCGGACCTAAGGTAAGGGAAAATACCACAATCTCATTTTTATCCGAGATTGTTTATTCGTAAGTATTTACTGGGGTGTATTTTATCATCCACATCCATGTTCCCTCAATATGTAATATTGTTTCCATCCACTTAAAATAGTTTAAATCCAATTTTACCCTTCGGTGAGTTTTTAGTAAAGAATATGAACGAAATCTTTTGTCGTTTTTTTTCATACGAGGTACTTTTTGACTTTTCCGACAAAGGTACGAAGAATGTTTTTTTTAACTTATACGACATGAATGGATTTTTAAAACATTATTTCAAAGAAGCTTCCTTTACAAGTTCTCATGTTTATTTTTGATCAACTTCTTTTAGTTTATAATTGTATGACATGTTAAGAAAAGAAAAGTGTTTTGAAGAAGAAAGGATATTTTCCTCAAGAATTCAATTCAAGTGTTTTATCAAAATTATTTTCCATCTAAGATAATAAAGGGTTCTGTTTTTATCCCTATTATTACATTGATTTGATCATGTTGTGATGGAATTATTTTTATGAATTCCATTATCTTATATGAATTGATTTATGATGTCATGATGTTTCAAGAATCCCATTTTTGTTACATGTGTTATGCGATGATGTATGTTTTATGATTATGTGGCACACATAAGAAAGGATTCATTATAAGATGGGTGGGACCTATATCTCCCTCCAATGCATTGGGTAAAGATTTTATATCTCATGAGATAGACATGGCTGGAACGGAAGGTTATTTCGGTTCAGTGATACAGGACTGAAACGAGGAGTGAACTCGGTTCAGAAAGGGACTTTGTCCACTAAGATAGTCTTGGCAATGAGTCATGACTAACAAGAAATGATTTTCCATGATTATGTGTGCATGCCACAAAGTTTCAAGTTTTATGTTATGATTTTGGGGATCTCATTTTCACTTCTATGATTTATTCCATGTTAAGATATTATGATCTCTTTTGCAGGTTTTGATTTTCAAAAAGATATGATATGATTTTTATTTCCTTTATTTGCCCTTGCTGAGCATTTGAGCTCCCCCTTTTATGTTTTCTTTTCCCCAGGTCAGGAAGATGGATATTAAGTAGAATATGCTAAAAGGGACCCTAGATATGATGAAATAAATGGGAGACACTGTAGAAGATTTATGAACCAGTTGTTTATGTTTCCCAGTTTCTAAAGACACTATACCTATACGGTCCTTTGTGGTTTTGTCATATGTTGTAATAAGTGTGCTTCAATTTTGAAGTATTAACAATGTATGTAAAGTATGGGTCGTTATAGAGTTATATTTTTTTGATGTAAAGAGTTATCATATTAATGATTTGAAACATTATGTTTTGAAACATGAGGTAATGTTGATATTGGATATGGTATATCTATTTCGTATTATATAACATGTAAAAAATAAAATATTTGGATTTAATAACAGATAATGATATACCCATATCATATTCCACATTTAAATTTTGAAAATAATTAGACATCAACCTTTATGACTACAAATAATAAAATTGTTATTCTATTAAAAATGTTCATTTCTTAAATGATTTCCCATATCAAATAAAATAGATTTTTTATGACATAACTAATAGTTTTATAATAATATATTAATATTTATTCAATAAAGTATAATCACTAAGAAACTTTTGATATCAATAAAATCCTGTGTCTGGATTTAAAATCATATCAAACTGTAAATGAAATGGGCACCTTTCAGTTCCCTCTACTTTAATTAATGATTTATTTTCTATTTAATAATGATCACCATGGAACAACAAAAAGATTATTCACTCTAAGGTGTAGCCATGGGTTTATTTGAATATCCGAAACTCTTTATGTGGGATCATTAAATTCCTCCATGATATTCTCATATCTCAGTACAAAATAAGGAATGAAGAGAGAGCTTCGGGGATAGAAGAATAGTGACTAGCAATTCTTAACAGGATCACACAAAACCTACCCAAAGCATGGACCCATTTATATATAATATATGGATTGTACTTGATATATAAATATATGTCATGTTTATACTTATACCTTTCTTCAACATTTGTGTAATAGATTCAATTACATTACACGTAACTCTAAACCATAAATCTACCAAACATAAATAGGGATAGATTATGTATAGGGATTTTCATTACCTTTAAGTAAATTGAAATGTTTCTAAATGAATTATACCCTATGATTCATGAAATTTTTATTCCCTCTAATTCATAAAGTATAAATATCTATGTTAGTACATATGATATCCCTATATCATCAAATATGATACTCCTACAGTTTAAATTTTAGACTTCAGCCACATGTGTGTCATATTCTATAGAATACCCAATAATAATATATGATATAAATATAATTATAAGGAATATTTATTATAATTTTCTAATAAATAATTGATAAATTATATTTTATTGGTCATCAAATTTATGTATCTATGAGAATAATTATTCCACTAATGATCTTGAGATTGCAATGGTGATATTTTCTCTGAAGAAATGATGAAATTACCTCATCGTATATAACTTTTTTTTATTGAAAAATTATAATATTCTACTGTATATCCTATCTCAATTTTATTTTAATTTGAAACATGGAAAGTTGGAATAGTTCTTATAAGATTATAATTTCAATATTTCCCACCCTCAAGAGAAAATAAATGTGGTAGCTAATGCACTAAGCCAGAATATGTGAGGTGACATTCATCATGAGGATAAATATAGCTAATAGATCATATATAAGAGTATATATTTGAATTGGGATGTTGATTAATTTTTCGGGTTAGTTTTAATATATCAAATTATATTATGTTCTTCTTTATTTCGGTAGGTGAGTGGGTCCCAATAATGAGATAAAGTGGCAGTGGTTTGGAGAGATCACATCGTCTATGGTGATACTTTTGAGATATATTCTATAAAAAATATTTATTTATGGTATGATATTAAATCCATTAATGATGTGAGATATGTTTATGTGTGAGTTTTATAGTTCACATACAGTAATATATATTAATATTTCCAAGATATATCATATAATAATATATTAGTTTTAGTGGATTCTTGTGAAAAAGTTAGTTGATGAGTCCATGTATCGTTGTTTGGCATTTATGATGTTCAATGTCAATCCTAGAATTTTAATTGGTCTTTTTCAACAATTAAATTTTCAATAGTTGAAGTGGTAGGACATTTGGATGTATTTTATAATCGGTTTTCCATAATATTTGGGTGGATGTGACATCATCTTGGTAGACATGGATTTATTAATTAATTGAGACCATTTATCAGGGATTGACTAGTCGAGTGTTGTGCATACATTAGAGGATCCATGTGTATGATTTAGTAATACTTGACATGGTTATCAAGTTGATTATATCTAATATAGGTACCTGTTTTACCTCACAAGTGTTAAAGAGAATGAAATATTATTTTGGATCTCATTCATGCCTCAATATTACTTTTCATCATCAGATATATGTGTAGTTGAATAGAATTATCCAATTGATAGAGTACATGTTAGAAGAATTTCTTCTTGATTTTAGAGGATTTGGGTAAATCATTTTTCATTGGTCAATGTTTCCAAAAATGATATATATTATTCTTCAGTTAGCATTTCACCATTTTATGTATTGTATTGGTGTCCTTGTATATCTTCATTATGTTGGGTTACGTTTGGGATGGTTATAATTCATAAACCAGATTTGGTAAATAGAATAATAGAAAATTTAGGATATAATTGAGTGGATAAATTCTACTCGAGACTATATTAACACTAATATAAAGTAGAGTAGGGGACCACTATATGTCAATGCTAATATGCATGTGTTTTTAAATTTTTCTTCTCATTATGGGTAGTAGAGGTAGTAATATTCTTCCCTAATTTTTTATCCCTTTAAATGTGATAGAATATATAATTATTCATATTGGTTATCACTTCTTATTTATATGGTTTGGATTCATGAGGTATTCCATGTTTCATATCTTGAAATATTTCTTCATTGTGACAGCTATATCACTGATTGTGGTGAGTTGGATACTAAAAAGGATTCCGCATTTAAGGAATAGATATTTAAGATTATAGATCAATATAAGAAGGTAATCTAAGTTCATTTAATTATATTATAAATTTTTATATTGAAAAGTTATTGGTTAAAATATTTAAATATGAGTGAGAGTTATAGATTCGTTCTTAATGTCCAATTATCTATTTTGTTTTTATCATTATTTTCAGGTTGATATTTTTCTATATAGAGATAATTAAGGTTTTTATTCAACTTTATATTGTGTTTGAGATTTTGTGATTGTAAAATTATTATACAATAGGTATATAATGGGTATTTTGGTTTTTAAGATTGTATTACTCGGTTTAGTTTTGATTCTGATGGAATATAATTGTATGAGACAAATTTAATATAGACACTCATATTTTCCTAGTCTTATATGGTGTGGTAGGAATGTATTAAAAGCCTAAAAATAGAGTTAATAAGTGTCTTGTAAATAGATATATGATTTTATATATTTTAGGGGAAACTAAATCCAAATTTGTACATCTCCTCATCATGTTTTAATCAGGGTTTCCATAGTTAAAGTAATGATTGTATAGTTTTTCAATAGAAAAAGGTATTTCGGTATATTCTAGATGTTTTGGGATAGATTATTTAATTGTCTTAAAATTATTATTTTCATTGAATAGTGAAAATTTATTGATACATCGTCATCAATTCCATGAATAAGATTAGGATAATACTATGAAAAAATAGGCATGTTAATATAGTTGAATATTGGAAAACCTCTTCAAAATTAAATTAATTCAAATGAATTATAGAGATTCGGTCACATTAATAATTAGAGAATGGAATTCCTTCCTGAATATGTGAATATTATGTGGCTATAATCCTTTCATAATCAATTAATGGGATTCCTTTTTAGATATTTGGATCTCATGTGGTTCGCCTCCATTTGCAGTTAGAGAATGGGATTTCTCCATGGCCTCTTAGATCTTATGTGACCCATATCCTATTCTGATTAGATAATTGGATTCCCTCATAAAATTGATCCTTTTATATTGTCCAATATATAAAATCTCACACATCCTAATATTTGTTTTATAAATATACCATATAGAATTAATTTTTAGGAGTAATGGGTTTTTAGAGCCATGAACATTAATAAATCACATCATTTTTGAGAAAAACATCATGAAAAATGATCAAAAGATTAAATCCCATCCCTTAACTCTAATACAAGTATAAAAGTGTAGGGATACCATTCACATTAATGATTATTGGAGTAGTATAGTAGAAATTTTCATAACACATGAAACTTTAATGGCGCACCATCCCACAACATTTCTTAGAGAAGTGTAGTACTTCACATAAAAATTACATCTCATGAATACCTCCCATATTATTTATTTAGTACATTTAAAAAATGATTCCACCTTGTAGTATGTGTTACCCTCATCATAAGATTCTATCCTTGTGTAATATTTTTCACATGGTAACCCCTTTCATGAAACACTTTTCCTCTATGAAGCACATGTATAATACCCACACAAACCTCTTCTTAACACCTCCTTCCATATAAAATGGATCAATGTGGTTTATAGTTTCTTATTTATAAGACACAAACTATTCCATTACTTTGTACCTTTAACCTATTAATATACTCTACATGACATAAAACTATTAGGAATTGTTTATGGAATCATTAAAATTAAAAGTTACATCATCGGTCCTAGATTCACAACTTAAAAAATAAAATCATTGGTCAAGGTTTTAAGACATTAAAATAAACCGAAATATTCCTTGTAACATTAAAAAAAAGGGGTTGAGTTCCTTGATAACTGAAATCTAATGATATTTTTTTTTGATTCCCTTCATATGGGTACCTAGGAACCCATTTTCTTGGGCCCAATCCCAACATCATAAGACCAAAAACCTCGTTATATGGTGATAAGCTTTAGTGTTCCTAACTATAAAAATTTAAAACATACCATATGAAATTAAAAAGATAAATGTGGATACCCTATCATGAAAAAATGATATAAAAAATTATTTATCTTAATCAATCATTTTCATAGCAAGGGTACCCATAATTTTTACTGGAATGGATTTCATGAACATAATTGAAATATATAAGAGGCTTGGACTAAACAACATACTCTTATATGTAATGAGTCAACCTATCATCCAGTATATTTCATCTTTTATTCCCAAAAATAACCAAACAATCCTTTGATGGAAAATGGTGGAAACAATAGTAAACTCAATGTGAAATACATTACTTGTGAAAGTGATTTATTCACCATGCATTCGAATGTGTGATACTACATTGATTAGTTTCATGGTTATTTCTAAAATAGCATCCAAATAACATACTGAAATAAGATACTAAAAAGATTCATTTCCCCATCCAAGTTGGTGACAATCATAGGAAATATAGGGCTTCCATACACTACTTGTCAATGACACCCAAACCATATGTTTCTATTATAATGAATTTCATAACTCTATAACCTCGATTAATTTTATCACAAAATAATTCCTACAATGTCATGTTGGGAATCAAGTGGTGAGGGGTATTTCAAAATATAATTATTCCCACATTTTATATAGTCTATGTTGTCTTGGAAGATTTAAATCCCCTCTGACCATACTATGAAATATGGTTTTACAAGGGTAAGGTATCCTCAGTCACCACATCTGAACGATTTGGGATCCTATCACTAGAGGGAGTCAATACCCATATCATATATATTTATGAAGTATATAATGACCCCCCAATATATATGGAAATCCACCCAAGTTTTTACTAAGATATATCATACCATTATTGTTTATCGCTGTCACTAATCAACCATAGTCACATATAAAATAATGTTAGAAGTTGTCACTATCATGGTTGTTTAGACCAAGGAATCCAAAAGTAAGATCCTTTGAGGTAATTTAACCATGGAAGTCTTGTATCACATTAAAATTCATATTATTTAATAAATAACTGAGACTCAACAACATATCATGATGATTTACCAGGAAAGTTTTAGATTATCTTCAATAATAATACTTCGATCCCATTGAGGACAGAATTGGTAATTGGTCTAACCAAACAGTACCAGCAATGGATGTAAACAATGATTATAGAGATCCTCCACATAGTGATTAATCAACTTACTCTAGAGGTCCTCTATATTTACATGATTATAGAGGTCCTACACACAACAAAATATTCAATAAATTTTATTGTTCTCCTCCTATAGAAAAATCAATGAGTATACATTAGAGGTTCTCCTATTAGTGTTTTCATATTATTTATCCATATAATAGAGAGGATATCAAGATTTCAGTTCCCAACTATGATGAAGACCAAATAAATCCAAACCATGGAGTTCAACCTCATAGTATCTAATAGGGAGATCTTACCCATGTTGGTGATCAAAAAAACAATAATCCTAATGTTGTTCCCAAAGATGTTCAATGAGGAGGTCCTCCCAAAAGAAATAAAGAGTATATCTATGGAGTTAATCCCCATAATATCCAATGTTGATTTCCTCATCATGATTAAATATTCAATCAAAAATAATATCCTGTTCATACTAATGATAAAGAAACTACATCATTGGAGGTCATCTGTACAGTAACTACCACAATGGTTATCCTAAAAATATTTAATCTCCTTAATATAATGGTTCTTACCATATTGAAGTATTTTGAATGTTTATCTATAATAAAGTGACTCATTAAAAACCAATGTTAACTACCCCATGTACTCTATTATGAATTGGTAGTGTCATATCCCAATCAAGTGGTGAGTTGAGGAATCAGTCATCTTTTGTTCCCCACTATATTACATAAGAGAGTATGTGGTTGAAAAAATCATAATAATTCACAATCATAAGATAATTTATTGGGAAAGATTAATGTGTAGTTGGAATATGTTTAGGATGCATTATTTAAGATAAGAACAGTTATATCATTATATAAAAGAATTTATCCAAAGATAAAATATAAGTCATGTTCCAGACCATATCCACATATCAGTATGTAATTCTTGATATACATGAGAAGTAATACATACCCCACCATCATTTCAATCCATCAAAAATGTTCTATCATCGCAAATACAAACATCTACCATTTAATGGATATATATGATACTCATGAAACTGAATGAGAAATGTTAACAAGTTGATATGCATACTCTTCCAATAGTCTTGAACCCCATGTTAGTCTTGAATCATGAGATCCTCCAACAAGAATACTTAAAAACCTTAAGGAACAATACTAGATTGTCAAGGGGTTTCTCCTCATATGTCCAACAGTTGATGAGGTGATTTTTTTGAATTGTATTTCACCATATTCACTCATCGACATGTCCATCTAGATAGTGAGATTTACAATGGTCATACCTAGAATAATGCATTAGTTAAATATTTAGGTATTAAAATTGTTTAACATAATATAACATCTCTATTTTAAGACTTTAAAATAGTTTCAATCAATGAGAGTGAAAAATCAATATAATCCCACACCAAGATGTCATAAAATAGAAATAGGTGAAAAACATGAGATGCAAGACTATATGCAAAGGTAACCACCACAAATAGTAATTTCCTTTTATTAAAAATATAAATAAAAGCTATTTTTTTTAGTGAAATATTAATTATGATCCCAAAAGGTAAAGAAGGATATTATAATAACTACAACAACATAGTGGCATCTCTATCCCATAAGGTTAGAGGAATTTATACCTTTATCACCCCTATGTACCATCAACTACATAAAAGGATACTATTATAAATTATGAATCCCTAATAAGGATAAAAGATTTCTTATAAATACATATAGCTCTACATTTAGTTCCCATATAGTCTCCTCTATATATTATTGACGGTTCAAACACTCTTCTATGATTATGAGCAGTGGAAGTAGGAATGGATTCACTCAGAATCACAATCCACAATAATACTACCACTCCATTTTATAAGAATAATCAAAATAAAAAAATGTCATATTATCCTCAACCCCAAGTGGTACTACTAAAATGAAAATAGTTGAATAGGATTGTTACCTTCCCATTAAATGGTACTCAAAGCGAATGAGTCCCTATACTTCCTTGATATAAATAAGGATTTGATTCCAACTGTGAAATTCTCATCAATAAATATTGTAAATAACAACCCAAAAATACTAAAAGGCATGAAACTAATGAAATGTTTCATGATTGAGATAAATAATATATAGATAAATTTTTTCACATGTAACTTTGAGAATAAATAACTCATACCCATCATCATAGACAAAATCATGATTTGGGTGCTCCTAACGAGATTTAGGTCCCACATGTTGGTGCCAAAGAGAATGGAAAATTTTAGGATAAGACTAAAAACCATCCACTCTTTGAATATGCTGACGTCCTACATATTAGGGAGTGGTATTATAAATAATAATCTAATATAATGAAAATGGAGATAAACAATGTTAATCTGCCTTAGGGAAACATACCACCTAAGTGAAATTTCAAAGATGAAGAAACCATGTCTCCTCTAAATATACCTCTTCAATAAGAGTATATTTAATTATCTATAAAATAAAATTCATGCCTTCTTGATAACTTAAGATCACACTAGTCTATTCATCTAATCTCAATATCAGTTGATCAACAATATTATCATCTTTTGGGATTAACTGTACCACTAGTTCAAGCATGTCATTTCGATATTTCTTAATTAGGTTTCTAAATATAGGCTGAAACCATATTTTTATTCAATATTTTGTAATCTCCAAAATTCAACAGTCAACCATGGTTGTAGTTTCATAAGAATTCTATAAATCACATAATGGGTGAAAGGAATTTAAGAAATACCACTGTTGACCAGCTTATCCAAATGGAAAACTGTATCCTAAGTGAATGGACTTGACACCTACTATAACCAAATTTGATAACCCTAAATTCTAAATATTCAATAGAATATAAGATACATAACAAAACCATATGCACTTTGATTCTCAGTGTGTTCTACTTCTAGGTACTTTAAACTTCTAGAGTATTGAGATATTTTTTTCATATATTCTCTAGAAGGAACATAATTCATCTATGATTGAAATCACTTTATTAGATCTATAACCATTTGAGAAGACCTACAATGGTTGTTATTATATTAATTAATCTTCAAGTTGAGGAAGAGAAACATTCATATCCTCTCCAATAATGGACTTTATTTTCAGATCTAAGTGCTTAATCTATTATCTGGGTAAACAACTCAAAAAATAATAGTATTATCAAATCTATGTGGATAATATTTAATATGATATATAATCAATGATAATTCCTCAAAAATAACTTGATATAATCTGATATATTTTTCAATAGAACTATTTTTGAAATATTTCATTCGATGAACCAAGTTTAAATCTCGATAAACACAACTATCAGAGTAGAAGATGTCTCATATGGTAGAAAATATTATCTTTACTCTTAAAATAACAATATGGTCTTTTATATTCCCTAAACCCATCAAATATAATTATATAATTCTTCTTGGGAAATAAAAATAAATTTAATTTCTAATTGAAAATTTATATAGTGAAAAAATTACTGAGATTAATGAAACATGTAGAATTAAATGAATACAGTTTACTCATTCTAAAATGAATAAATATATTATCTAACCACTTTTCTTGATAAAAACTTATTCACAAAACCCAAGATAAAAAATAATGAATAAATAAATATTAATGATCAGACTAACTAAATTCCATATCTCAATATACCAGTGCACAACATTTAGAATTTCTTTATTTTTAAATATATTATCTCAAGGATGGTGGGTAAACATTGGGTAACTAAGGATATACATAGGGAAGTTTGTCTTTCATTCCAAATAAACATTTTAAGGGAAGATGAAAGGAAATTCGAGAAAAAAGTGAAAACAAAAAGATAGTAAAATGAATCAAAATATGGATAGTCATGTGTGTATGATCTTCATAGAAAGACTAAATCAAAAAATCAAGACACCAATTTCCTATGAATCCGCTAATGAAACATATTATTCTATATAAAATTTAAAGGGTTTTTTGAAACCCTTATCGACCAAAAAAGGTAAAAGAAGATGAATCCCCATGATTACCCAAACCAATCTAGAATTATCTATATTTTATTGTCATATTATTTAAATGATAGGAACCACCCCACAAAGAATCATTTCCCTTCAATAAGGAATCAATGTATTTATTTATCAACATTTTCACCTAACAAGCATATTTTTTAATAAAAAAATTATTATGAAATGGATTTTCCCAATAACAAAAGTATTGAAGATCATTGAGACTAAAGAACATATACTAGAGGTACACCTTAGGGCATTGGTTTCATTATGATTGAAATTATACATGTAGTTGAAACTATAATAAGTGAACTTCAATGAGTCAAACATGAATTTTAGTTTTATTGTAAATCCATTGGGATTTACTTTACTCCTACCAATTGAGTTAATCAATGAATGAATTGATGGGAATCCTGAAAATTGAAGGATATAATAAAGATATCATTACTAGGCCTTTAATTAACAAAAGAATTCCCAAATATTGACCTAATAATGGAATCAACCTCATTTAATCAAGATTAGTCTTCTAGTACACACATTTCATGATAAAAACATGCTATAAAATATATTAGCTGGTATTATATGTATTATTTATTTGTTTATATCTCAATTTTACTAAAAATAATGTTGATCCATGATTCAATTCACCTACCTATGAAAATCAAGGAACACCCCATTTGTGATATTCTAATTCCTATAGAATTTGAGAGTAAAGTACCCACTATAGAAATATATCATATGGAATTGGATTTCATTTAATGTCATACATTCATCTCCATTATAGTGAAAGAAAAAAAATATACACACATTAGATCCTTGTATGTAAATTAAAATCTTGACAATGTAAATTATCATTGAGCTGTGATGGATAATATATTGGAAATCAATTCTATACAAGAATGAACCCTATATCATTTATAGGATAAAGTGTTTGATTAAACCCCTCCTAATTTGATAACCCATAAGTATTAAAAAAGTTAATATGAACTCATTTCTAAGATGAAACTAAAATTTAAATGTAGATATATTATTCGCAATTATGAGTTTGTGGTATTCTATAAGGATACAGTCTTCAATTATTTTTTAGGAAAACAATGGCTTCAAATACATATATATTTTCCTTATTTCTATCACCCAAAATTTAATGATTCTGTTGTTGGACATGTTGGGGTACTTTATAGTGATATAACTAATTTTAAATATATAAATATCAATATATTGATACATGATATTAAAAAAGAGACGGTATATGGTCAATGACGATAAAAAATAGGTCCCAAACCCTAATTGGGTATAATTTATTCTAATTAACCCAAATAATGTCCAAGAAGGGTGATTTGTACTATATATCGATCACATTGAAGACACCATTTTGGAATTGGGAATCACAAGGTGTTTCCTTTCAACAGAAGGGATTTATAGACAAAAACTTTCTCTTATTATGGATAAAAAAATGTCCTAATTGATTTTTATCTATCAGTATAATGAAATTCACCCACATGATCCATGTGAGACAACATTTCCTCCGAACATATTAACCTAAACATGGTTTTAATAGGAATCAATTAAAAATATCCATTGATTTATTATTATCTTTATATGTACCTATAAGAAGGAAAACATGCATCAGGTTTATCCACCTTAATTTATAAGTCATTAGTAGGGGTAAATAAATGCATTCGTTCTTCAGATGGGTGTGATTTTTATACAAAAAATCAATCAACTATGAAACATATTGAAATTTATGATGTGAACACATTTTTTATTCATAATTCTAGTGAATGGGAAGATTATGAAGATAAGTTATTTAAAATATATCAATGAGTTAAAATAAATAGATTTTGGTATTGTATAATTCCTATGTTCTATATTTTTGAGTGCATCTATGAATCATGAAAAGTAATATAAATATATTTCATTTCTCAAATAGCTTTCGGACATGCTTTCACAAAACTGTATAGATATTATAGAAATAGATCCTATGGTTTTTTTAACTAATTTGGTTTTCTAAATAACAAGGTTTGTTATAAATTGTCAATGAGAATTATGTTTTTGATTAATTCTACAATGGTGTAAGCCATGTTCGATAAGTTGATCAAACAAATTCATCCAAGAGGACTAGTTCCTATAATGACACTCTAAAATTTAATTAATTATTAAAAAATAATAGAAATATTAGAGTCTAATTATATTTCATATACTTATACAATCATTTAAGAAAATGTTAATTCCCTATACTTATAATGGAATGATTTATTGATGAAACAGTATGTATCTAAGAGAAATGCTTTATGGTCGATCATTATGGGTACAATAGGATATGGATGGGATCTGGAGATGATGATACCACATCATTCCATGAACCCTACGTGTTATATTTCCATTGGGTAATACTATTTATATTTATGAATGGTGTGGCTAAATACAAATTATCTATGTGCGATATCTTTAATTCCCTTATTAAAAAGACAGTGGAGTGATATGTATATAACAAGTTAATCAAATCGCTCCATAATCATGATCACCTTTTCCAAACTCAATGTATTTTTTACAAAATGTTTGTAACACAATTTGAAGATTAAGCAATTCAAGTGCTTTTTATGAGTCACTTCTAGAAGTTCCATAAATTTCTAATTCAACATCATGGAATTTATGTTCATCCTTAGAAAAAATGGAAATATGTGAAAACAAAAAAATATACAAGAGTTTTTAGGACAAAAAGTGTGCCTCACCTAAGATAGGAATTTCATTTAAAACATTTTTGGTCAATGTTTCCTCTTAATGAAACTAATGAAGAATGGAGAAACCTACTAGTGGTATGATCATTTCAAGAAGTATTTTGAATGTATCTAGAAATAAGTCTTACACCCTATGGTTTTGATTCCATATATATAATTAAAACCTCTAATTCTCTATGTGGTTTATATGGAGTGATAACTAGGAGCAATCCATGCCCAAAATAATGATGGTGGTAAGGATAATAACCTTTTCTACCTTACTAGAAACATGTTGGAAGTTTAGAGTCGAAATAATAATATAGAAATTAAATTTGTATAACAAATAATTTTGATATAGAAAAATACACATGATATATATCATCATGTGATAAATTTATTCCCACATGTGTTTCCAATTAAATAAACCCTTAGTCATCCTATACTGACTCGATTATTGGTAGGATGGTCTACTAACCTTTAATAGTTTTTTTAACACCATAAGATTTTTAAAAGAAGAAAAATATATTTGACATCATGAAGGGGACGAAAAATATAGTTTATATTTTGTTACACACGAAAAAAAGTTTGTCTTTCATTATTCACAACCCTAATAATTTCATTTTCGATAGCATATTCAACACCAATTCTGAACATAAATGACCCATGATATATACAACCATTATAAATTAGCTGTTAAATTGGAAGGTATGAATAAAATTAACTGATTTATGAAATATATAAATATATATACTTCTATTTATCAAAATTTCATACTCAAAATATGTTACTGATCATTGTTTAGAAAATAATCAATAAATTTTTAGTAAAGTGATTTCATTCTTCAAAAAAGACTTTTTATAGATTTTAATATTATAATCAATTTTTTATAAGTTTTATAATATTAATCTGTTAAAATTAACTTCATTTTTTAATGTTAAGATAAAAATATACTATTAGTGAAATTTTTTCACATTTCATAAAATATTGATTACTTAGTAAAGAGTGAAGAATAATGATTTTTTTACAACAAGTCTTATCTTTTCAATAAATTAAGTAATTTAAAAGTCAAAATATGTTTTGAAATTTTTTCATGTTAGAAAAGTATTATTTAGGTATATTTATTTCAGTTAATAATTTTTAATCTACATTATATAGGTTTTTAGTATAAATTTGTTTTTTTTTTGTTTTAAAATGGGTGTTTCTAAAAATTGTTTTAAAATTCATAATGTTTCTCTTTTTGAATTAATTAACATAATACCTAATGGGGCATGTTTTAAATGAAATTTATAGAATATGTATAATGAAATATTAATTTAATTTCCTAAAATTATTATCATTATTCATAAAATTAACATAGAAATATATTTATCCTAAAATATACTTTTCTAAAAAATGTGTTGTGCCACCACATCTGTGAGATTAATATTAATTTTTTTTCAGTCGTGAATTGAAATTGGAAAAAATTATTATGTATTTAAATAATTATTATTTATAATTTATAATAAGTCCAACTTAATTTTTTAGCATCATGATTACTAAAAACAGTTTAAATTAATCACAATTATTAAGGTAAAAATGACTTTACCAAGGGATTAGACATTAAGAATAGGAGGGAAAATGTCCTATAAACTTTCCTATAATGCATTTTATGGTCATATTTCTACCCTTATTACCTTGGTATTATTTTTAGGATTTTATTTGATACATTCCCATGAAAGTGACCCATAAGACATGTTAATTAATGAAAAATAGAAAAAGTAACATTCTTTTTTAAACTTCTATAAAGATTTGGGATAGGGAAAAACCATACAGGATAAATTATCTATATTATTTTTATAGATAAATGAGTTTTTTTATATCATTAAAATTTTTTAATTTTTTTATAGATGAATTATTTACTTTAAATACTTATGAAACACCAATGTAGTAATTATTTAGTAAATAATTTATTAAAAATATTAAATGTTGAGTAAATTGAATGAATTATTATATACTATTACTTTTATAATGAATATATCATGATACATAATATTTTTATAATATATTATAACTCCATAACTTTAATTATATTTTTTTAATTCAATTTAAATGAATAATGTCAAAACTATCTATAATGTTATTTTATAATAATTTATAATATATTAAATGATTTAAAATTACAAATAAATATATATTTTAAAAAGTGATTTTTATATGAAAATAATTATCATATATGTTCTATTATTCATAAATTGTTTCTTTCATAATTAATATAATGAACACTAATGAATCAAAAAAATTACAAGCGTAGTTAGGGTTAAAAATGTGTTTTTTCATGGTCAAGTGCTTGTGTTCAAATAAATTATCAACACACATAGGTTTTATTTTTTAAATTGTATTTAAAATGTATAATTAGTTCTTATAAATTAACTAATAAGTCTCAATTTAGTTTATTCTTAAAGGATAAATTTCTTAGGTTAGAAAACTAGTGACCATAATGAAAAACAAAAATTTTAAAAATAATAAACATAAAATTCAAAGAAAAAAATAATTAAAAAATTTGTTTTATTATGTTTTGGATGAGTTTATCAACAATATAATTCATTTAACCCACTATTTTTCAATCTTGGTGCCACACTATGTAATATTGAACTCCAAATAGTGAATAATTTTGATTATTGACAAACATTCAACTCCACCTCAACTATTAAAGGGAACTCACTCCACTCACTAATTCACAATTCTAAAGAATTTTGGATCTTCAAACCCCTTCTCAAATAACTACCCAACATCCATACAATAATAATAGAAGAATTATTTTTCTCAGTAATCCTATATTAAAAGTATTTAGTTCAAACCTAAGGAAGAAAACTGAAGAATAGGTAATGTTCTTCAACGATCGCCTTTATTTTTATTCTTTTTCCAACTCATTCAATTATTATTTTTCCTTGAAGAAAAAATAAAATCGTTATATTAAATATAATTATTTTATTTTATATAATGGTTATAACTTATAACCACACGCAATACCTTAAACTGGGTAATTAAATCATCATTCGTGTGTATAACGGACTACCGCCTCGCAAAATGAAGTCATTCTTTTTTCTATTAACCCCTCTCATGGTTAGGTACGATTATAGATATAAATTTTATATATGATATTTATGATTTTATTATACCTATATATTAATTTTATCACATGTTTTTTATTTCATTTTATAAGGGATACGATAATGTCGATCTTGTGTACGATGACTACTTCCTGACGAAGTGATATGATTCCTTTTTCACTTACGCATTACCTATAAGGTAATAAGGATAATGATAATAAATATATATGATATAAATGACATATTTATGATACTAATTAAATATTATAATTATTAAAATCTAAACTATCATTTTCCTTTTACCTTTTCAGTCACTGAAAAAAATGATAGTGTCATTCAGAGATGTGTGGATTATCTCCTCATTGAAGGGATGAGATTATATTTTCATTAAAACATCAGAATAATTATATATTAGAGTATATATAATTAAATAATTTGGTATTTGTGATATTACTATATTTTATTAAAGATAAAATATTACATAACTTCTTTCTATAATGATCATTGAAAATAGAAACGTTACTCAAGCGTATAAATGACCTACCATATCCATGATCAAGAAATTAGTTAATTTTTCACAACCATATTTCAATATTGTAATTAGAAAAATAATTGATGTAAAAATATGATAATTATTTCATAATTATTATTCTGGAGAAATTGATATAATAACCTCTTTGACTATAGTCAACCTACAACACTTGATTTGATACATAAGCCACATATGGTCAAAAAATCTTACTTAAACATTTTTGATTAAGTTATTAAATATAACATGACAATAGGTGAAATAAAATAAATAATAAACATGAAAATGGTTTGCAATAAATTTAATAATTAGCATAAGTTTATTATTCCTGAATATAAATACACACGTGACAAGTCAGACTCTTGGTAACGGTTTATCTATTATCACTTTTATTTATGTTATATATATTTCATATAATTCAATTACTTTAATTTTTTGGTGTATATAATTCCCAATAATATAGTTAATATTATTATACTTAAATTTATTGGGGTTTACATAACCATTTTAAAAGATATCTTTCATTGATTTTATGCTTTCAATGTTACCAAATTAGTAAGGTATTTTTTTCGTAATTTTCCTTCTTTGAGACATTTGTTACATTATACATTGATATAATTTTTTAAGGTATATATAATTCCCATTTGAACTTTTATATCATTAATATACATATTTAGGTGATATTTTAATTTTAATTACATGTTTTCCTTTCATGTGGATTATGATTCAAAGTTACAAAAAAGTGGTAATAGTCTTTCATTGTTATCTCATCGTTTATTGGGATAATGTATGAATAATTATAAAATGTTGAAATATTCAAATTATCATGAATTATCTTATCCTATATTTATTTAATATATTTTAAATTAATTACCCCATATATCTGCTCTTTGGTAATTAAAATGTTGTAAAAAGTGTTTTTAAGAAAATATAACTTCATTTCTCTCTTCAGCTAGAAATCAATTTTATTCAAAAACCATGATTTCTAAAAAACATGTTTTAAAAATTAATTTTCAAACACAAAAGGTTATTTTTCTCAATAATTTTTTTAAATATTTTTGAAAATATTCCTTTGTAATATTTCATATTTCATTTGGAAGATAATTATTTCAAAATGAAAATGGAGTTTTAATCCTAATGTTTTTAATAATATTTAAATGGTATTTCCATTAATAATAATAAAAAAAATCTATTATTAAATATAATCTAATAGGTAATTTTTTAATTATACAATAGTTATTATTTCTATAGATGGATTAATATTATTTAAATGATATTGTTATGGGACATATTTCTTTTCCACTGGCTAATCTTATTTCAAAAATGTTGTTATAGAACCAATTTCTTTTCCAGAGGTAAATCAAATTTCAAAGTGATTGACAAGAAACCCATTTATTTTCCCTGGGTTCATTAGGTTATAAAAAAATTATTATTATTTATATGAATTTTTTTATAAAGTCTTTGTATACAATATTCATTATCTGGTTCTTAGACATTATATATGATGGGTGAACTATATAGCATCAGGTGGTCCAAATGTAGCTTATATTATGGGTGCACCTAGATAGTACACAAATTCATTAGAAAATGATTATGTTCTTGATGTGATTATATTGGAAGTCAATTGTATAGTTATTCCAATTAGTAGGAGTTATTTAAGGGTTCTGTAAGCGTTAAATGAGACAATGTTCCAAGATTCCAATATGTTTTATCTATGATTTTTATGGGTTCATGATGTTTCATTTGATAAAGATAGATATCACATGTCTCATTATTATTTATTCTAATGAATATTTAATTTTTTTAAAGCCTTATGTAACATTTTTATGTTTTATTATCCTGATATTTATGGGTATGAATATTCTTATTTTATACTCACGCACTTTTATTATTTCATCATTATCTTATTCTATTCAAATTCTCACTGGTGAAATATATTTTTTAATTATTTTTTTTACCTTACTAAGAATTTGAGATCACCCTTCTTATGTTTCCTTAAAAACATGTTATAAATATTGAGATTGAATGAGTTATGTCTAGAAGGAATTTCATATGGATGATGGTGATGTCTTAATGAGAAAAATAAAATTTTTGTTAAGTGGGATAAATGCACATTTCAAGTCATGTGAATTGTTGACGTAGTATTTTCCCATAATTATCTATACCTCTAAACATAAAATTTCCTCAATAATATAACTAAACAAATTTTTATTTTTTATGTTGTATTTTTGGAAGGAAAAAATGGGTCCCAATTATTAACATCAAAGACTGAAATTTAAAGATTACAATTTATATAATGGGTTTGAGAGTGAATGTTTCATGTTGTCATTGTTTGTATCAAATTTAATGACCCAAACCATTATAGATTAAATTCCCCATGAAATCTAATTAAATTTATTATTATGTAATATGTATATATAAAACATATTCATTTACATGGATTTATTATAACTTATCATATCTAAATAACCATTAATAAACATTACTATTGATAATATAGTAATTGGATAGTGATCACATGATTAGTATAAATATAGGGTTTTAAAAAATCTAATTGACACAGACTAACAAAGTGATGGGCTCAAACAGTATGATCATACCATATAGAGCCCATTTATTAGAGCTTTCATGGGATATATAATCACTAGGATTTTACCTCGACCCATCCCAAGTTGTGATCCAATATCTTAAGCATGGGTGAAACCGTTTATGAGAGAAGTTCAATGTTATCGAGATCAAGTACCAAACCATGTACGTTGAAAACCCCATGAAAGCCTCAGGAAGTTTTATATTATATTAATGTTTTATCTATCAAGACCCTATAAATATAATAATGTACATTATTTTTTTATAATAATGAATATATTTCCATCCTTTTATTATTACGTTATAAATGATTTATTTTTTGATACAATAAACAAAAACATTTGTTATTAATTTGTATTCAAATTCGTTTAAGAAATTTATTTCAATGAATTGATGTATTTTTTAAATAATTAATATTTTTATAAAATATTATTATTAAATAATTTTAATTATATATAAATAATCATATTAGTTTTTGATGTAAAACAAAATTTTTATAGGGGTTCAAAACTGTTATTGTGAAAAAAAACCCATTATTTCATAATAAAAATCAATTTTATTTTCAAAGTGAAAATTATAATATTTAAAAAATTATTTATATAAAAAATATATATTAATTTTTGGAATCAGAAAACTGAAATTATCCAATGGTGAATTTTTCATAATTTTCTAGTATAGTCAATTTTTCGGGTAAAAGTTCAAAACCATATAAATATACTTTGTGTATTATTATATCATAATGAACCAAAAATTATGTAATAAATAATATAAAAGGTATCCATGACGAAATCTATGTTTTATATTTAAAATAATTATATTTTATGTTTATTTGATTAACTTTATAAAACCATTATGAATCCTCAAAAACAATTAATATATTTTAAGGTTTTAAAATCATTTATTAAAGATTACGACTCACCTCCACATAAGAAATGATAGTATTTTATTATGTTATTCCATTGTACATAAAAAAATGATAAATTATCCCAATTTTCAGAAACCATTGGAAAAAACAATGGGAAATTTTGTGGACATTGTTATTTTATTATTTAGAGTCCAAAACCTATTTTTGGAAATAATAAATAAATACCCACTCATTTCCAATATATACTAACCCAAGATGCCATTTATCTTTACAAAAAATCCATTGAGTGCATCATTAATATACCATACCCTCTCTAGAGTGCTCTTAGGGAACCTACAATCTCTCAAGAAGATCCTCCCAAGCATTTGTAGTCACTCACTCAAGTAAGGTATCTTCGCCTTCTCTTCTTTAATCAATTTCCATCATCATCTTATGCCTTAATTTTATAATTTATAACATTGGGAAATGTCTTTATATGTCCCTATTTCTTACAATTTTTTGTTCAAATTATAATAGATGCCTTTATCTCTTGTCAAACCATTTTTGAATTTTTAAGTGATGCTGTTATGCTGCTGAAATTTCAACGCAATTTTCAAGACCAAAATAATTGTGTACATAATACTTTACACAATTTATATCAAGGGTTTTCAACATTATGAAATTATACTTATTTTATTTTAAAATTAAATTTATATATTCCACACTCTTTAATCATGTAATAAAATATTATGATGAATTAATCAATGTTTTATGATCTATGTGGCACACTTAAGCAAGAGAATGAAATGAAAGTGATGGGTGCGCCTAGAATTTTATAGCAGTCTAATGAATTGGGTAATTTTTAATCTCATGAGATATCCTGTTTGGATATGAAGTGAGATATATTCCTTTGTGGGACTTTTTCATCATGATGTCTTCATAGTTAGCCTATACCAATTTTTATGATGAGTGTTTTATATTGTTTCCACATTTCCGATGTTATAATTATCATGTTATATCATATATTTTTATTAATGTTCCTTATATTATCCATTTTTATACCTATTTTATAACATGGTTTACAATATACCATGCTTATTTATTTACTTTTATTTTTAGATCATCTCTTTCTAATGTATTTCCCCAAGTTATTCCATGTAGTTTTAAGTGTGAGCATGTAAAAAAAGTTTTCAATAACGATAATATTTTTTCTATTTTAAATTGTAATGTAATATACCTAAGTCCAAAATAAACAATAATTATTGCTATTACAGGTTTTATTAAGTTTAATATTATGTATTAAACCAAGTATTAAAGTGAAATAAATATAAGGGTTGTTATATCAATGGTTGGTTTAGATAACTTTGTTGATTATAATATTTTCCTGTGAGGTTATCTTCAGAGTTGTGGATATCAACATAAGTTTATAAGATTAAGAATGATCATAAGTTCAAATTCTTTGAAACCCCATTAATTTTTTTAAATTTGAGATCTTAAATTTATTAATTATATTATAGGAGATGTTCTAATAGGTTGATGCATATAAAATGTGTGGTTTAATAATTCAAATGTATTTAATTTTTTTGGAAATAAGATTTACGTTATTGAAAACCTTTAGGGTTAATATGATCTTGGATATTTAGAAAACATGTCTTACCATATATATAACCATATGATTGAAATGTTATTTGGTGACTATGTGATTAATGCTATATCAAAAGAAGATCTCTATATTTTTGGGCTTGATATCTGAAAGGTATGTGACAACCATTGAGGATGAAAGAGTCTATAATATTGATGCTATTGAGTTAATTTAGGATATAGGTATATGGAATAATTTATTTTTATCTTTCTGTATTATTATTTAATTTTTAATATTAATTTATAATATGATGGTTTTATCGTTATGGGATTTATCTTACCAGGTGCTAACTATTTTTGTTTTATTTGTTTTCTAAATACAGGAGTAATATGTTGTTATGATTTTGGGGATTATATATTCTATTGATATTTTATTTTAGTACTTAAGGAATTATAAAATTAATCATTAATATACAATATTTGGATTAAAATATTAGATTCTGGCAGAAGTTGTTTAATGGGTGAAAGTATACTATTACAGTAATTATATTTCCATATTCAATTAGCCTTGATAGAGAGATAATTTCCTAAACTCTAGGAAAGGATCTTGAAAAAAAACATCCTAGTACCTTCAATTATGATGAACCTATGATCTTTTTTATCATCACAGATTTATGGGTTTTAATCCATTAATGTTCCATTGAACATTCAATTTATCTTGATCAAGGACCTCAATCACTCACTGTAATTATTTACGCTTTTCCTCCATTCCCACATATGTTTTCATATTGGGAAACCCAGTTTTGTGTTATTTCAAATAAACTTTGTACAAACATTTATATATTATTATGATTATATTTTTTAACTATTTTTTGATAATCACTGATTGCTGAGATAAGGCTCAAATTGTATGGTTTAAAAATTTTAAATTGGGATGTAACACCCTGAGGTTTTTAAAAGAAGAAAATTATATTCAATAGCATAAAATAAATGAAACATTTATTTAATCTTGTGTTACATGAAACACTCGGATTATGTTGTTTTATCTGAAACCCCAACATTTTTATGTTCTCTAGAATATTCAACATACAGGACTAAACATAAACTACACATAATATATATTAATGTTATAACATAATTGTTAAATTAGAAGGTATGGATAGAATTAACTAATTTATGATATATATATATATCATACTAAATATAAATTATTGATAAATTTATCTTAAATAATCATTCAATCTTTAGTAAAGTGAGTTCATTGTTCATAAATATATTTTTTTCAAAAATAATTATTTATTATTTTCATATTATAATAATATTTTGTAAATTGTCTAAAATTTATTTTATAAAAATAAATTTATTTTTGGAATTGGAATATCAAAATTTCCTTTGTTTGTAACCTTTTTACTCTTTTGAAATTATTGATTCTTAACTGAATAGTGAAAAATATCGATTTTTGGAAAAAATAAATGCTTTTTTATATTATGTTATTTTAACGTCCAAATATGTTTTAAATATATTTTAATGTGAAAAAGGTATTATTGGGTTATATATAATTCATAGAATTACATTTAATCAAAATTATATTGGTTTTTGGTATAAGTTTATTTTTGGGTTTAAAAACTGAGTTTTTGCAAAAACAATTTTAAAATGCATAACAATTATCATTTAAAATAAACTAATATAATACCTAATGGGGAATTTTTTAAATGAAATTTATTTAATATATATTATTAAATATTAATTTAATTTAATAAAATTACTATCATTATTCATAAATTTATTATAGAATCATCTTTTTCAAAAAAAACATTTCTTAAAAACACGATGTATTGTCATATTTGTGGGATTAAGAATAAAATACTTATTTGAAATTCTATGAATTGAACTTTGAAATTTTATTCTGTATTATTAATAATCAAAATATTAGTTTCTAATAATGAAAAATTAATTTTTTACCACAATGATTTATAAAAATAGTTAAAATTAATCACAGAGATTAAGGAAAAAACGAGTTTATAGTGACTAAACATTAATGTTAAGGGTTAAAATAACCTAGAAACTTGTCCAGAAAACATTGTATGGAAATATTTAGATCATTAAGACATTATTATATATTATTATTATTTTTGGAACACTTTACCATGATGTTTAAAAATATAATTATTTAAGTGAAGAAAAAGAGAAAAAAGAACCTTTCCATTTTAAATTATATAATGTTTTGGGATAGGGAAAAATGATATAGGTTTTGTTGGTCAGAGTAGATACTCAAGTGGGGGTGAATTCAGTTCCAATTAAAATTTCTATAATAAAAATGATGGTTTAAAAGACTTGAATTTAAAAACAGTCCTGTTAATTAAGGAAGTAGAAATGTAAATGTTCAGTTTGTCAAAATGTATCTTAAAGGGTGATTAATCCTCAGATAAATCAGTGTAGAAAACCTTTTTAACTTTTGAAACAAGTTTACTAAATTAATCAAATACACACACTAACCAAAACTAACTATCAAAGTGTAAGAAAAAACAGTTTTATGTTTTAGCAAATATAAGTAGCGGTTAATATCAAAACAGAGTATAACTAAATAAAGTACTCAGTTAAGTAAAACAAGAGGTTCAGTCTCAATTATAGACTTAATCCTCTCCACTTGGTGATCACCTTCCACCAAGTAGATTATATTAAAAATAAACACGATACACAGCATATATTAGGCTTTACAACAGTTTTCACAAACTGTCTAGAGTTCACACCCTCTTCTACAGCTCTTTATGGGAAAAACAAACAGTACAGACCACACACGGTCTCTTCCACAGTTATACGTGGGAAACAAAGACCAGATGATGTTTTAAGTGAGGATATTCAGTATCCTTCAGTTCATGCACAGGAGATAGTGTGTGATACAAACTGACACGCACACTTCTCAAAGATGTAAAAGAAAGAGCACAATGGAGCTAAGAAAGTAATCTTGAGTTTATAATGCTCCATTTGTTAGAAGATCAACTCTTGACTCCTTAGAGTGATGAATTTTATGATGAAATATTTATTTTATACTTCTCTTCAAAACAGGGTGTCGCAACTCCAGGTTTTTTCCATTCAGTTTTCTGCTTCTAGGTTTGTTCAATAGTTGATGCGACACAGAAGGCATGAGTTAGTTTATCCCAAAATGATATTTGTGAAGGTCGTGGATTCAGAGTGTTATTTTTGGATGGTTTTCCTTTGATCTAGTGATTGATCACTATCACACTTCACATGCAACCCTTTATTTGTAGGGGTGTATATGTCACACCCCTCTTCTTTATACAGTGATCTTCTCTTTTTATATATGTGATCAGACACTGGGAATGAGTAGATCACGTGAAACCTTTCTCGTTCCTCATACTGTCCCATGTACTGTCTCCAGAAACGTTTACAGTCAGCATTAATTAATTTCAGAAGAATTTAATTTTTCAAATATGACCGTTAAAATAATATTGAGAAATTGACAAAGTATGGAAGTATAAGAGTCGGTAGACTGGTAACAGTATCCTTTATATCGGTAGGCTTCAATTGTAGGCACATATTTGCAATGTCCAATTGTATCCTTCCAACAGTATCCTTCAGTGGTAACCTTTAACAATAGGCTTACACCAATGACTATGTAATGGTGATCATGTATCAGGGACCTTGTAGTGTTGACCTTGTAGCGGTGACCTTGTAGCGGTGACCTTGTAGCGGTAACCTTTTAGCGGTGAACTTGTAGCGGTGACCTTGTAGCGGTGACCTTCTAGTGTTGATCTTGTAGCGGTGACCTTGTACTTTGATAATTTCTGTACTGTAATCTAAACCAATCAATCATTGAGATTTAGAGTATATGGAAGTCACTTTTTAGAAACAATAAGAATTAATGAAATATAATTATTATAAAATTATAACACGGTTATCTCATAAAAGAAACATGATTTGGGATTATCAAAATAGATGAGTCCAATAATCTCCCCCTTTTTGATATTCCCAAATTATGTCATTGAAGTTATTAGTGATTTTCACACATGGTTGATGATATACAACTTCCTCCCCCTTTGTGATTAACAAAATGTAGTCATAAGAGTAAGATATAAAGAGAATATTTTTTTTAATAAAAAAGGAGTATAATAGATCAAACAGGCTACATCAATCCCTACCAGCTAAAAAAGACCACACTCAATCCACCTTGGAGATGTCCAATAGAGCTTTGTTTTTGGAAGATGAGGATGCAGGTTCTGAAGGATGAGGGATAGGCTGAGGAATGGTAGTGATCAGGGTAGGGGGGAGCCATTGAGGCATTAACAGACCTATATAGAGTAGATCTTTGAGTAATCATTGTGGTAGGAATTCTGATAGATTGTGCATGAGTCAACAAATGAGAAGTATTGTTATAACCTAAGGCAGCTAAAGAAGCAAGAAAAACAGGATGAACAATAATGCTTCCCCCTCTTTCTATAGCTTAGATAAAATCATCTTTATTTTCCATGAATCTTTCCATGGTAGGAGTCAATTCCCTGAGCCTGCTAACCTGAACCTTAAAGGCCTGAGTGATATGTGGTATCCTAAAGTTCTCCAACAAAAATTTAAAGTGACCATCCATCTGATGCTTAGTGTATACCTGTTTGTAATAGAACTCAACTTGATCCTTGATGGCCTTATGATCCTGAGCAGCTTCCCTTAGATAGTCTCCCACAAGCTTATGAATTTCCCTCATAATGGAAATAATCGTAGAGTTTGTGGAACTTCATCCAGAAAAAGTTTCCACTTATTCTCTAACAATGGTCCTAAAATCATCAATGTCAATTAGAGGAGAAGTAGAAGTTGAAGAAAATGCAGCTAGAGGGGCCATAGAGAAGGCCACTGTCTCCTTGAAATATTTGGTTAATCCACTTATTAGCCTTTTGACATCATCATCTTGCCCTTTCACATGTGTCTCTATAGATTTCTTAAAATCCTCAAACACTGTGACCAATATTTGAACCAAACTTTTAATATATGCATGGTCTCTATCCACTTGAACCTGGGAAGCCATATAGGAGTCTAAAATTACAATAGATGGTTTCATGTTTTCTACAGACTCTGTGAGATCACTGATTTGACTCTGGCATTGCCTTACTTCTTGGAGAAAAGTATATTGAATGCTAAAGTTTATTTTGGATAACTCAGATGCTGAATTCTCATGAACTAGCGCAACAACCTTTTTCACCTCATAGGACCTATCCCTAGACACTGTATGTAGGTCGGATTTTAGGGATTCAAGATCTGCCTTTCTGATATAGTCATGAGGGAATGATGTTTCTAGAGGTAAAAAATGAGGTTTGGCATTGAAGGTATTCTATTGGGACATTCATCCTCTGATTCATCATAGTCTAGACCCAACACCATAAATCCATGGTCCTCATACCAGCCCTCAATCTCATGAAAAATAGAAACTAAACCAGCAACAACAGTTTCCTCCCCCTAAATTTGACCAACATCTTGATCAAACACATTCAACTCCTCCAGGCATCCTTGAGAAACTACACTATTAGGAAGTTTCACTTCCAGTTCCTACTTAGACTCTTCAACAACTTCCAAAACAGGTCTAACATTAACTGAATCAGTAGCTTCTTCATCTCCACTTTCTACCTTTTCTGTATGTCCTATTAGATGATTAAGACTAAAGCATTCCTCTTCACTTTCAGCAGTAGCTATCTCATAGTCATCTTGACTTGAATCAGAATTCTCATCCTTATTTGAGTAATCTATAATGTCTCTTAAGTCATATTCACCCCCTTCTTCTTTACTTGTTTCTTCATCACAGTCCCCTAGAACAGTCACTGTTCTAGGTAGTCTCTTTGGTGGGCTAGGCTCACCAAAGGATATAGTATTAGCACGAGGAATTGAGGGAAGTTCAGGATCACTCCTATCATATATTGGATAATCCTCTCTTGTATAACAGAAACTTCTTATTATTCATCTAGATAGGAAGGCTCTGCTTCATCAGGCTTAAGACCAGGGTCTCTTTTATTTTTATGCCTAGTAGGATGATCAATAAGGTTAAATTCTTTATATACCTTGGCCTCGTCATTCCCCCATCTCATTATCCATGGATTCCAGTTGATCTTCATCAGCTTGCAAATCACTTTAGTGATGAAAAAATTATCTCTCACAAAAAGGGTCTCCTCCATAGATCCAACATCTCCTTTTACCTTCAACATATGAGAAATCAACTTAGCCTGAAATAGGGAACTGTATTTAGAGCTAGGTTTGGTCATGTCTTAAAGTTGAATCATCAACAACCTATACAAGTTAATATTTATATCATGCTTAAATAGATAAACGAGAAAAACATCATGATACTTTAAAGATGAAAAGTTCCCTCTCATGGGACATAGAACATGCTGGACTAATTTGAAAATAATTTTGTCCTCTACTTCCATTTCAGTAGTAATGACTTTCCTGTGAACTCCACTCCCTATCAACTCAGCTAAATCATCTTCATAGTAGAATAACACACTAGTGTGAGGTACCAATTTTGAGTAATAATCACAACTTCCCTCATGTGGAATCCTCAAACATTCAACCCACTCAGTAGAGGAGAAGCTCACACTTACTCTGTTTACTCTGGAAGTCATACAATGCTCATCCTCAGACTATCCTAACTTCAGATACTCATAGAACTCCTTCACTACCATTGATTAATAGGGTCTATTGTTGTTTTCAAAACACTAAACCCATCCCTAAGCTTCATGTTCCTTCAGTACTGAAGATCGACTCGAAAGCATCCATTCTGAACATAACTCCTTTTCAACCACTATTTACCTCTTCGATAAGTGTGGGTTAACCACCTTTTCCAATCATTGGCTTCCACTACATGACTTGAATCTTCGTCTCTTAGGATCACACACATCTCCTTCATCACTAGCCAGTGCCCTCTCCAATCTAGCCATCAAACTGAAGCAGTTCGAGGTTTAAGTAGAGGTTTAGGTTAATATGTTTGGGAGAAAAGGGTTCGGGAGAGGGTTTGATGTGGATCGAAATATGGTCTTTGTTTTATTTTTAACATTTAGGCATCGAAAAATCAAAACTGATAAAATAAATAATCAATTACAGAAAACATTTCAGATTCTGGTTGAGAACACAAAAAATGCAAAGTCCCCGACTTAGGATGTCTATTGGTGAGGTCTAATGGTGAGGTTCTATCGATATGGTCTAACAGTGAGGTTCTATTGGTAAGGTCTATCAGTGAGCTTCTATCGGTAAGTTCTAACAGTGAGGTTCTATTGGTAATGTCTAAGGGTGAGGTTCTATTGGTAATGTCTAATGGTGAGGTTCTATCAGTAAGGTTTGATGGTGATGATCTATCGGTAAGGTCTAACAGTGAGGATCTATAGGTAAGGTCTGATGATGAGGTTCAATCGATAATGTCTAATAATGAGGTTCTATCGGTAAGATCTAATGGTGAGGTTCTATCAATAAGGTCTAACGGTGAGGATCAATCCTTAATAGTTTATCATACCTAACTCATGTCTGATGTAATTTAACCTCTCATAATTCAAAGGATCTGTGAATATATTAGCCAATTGGTGTTCAGTACCAATGAATTCAAGAGTGATATCACCTTTTTGAAAATGATCTCTCAAGAAGTGATGTCTTACATCAATATGGATTGTTCTAGCATGAGATAATGGATTTTTTGAGATGTTAATAGCACTTGTGTTGTCATAGTTTATAGAGACATGTTTGAATTGATATCCATAGTCTAGTAAAGTGTGTTTTATCCACATAATTTAAGCCCAAAAACTACCAACAGCTACATATTCAGCCTCTACATTATATAATGAAACATAACTCTATTTCTTACTACACCATGATACCAGTGACTTGCCTAAAATGTGACATGTTCTAGAGGTACTCTTTCTGTTTAACTTGTAACCGGCAATGTCAACATCTGAATAACTTATTAAATCAAATGGTTTTCTTCTTGGATGAAATATTCCAAAATTTACAGCATACTTGAGATATTTAAAAATATTTTTAACAAAATTTATGTGAGACTCTTTGGGATTAGTTTTAAACTGAGCACCCATGAATACAATGAACATAATATCAGGTCTAATAGCATTATGATATTGTAGACTCCCAATCATACCTCGGTAATTGGTTTGATCCACTGATTTACCAGTTTCATCAGCATCCAATTTGAATATGGTACTCATAGCTGTATCACTACCTTCACTACATTCTAAACAAAACCTTTTTAAAAGATCCTTAGTATATTTATTTTGAATCAAAATAATACCATCTTTTTTTTTGAAAAATTTCAAATCCATGGAAAAATTTTAGTTCCCCCATTAAACTCATTCCAAATTCCTCTTACATCATTGTTGAAAAATCGGTACATAAATAATGTTTAGAAGATCAAAAAATTATATCATCTATATAAATTTGTACTATTAAAACATCTTTAGAAATCCTTTTAATGAAGAGAGATGGATCTGTTATCCCTTTTGTAAAACCTTTTGAAATAAGAAAAGAACTAAGTCTATCATACCAATCTCTTGGAGGTTTCATTAGACCATATAAGGCATTAGATAGTTTAAAAAAATGATTTGGAAAAAGGGGATTTATAAATCCATGGGGTTGTTCAACTTATACATCTTCAATTATATATCCATTTAGAAATGCACTTTTGATATCCATTTGATAAATATTGAAATTTAGATGATATATATAAGAAATTAGTATCCTAATGGCTTCTAGTCTAGCTATAAGAGTAATGGTTTTCTTTATAGTCTATTCCATATTCTTGACTATACCCTTATGCAACTAGTCTAGCCTTGTTTCTAACTATATTTCCAGATTCATCAACATTTTTCCTAAAAAACCATTTAGTTCTAATGTTCAAGGTGTATTTAGGTCTCTCTACTAATTCCCAAATTTTGTTTCTTTCAAACTAATTCAATTCTTCTTGCATATATATCAACCAAAATTTATCAATGATTGCATCATTGATATTTTTATGTTCAAGATGTGAAAGGAAATATTGATGTTTAACCTGGTCTTTAAGAGAAGCTCTAGTATGTGTACCTCTATTTCTATCACCTACTATAGCATCTAAAGGATGATTCCAGAGAGTTCTAATACCTCAAGAAAGAGTTGAACTAGACTCCTCGTGATTATCTATAGGTTCAGATTCACAATGAAAAGATTCTGGAATGTTTTCAGAACTGGTTATTTTTATTAAGGGTTCACTATTCTTATCATCAAGGTCCGGAATTTACATATCATCCTCAAGATATTCAATAGAGGTTTTGGGTTCATGTGGATCAGTCTCATCAAATTTTACATGAACTGATTCTTCCACACATTTGGTTCTCTTATTAAACACTCTATACGCTTTACTAGATATTGAGTAACCATGGAAAATTCCTTCATCACTTTTTGAGGAAAATTTGTAAAGATTATGTTTAGTGTTGAGGATAAAGACATTGAGACCAAAAAATCTTAAGTAATTAACCTTAGGCTTTCTATTTTTTCGAATCTCCTAAGGGGTCTTCTTAAGAATCAGTATAATCAAGAATCTATTGATAATGTTACAATTTGTATTAATAGCTTCATCCCAAAAATAAATTGGAAAATCATATTCATTGAACATTGTCCAATAAATCTCTTGAGGTGTCCTATTCCATCATTCCACAACTCCATTTTGTTGAGGTGTTCTAGGAGTATAGAAGTTGTGACTATATCCATTGTGTGAGAAATAAGATTCAAACTCCTGATTTTCAAACTCACAGCCAAGATCACTTATCAATGTATTAATTCTAAGTCCACTATTATTTTCTAAAGACTTGGAGTATTTGATAAAATAAAAACAAGCTTCACTTTTGTGAGCAAGAAAGTATACCAAAGTGTACCTAGGAAAATCATCTACAAGAACATAAACATAGTTCTTCCCATTTAAACATAAAACTATTAGTGGTCCAACCAAATATATGTTTACCAACTCAAGCGGTTTAGAAGTAGAAACATATTTCTTTCGGTTGAAAGAAATGTTTTGTTGTTCTCCCTTCAAACAAAGATTACACACTTTGTTAAGAGAGAAATCCAATTTAGGTATGACCCTAACTAAACCTTTCCTAGTCAGTTTGCTAAGTGAGTTCACATTACAGTGTCCTAGTCTACTATTCCCCAACTAGGATTTCTTTATGAAATGCATTTAAACAATAAACATATTTCTAAACTAAAGAATCTATATCAACATCATATATATTCTCATTTTTGAGAGCATTAAATATTAAATCACATTCAGAATTAAAAACATTTCCTGAATCATTTTCAAATTTAACATTAAATCAATCATCACACAACTAAGAAATACTTTGAAGATTTTATTTTAACCCATCAACAAAAAGTACTTTTGAAATTAATACAATATTAGTGTTACCAAATTGGCATAAGCTGATGATTTTCCCTTTAGAATTATCACCTAATGTGACATATCAACCATAACATTAATTAGGCTTTTGAAACATGAATATTCTCATGTCATATGACTTGTATATCTACTGTACATGTACCACATAGTTTTATAGGAGCTCTTTAGACAATTTTCTGGCAAAACAGATTAAGTGTGGGGTAATTTTGGTACCCAGATTTTCTTAGGTCCAGAGAGGTTATCAAGTAAAACATTGGGAACCCATACTCATCTCATAGGTTTTTTATAATCAAAACATATATTTTGACACATGAACACATTGCTTAGTCCTTTAGAGAATTGTTTTAAAAAATATGGTACAAAACTTGAACTAGCTGTAAGCTGTCCAGATTTTGGAATGAATTTAGTATGAATAATCCTTCTTTGTCCTTGTTTATATCCTATACCAGTTGTGTATTTTTTAGTAATTTGTTTCCCTAGAAACTGAGTCAATGTATCTCTACCCGTAGTAAATTTTTCTAAATATCTTTTTAATTGATCATTTCATAATTAAATTTTGGTATTATCTTTAAATAGTTGAGCACATTTTTCATTCTCGATATCCAGATCAGATTTATAATTAACCTTTAAAGCATGTTGTCTTTCCAATAGTTTATATTTATCCTTGAGTTCATTAAAAGTATCTTCGATCATTCTAAAGTATTCAAATAGTTCATCCTTAGTCACATTCCCATCATTGTTTGATTAACCTTCATTCTGAGAGTAATAATCATTAGACATAGGGGAATTAGGTGTTACCTTAGATGTTTCTGTCATGAAACATAAGTTGGCATGATTGTTCTGTTCACTATCAGAAGCATCAGATCCATTGGATCTGTATTTTGAAGCACTTTATGTAGCTTTCATATCCGTTTTATGACCCTTTCCCTTAACTTCATATTTCATCCAAAATTTTAGCTTGGGGAAGTCTGCCTTCAAATGGCCTTTTCATTTTTACTCATAAAATATTATTTTATTTGAGTTGGAATTCCATTTCTTATTTTTCTTCCATTGTCCTATAATATCATACTTTCCATTGTAGTTTGACTTCTTAAAAAAATTCATCTTTCGATAGAACTTTTTGAACCTTATAGCAAGATGAACCATCTCCTCATCATCGTCTAAGTCTTCACTTGTGGAAGTATCTATAAAAGCTTGAACTTTTTTTATCCATGTTCTTTGAGGTAATAGTGTTGAATGATACATATTTCTTCCTTGTTTCTTCATCCACTTCTTGATTCACCTTAAGTTCTTATTCATACATCACGAGCTTTCCCATTAATTCCTTTATTATTAGTTTTCCGATGTCATAAAATTATCAGATAGAAACAGAAGTTCCTCTCCATCTGTCCGGTAAGCATCAAATAAATCTCATAATCTTGTCCTTGTTGTCCACTAGTTTTCCAAGACGACTCATAGTATTCACTATATCATTGAACCTGACATACATTTCAGAAATAAGTTCATCATGATTCATTTTAAAGTTTTCATATTTAATAGTGTATTTATTTAATCTCATTTCTTTAACATTGGTCATTCCCACATGAAAAATAGCTAAAGTATCCCAAATTTAATACTCATTTTTACAAGAAGATATTCTACTAAATTCCTCATCACCTAGAGAACAATACGAAGAACTTATTACTTTACAGTTATTGTTATATGTGGATTTAGTCAACTGAGACCATGTGTCTCTAGATGTAGCAGACAATATATGTTGTTCTTAAATTGTGTCCCTGATTTTAGGTCCCATGCTCTCTAGATACATTTTCATTTTTAATTTCTACTGAGTATAGTTATTACCATTAATGAAAGGTGTCTTGTTTGTAGCGGCACCCTCAACTCTATTTTCCATAGTTACTTAGATTATAAAGAACTGAAAATTTAGATATGATAGAAATTTTATGATCTTTAAGATACAACTAAACCCACAGTTAAAAAGAATTTTCACACTCGATAAAAAGACCTCTGATACCAAATTCTAGTCGGAGTGGATACTCAAGAGGGGGTGAAATGAGTTCCAATTAAAATTTATGTTTAAAAAATTTTGGTTAAAAAGCCCCCAATTTAAAAACGGCCCAGTTAATTAACTCAGTAGAAATATAAATGTTCAGTTGGTCAACAATTTTCTTAAAGGGTGATTAATCCTCAGATGAATCATTGTAGAACACCTATTTATCATTTGAAACATGTTTACTGAATTAGATAAATACACACAATAACAAAAACAAACTATCAAAGTGTAAGAAATTTTTTTTTATGTTTTAGAAAATATAAGCAGTTGTTAATATCAAAATAGAGTATAACTAAATAAAGTACTCAGTTATGTAAAAAAAAGTGGTTTAGTCTCAAGTAGAGACTTAATACCCTTTAATTGATGATCACCTTCCATAATGAAGTTTATATTAACAATAAACTTGATACGCATCCTGTATCATGCTTTAAAAAAGTTTTCACAAACTATCCAGAGTTAACACCTTCTTCCATAGTTCTTTATAGTAAAACAAATAGCATAGACCACACACAGTCTCTTCCATAGTTATACATGGGATACAAAAATCATGTGACGCTTTATGTGAGGATATTCGATATCCTCTAGTTCAAGCATAGGGGAAAGAGTGTGATACCAACAGACACACACACTTCTTAAAGATGTAAAAGAAAGAACAAAATGGATCTAAGAAATTAATCTTGAGTTTAGAAATCTCTATGTGTTAGAAGATCAACACTTGACTCCTTAGAGTGAATAATTTGATGATGAAGTCTTTCTCTGAAACTTATCTTCAAAACAGAGTTTCACAACTCCATGTTCTGGCAGTCAGTGTTCTTCTTCTAGTGTTGATAAATAGTTGATGCGACACATAAGGAATGATTGAGTTTTTTCTAAAATGATTTTCATGATGTTTGAGGATTAAGAGTGTTAGTGCTCGATAGTTTTCCATTGATTTAGTGACTGAGATCTATCAAACTTCACATGAAATCCTTTCTTCATATGTGCATATATGTCACACTCATCTTCTTTATTCAGTCGTATTCTCTTTTTATATATATGATCTGACAATGGGAATGAGTAGATCACATGAAACCATTCTCGTACCTCATACCGTCCTAGGCAATGTCTCTTGAAACGTTTAAAATAAGCATTAATTGATGTCAGAAGCATTAAATTTGTCAAATATGGTCGTTAGAATAATATTGAGAAATAGGAAAAGTATAGAAATATAAGTGTCGGTAGATTGGTAATTGTAGCCTTTATATCGGTGAGATTTATCTTTAGGCGCATATCTTCAATCTCCAACTCTAACCTTCCAACGACAGCCTTCAACGGTAACCTTTAACAGTAGGCTTACACAGGTGACCATGTAACTGTGACCACGTATCGGTGACCTTGTAATGGTGACCTTGTATCAGTGACCTTGTAATAGTGACCTTGTAATGGTGACCTTGTACCAGTGACCTTATACTGGTGGCCTTGTAGAGGTGACCTTGTAGTGGTGACCTTATAGCGGTGACCTTGTAGTGGTGACCTTGTAGCGGTGACCTTGTAGCGGTGATCTTTTAGTGGTGACCTTGTACTTAGATAATTTATGTACTATAAACTAAAATAATCATGCAGTGAGATTAATAGTATATAGATGTTACTTTGTAGAAATGAGAAGCATTAATGAAATATAATTATTATAAAATGAAAACACGATTTTCTCCTCAAAGAAACATGATTTGGTATTATAAAAACAGTTGAGTTCAACAGGTTTCATTATAAATTTTATTTTAAAATATAAATAATTTTTTTCTTTCATAATTATTTATTTTAATTTTTCATATATGAATTAATTACTTTAAAAAATTAAAAACCAACATAGTAATAATTATTTAGTTAATAATTATATAAAATAAATGTTATTAAAAATATTAAAGGACGAGTAAATTTAGTTATTTTTTGTATAATATTAATTATTAAAATTAATATATAATGCTACATATGTTTAATGATAATATATTCGAATTCCATAAATACATTGATATTTTTTAAGTTCAATTTAAATGAAGAATGTAAAAATTTAAAATTATGATATTTTATGATATATTATATTTTATTAAACAATATAAATTTACTAAATATAATATTTCTTCCAATTTATTAAAATAAGAAAATAAATATCATATATGTTCATTTAATTGTACAATTTTTATTGTATAATGACAATAATGGCTCTTAAAAAAACTTTGTTAATGTAGTTATGGTTAAAATGAGGTTTCTACACGATCTTGTGCTTATGAAAATAAATTGTCAACACACATGTGATTTTCATTTTTTTATTTGGATTTAGTATCTATATTAATTATGTGTTAAAATATATAATAATTGTAACTTTAATTTAGTCTTAAATTATAAATTTCTTAGGTTATAATTCTAGTTACCATAATGAAAAACGAATATGAAAAATATAAGTAAACTTATGGGTTAAAGGAAAAATATTTAAAATATATGTTTTATTTTGTTTTAGAGGAATTTATAGACCACATAATCATTAAAAATAGTAATTGTAAATATTTTATTGACTTTATGTAAGATTTACCAGCCAATAGTGAACAGTTTTGAGTATTAACAATAATGTCACTCCTCCTCAACTATAAAAGGATTCTCACTCCCCTCATTTATTCACACATCTCAAGACATTTGGATCGTCAAAAAACATACCAAGTCACTTTAAAACATCCCTTAACTCATACTGGAAGAATTATTTTGGGTATAAATCCACCATTTCAATGATTTAATGAAACATTAAGGAGGATAACTGAAGAAAATGTAATGTTATTCGACAAGTATCCTTCTTTTTCTTCTTTACCCCCTCCTTAATTTCCTAACATAAAATAATGATATAAAAATATTTGTATCTTAAACATACTTATATGTTATTATTTTCAGGATACTACATAAAATTACATGCACTTCAAAAAAATGTGTTTCAAAATCATCATTCGTGTATACAGAAAACTATAGCCCCATAAAACAATGTTATGATTTTTTTTGATACCACATTTCCCAATTGAATATGATAATGGATATAATTCTTATATATTATATTTATAATATAATTATACCCTTTGAGTCATATTATCACATATAACCTTTTTCATTCCATTCTTTAAGTGATATGATAACGTCCCTCGTGTATATGGTGGACTACCACCTCGGGAAGCGATGTGATGCATTTTTCAATAATGTGTCACATGGAATGTAATAAGTGGTAATTTAAAAAATATATTTAATATAAATGAAATATTTATGATATTGATGATATATTTATCATTTTATATATGTAATATATCACTTTACTTTTTCATTTTCACTCACTAAAAAAATGATATCATCGATCGTAGACGTATGGACTATTGCCTCCTCAAGTCATGTGATTCCTTTTTTATTACCACATCAACAAAATGATATATATAATTATATATAATTAAATAATATGGGTTCTAATGATATTATTATCAATATTTAAATATAAACTATTAAATAACTTATTTACATAATGGTCATTAAAAGATGGAAACGTTACTCATGTGTATTTACAACATATTGTATCCATGATTGTAAAGTCAATTAATTTTTCATAACCATGTTTAATTATTTATTTTTAATGTATAAATAATGTATAAATATGATAATTATTCCATTATTATATTTCTTTATATTTTCATATAACGATATCTTTCACCATAGTCAACCTACAAAAGTCATTTTTTGCACATAATCCAAATATGGTCAAACATCTTACGTAAACATAACTGAATATGTTATTAAACATAACATGATAAAAAGTGAAATGGAATTAACAATAAAATTTAAAAACTTTCACTATAAAGTGAATAATTAAGATAAGTTTATTATTCAAGATGATAACTAAATATGTGACACTTCAGACTCAAGGTAATGCCCTTTTTCATCTCACTTATATCTCTGTGAGATATGTGCCATATTCACCACATATTTTTGTTGTGTGGTGTTTATACTACCCATGATTTTATTTTATTATTATTATTATAAAATTTATTTGTATTTAAATATCTATTTAAAGACCTCTCTTTCTTCGGGTTTATATATTTAAAAGTATCAAAGTGATAGGGGATTTTTTTCTCATTTTTTCTTCTTTGAGAACTTTTTTATAGTATAAACCAATCCTATTTTATGAGGTGTATATAATTTACCTTAGAAAATCATTATAATCAATATATATATCTTCATTATATGTTATGCTTAATTTAATTTTATCCTTTCTTGGGTAATATAATTCAAAGATACAAAATTTGTAAGAGTGTTTTGTTATAATCTCATCTTTTATTGGTATTATGTCTGATTAAATATCAAATGTTGAAATATTATAATTACAATTAATTATCTTCACATATGGTTATTTATTATATATCCATGTAATTTTACCAATTATCTACTCTTAGGTACCTGAAATGTTTGATAATGTTTTTTTAATAAAATTCAAAAACATTTTTATCTTAGGCCAAACAATATGTTTTCTTTAAAAACCATGTTTTATAATAAAATATAATTTTTAAATAAACATATTTTGAAATAAAAATGGAAATTTTCCCCAATAAATTTTTTAAATGATTTATAAAAAATTCCTTTATAATCTTTAAATTTTATTTTCAATGAAATGGATTTTCAAATGTTTTTTTGTTTTGAAAGGTGATTTTCAAAATTAAAAGGGTGTTTTCTTAAAAACATTAATTATAATTTAATAATATTTCCATTCATCAATGTCAAAACACTTTTTTGTTACTTATGGTATAATGGGGATATTTTTTAATAATAGTATCCTAATTCTTTCACTGGATGGATTGTGATTTTTTCAATGATATTGTTATGAAACTGATTTATTTTCCACATGTTAATCATGATTCAAAGAGATTGTTATGGAACCAATATATTTTACACATGTTAAAAAAGTTTTAAAGAGATTTAAATATTACTCATTTATTTTATATGGGATGATTAGGTGAGAAAATAATAATTATTGTTTCTATGAGTTTTATGATGAAATCTCTATTTAATTTTTCATGGTGTGGTTCTTAGATATTATATATGAATTTTGTTCATAGATAGCACAGGGTGAGCATGTTATAGTATATATAATATGGGGATTGATTATCACTACAATGCATTTTTTAATTATTATGTTATCTTGATAATTATATTTGATGTTCTTAATATGCTTATTCTAATTTGTAAGGGTTTTATAAGGGTTCAGTAAGAGTTTCATAAGGGTTCTATGATATGATGTTCCAATGTAACAATATGTTTTATCTATGATTTCTATTAGATTATGAGGTTCCATTTGGTCAAGATGGATACCATCTGGACCATGATTATTGATTCTTATGAACATTTAATTTTCTAAAACCTCGTGACATGTTTTCATGTATGATGATCTAGGTATTTATGGGTATGAATATTCTTATGTTATACTCATGCACTTTGACTATGTCATCACTCCCTTATGATTTTCTTATAATTACGGTTGGTATTAATTTGTTAATTATTATGTTTTTTCTTACTGATCATTTGATCTCACCATTCTTATGTTTCCATTCCCCCATATTATAAATAATATGTTTGAATGAGTTAGGTCTATAAGGTATTTTATAAGGATGAGTATGATGATGTGTTAATTTGAAAAATAAAAGCATAGTTATCTTAGAGAAATAGACATTCAAATTTACTTGAAATGTTTATGTAGGATTTTGTCTAAATTCTATAACTCTAAACCAAAAATTTCCCTAATAATGAAAGTTATTTGTTTTTTATTTGGATTCTATATATTTTGGATGTAATTAAAATAAGTCACAACTATTATCATAAAAATCAAAATATAATAATTTTGACTCTTAAACTGTGTCCAGGATTGTGGGTTCTAGTTTTTTATTGTTTGAAATCTATTTTTTTCCTTAAAGGTAAAGAATTGTAAGGTATTGAGGGATTTATAGGTATCCTAACCCTCCTTGGAATAATCACTTGTAATTAAGAACATTCTAATAGTATGGTTTTCTTTTTTCATGAAACTACCAAGAAATGGGAAATAGAAATTGATAATGGTTCTAAACTTTTGGTTGGAAAGAGTATGGAGATAAAAAACTCAACAGAGTCAATTTGGGTATTTATTTTATTTCTATTACAAAATTACTCCTTACCTACTCATCCATCCTTTCAATGGGATGTACCAATAATGTTGTGAAGTAATAATCCTTAATCATATTCCTATAATTTGATCAACAAATACTAGCTACCTAGTAATAAATTAACAACATCTTAGAGCTGGTGGTTAGATAGATCAATAGATAGTACACCATCAAAAAATGAGTAATTTATAAACCTACTATAATAAACTAATGAATTGATTAATTAATTAACCTTTTATCCAATGTTGTCTCATATTATATGCTCACATTAAAACTAAGTGGATATATTTACTAAATTGGATGAAGCTCTTGTGGATCTATATCAAGGTGAGACAATCATCAATATTATATAAAAAATATATTATTATCTATTCCTAATAAAATATATAGACAAAATTAATATTTTGACACTACATTGTCCCATTGTGATTCTTTATATCCATAGACTAATGAAAAAATAAAATAGAGGCCTCCCATTGTGGAATATCTCTATAATGGATCTCTTTAACAAAATAGATATAGAAATTACAAAATATTTTGATGGGTAATGGATTGTTGTCAATATGATGGATCAAGTTATTATAAATTCCTCTAAAAATAATTTCATTAGTTTCTTCTCATATGTAATTAATTTGGAGAGAACCCCACTATTATACAATAAGTCATTTCATGAACCTCTGGTGCTCATAAAATAGGGACTGAGCTCTATCACCCAGTTTGGAGACTTGGATATTTCTAGCCATCTATCTGGATGATTTTAAGGAATGCACTATGAAATTAAATATATTTCATATAAATGATATTTATCCTAATAATCCCGTTGTGTTACTATATAATGTAAAATAATCCTATTAATTTTTATCTTAGTGATTGATATCATGGTTCCATACCAAAAAACCACTATCTAGTAGATCATGAATATCCTTAATACAACCATCATCTTTTTCAAAAGTGTTAATGTTATAAAATTAAAGTAGTTTGAAAAAATCCTATTATTTAATTCATTAATTCCAATATATCACTTGATTTTGAGTTATAGAATTTTGATGGAAAATAGAATCGATTTATATGTGTTCAAATAGAATAAGTTATATTAAGATTAAAACAATTAGTCTAATCACTCATCCCATTTTTATTTAGTGGTAAAAAGATATATATAGACATTAAAAACACTTTATCAAAAATCCTTTGGAAAATGGTGGGAATGGATAAAAAATGATTTCCTAAAAATCCCCTTCAAATAGTGTGGGGTTTTAACAATATTATGCATACTTCCAAAAGAGTGACCCCATAATAACTAGTGTATGGAATAAAGGCACCCTTTCCAATTTTCATTTTAATTTCCTTCACTATGGATAGGTAGTTCTAACCAATTTATAGAAGATGGTAAATAGCAGATTGAGATTAATTAATTAGAATATTTTAATGAGAAAAAGTTACATGAATTGAAAAACCTCAAATCATATCAAAATCATGTCACAAGAGCTTTGAATATGAAGATCCTCCTTTACTAGTTTATTAAATATGAATATTTAATGGAATTAATAAATCTAATTAATCATCAAATTAATCCTCTAAAATTAGAACACAAATAGGAAGGTCTTGACTTCAAATAAAAAGAATAATCCATTGTATTATATCTTGTGATCTCGGTGGATAGAGAGCATTTAAAGCCTTAAAAAATATGAGTTTAATAATAGTTTTTTTAATATAACATCACTTTGGTTCCACCAATTTCTTGATAAATTTATTTAAACTATAAATCACAAAGTCCCAGATGCAATTCTATAAACTATGTGACATGTTTCCCTTATTGTAATATTTCAAACTATGTGAAATTAATGTGCTTAACTGTTGACCCCAAAAATATTAGGTATACGGTCCATCCCACAAGACTCAATCAACATGTATTATTTTATTCTATACAACCAGAGATTCCTTATATAAGGTCATAATCTAAGTGAGTGTTCCTAGTGTATAGTCACCCTATACATGTCAGTTTTCTTAAATAACCCTACAATACGAAAAAATATTTCCCTTCCTTAAAAACCATGTGTGGTTTGGTTCTTATTACAATAGAATATATAGTGACATTTGGATAACTGGTCATCGACCCATTTATAATTGATCATTTTTATATCATCCCAAATTCCAACATATTTTTGAAACTCATCCACATTCATATCATCTTTTATTCCTTCTTATCACCAGTGCACCTATCTATGTCATGGTATTTTTGTCCTATAAATTAAACATATATATGTAGTAAAAACATATACCCTTATATATAAATATATTTGGATTGATTACAATAATCATAGGGTATGCAGTGATATCCCAATCACCTATATTGGGGAAAAAAATATCAATCTCAATAATTATCCAATTACATGGAACTACCAATTCACATAGAGTTTTATTATAATACGCCTACATGGGGATCAAAAAATAGGATATAATTTTCCCAAGATTCCTATTATCCTAAGTCACATAGAGCTATCAATATTACCTATCACAAACCCATCTGGAGATACCAACTAATTGAACCCATCTTTAAATTTTTTTGATAAACCAATCTAATTGGATTTGAATCATAATATTCGAACTCTATTCAATCATTCACATTATATATACCTTGTTATGTATATTAAGTATTCTTATTACTATTAACCTTCCAAGGATATTGGTAATGAGTACATCTGGCTCTATGAGAACCCATTTTTTCATAGTGATAGTACATGAACTATATATATATCCCATCAATACCCATCCAACGGTATGACTTTACCTCAATAAAAATTCACTCTTAGCCCATAATCCATTTACAATATTATATTAGATCCTTCAATTAAAATATGGTCAAAATTCATCCTTAATATGTTTATTTAATGGTACAGTAATGGTTTCAACATTCAAATGTGGGTTTTGGATATATTAGACTATCCATTATCATATCATGATTCCATAAATCTAAATGCATCATCTCTTGAACTTAATTATTTTTTAATCATATTTCAAATATGGAAATATTGTTTTTTATTCTTAATCCTCCATTAGGTGGATAAATTCAATTTCCTTCCCATTTTCCCTGATGATTTGGTCTATCAATTTATATCAGGATAATTATTTATAATTAGGTATTAGACTCTTTTAATTGTTTTAATCTATATATCACGATAATAATCTATATAGAACCGTAGTATGAGATGTACACATTTAAACTAAAATACATACATTTTTTCATATTATTTAAACCTAAACTTCATGAACATTTATCCGTTATATATTACATATATAAGTACAAGGATCACCAATTCACATAGATTTATTTCTTTCTTTTCCAGATAAGAAACCACACCTTGGTAAATTTGTATAGCCTCAATCATCATATACCAAATATTAATCCATATTACAAGACCTTCAACTGTAAAATAATAAGAAACAAAAAAAATTACGATGAAACCCCATAATGGGAGGCTTGAAAAAACATACATTAATTACTCTCTAATACTTATCCACTCACAATTTGGACAAAATTTAGAGTGCATACCAAAAAATAAAGCAAAAATATTTTTCAATTAAAAAATATATAAAATATAACTTGATAAATAGTCGAGTTTCTACTCGAAAATACTTACCCTTCCATGGATTAGAAAAAAATTAGATCCGGAAATAACAATAAAAAATATTTTATAGACTGATATATGGCCTTAGTAATAGAAAACTAATATTTTTTCGGTATATAGATCTAGGAAAATTTAATGGATCTGGTTTTTCAAAAAAATATCAGTTCAGATGACTTATGTAATGTTCATGACGATGTAATTTCATAGACCTTGAAACCTCTTTGAACATTAACACTTTCATATCAAACACCCTTCATGGTATTATTTTTCTTGATACACTCAATCCCCTATATTTCAATAGTCTAACATTGGCCTATGGTAATGAAAATTGAGATATGTACCCATCCCATCAATATTTATCCAATTGAACCAGTCCATCAAAAACATTAAACCTCTTTGGTACCTTATCTAATAGATTTACCACAACATTAAGTGACATAACAAGAATACATGACCACCCAATAATATTCTGGGCGAACAATACTTGGATGATAATATATTGATCAAATATATTAATCAATTACTCTATTTTCTTTAATTATGGTTTACTATATCAATTTTCATCCAATTGTTATATAAATTTAACTACTATGTTTTTTCTATTTTTAGTATTCATATTTTATTAATAAATATTATCTTAAAATACAATGATTCTAGAAATCAGGTATTTATTAAGAAAAGTAAGGTTTTTATTAATTGAACAAAAGGAGGAAGGATTTTACAAAACATGCATTCTTTATTTAGAATTAAAAAAATAGGTTAAATTATATATCCAACCTAAATTAAAATCAGGTTTTACTGATTCCTAAAACTATTCTATTGAATATATTGATTCATTAATATCTTACAAAATCTTAGCCGATTGTGAAACATTAGCCTCCTCAGTTGGGTGTAACTTCTCTTCATTTCCAATAGTATCTTCTTCATCCTTATTAGTATCTTCAAAAATAATTTGATTCTTTATCATTCCCCCCTTGGATATGATAAGTTCTTATTGTAGGTTTTTTACAAAGAAAATTTCATTATTATCCATGCATTATTATTACTCTACCACTATTGTATGGTGATATATTTCATAGAGTTCCACTACCTTGAGATCCATATAACAAGTTACTAATTTATCCCTATAGAGATTAAATTGTAGTATTATTTTTCATTTATCTCACTCCCAAATGATTTATTTCTTGATATTATTGATAGTGTGGTAATTAGACCTATTTTAACCTAGAATAATAAAAATATTTTGAATTATATATAGTTTCTTATAAAAATCATCCAAATAACTTTAATACATCAACATCAAAATTTATTAACATAGGCACTATATTATTTTTTGTAAAAAGGTAACAATCTCATAATTTGAGTTAGAGTTACTCATAGATACTGAGAAATATCCCAGGACTGGGTCTCTCAAATATATAAAATAATCAATGCCTCCAAAAATTTTAGTACTTCGAGATCTTATTCTATGCGCGTTATATTAATTGATATACTAGAGTAGTGGCTTCATAAACTCATAGCTCTATTTCATGTGAAGTGCTACTATAGTTAACATATAAATAAGATATTAGTTAATATAAATTAAGTCTAATAGAAATCAAAATTAATTCATAACTCTTATGTTATCCTCCTATAACTGGAGTCTTAGAGATGTTAGGTAAATGCCTCAAATTTCTAACAAGTTATTTCAAGTCTTATATGATCCAAATTAAATACTTAAACTAAAGATCCCGTTGATGGAAACAAAGACTGGAAACCAAATATTTATTTTTTACACTCTGATGGATATTAATTATGGTCTTATTCATTATTGAAAATAAGAATCGATCAACCTAATTAACAATGGGTGTAGATTTAAACCATAAGATATGTGATGTAACATAATCCTCTGTAAATCTATATTGAATGTGGTTTTGGTTAAATGAATATGTTAGCAAATTATCCAACATAAAACATGATATTTTCTTATTATTATAGTTATTTTTTTAATATTCTTAGACACATTTAGGTATCGGGTAAATTCCATCCTTTTTAAGACATTATCGGATATGATCTAAATTGATGGAACCTATTTAATGGATAAAGTTTCTCACTCCTTGGTTGGGGTTGGTTCGGATTTTTAATAACATAGGCCAGTATCTAGAAAAAATAATTTGTTAGTGAATGAAATTAAATAGTTAAAAAATGGATATAAAATTCTAATTTCCACATATCATCTATTAGAAAGGGTAGATCGCCAGTAATGTTCCTCAATATTGCAGTCTAGGATACTTTGGGGAAATCTATATATGGGGAGTCACCAGTGTCATTGTGAGAAATAACTCTAAGGGTAAGGGTTAAAGATCCTAGTAGAATGTGATGATTGTTTTTTTTTTCATAAGTTTTTCAATACAAATTCTGTGGTGATGAAGGTCCCAGTCAATTAAGTTTTTGAATATCCCCATGACTAGTTAAGAGTATCCTGGAATGGGGGATCATGAATATTTGGTTAATACTCTTGATGGTTGTAATTCCCTGACTACAGTAACCTGAAGACAGTGATTTCTATAATACATTGGAATAATATATAAGAGATCACATCACATAGAATCACAAAGTTTAGTAGTATTTGGAGACTATATAGATATATGATTCTAATATTACATTGATAAAACATGAAATACAAAATAAATTTTGGTGGTAACACTATTATTTCACCTATAATGTCCCTAAAATCATTAAAAGTTCTCCTATGGGTCCCCTAGGAATAAGATACATAAGAAAGGGGTGATATTATATGCTAGGTAAGGGAAAATGGACTAAAAAATAAATTAAAGAATAAATATTTCATGAATTACATGGAATGAATAATTTTAATCAAATAATTCTATATAACAAATCACATGATCTAGAACTGTATCAATGAATAAAAATATAAAAAATGACATACATAAAAATAACTGATTTCATAGTGAAGAAATGCATAATGCAAGACATCATAAATCATACCATTAGGTCTTCATTTAATGAAATCATAAATAATTGAGTATGAATATATTAAATTCCAAGGATATATTGTCTCATGAGACCTACCCTTACATCAAGGGTTTATCTAATATTGGTCCTGAACCATTACTTAATAACGAAAATATATTCACGCATTGAGACAAATGAATAATAATACAATGAATAATCAACATTTAGTAGTAATAAATGAGATTATGTATTGGAAAAAGAATATTCGGGATGTAAATACTTTCTCTATTCAATTAATGGGAAACATATAATTTGTCGATACAAATATGGTGGGTGGTTAAACATTGTATAATTAACATTCCTTAGTAGTAAAAAACATCCATATTGAAATAAAAACCGATGAAATATCAATAATTTCCCCAATTAATAAATGGGACAACATGATCATAATCCAACCACAATTAGAATTTTAATGCTTAAAAATTTATTGAACATTTTCCATAATAGTCAATAATCATCTGTACGAAAATAAAAACACACATGGTGTCAATAATTTAACCAATAAATAAATGAGAAAACATGATAATAATGAATTCAAATATGTAAAATCACTCTTTTAATTCATATCCTAAGTATAACATATGAACATTTAAGTAAGATGATATATATAAAAAATACCACTATAAGAAGAACACATTGAATAGTACCACATAGGAAGGGATCAAGAATTATATTTTTTTATACTTTGAGTTTAGTACAATGAAATTAAATAATTTGAGATGATTTAGATGAAAAAACGTGAATCATAACATCCAACAAGGTAAAAAAATTTATATAATAGGAAAATATAATTGAAATCATAAAATTGGTTTTAAAAAATATTTTATTAATTATATAAAAAGAGGATATTACATGATACTTTCAAATTTCATTATCAAATAGGAGGTGTGAAAACATTTTAAATCGTTTAAATTTAATGATAATATTCAAAAAATGGTTATTTTAAAATGTAATAAACGTTATCCCTTTAAAATTTGGAGTGTAAGATAAAAACAAAAACATGAAAATGGAAATCATCTTTAGAATTTGAAAATAACTTTTTGAAACCTTCATCATGAAAAGGATATTAAAACGTAATTTTGAAAAGAAGTAAATAAACTTTTAAATAAAAAATGAATAATACATATTAGGATTCTAAAATATGAAAGGAATATATATTTTGGAATGATTTAATATTGATATGGAGGGTAAATATTCATTAAATAGGATGGGAAAGATTTTCAAAAAAAATTCATTTATGAACAAAGAAATATTTCAAAATAAAATTATTAATATATAATTACATCCAATAGAAGTCCTTGAGAGAGAAATATAAATCCATATAAAATAAAGTATAAGTAAAACAAAATTAAATCATAAGATAAATTATACCCATGTTATAATAATAATGTTCATGAAGAACAATCATAACTCAATGAATCGAAATTGAGTTACTAAAGCACTTACGACATTAGTAATAGTTGAAAAAAAGGGTTGGAATAATATATTCAAGAAAAAAAATTAAATAAAATTAAATAAAAATTAATAAATATAATATAATCCAATAGGTCAGTAGATCCACCATATTAAATAATAATATGTTCTTAACTTAAAAACATGCCTCAATGAATGTAAATTGGGCTAAACACCCTTACCTTTATCTTACCTTCAACGAAACCTATGTATCCTATTGTATAATAATAATTACAATATTAATAAACTATTTCATAACCTTATTCATATCAATATCTATTTTTACACTTTCTATAATAATATATTATAAAATCATTAGTTATTCATATTCTATTTCAATCATCAAATGTCAGTAGTTTTTTTTATTTTCTATGAGTTTGAATTGTCAATGTTGATCCATATTTTTTGATAATAGGTTCATAATTACCATATAATTAATGGTTTTCAAATAAATGTTTTAAAATAGTTTATAATGATCCAATTTCATTTCATAAGTGTTTTTTAATAAATGGTGATGGATTCATTGATAGTCTTGTTTTGATAATTTTTAAAGGGTGAATGATGTTATATTAATAACTACTAAAATATTAATATAACAATAATAGATTCAAAAAAACTATGGATATAATTCTTATTTTTTTCATTATTTTATATAATAATTCATCTATTGAGATAATGAAAATAAAAATGTGTCTCTACATAGAGATAGTCATCCATATGTATTAATGGACAACGTATTAATTTTTTTTAGAATGAGTGGAAGGGAGGAAATGGTTTATATTTTAAGAATATTAGTAATGATATAAATATCATATTATTTAATTTAATATAATTTAATAAATATATATTTAATGTATTGAATTAAAAAATGATAAATGTAGATTTGTGGAGGCAGTAGTTTGCATGTATTCATGAACAACATTTTCATTTGTCTTACGGAAACGAAAAATGGTAAATAATATTTATTACATAAACATAAAAATTATGTATATATAAATAACAATGACTCCATTATTTTTTAATGGTTAAGCTATTTTGGGATTATAAATATATATAATTAAAATGAATAGAGATAGATTAGTACTTACGTTGAGAATTTGAACTTTCTCTTGAAGTACTTATGGTAAATGGACGACTTAATAAAACTAATTTCAATCAAAGTCACAGTGTTATGAAATATTATTATAATTAAAGTAAAATGGATATAGTTTCACATGGAATTAAATATAATAGTTTTATTTTAGAGTGATGGAAGTGGTCTCCTTTTATAAGTGAAGAGGGTGCAATTTTTGTAAATATTCATTTCTTTTTAAACAATCAAATATCACTATTCAAGAAGGGTTGATTCAAAAATGAATAATTATGGACTGTTGAAGAAGCTAAATTTTATAATCCTCTCATCCATTAATTTTGGATAAAATCTTATAGTGTTTTTATGATTTTCTCTTTACCATTAAAGTTTACCCCAATTACATTTTTCTCAGTAAATAATTTTTATCCTTGGTAAATAATTCTAATGAGAAAAATTAAAATAAACCCAATTAACTATTTTCAAAAATATAATTTTAAATTTTAAAATAATATTACAAAATGAAATTATTGTATTTGAGAAATGATAATTTTATAACTAACTCATGTAACATGGAAAACCCATTTCTAGAAAAAGTGTATTTGAAGTTTGAAAATTGTGTTGAGGATGAAATTAAAAATACAACTACATACTATGACATTATTTGTTTTATAATTTAAAAAATTATATTTATGTGTATTTATAAGAAATTAAGGAATGAATTATACCATTTAGATACTTAGTTAAAATTAATGGCCTAAAAATAGTTTTTATTAAAATTAATATTACATGAGTTTTATAATATAAAAACTAATTGTTCTAAATCCAACATAGTTTTTTAATGAAACATTTCAGTCCTTAAAAGAATATTTTTAACAATTAATATGATTTATAAACAAAAAAGTATATTCTATATAATAATAAATTAATAAAATTTATTGTATTGGTAAAAAATCTATTTTCATAAATTCAAATAAAAATAAAAAATGTCAGAAAAGTATCAAATATTCATCCTAAGATAATATTTAATTTATAAGTCAAAAAATGATGCTTATTTCTACATATTAAAATTCTAAAAAGTTTTAAATTATCTTTTAAAAGGTAATGTAAAATATAATGAAAAACATTTTTTAGAAAATGTCTTCTTAAATAATAAATGTTCTTATTCGAATTTCTTATCAATTAAGAATTAAATTAATGTTAATAAATTATTCATATCAAAAATATATATTATAATCATTAAAAAAATAATATATTTAGTTTCTTAAAATAAAAATACATATCCTATAAAAATATAAATCATAAAAATAATACATTTTTAATAATAAAATTATCTTATTAGTTATTTGGATATGCTGTTAGAATTTATTAATTAATTGGTATTGAATTGATTGTTCATTTTCTTTATACATAGATTTCAAAATATTATTACTTATTTTTGCACCTTCAAATTCAACATTAATGACAATTTCATTTAATACATATGATACTATCTTAATAAAGTGTGTATAATTTTTATTTTAGTTTGGTGTTGCATGTGAAACAATCTATTCAGAATAGTATTTATTTATAATATAATTGAATATGGGAATAACATTATGTAAAATTCCTTCCACATAAATAAATTAGTTCCATGTAATATTAATCATTACTTACAAATTAAAATATTAAAGGGTGTCCATAAGATGGATGAAACTCAGGATACAATTTCTAATGAGATAATAGGAATGACTAGGAAACTAATATTTTTACTTATAATATAAATATATATAAATATTCATTTTTTACATGAAATTGTATAAACAATACTTCATTAATTAGGTATATGGGTTTCTAAAGACATGATTATTTCATATTTATTTTCCTAATTATATTCTCAACAAAATAATAACACCGAAATGGGTTTGGTAATAAATAAAATGATTAACATTAAAAATACAACAAAAATGTCGTATCATTTGACAGCTTTATTTGATCAAAATGTATATTCAATTTAACCATTTTAGTTACACTTATATTTTATCCTCTTAATTTCAATAAACTAATCCCCTAAAACTACTGACATAAAAATACCAAGGACTTATAATATTTTAAAACTAAAATCATGGAAATGTATTCTCTTATAAATAAATATTTCTATTTTCCCTAAATAATTTAAAATAACATATCATTAAGTTACACATTAATTATAATTACTCCCAAAAATATATTAGTCTTTAACCAAAATAGCATGAATCTTTTTATCAACAATTGACTTTTCAAATCTTGTGGGTATTTGAACTTCTCACCTTGTATTCCCAAAACCAATTAATCAATTATCTAAAAAATCTATAAATACCTAAATATATTACACTAGTTTCCACCTATAAACAATGTTATACACACAATAGTTCATAAATAACAAAATCAATTTTAATACATACTATAAAATTCAAAATATATTGAAACACATACCACAAATTCAAAATTTATTAAAAATTCAGTCCCAAAATCAAAATCGTTATGTACTTAAGATTATATTCAAATAATAATATTTTAAAATCCTTCTTAATAGGTTTATCCATGATATTGACTTTTTTACCATCATTTGAACCAAGATCACCTTATTATTCAGTACAAAGACCCATATTATATAATTGTTTTCCAAATTGAGTTCATAATAACACTTATATTACTATATTATTAGAATTTGATAAGAAATTTCATATCCTTTTCCAAAAAATTAATTTTTCTTTATACATGGAGAACCAATCCATTTCCAAAATTACATTAAAATTATCTAAAGTAAAAAACAATAAGATTTTTACAATAAAAGTTTCCACAAACATAAATTTGGGATATAATATAAATAAAACTAGTATTTTTCTATAATAATTCAATACAAGATAATTAGGGAATTAATTAATTTCTCTTATTAGACTTCCTAGTTATACGTGGATTCATAGAATCAAAATCCAAAAGGTGTTACTCAATATTACATTGGAGTATATGTTTACCATAATTATAAATATCCACCTCATTTTTTATAATAGCATAGGCATTTCCTTGTTCCATTGGTCTAGTAGGTTGCTGATTCTAATCATCCATTTTATCTGTTGGATTAGGTAATTGACTTGGATAATTCCAAAATTCCTAATATTTTAGATATTTATCTATTTGTTTTAACTTGTGAGAAAATTTCTATCACTTCATCCTATAAACTGAACTCTTCATTTTTCCTCCATAATGAATTTCCATATATCCTAATTTCCCACATATAAAACGTCATAATATTCCATGAAAAAATATCCCTAGGTGTTTATTCCCATTTTCTTGACATGTATGAAATTTAATATTATTTATATCATAATATTATAGACACTAAATTCCATGAAACTCCATTATTAAATTCTTTGGTGTGTTTGGGAATTCAACTATGTTAATGTTTTTTATAATAAGTCATCATAGCTAGTTTTCCATAATCACGGGATTCCTCAATTCATATCTTATCTTGTTTGGCTATGCATTGGAAAAATAACCACATTTAACATCACATAAATCTTTTACTCTGTTTTTTCCTTCATCCATTAATTATAATAGAAAAATGTTTAGGTTTGATAAAATTAAAGACATTGTAAAAAAGGAATATATAAACATATAATAATTAATTCATAGATGTAGTGAATAACCAAAATTATGAATCTCTATGTCTGAATCAATATTATCTGTGGTAATTCATTATAGGGTTCCCTAACTAAAATAAATTCATATCCATAATAATTTTTCATAATTATAATGTGAATTTACTAATAAATATCCACCAAGAGTGTAAAAAAAGTTTTGAAATTTGGCCTCTTTTTCATGCACCTAGTGAAAATCTATTTAATACCCAACCAACATATTCAGGGTTATTACCCCTTGGTTTATTTGTTCCACGGTTTATATAAAGTTTTGTTATATTCAAATAGGTAGGTAATTTCTAGGGATTCACACACTTTATACATTATCAAATTTTCTCGATATTATATTACACATATAGTTATCAAAAGAATATTCCATAAGGTAATATTCTCTAATCTATATTTAACTCAATGAAGTTCTTATGTTTTTGAAAAAAAATATTCTTTGATAGAAACTATAACACCTTGACTCAAGTATCATGGTGTCAGTGGTTACTATAATATATTGGAATGAGATACAATAGATATCATCATATAGTATTGCACAATTTATTAGTCTTGGGAGACTATATACCAACATATTTCACATATTCATATTAAAAACCAAAAATAAAACCCAAATTATAGTGGTTAATATATTATTTCATATAGTATTTCCCTGAAATAATTTAATTTTCACCCTTAATTAACCTATGGATAATTAAAAAAATTGTGATATAAAATATCTAAAAAGGAAAAACATATAGTAGAAGCTATTACAGAATAAATATTCCATAATAATATGGAATGAATAAATAATAATAAAATAATTTTGTATAAATATTAACCTAAGATTAAACTATATCAATGGATAAAAATATAAATAATTAAATGGACAAAAATAACTAATTTTATAGAGAAGGAATTGGTAATGTTAGAAAATATAAATTATATATTTAAGGCCTCTTTCCAAAACATTATAAATAATTTGGAAGGAATACACTGAATATAATTGTTACTTTGTCTTATGAAACCCATCAATACACCGAGGGACTATCTAATATCAATCTCATATCATAATAAAATATGAATAATTTATTCAGTATATGAAATAAATGAATAAAAATACCATCTGTAATCAACATTCCTTAGTATTCAATAAACATTTTTTTCTAAAAAAACTAGTATACAAGAAGTTATTTATTTCACCGATTGAGAAATGTGATAAAATTATCCTAATCCATCCATAGAAATAATTAATATTATTAAACAATATATATTCTAATTACCTTATTAGTCAATAAAATTTTTCATTTAGGTGAAAAAATATGGGATTTTAATACATCCCCCAATCAATTAATTTGATTATATAATCATAAGCCATGTATATAAAGAAGGTGGAAGTTTAAATAGTACATAATGAACATTCCTTATTAGTCAATAAAAATGTATTCTTAAATACAGACATACAATACGTAAATAATTTCAACTGCAAATAAATGGGTTAAAGTGATCATAATACACCCATATAAAGATAGTGTATGGTATTATTAATTCATGTCAAATCTGCAACATAAGAACTTTGAAGGATGCTTGCATATGTGAAAAAGTACTAATATGAAGAACACTTCAAAACGTATCACTTCATGTTAGTTTGATTTACCAAAAGAAAATATTAATTGAGGATTTAAAAGGTAATAAATGAATTATGACTAACATAAAAAGAAAATCAAAGTGAAATCATAGAGGTGTTTTTGTAAAAACATTCAATAACAAAAAATGGTAAGTTACCGGTTACATTATAAAGTCATTTATGGGAAGGTGAAGCTAAAACATCTTAAAACTAATAATTTAAAAAAGGATATAAAAAATAGGGGCCTTAAAAACATTTAAATATTATCCCATCGAAATGTAGAGTGTAATATAAGACTATAAATGTTTCATTATAATATTTTGAAAAGAAATGTTTTAAACGTGCGTCATAAAAAAGATAATAAAAAATACTTTTGAAAAGAACTGAAAAATATATGAATTACACATGATTAAAAATATATTAGTGTTCAAATATATGAAATTAAAATATTTTTAGAATGAATTAATATGTATATGGAGGAAAAATTTCCACTGATGATAATAGGGAATTATTCTCAACAACATTGCATTTATTAAGAAAGAAATACATCTAAGGAAATAGATTGATGTAAAAATCCATTAGAAAGTAGATAATGTGAAAAAAAATAATTAAATATAAAATAAATTAAAATTACTTTGAAATTAAATCATAAGTTATATTATACACATCTTAAAGGAATAAAGTACTAAAGTAATGATCATAACTCAATAAACGGAAATTGAGATATCAAAACACTTAAAGATTTCATAATGCTTGAATAAAAAGGTTTATAAATAGGAATTCATGAAAATAAAATAAAATCCCATTAAATAAAAATTAAATTAACATATAATCCAATAAGGTATTTGGAATAAAATATAAAATAAGAATAGGTTCTTAAATTTAAAACATACTATAGTGAATTGGAATTGAGATGGAAACCCTTACCTAAATTCTCAGATTCCACATGAGATTTATCCTAATGAATAATAAAAATAACAACATTAATTACCTATTTCCTAATCTTAGTCAAATATATAACCATTTTTACTATTTGGTTATAATAATTTATTATACATTATTTAGTCAGTTATAGTCTATTTTCATCATCAAGTGTTTGTAATTTTATTTATTTCGTATGAGTTTATAATATAGAGGTTGATACATAATCATGTTACAAAAATTTAATAATAAAAAAGATAACTAAAGATACTTGAATATATGTTTTAAATTATTTATATGTTTTCAATTTCACTTCATAATTATTTTAGATATGATTCAATATGATGGAGTATGGAGAAAGCTTATTTTGGAAATTTTTAATGAGAAAAATTTGTTTTTTTAATAAAAATTATAATTCTAATATAATACCTAAATAAAAATAAAAAAAATTATTTATTCATAAGATTAGTAATTACAATCATCAATGTAGGGGGATGATGAAAAGAAAGACGCATTATATGTGGAGGTTGTAGTATGAAAATACAATTGGATGACATATCCATTTTCCATAGAATGGGAGGGATGTAAGAAATTTTTTGCCTTTTCAAAATATTAATAATTATATAAATATCACATTTTTTCATCAAATATACTGTTTGAAAAATATATATAAGGCATATAAGTAAAATGAGACAAGTTTTTTAATGGAGGCGGTAGTTCACACATACACATGAATGATGTTTTTTGTTTTTTAAGAGAAAGGGTAAAAGGTTGAAAATTATATTAAATAAAAAGAAAAATATATCAGTACATAAATAATATAAATTTAATATTTTTATAACAGGTAATATAGGTTTTTAGAACAAGTATTGATAGGGGAAAATATTAGAGAGATATATTAGTACTTATATTTAGAATTTGAACTTTCTCTTGAAGTACTTCTCTGAAATAGAGGACTTAGGATAACTTGAACATGAGTCTCAACCCAGTTTGTGAGGACTCCTTAAGTGCATCCAGGAGACCCAGGTTCAAATCCAGGTGGGGAATAACTTCCAGGGACTGTAGTAGTATTGTAGTAGGACTGTAGCAGCACTTTAGCAGGTGTTGTTTGGCACTGTAGCATCCAGGACTATTCCCAAGTTTGGGCCTTCGTGCCACCGATTTGGTCCCCGAGTACTTTAAGGCCTTCAGGCCACCTAGGCCTGAAGGGTCAATAAGGCCTTCAGACCACCTAAAGTCCTTCAGGACACCTTAAGTGCAGATGAAAACCAGAAAACCTACAAGGAACAAGCTCTAGACAGAGGAGGAGAAATGAGTTTTCACCATAGCCGAAGCTAAAAGGATTGCAAGAATGAGAGGGTATAGCACCTGCCATCGGGAAAAGCCTGGGCATTCATGGGAAATCATAGAAAACCCATCATGTAAATGTAGAGAGCTAATATCACGATGAACATACTGGGGAAGAGCAGTTCTAAGTAGCAAGTCTGGGTTGTTTTTAATGATTTAATCCTATATGAAATGAATTCCTCTAAGTCCTACAGGATGTGTAATAGCTATTCGCACGGTCCTTGTAAGGATTCCACATCACCCCTTGAAATGTGGATTTTCAGAAACCAATAAAAAATGAAGGCCTTTGGTCCATTAGATGGATGGAGGACTAATGATATCTTTATATAAACAAATTATTAGGTATTTGGAATATAATTATACTTTAATATGGGTATAGTTTCAATAGTAAATCAATAAAAATTGGATTTTATTATAGTGGTGGAAGATAACTTCTCTTATAAGTGAAGAGAATTAAATTTTTGTAAATACCCATTACTTTTTAATAATGAAATGCCACTATTAAAGGAAAGTGGCTCAAAAATGGATAATGATATAGTGATAGAGAATTTAATTTCAATAGTCCTCTTAAACATTCATTTTAGATATTTCTATTCAGTTTTTTAGGCTTTCTCAATATATTAATCTTTTACCCAAATTAATTTTACCACAATAACTCATTTTTAAACCTAGTAATTAATTTTAAAGGAAAAAATTAAAATTGACCCTTACAATTAATTTTTACATGATGAATTAATATTATTAAATTATTTTACCAAATAAAATTTATTTGTGGGAGAAAATAAAATTTTAAAATTAAAGCATATAACATGTTAAAATCATTGTTAGAAAATGTGTATTTTATAAATAAAATGTATCTTTGTTTTGAAATTATCAATTTAAATGATTTTAAATACTTTAATTTGTTTTTTATTAACTAAATAAGAATTATGTAGCTAAAAAATCTATAAGAGAATTCCGAATTTTAGGTAAGTAGTTAAAATAAATAGACTAAAAATTTATTTTATTAAAATAAATATTACATATGTTTGAAAATAAAAAAATTGAGTTTTCTAAATCCAATATAGAATTTTTTTCTCATGAATAATTTTACTCAATAAATTAATATTTAATTAAATAAAAAATATATACGTCTAATTATTTCATATATAATAATAATGTCATAAAATTTATATTGATGTTAAAAAAAATTCATTACTTCTTTAAAATTAAATTTTTTTAGTAAAGTATCAACAAGCCATCCTAAGAAAATATTTCCACGGTAATACCAAAAAAATGACATTTTTCAAATCAAAATTAAAAAATTAATAATTTACGTTTCAAATATATATGTAAAATGTAATGAAGAAATATTTTTAATTTGAAGATGTATTTTTAAATATTAACTTTTGTTTTTATGATTTCTTTTGAATTACTAATAAAATTCGTAATAATATAGTTTTCATATCTGAAATATATATTATCATAATTAAAATATTATATATTTTGTTTGTTAAAATAAACATTCATATCTCCTAAGAAGTAAATTCTTAGTAAAATGCATTTTTAATCATAAAATGATATTAATAGTTATTTTGCTATACTAATTGAAATTTTCAACGAATTGGTATTAAATTTACTTCTATTTTTCTTTATATATAAATTGAAAAATGGGTTTATATTTTTTCCCAAATAATTAAATGGATACATTATAACTGTCTCATTCCGCAGATTTATTATAATGTAAGTTGAAGAAAAATATTTTGAATGGGAATTCTCATTACCTACCTCATCTGTCTGGACGTCACTCAGAAATTATTTCACTAATATAACATAGAATTCTAAATGGATAGTTAGTTGACAGTCCTACCTTAATTTCAAGGGTACCCCCTATCTTGATAGTCCAATTGACAAAATAAATGTGTCTCCCAACATCATTAATATGACTATTTCTCAGTTATCAATTCATAATGAATGTATTGAGGACATTGTCACTCTACAAGACAACCTATAAATTCAAATAAATTATTTTATAGATAATAAAACATTGATTTGGAGGAAAAAGGGAAATTTAAATTTTAATTCCATTGAGTGGAAATTATTATAGTGTGATGGATCAACCCAAACACCAATAAGGATACTAAAATTTAAGGCAGAATTTGTTCAACATTAATGGTTTCAACTTCTATAGAGAATATGGTGGAATCTATTTCCCATTAATGATCAGTTGAGGAAATATGGTAAGTAAATTATTTAAGGACATAGATATAGAACCTCATACTAGTTTCTACTACTGTTGTTTAGAATTCTATATGGGAATCTTGAAATTCCTCACTGTTTGAAAACACTCAACCATCTATTCATGTAGGTTCACTAGTAATACACATATAGATGCATACTACTTATGGTGTGTAGTTTTGTGACATGGATAATAGTTTCATTGTTCTTTATACTATCCAGTTACTATAAAATTCAGGAAGGAAAAGGATACATCTCATTCTTAAGAAGATTATATATATTCCTCTAATTTCTCCATAGGAAAAAATCTAACATTAATGGAGAAGCCTTTATAATTTTCAGGCTCTTGGGATGTAGTGGTGTCTTCCGTACTCACCATGTATTTGTTAAAGGTTGTTTACATCACATTATTAGGATTTTTATATCATATGAAGATGAATTATAGGATATTTTTTATTCCATCATGTATGATGTCTTTCATAGTTGTAATTTGATATGAGTGGAATCAGATTTTGAAAATTGATTCAATTATTTGAAATAAAGAACTATTAATATCCCAGGGTGAGTTCTCTACCATTGGATTTGATGTATCAAATTGGCCAAGAATCTAATTTTTATAGTTTCACAAGCTTACATGGATGAAAATCAAGTGTAAAATACACTATCAAAGAGAAAAATCAAGGAAATGAGTACTATGTGATTATTTAGAACACCATAATATTGTGAGTTGTTAGTGGATGGGAATATGTACGGTTTATTTTAGTACAATATTTTTAAATCCCCTTTTAATGCATAACTTTGTACTTTATTTTATTTTAATAAATTTTAGGCTCAACATGAACATGACATGTACTTTACTAGTATAACAATATCATTAAATACTTATAAAATTATCCTAATAAAATTTATCATGGTTTTATTTTAGTTTAGAGTATTATGTGAAAAAATATATTTCATATAATATTTATTTAAATGCGAATTACATATTGGATTCCAAGGTGATACTGTTGAGTCAAGGGATTGTTTTGCTACTTTGAGTACATAGATAAACATATTTAAGGGAGATACCATTACTGAGGCAACATAAACATTTCATACATAAATATTACCACATTTTTTATGAATATTCATTATATATAATTATGATCATTTCTAAAAAATTAAATTTTTACTATGTTTGAAAAAATATATACATAAAAAATTAATATAAAAAATATATGCATCATCTTGAACTAAGAAGGTGAAAATTAGAACCCTTTTATAAATATCATGATTAAAACCATTGGCCATATCTTGGGAAAAATAAGATAAAATAATTGCTGTGATAAAATTACCAATAAGGAAAAACATGGGATATGTTTACCAATTATCATGTATAAGTGTAAAATAAGAATAAACATATGAAAATATGAGAATTCCATTGGAAAATCATGCCCAAGAATTTATATAACATAATTATGAAAAAATTATTTCACATATCATAATACCTGAATTATAGAATAATCATAGTTCATGATTTATGATATGATAATATAAGTGTAATAACATTTCATAGAGGATGGAATAAAAGATATGGAACAATCCTAATAATATAAAATTTTATATCAAGGATTTCCACCAATATATTCATCACATGTTATTCTTGGGATAACCACTCATGTACCTTCTTTTGGCATAAGATAACCTCTCATGTACCCTCTTTTGGGATTGGGTTAACCTCTCATGTACCCTCTTTTAGGCTGGGGATAATCTCCCATTCACTTTTTGTACTATTAAAATAATAATATTTACCCAATAAATTGGAGGGATATATTAGAAATAATTGTCACATTATCATAATCAAATCATAGGTATTCTACAAGATAATTAAATCAGTTATCATTTCATCATAACTTAACACATGTAAAATAAAACAATCTTAATCGAAATTTCACCATCAAAATATTAAAACATTTAGTGATTGGTTAATGATTATAACTATAGACCATATAACATGTAAATCATAATAAAAATAAAATTATATTTTTATAGATTAAAATATATTTAAAAGATCATTGATGCATTTCATGAGGAAATTTATCTTCTCATTTTTAAATTACCTACTTAAAATCATAAAATTTAAAAAATATGAAGGAAAACATTTTCTTTGAAAATAACTATATAAAATTGAAAATTAATATTTAAATAAACTCAAATTAATGATTATTGGAAAATTAGTTCATGTGGTGAATGTTAAAATAAAAAAAGTATAGTTTGGGAAAACATTTAAAAGTACCTCATTCGGAAAATGAAAAGAATATTCCTTTTAACCACTTTTAGAAAAAGTAAAACATGGGTAAAAATGAATTTATAAAATAATTGGGAATGGTAAAAGAATTAATGAATTCCTTTTAAATTAAATATGGATATAGAAGAAAAATATTCCCAATCTAAGAGATAAATAAATTTGGTTTTCCTTAAAAATATTATTTCACTATCTTAAGTACTTAAAGAGCATAAAATGAAAGGAAAAAATTTAAATTTAATATATAAAAAGATTATAAGAAATAAATAATTTATTGGATAGATATATCATATTATTTTATCATTGGATATTTAATCGTAAACAATCCCTTATAAAAGGTGAGATTGTAATGTAAAGAGCTTAATGATTTTGAAACATTTGAGTGGTAATTCCCAACAAAGGAATAAAATAAAATGAAATATTAAATACCATGAACATAATGATATTCATGAAAAAAATATCAAATGGGTAGTAGATACCCATCACAAAATAATATTGGTGTATAATATAACATATGTCCCAAAGAAGACCATTATATATGACAAACCATTACCACCCTGTTAACAAACGGATCAAATACACTTGGATAAAATAATTTATATTAGAAATTTAAATACCATGAATTAATAATGATAAATTATATAACATTTAAGAGGGGTATTATATAAAAATCATATATATTAATAGGTTCATAACATAAAACTTGTCAAAATAATAGAATATTGAGATGAAGAACCATTTCCATATGTCCAACTTGTTTTATAAGCACTCTAACCTCCTGTATATAAAAATTAAATTTGTTATAATTTTATAATAGAACCATATATATATTATTTTTATACCATATTAAATTGACTTATAACAATTTAAATAACTATTCAAAAAAAATTCAATATTAATTTCATTATTTTCGGTGTTAACTGTTATGTTTCTCATGTATGTTTTGTTTCAGAAATTCTGGTCCTTGTACGTAGATCAAGGTTCCAAAATATCCCATCATTTACATATGAAATAATTACAATATTATTTAATTATATATAATTTTATACCTAATAAAATTAATTTATTTTTAAAAATTAATTACATCACTTCATGGGGACGGTAGTCCATACGTACGCATAAGTGATATTTTCACTTTTCGATGGATGAAATGAACGAAAGGTAAATGATAATTAAATTTTCTAGAATAATTAATATAATAATAAATCATATATTCATTAAACATATCCTTATTAACATACATGTAAATTGTTAAATGAAAATGAATCACATCGCTTTGTGTAGGTGGTAGTTTACACATATGCTGGAGAAACATTATCGTTTTTTCAATGGATATAATTGTTATAATTTAGATATGATCTTATATTTATAAAAGATAAATTATTTAATAAATATTAAATATATATTTTAAATCAATAATAATAACCAAACATAAAATATGGTGATACAGAATGAATTGTGTCACTATATAGTGGAAGTAATCCACACATATGCTTGAGTGATACTTTTATTTCACACATGTTGAAGAAGAGGTGGGAAATTCTTAGGAAATAATCATAATATGATATCATTTTATTTATTATTATATATTAAAAATTGTATGATGTATACAATAGGTTTAGTGAATTTTTAGGAATAAATTAAATTGAAAATCTTGGTTAAGATTTATATATCTTCTTTGAGATACCTCATTTGGCTTACATCTTAAACTTGGATAGGATAGCCTTAGGGGAAGATCAGAAGCTCTAGAACGAAGGGAGTGAGTCTAGAAAGGTTTTGAAGAATCTATAAGTTGATATAAAATGTTAAAATAGTATGAATAAGGAATTATAAAAGTTCCCTTTTGTTATATGGGGTGGGAGGCATAAGGAATTACATTCAAGATTTCAATAATATAAGTTCACTTTGCTGAGAAAGTGTAAAAATGGATAATGATTAAAATATAAGATTCTATGAGGAATAAATATCATGAAATAATAATATTTATACAATTGTATTTGGAATCCAAACCCTTATCTCAATGTTTAACCCCCCCCCCCCATAAACTCATTTAAACATTTACCATTGTAAAATGATTTTCTATTTTTTATGATTCATTATGACCTAAAAAATAAGATAACGTGATTAAATTATATTAATATAAATGATTTAAAATATGGGATCCATTTTAATAAATTCAATTTCTATAAGTGGTTTAATTTAATTTTAAATATGTTCCAAAAATTCAATAAAAACTCATTTTTGGGAAAATTCAGTTTAAGCATAAAACTGAATTTACTTTTATATTATGCATTGTGGAAACCACAAAATGAATGATAAAATATTTTTTTGAAAATATAATCTATAAATTTCATTACAAATATTAAATATTAGTGTCTAATTTCAATTATTATGAACAAAACACATTGCGCACCAAAAAACAGTTTTTTTTTTGGAAAATATGTTTTCAAATCCAAAAATGAACTTCTTCTTTAATCAAGTATAATGTTTATTACTATGTAAATAATTAGAGTATTTTTAATTAATATATAATTATTTTAATTTTTTATCAAATTCAAAATGTTATGGTACTTTTAATTTTGTTTATTTAATAAAAACAACTGACATTTTCACAAAAAAGAAGAATTTTTCACTATTCACTAAAAAATAATTATTTTTAGAAAAATTCAAAAAAACACTCTATGATAATATAGATATTATAATTTTAGAAATTATTTTCAGTATCCCAAATAAAATTTCTAAAAATTATATAAATTAGTGGAAATGATCTTGCCAAAAATTCAATAATACCAATTTTTGAATAAAACATAATTTAAAAGTATAAAATGACTTTACTAAAAATTGAGTACTTATTTATTGATAAAAGAATAAATAAAGTTTCATTATTTAAAAACACAATACATATTTTGAAAAAATAAATACTATTATTCACACCTTATAATTTAATATTTTTCCTATAATGATCATATTTAAATATTATTATTTTTATTATATAACGCAATTCACATAGGGATTACTATTGTTTGTTAAGAATGTTTCCGAACATAGTTTGTTTTTAAATTAAACTTATAGATTCTTTAAATAACATGAATTGATTTTATTTCCAATGTAATTTATAATCAAAAAAAATATTTTATTTTATATTTATAATGAACTATCAAGAATAGATTCATAGAGATTAAGTTATTGCTAACTAAATCATATGAGGAGTTGCAATTAAAGAAGAAGCACCAACTTTTATTGTTTTAGAATTATTCTATAGAGTTTAAATAAAAATATATATAGAATAGTGATAATTATTCATTATATTATTAAGATTTATTTTTTTTTGGAAATTAAGGAATAATATCACCTGGATAATTTCTCGAATAATTCAAAATGTGAAATTTAATTGATGATGTATTAATGTTTTATATAAATACTCAATAAGCATATTTATATGATTAAAATTAATTTCTAAATTGTGATAATAATTTTTTAAAAGTTTTGGTAGATTCCATAATTATTTTTTGCTGTTTTAGATTTAATGGATATTTCTTCAGTATGATTGACTATTCATTAGGAAAATTTGAATATTTATTTTCTACTTGAAAAATTATATAATTCTGAATTGGCAGTTGAAATTTGAAAAATAAACTGATATATAAAGTTAATTATACCTAGTATATAAAATTAACTTTGATACATACCTAAAGGTCATCCAAAATAAGAGGAATCTAATTTTTTAAAAGGTAATAAATGGGTAAGAGTAATAATAGTCATATGTAAATTTATTTCTTATTATTTATAATAAATATGGAAAAATTTCGGATACCTTGAGATAAAAAATAGTTTTTTGGTTACAGAAATTTATTCATTTTTTTAGACTGAAAATCATCAAAATCATGGAATTCATAAAATTAATGCTTCTTAATACATAATATTATTGCAACTATGCATATTAAAAGTTAGATAATGGTAAATACCAACAATTAAAGGTATATTTGTTTAAAATATTTAGGATATTTTCTAGGGGAATAGGGAAATTTACAAAGGGAACCTTGAAATGGTATCAAAATCCTCATGTTTTATATAATTATTTTCATAATATATAAATATTTAAAGATTGGGAAAATATTGAGATATTTTTAGTGATGGTGGGTAAGGGTTTCGGCTTCTTCTTTGAGTACTTAGATAAAAATATTCAAGGGATAAGACTTTAGATTTGAAGATTATGTAGCTGATCTTAATGATATTAATATATATGTCTTATGGGATGAGAATATTTTTTTCTAAAATAGATTCATGGAGATTGAGAACTCCACTATAAAATAGCTTTAGGATATATTATATTGAAGAGAAAACAAATTATGTTTCCTATAGAATAAATCTATTGGTTTGAAATAACTAATTGTTTGGAATATTGATAATCCATCCCTGGATTATTAAGCATTAATGTCTTGTGAATTAATAAATAATATCTTTTGTATGATTGACTAATGATTTCAATGTGTGAAGATGAATTCATGAGGTAGTAAAGTTTAATGTAAATAGTCAATAAGAGTATTTATATTCTATAATATGATTTATAAATAATAATAAATAGTTTTATGAAATTTTTATAAATTCTAAAAGTTATTTAAATTGTTTTATAGTTAATAAAAATTCCCTAAGCATGATTGAAAAGTCTCATATAATATTTAAATAACTTCTGAGAAAAAATTAATTTTATTTAAATTCATAGTGGAAGGTTAAAAATTGAAATAAATTCTAATATATAATGGTTTCAATAGATAACATATAAAATTTGAAATATATTGAGTTAATAAAACCTTTACATTGTGATTTCTAAAGGTCTTCATGTGTTAGGATAATATTCAGGGCCTTTTCACCTTTTAAAATTTCTAATTTTTCTCACTTTATCATTTTATTGCCATGTGGTAGCATGTTCCTTCATGTGGTTAGTTTGATTATCCTTGTGGTAATTTGGTTCCTTAGTATGGAATGATAGTTAATTTATGTAGCTAATTGGTTTATTTGTTCATTGATTTAGATATTTTGTGTGATGAGTTTCTTTAATAAAATATTAAGTTGGTTATCTTGTGTGGTCTGTTGGTTCCTATATGCAGTTGGTTCATTACTTCCTGTGGTCAATCTATTCCTTCATATGGTTGGTCCTGATGTGGTATCCTATTTTGGTCACATGGGTGGTTCAACTATATTAAAAATTTTCTATTTTTTAAAATACAAAATATTTATAAAATGGTTTAGAAAATTATTTTAACAAAAAAATATGAAATTGAAGGCCAAATAATGTTTTTAAGAAATATTTTTTGTGGAATTAAATACTGTATTACAATTTTATAGAATTTATTCTTTTAAATGGTCCATTACATGAACTTTAAATGAAACTGAATAAAATTAAAATTGGAAAGCAAGGTTGAACATGTTGATCTTAAGGGATATTCTTATATCTGTATATAGATTCTTAATATATGGGATTCCCATCATTCAAATATCTACTATTTTCCTTCTAGTTTGGATGAAATAAAATATTTTATTGAGCCTTTGGGTTATCAACCATTAACATCAATCCTTCATCCTTTTGATTCTAGTAATGTTCAATATATTAGTTTCATAACAATTTTCTATAGCTCTATGATTCATTTGAGGAAGGACACAATCCATACTTCATATTCATTCCCACTCTACTTGTTTTGTGTAGTTATAAAATCCCATACCTTTATAAAATACAATTAAAGATAGTATATTTCTTTTTCCATTTTTTTGGTGTAACATGTTTTGGAACTTATTTTCCATGGAGGATATTACTTCTCTACTCATATTTTATGAATCTATACAGCTATAATTCTTTTTTTATAGTGGTTGTGTGCTAAATATTATATAATGAAAATTATTACCTAAATTAAACTTAATTGGATGTAAATGGTTGTATCGACATGGGTTTATAGATTCCCTTGTTATTTTCAATTTGGTTCTACCAGAACACATATGATATACTTGTTTCAGCTACTGTGAATTGTAAACCATTATTTAGATTAAGAACCTTTGATTTGATAAACCCACCACTCATAAAATTTTAATAACTTATATACAGATAATTAAAAAGTTGAGTGTGAATTTTGAAAATGTATTAAAATACTCATTCACAATATAATATATTATTTTCAAACCCACACCCACTCTAAATGAATTTTGGGATTCTATGGTTTCAAACCATGTTCTTGTGTGCTATTAATATTTTTGTTATTTTAATTTTGGATGTGTAGACTTTTAGATATTATATATTTATGTTGGTGATTTTTTCATATATGGTATGTGTTGTGGGTAGTGGAAGGGTGTGGTGGTAGATGTTTTTTGATGTAGTGAGGTTCATTGCTTGTGGTTATGGATTTGGCAGGGGATATTATGGTTTTCATTGTAATGTGATAGGGTTAATATGTGGTTCCCTATTTTAATAACATTTCAGTGATGTAATATGAGTTTGGTAGTGATGAAAGCATAATAGAAATGGGTTGGAACTTAATAAAGGTAAACATGAATTTACATGTGGTAACTAATTTAATGAATTTAATAATTATGAATAGGATGACCATAAAGGGGAATTAAATACAGTTGTTAGTTATATTTATTTTTTTAACAAATATTATGTTAAATGGTTTAAATAATGAATGGTTATTTGTGGTGTTTTAATGTTTAAAATGATTGAATCTATAATTGGATGAGAGTAATGTTTAGGTTGTGTCTGGTGGTTCTTTGTAGTGAGTTTCATTTTATAGTTTCATCAAGTGGTAACAATTGTATCATGTTGATCATAGGAAGGTGATTGTAAAGTATTGATTTGAAACCATTGGGTTAGGATTATGTGTTATCAATATACACATATATACTTTTACTTTCAAGTTAATTTGATAGGTACCACACCAATGTTGAGGGATATGTATTAACTCAAAGATTTTTTAGGGATTTTTTCATTAATATATAGACATTTATGAATAGAAGGTTGATTACCCATTCTTATTTTCTCTTCCATTTATGGTATTATTTTGATAATTATATAGTTGATGGTTCATTGAAAACTAAAAAAATGGGCTATTTCCATGGTTGAAAATAATAAAAATAAGGCCCAAAACTATGGTTGTAGCCTATGACAATGATTTTTCCCAAAAGTGGGTACTATTACCATGGAAATAGGTTATGAACTATTTCTATAGTTTAAAAAATGAAAATAGCTCTCTAAGTTACCACCCATGGTAGTTGACCTATATCTATAGTTCAAACCGTTACTATAGGTGTTATTTCCATGATGGAAAATTGTGGCTATAGCCTAGAAAAATGTGCCAGCAGCCCGATTTGATCTCTTCACCTTACCATTACTATTCAGCTACCTAACCACTACACATCCAAGGAATTTGGGTATACATATATATATATATACATTATGTTACATATATTATTAAAAATAGTGGAAATAGCTTGGAAACCATGGGAATAGAGATTCCTTCTCTTTTTTTTACTGGAAAGGTTTTCTCTTGTAGAAGTGTGGGATACCTATTACCATGGTTCTATTGAATAGTGGAAATATGATATGAAAAAATGACTATGTCCACAGTTTTCAAAACAATGAAAATATCCCATTTTTGTAGATGTGATCTATCCATTGATGATAGAATAATTTGTGGTGAATCCTAAGATAATAAGATTTGATATGTATTGGGGGGCATTCATGTTATGAGGAGGGAATGAGGTTTGTATTCTTCACATTCATGATAACCTATTTTATTGGTCTTTAAGTTCTAGATGGATGTGTGATACTGTGGGAGATGATGCACAGTGTCGTGAGAGATGTGTATGATGAAATCATTGTTCGAATAGGATGGCGGCCCCTGTGTCATGTTGTATAGGTAGGGTTATGAACAAACCCATATAAGAGATAGTAATATATGTTGTGATGTGAAATAATGGAAGGGATGGGAGCATAGGATGTTTGACGTTGGGAAGTGAGAGTGGAAACTTAGTAGGGGAAGTGGATGTGGGTAGCCATTATCAATGTTCATTAATTATTATGTTAATACTTGTTGCATACAATTTTTAGTGATTCATGGTGATGTTGGGATGGTTATAATATGTATCTAGGTTCATATTGTTTCTTCTACTTATTCAATGGAGAATTAGTATGCAATTTTCAAATTTTCATGGGAGACCTTGGGTTTGATACTATCGAGTATATATGTTATGTTCACGCTACAAATATAAATTTTTTTACTGCTTCCCTAAGGGCATTGAAGACCAAGTTAGACATTACTGGATTGGTGGTCAGAGCTATTGTGGAGCCACTGTTGTAGTTTTTCCTTTTATGGTTTTATTTTTGGGTACTTTTAGTGTATTTCATGACATATAGATATTGGATCGTTTGATTATTTTATGTTATGTGAGGGAGTTTTTTGTATATGTTCATGTTCTCTCTTAAACCATTTTATATAATGAGGATATATATCCTCATTTGAGTGTTTTATACCCTAATTTAATGTCTCAAACTCAAGTCCTACTAGGGTCAGGACTCATGGGGCATCACTTCTCTTCAATACCAACCCAATAGTGGTGTAAATGGATGAGAGGTCATTAAATAGTTATATCATAGGATTTTGGAATAAGGAAATGGTTGGGGATTTTATAGAAATGTTTGGAAAATAACATCATTTTGACATAGCACATGATGTACCCTAGGAGACTAGCTAGGTCATAGTCATTTAGTTCCCCTGGTGATCCAATGTAATTACCATAAAACTACCAAACACTCTCTGTGAGATAATATTGGTTTTAGTGGTAGATAACAAATAGAGGTATATACGTCATGTTTTCATTCTTTTTTGTTTGAATAGAGTTTTTTTGGGATTTAAAATGAATTTAATTATTGGAATCTAAATAAATTCCAAGACATCATACATAGGCTTCATTCCCTTGTGTTTTTTTATTTGGGGATCTTGGACTTCATCCATGTGTAGTTTAGGATTTAGAGGTTTAATAGGTTGATGTGGTTGATCATCATACTATCAATTTGACATAAGAGGATGAGATGTGGTAAAAGAATTTTTGTTCTTTAAAATATCATAGTATGACTAATTATGAGGGTATAACCTTAAATATAAATATGGAGTGTTGTATGGAGGAGTTTTAGAATTTATTTAATATTGTATCAGCTCGAGTTGCTTACTAGGTTATTATTTGGCAGTCAGTAAGATGTGAGGTGCCCTGTGGTAGGGGTGGATGTTATATATTAGATAGTGAAAGAAGGATGTTGTTAGTTGGTCAAACTTTCAAACAATATTTCATAATGATTTATTATCATCGATGGTAAAGGAAATAAAGATGTGGGAGATTCTCCCACTCCAAAAGGCGAACATGAGCATGAGAGTACTAGGAATTATGTTTAAGGAATTCTTGAATTATTTCCCTCGCCACATTTCAAATGAGGATTCGAATACCTGACATCTTGGGGAGGTTCTATTTATATAAATTAGATATATAATCACCCCATTTATACTACCAATATATCAATCAATGTAAATGAAAGAGAAATTGGTTGAGTGGATACACTCATATAGAGGAGCTCTTTTATGAGGGATTGTAGAACAACTTCTTGAAGAAAAGATATTTTAGTGGGGGATAACAGATTTAATAGTATTCAATGTTACTATTATTAAGGAGTTTATTGAGTTTTATAATTCATTTTTTTCTATGGATGGTGGTTCCAGGGTGTCTAATAGGGGAATTTTGTTTTTGTGTCCTTCCAAAAGTTTTATGGTCAGTATTAGGCTTAGTTTCAGAATTCATAGAGTGGATGGTTTGGTTTGGGTGGCCATGATACTCTCCACCAAAAATAGGTACAGAGGGCATAGAAATTCATTTATTATTTGAGAAGATATAGGTCTTGTAATGTTAATTCATACGATGGTCCTTGTGCTTAGGTACACAAACCATATCGTGATCATGGGGGTCATCAAAGTAATGGATAAGATTTAGATGCATGGAGGTAAATTGTAGGTATTTTAAAACTATTTGTGTACTATAGGTTCTTTGATGTAAAATTAATTTATCATCTACCTTAGATTATGATTTTTTTTATTAAGAAAGTCCACAAACCATCATTGTACCTTCCTTATATTAATACTATAGTTGGAGTGTCCTCCAGATCCTCTGGGTTTATCCACATTAGTTAGAGGCTATGATTACTTATTTGATGTGATTTTGGGAATTTGAATGATGATGGGGTATTATCAAAATATGGGGAACCATTTATCATAGAGAAAATCATATAATGAAATCCTTAGTATGTATTGTTTTTTAATTTTTTCATGTACTCATTAACTTATTTTAGAGGAGAGTCGGGTTTTCAATTGTAGAAGGCCATTGGGTAGTGTTCATTGGGGAGTGATTCAATTATATGGGTTTCAGTCATGGAAGTCCCCTTATATCTCAGTTGGTGGTGTTTTTAGTGGATACCCATGTGGTGGATGATCCTGAATCTATTTAGGAGTTTCTCAATGTATTATTAGATGATGATGTTACACTACACAATAAAATAAACATCATGTTTAGAATATAGTTAGAGTTACATAATTCTATGAATTTGGTAGATATTTATCATATAGAAGATGTGGAGGTAAATTATTTGAGACTTCATATCAATTATTTTAAGTAAAATGTATTATTATAGCCATGTTTATCACATTGTGGTGATCTAAAGTTGTTCCCCAAAACATTGAATGGTATTTTGATGTTATGCATAGACTACTAGAAGATGAATCAGGTGATTGTAAAGAATCTTTAACCCCTTATTAGAATAGATGATTTGTTTGAACACTTAAAGGGGTCAATATGGTTATAAAATATCGATCTATGGTATGGATATCACTAAATTAGGGTGAAGTAGGTGGATATCATGAAGATTTCCTTCCAGTGTATATATGGACACTTAAATTTTGTGTCTATTCCATTCATTGATTTGAACTCACCATCTATGTTTATAAATATCATTAACTATGTATTTAGTGAGTTAATTGACAATTATGTATTATTTTTCATTGAAAACAATATTATATACTTCAAGACTAAAGAGGATCATAGTGAGCATCTCAATGTCATACAACATGTTCATTGACACCAACTCTATGTAAATTTATTCATGTTCTTGTTTTGGACATATGAGGTGAAGTTAAATGGAGATATAGTTTCTTGGTATGGTTTGTTTAAGAACTCAATAATAATAGGGTTTTTTACTCATGGGAATTACCTCATAACAACATAGAGATTAAAAGCTTCCTTGGTCTTGTAGTCTATTACCAGAGGATTGTATTTAACTTCCCTCATATTAGGTCCTTGTTGATATAATTGAAAAGCACATGAAGTGATTTTATCTTAAGAATTATGTGTCATGTATCTTTTTACTACGGATAAGAGGGTTTATTAGTGACCATGTGCTTTGATATCCTGAGGGGGTCATGTTTGTGGTATTTGTTGACACTTATTGTCTGGTATTGGGATGTTTCTTAATGTGGAAAAGGGAAATGTTATCTTTTGGGAATAGGTATTTATAACCCCATGAATGTAGCTATTCCTCTCATGATTTGGATTTTTTAGAAGTAGTGTTTTCTCTATTGTTTTGGAGATGTTATCTCATAATTGAGCACTTTTTCTCTTCACGGATTATAAGAGTCAGAGTTATGTTTTCTCTTTATCCTATTTGAAACTTTTTCAGTATAGTTGGAAAGAGTTTCTCTAGGATTATTATTTTGCGATCTCTTACACCATATGAAAAAATAATTCATTCTTTGATGCACGGATCCATATGTCCCATGGAATTTTTTTGAGAGTCTGAGGATTTTTGGGAAAGGATGGAAGATACTTCAAAGATGTATCTCAAGGTAGATTATGTTAGTGCAAAATTTTATCTCTATTAGATAATAGTGTAATCATCTGAAATTCGGTGGGTATAGGATTTTCAATTGGGATACACATAGATGGAATTGTTGAGAGACCATGTTAATCATGGTGATGCTTCTATAGGGTAGTAAAAATCAATTTTTTTCAAGGGATATTATTCAAACCATTATCTATGCATGAGGTAATTATTTCATTGTTTTTTAGATCAGCTTTATTGGTTTATTTGGTTTTTTCAAATATGTATTTTTTATTTTGGAGGAAGCTTTGGTGGATTGGAATGAAGGAGCCAGTGGTGAAATTCATATCACAATTCATTCTTTCTCAGTAGGTGAAAGCTAGGGACTGTGTTCCTAAAGGTTTATTGAATCCCTTATATATCCTTCAGTGGAATTGGGAGGATATATCAATGGATTTTTTCATTGGGTTATTCGAATCATAGGGTGGTTGTAATCTTTTTTAGTCGATCATGGATGGGCTGTTGAATTTTTACCATTTTATGGTGATCAAGGAGTCGAGTGCCACAAATGTTTTTTTATGAGATGGTACATGGATGAGGTTTTGAAACTCCATAGGATACTGAAAACCATTGTATTAGAATACGATTATAATATTATATTATGAGTGTATAGAGGATGGAACATTATTTTGGCTCTCAAATACTCCATAGAACTAATTTACATCCAAAAATATATAGTCATAAATAGTGAACCATCCAGACACTTGTGGAAATAACAATTAGAAAATTAACTTATTTTCACCCTTCAAAATCATAGATATTGTAATGACCCAAAATTTTGAATAAATATTGTTTCCTAATTTTATGTGTTATTTTATTCTTATACTCAACAAAAATGTTTCATTTGATAACATGAGTATAATTAAAATGAGACCGTTGGGTTTTGACTGTTATATGACCATTGGTCAATATGGCCACTGGAAACTAAACGTTTTAATTATCATCTCTAAATATAAGTAATCATGGTTAATTATTATAGAAAGATGATTTGATGGGCTCACCCAGTAGTCTTGGACTGATCAAAGACCATCTAATAGAACTTGGGAAGGAGGTAGCACCACTGGGCTTTGCTCTGGACCAAACCCAAGACGAACTTCATCGTGTGAAGCTAGAATGGAATCGCCTTTGCGAGAAGTTCAAACTGATAGAAATTACTACCTGTGTGATGTTGGCCGAGCCTCCCTCAGATTCTCTCAACTTACCACACCTTACACTTAGGTCCTATGCTTCCGTGATAAGGGGCTATTTAAGGAGACCATAACTGCCTTATGTAATCCTTTATTTTAAATAAAAATTGGGATTTCTTCTTATGATAATGATTATGACTTTTCAATTGACCGGATAAATATTGTATGCATATTTTTGATGAATTTTTGAAAAATGATATTTTGAAAATGTTAATGTAAACCTTATATAATTCAAAATGTGTAATGATTTTCAAAAAATGGTCTTCTATAATTATGTTCAGTATGAAATTTAGAGTCTAATAAGATCAACATGATTTTTGATGAATAGTAAATTATGAATAGTGATTTTATGCTTAGGTTAGTAATGTGACCAAATAGATTAGTAATCTCACTTAAAGAAAGTATTAATATAATCTAGGCACCATTATTAAGTAATGTGATTCAATAAAATGGTTAAATAATGGTTTTATAAATTATTATTCAAGTATTAGTTTTTTTAGGTGAATAGTGTTTTTAATTAAAAATTAAATTGAAAATATTTAGAAAATTATTTTTATAAAATGGACTTCATTTTTTGAACTCAGGGCATCGATATTATGTTAAGGTAATTTTTGGGGTTTTTTCTGAAAAAATGAATTTTCAGTGAATAGTGTATTTATTTCAAAAAAAATTAAAAAATATTTAGAAATTTATTTTTATAAAATGGAGTTCATTTTTGAAATCAGAGCACTGATATTTGGTTAATGTGAAATTTTGGGATTTTTTTGAGTAAGTTGAATTTTCAGTGAATAGTAAAAATACAGTTTTAGGGTTTCGGTATGTTTAATGACATCATAACTGTATCATGATGATTTCATTAGATATTTTAAGGGATGGTCGACTAAAGGGGATGAATTATTGTGTGAGGTGTCCCAAGTGGCCAATACCATGGGCAAATATCATGGGCAAGCCCATGGTTTTGCCAAAACCACTAATGAGGTGTCCCTTGGCCATTAATGCCTTGTCTCCTCACTTTCCCTATAAATACCAAGCCCTCCTCTCATCCATTCGACTCCCCACTCTCCCCCAACGAAGTTCTGGTCTTATTACCTCCCAAGGAGTCCTCCCAAGGTTCCCCCAATCCCTCAAGGTCCCATCCTTTGAGTTTTAAGAGTTACATTTTAAAGTAAGGGATCTGACCTCTCTCTTTTTTTTTCAAGAAATCTATTTTATGTCATTTCTTTTATGCTCTATGTTCTTATGTTAAATGATGTTATTTTATACTACTCTTACTGCCCTTTTCATGTTCATAAAATTACATATCCCCTCTTACTCTATTTATTTCGTTTTATGATGTTTTAAGTGGCACCGTTAGGCTGTCGAACTTTTTGTAACGGATTCTTTCTCCATTCTCATTTTTCAAGATCTATTTTCCATGTAAAGTATTTAAAGTTCCTTTTTGTTATGTTGAGGTATGATATCTAAAATTATCATACTGATATTTTATGATCATATGACGAGAGACCCCAATTGATCTCCTCAATTCAGTATTTTGATGTTTTAAGTGGCACCGTTAGGCTGCCGAATTGTTTAGTGGTTCTTTCACCTTTCTCCTTTTTCAAAGTTCTAATTCCATGTCAAGTCTTGAAAGTTCCTTTTTATTATGTTGGGGTATGATCTCTAAATCTATCATATTGATATTTTATGTTCATATGATGATATACCCTATTTTATCTTGTCAATTCATTTTTTTTGAAGTTTAAGAGACGTCGTTAGGCTGCCAAATTTTTAAGGGATTCTTTCACCTTTCTCCTTTTTCATGTCAATTATTTCAAGTTCCTTTTTATTATGTCAGGGTATTATCTCTAAATCTATCATACTGATATTTTATGTTCATATTATGAGAGACCCTATTTTATCTCATCAATTCATTTTTGGTTGTAGTTTATGTGACATCGTTAGGCTGCCGAATTTTCATAAGAGAAATCTTATTTTTGTCTTCCTTTCATGTTCTTCATTTCATATGGTATATTTTCAAATTTCATTACCATGTTCTTAAATCCCTCATATTCTGTACCTATACTATTTTATGGTTCATTTATGAATGTTTGGCCCATGTCCCCTCTCTTTTCAATGTTTTCTAAAACCCTATAACATAGCTGTTATGCTGCAGAATATTCTTCTCAAAATGTCTCTCTCTTTTTCTAAAGTTATTTTATTTTATTAAGTGAATACTCAAAGATCTCTCCTCTATATGGGTATTCACATTTATACCAAAATTTTATATATTAAATTCTGGTATTTACAAACATGAAACCCTCTTTCTCTTTCCGTGGGTTTAAAGTGACATAAAGATCATGTCTTTAAAACAGTTTTTAGAACGTTATGATTATGAAATGAAACCCATTTCTTTTATACTATATGGGATGTTTATGACATTATTGATGATGATATATGTGGATCAAATGATAATAAACACATGTCAAGGGTGCGCCCAGATAGCGCTCCAATGCATTGGGTAAAGACTTAATCTCTAGAGATGACTTTTTAGACTGATACCTTGGTGAATAACCTTGGTAATTTTTAATGACACCTTGGGGATGGACCTTGGTGAAACGAAATGATTGTCAATATTAAATGTTGTAGACACATAATCATGTAATGAAAAATGTTATTTTTATTAGGATATGCCTCATGATATCATTCTCATGCATTAAAGTTCTTTTCTTGACTTTATTGATGTATCTCAAGTTCATATGTAAAATGTTTCACTTGTTTCCCTTACTGGGGCTTCTGCTCACACTTTCATTTGATGTATGTCTCCAGGTTATGAGATGCAGTAATGAACCTAGGACAAACATGAGGAGAATCCTTTCAAGTGTTTAAAAATAATGTTTTATGATTTCATGTTTTAAGTTCCTGGTTTCCAAGACACTAAACCTTAAAGATCCTCAGTTTTGTAAAATGTAATTAAAGGTTATGTGATAAAAAGGCGGGATGCTATAGTTGGTATCAAAGGATGGTTTAGTTATTTGTGGAAATTAGGATTTGAAAACTTTAGGAAGAAGCCTATAGAAAAGTTTATATATAGTAAAACTTCCTGGTATTTTAGTGAGTAGTGAGTAATGGGTTTTCAAGACATCCCTGTCTGGATACGAGCAGGTAGAGGTGGCTCTGGCACAGATGTACTTAGGGGTAAAACCTGAAAACACTGCTTTGAGCTAGACTCAAACGGGAACTGGTACACGACAACGGGCCTTGATGCACTCTTGGTTACGACACTCCCGGGGGATATGATTTCGTAAATTTATAGGCTTAGTATGAACCATTATTAAAGGAACAAGGATAATACAAAATAGAGATTCACATAAGAATATATGATCATGGATAACCTAGTTTGAAACCTAGGGGATCACAAGTTAGGGTATACTTTTCTTCTACAAGTTATCCTTATATGCTTTAATCTCCTTTTCATGATTATTGGTTAAGTATTTAACCCTCTAATTATACTTTCTCTTCTTAGTTAATGGTGGGAAATGGAGGAATGTGTCCCAACAACCAATGTGATAGGAAACACGACGATTTCCGTATTAATATGACAGAGATGATTAGGGGATTAAAAGATGATTATTATTTTGGAATACATTCACTATTTTGGGGACCCTATATGATCGAGGTAAATAGCTTACTATGGTATTGTCATTTAGGAGTAATGTTGACTTATAGAATTGATGAATTTAAGGTGGACTTATAGTAATTTAGGTTACTTATGGAAATGATTAACCTATCTTGGGTAAAATATGTTTAGGTTAGCTACTTTTGTTATAAGATGTTAGGAGTGGTTGATGTGTTTTGGAGATGAACAATGAATTTTATTTTGGAATACTATGTTATCAAACTCTTCTTGTATTTGGGTTTCAATCTTAGTTTGGTTTATTTTGAGGAATTTTAAGAACAGTTATTTATGGAATGGTCTATGATGAACTTTGGGTAGTACCATGGAACTTTTAATATTTAAAAGTAGTTTTCTTTCCTATGGGATTCTTTATTTTTGAAGAGTTGTTTTACCTTACCCTTTCTGTTTTTGGGATAATGTTTAAAGATAGAATAAATAGATAGTTAATCTTTTGTGGATTTTGTGATTCTCTAGAAGATTATTCTTGTGCTTTTGATGAGACCAAGTAGTTTTGAATGCTCATCATTTGGAGAAAATATTAGTTTTGTTAGAAACTTATTAAAGGATGAAACTCTACATGAAGGTAGATATATTTCCTTATGTTTTTGTTCTATGCTGTAAATGAATTCCTCAAAATTATGAAAAGGAATGTAAAACAAAAACGTTGTTGGTTTACGTTTCCTACTAGGTAATCAAAGACCGCTTACACACATCTTAATATTGGGATTTCCTAGTGGTTAACTTTCTCATAATCATGTTTTCTATCCCTCTCCTTTAGAACGTGACCCTTTGTTTTCTCCTCCATGTCCATGTTTTCCGACATGGAATCCTAGTATGGGTAAACTCGGGTGGCCTTTGTACTTCCTTTTCTTTCTTTCAAAGTAATAGTGTTACTAACTCTTTTTCCGATGTGGGACATTCAATGGAATTTCAAAAAACAATTTTAAAAATTATGAGGATGCAATTTCATAAGGGGGAAAGATTGTAACGACCCAAAATTTTGAATAAATCTTGTTTCCTAATTTTATGAGTTATTTTATTTTTATACTCAACAAAAATGTTTCATTTGATAGCATGAGTATAATTAAAAAGAGACCGTTGGTTTTTTACTGTTATATGACCATTGGTCAATATGACCGCTGGAAACTAAACATTTTGATTATTATCTCTAAATACAAGTAATCATGGTTAATTATTATAGAAAGAAGATTTGGTGGCCTCACCCAGTAGTCTTGGACCGATCGAAGCCCATCTAACAAAACTTGAGAAGGAGGTAGCACCACTGGGCTTGGCTCTGGACCAAACCCATGCCGAACTTCATCGTGTGAAGTTAGAACAGAATCGCCTTTGCGAGAAGTTCAAACTGATAGAAATTACTACTCGTGCGATGTTGGCCGAGCCTCCCTCAGATTCTCTCACCTTAGCACACCTTCCACTTAGGTCCTATGCTGTCGTGATAAGGGGCTATTTAAGGAGACCGTAACTACCTTGTGTAATCCTTTGTTTTAAATAAAAATTGGGATTTCTTCTTATGATAGTGTTTATGACTTTTCAAATGGCCGGATAAATATAGTATGCATATTTTTGATGAATTTTAGAAAAAGGATATTTTAAAAATGTTTATGTAAACCTTAAATAATTAATAATGTGTAATGATTTTCAAAAAATGATCTTCTATAGTTATGTTCAGTATGAAATTTAGAGTTCTAATAAGATCAACATGATTTTTTATGAATAGTAAATTATGAATAGTGATTTTATGCTTAGGATTAGTAATGTTACCAAATGGATTTGTAATATCACTTAAAGAAAGTACTAATATAATCTAGGCACCTTTATTAAGTAATGTGATTCAATAAAATGGTTAAATAATGGTTTCATAAATTATAATTCAAGTATTAGTTTTTTCGGGTGAATAGTTTTTCTAATTAAAAATTAAATTAAATATATTTAGAAAATTATTTTTATAAAATGGACTTTATTTTGGAACTCAGAGCATAGATATTATTTTAAGGTAATTTTTGGGGTTTTTTCTGAAAAAATTGAATTTTCGTTGAATAGTGTATTTATTTAAAAATAAAATTAAAAAATATTTAGGAAATTATTTTTATAAAATGGAGTTCATTTTTGAAATCAGAGCATTGATATTTGGTTAATGTAAAATTTTGGGATTTTTCTGAGAAAGTTGAATTTTCAGTGAATAGTAAAAATACAGTTTTAGGGTTTCGGTATGTTTAATGACATCATAACTGTATCATGATGATTTCATGAGATATTTTATAGGATGGTCGACTAAAGTGGATGAAGTATTGTGTGAGGTGTCCCAAGTGGCCAATATCATAGGCAAATACCATGGGTAAGCCCATGGTTTTGCCAAAACCACTAATGAGGTGTCCCTTGGCCATTAATACCTTGTCCCCTCACTTTCCCTATAAATATCAATCCCTCCTCTCATCCATTCAACTCCCCACTCTCCCCCAACGATGTTCTGATCTCATTTCCTCCCAAGGAGTTCTCCCAAGGTTCCCCCAATCCCTCAAGGTCCCATCCTTTGAGTTTTAAGAGTTACATTTTAAGGTAAGGGATCTGACCTCTCTTTTCCTTTTCAAGAAATCTCTTTTATGTCATTTCTTTTATGCTCCATGTTATTATGTTAGAGGATGTTATTTTATACTCATCTTAATTCCCTTTTTATGTTCATATAATTAGAGATCCCCTTTTACTCTCATTAGTTCATTTTATGAAGTTTTAAGTGGGGCCGTTAGGCTGCCGAAATTTTTGTAACGGATTCTTTCTCCCTTCTCATTTTTTAAGATCTATTTTCCATGTAAAGTATTTCAATTTCCTTTTTATTATGTTGGGGTATGATCTATAAATTTATCATACTGATCTTTTATTAACATATGATGAGAGGCCCTATTTTATCTCTTCGATTTAGTATTTTGAAGTTTTAAGTGGCGTCGTTAGGCTGCAGAATTTTTTAGTGGTTCTTTCACATTTCTCCTTTATCAAAGCTCTAATTCCATGTCAAGTCTTGAAAGTTCCTTTTTTTTGTTAGTTTATGATCTCTAAATCTATCATAATGATCTTTTATATTCATATGATGAGATACCTTATTTGATCTCGTCAATTCATTTTTGTTGAAGTTTAAGTGACGCCGTTAGGCTGTCGAATTTTTAAGGGATTCTTTCACCTTTATAATTTTTCATGTCAGGTCTTTCAAGTTCCTTTTTATTATGTCGGGGTATGATCTCTATATCTATCATAAAAATCTTTTATGTTCATATTATGAGAGACCCTATTTTATCTCATCAATTCATTTTTGGTTGAAGTTTATGTGATGTCGTTAGGATGCCAAATTTTCATAAGAGAAATCTTATTTTTGTCTTCCTTTCATGTTCTTCATTTATTTGGTATATTTTCAAATTTCATTACCATGTTCTTAAATCCCTCATATTCTGTACCTATACTATTTTATGGGTCATTTATGAATTTTTTACCCATATCCCCTCTCTTTTCAATGTTTTCAAAAACCCTGTAACATAGCTGTTATGCAGCAGAATATTCTTCTCAAAATGTCTCTCTCTTTGTATAAAGTTATTTTATTTTATTAAGTGAATTATCAAAGATCTCTCCTCTATATGGGTATTCACATATATACTAAAATTTTCTATTTTAAATTCTGGGATTTACAAACATGAAACCCTCTTTCCCTTTCCATGGGTTTAAAGTGACATAAAGATCATGTCTTTAAAGTAGTTTTTAAAACGTTGTGATTATGAAATGAAACCCATTTATTTTATGCTATATGGGTTGTTTATGAAATTATTGATGATAATATATGTGGCTCACATGATAATAAATACATGTCAAGGGTGCGCCCAGATAGCGCTCCAATGCATTGGGTAAAGACTTAATCTCTAGAGATGACTTTTTAGACTGATACCTTGGTGAATAACCTTGGTAATTTTTAATGACACCTTGGGGATGGACCTTGGTGAAACGAAATGATTATTAATATTAAATGTTGTAGCCACATCTTCAAGTTATGAAAAATGTTATTTTTATTATGATATGCCTCATGATTTCATTCTCATTCCTTAAAGTTCCTTTCATGACTTTATTGATGTATCTCAAGTTCATATGCCAAATGTTTCACTTGTTTCCCTTACTGGGCCTTATGCTCACCCTTTCTTTTGATGTATGTCCCCAGGTTATGAGATGCAGTAATGAACCTAGGACTAACATGAGGAGAAGCCTTTAAAGTGTTTAAGTACAATGTTTTATGTTTTCATGTTTCAAGTTCCTGGTTTCCAAGGCACTAAACCTTAAAGATCCTCAGTTTTGTAAAATGTAATTAAAGTTTATGTGATAAAAGGGCGGGATGCTCTAGATATAGTGCCTGAAATCATGTTCATATGGATTGACCATAGTTTCAGCCATTATGGCTGTGTAGGATATTATAATAACTATCCGGTAAATGGAAATTATTTTAAACTATGGTTGTAGGACCCTACTGCAAATTTTGGCAGTAGGAAAAAATTTATTCTAACAGTTTGAAACAATGGAAATAGATTTTCTTAAAAACAACACAATGTGTTCTAATTCCATAACCTATTCGTAATTCAATAGATGAACTTATAACTGACATTTGACTAATTTTATGAATTAATATATGAACTTATATATATATATATGAATATTTATACATATTATTATTAAACATTGAAAATGTGGGAAAATACGATGCAGACTAAGACATATAGCCACAATTTTGGGAAATCATGGCCATAGGTGTTCGGTGTTAGTGTTATGGCCATGGTTTTGGAAAATTGTTTTCATGGGTCCACTTTACTAAAATAACATGTTTAGGATAACCCTTAAACTAATAGAATATGAATCAGTGCTGGTGACATTTTAATCCAATTCAAAATATTATACCTATAAAATTTAGACCTATTAGGATCTTGACTCTCTTATTCTCTTTTCCCTATTTATTGTATGTATATGAAAAAATTAAAGATAATACATGATATTTTTATAGGTATCACTACTCAAAAAGAATATCATGTTTTTATCATGGTCTGAAAATAATCCTAACCACACAACCACTAGAAAACAATCCATTCAATGTGTTTACAATGAGTATGGCATTCCCTTACACTCGTGTAGGACTATGAAAACAATCCAATAGTGTGTTCATGTAAAACTATGTAAAAAATACAATAGTGCATGCTTTATGGTACTTGGATAGATCTTTATATTTTTTCTCAATACATTATTATCCTTATTGATAATTGTTTTTAACACTAAGAAAGTACCCCACTTATTGAGTCCTGTTAGATGTCATAATTCCATTTTATTCTTCCACATTATTAATCTTCACAATATTAAATTCACATCAGAATGAAAGAGACTCCTCTAATCACTTAATAGTAGAAAACTTGATAGCTACACAATCTCCTTCTTTTGTTAATCAAAAAAATATAACTGTTGTAGGAAGATCAACTAAATTTTCCCTTACCCAAATGATGATCAACTGATATCAATTTGGCCGATCCCTTTCTCTTATCCCTTTAATTTATAACACACAAATATAGAAAATAGTGTATATAAATGTCTTCAAATCTCATTTTTATTTATTGAAAACCAAAGTGCACTGAATATCCTTCTCCCATTAATGATAGAATAAAAAAATTCCTTTGTTATTATTAAAACAATAATGATCAGCTCAATATAGCATCATAAAAATTAATATTCCCTATATAATAATCAATCCTCAAGTGGGGATATTCTATTCTTATTATTCACAAACTAATGTGTAATTGTGTATCAAGTATCTTATTTTCATTCTTTGTCATTCAATACCAGAACATCAATGTATAGGTTTACTTCTCTTCTTCATTTTTCAAAGATGAAATTTAGTTCATGTCTTATTCTACATCATACAAACAAATTTTGTGTGTTTAAACTTCTCTATATATTGTGTATCATCTAGCTACACACATGATTTTACATCACAAAAAATAGTGGGGTATTATACCCAAGCACTAGTTCATAAAATAATTCTTCAAGAATCATTAAAATTATGCGATTTTAACACATTTCAAGTTTCCACATATCATCTTCGTCGAAAATCACTATGAGATTGTAAATACCTACAGCATTTACACATTTTTTATCCTTCTCAAACTATCATGTACCCCCCATAAACATTCTTACACCATATGATGACGTTCTTTGTGAACACATTTTTCTTCCATGGACCACCTCTGCCTCATGGATGGTTTATACCCTATGAACTATGGATGCTTCAGGGACTGCCCTCTCTATGCAGTCCCTTGTCATTTTTGAGCTACCAATCCCCACAAGATTCTTCTACTAACAAATTTTTCTTCACAGATGGAGGATGCCTCCATAAAAACTAATTCTTTATCGCCCCTTTTTCTTTACAAGCAATCAAACCCCACAAACACATTCTATGAACTATTCACATGAACTATTTCACTTTCACTTAGTCCTCCTCTATGAACAATTCCCCTTTGCAGAATTCTTCCTCACGATCCACTTCAGACTACCATAAATTCTTCCTGGAGAAATGATCTTATCTAATGAACTTTTCTTGGCCTAATGATCTAGTTATGGGTCTTTATATAAGAAAATAGATCCAAAAAACCTTCTAATCCAAAATATCTGAAAATTTGATATGGTATAGCCATTATCATGAAATGTGCTATGTGTTCTTCATGGTAGACTAATCTTTTGTGGTAGATGTAAACATATAAAAATATAAACACTTTGTGTTAGCCCAAATCACAACCTCATTCTTCAAACTAAATTCCTCCAATGAACTATTATCGTCTTGTGAATGGTGATCCTCCTATGAAACTTTTTCACGATGCGGGCTGCATAGTGTTCTTCGTTATCTACATAGCACTACTATGTGAAAATATTTCCTCTATCATTTTTCCTTCATCATTCCATGTATCTCTTTTGAAATATATAAACTATAATTCACGGTCTGAAAAATAAATTCTGTGAACTTCTTTACATAAACCCTTCTTTTCCCATTAAACAAATTCCCTATTTTAAGGCTGAAAATATGGTAACTATTGGGAGATTTTTCACCATAAATATTTACTTCGGTAAAAACAACCACACTGATTTGAGGCTATCTCACTACATCAAAAATCATAAATTTATACATCATTAAATATTCAAAAATATTCGTCTGAAACACACTCAACATCTTTCATCACGTACGCCATATTCTCCTCCTTTATTTCATCAATCTTGTACCACATGTTTTACAAATTACTTATAAGTTGTGAGAAAAAATATAAAATCATCATCATATTTAACTAAAAGAATTATTCAACCATAAAATGCCATCAAATATAATCTATTGAATCCATAAAATTATTTTAGGTGTAACCTTAAAACACAATATCTTCAAAATTTGTTTCTAGAATTAACGTGACTTTGGGAAATTATCTAATCTCCATTAAATTATGAACTATTCCATTAACATTGGAACTACTTAATCATATAGATAATAGTGACATATTCCTATCTCATTGTTCACCATTGAAAGCCAATAACATTCAGTTGACCACAAATAAAATCCATACACAAAGCGGGCTCTTCATTTACGACCACATATTTTAGAAAACTATAGACATAGCCCTGTATGTCCACTATACTATCGGTCTTTTTAGAAACCCATGGTCATATCCCTTTCCAAATATATTTTCCCCAAAATTCAGTGTTATCCACCTCCACCTAGAGCCACAGATTTAGAAAACTATGTTTTTAGTATCGATAATAGGAATGTTTCTATAAACGATGGAATATGCTAAAATAGGTAGCTCTGTGGACATGGTTTAACGTTATCCATAGTATTAGGATACCCTATGGATATGGTCTTTCAAACTAAAGAAATAAATCAAGGACCATATGTCACTTTTCTAGTTATATATGTTTCATAATTTCATTATAGAATTTGTATAATCCTGGGTAACCTACCAACCATTGGATAAGACTTATTATAATAATAAATATCACTATTCCATCAATATATTCCAATTTGAGGAATTTTAGAGGTCACTATTTCATTCTCCGCTGTGTTGGACTAAGGCTAGGGTGTAAATAGTTCTTGGTCCCTATGTGTTTCAAAGAAAAAATATATATATCTATGTGTTTTGGGAGAAAATTAAAGAATTATAGAACTGTTATATGACCTATGTAGATCATAAGTGGAGGCCCCTAGAGTTTGAGGTTGGATATCAAGTGTTATTTAATGATTCCCCTAATCAGGGTTAGTAGAGGTTTGACTAATTTAGTAATATTATCCTATTTTTACATGGAATTTTTGAGATGTTGTATCATTTTACAAAGGTGAGATATTAGTTATAGATCTAACCACATCTTGTTGAAGTTTTCAACCTCTTTCAAATGCCTTAGATTTTTTATTATCTTCATGATGACTCTCCTGCCATTGACAGGGGATTTTTGGACATCTAGGTTGACATGATATTTTTGGAGTGGCCAGTTGATCTCTTGTATCAACAGGGGATGGCTACATAGGGGTCATTATTTCCCTTGGTTTGTTTGTTGTCGAGGAATGTCAGATTTACAGAGAGTTCTTGGGAGTGGGAGTCAGAAATGTGCACTTGATACCCCAAGTTGTTTGATGGATGGTATTTATGGTTTTTGTTCTTTACTGGTTTTATTTTTTGAGATGATGTGTTTGAAATTATGGTTTATTTGATATTTACTCACTACCTTTTCTGATGTTGTTTCCTAGATATCTATTTTAATACCAAAATACGTGGTTGAGTTATTAAAAAAGTGAAATCATGGATAAGTATCTTATGGATGATTGTATAGGAATCCCTTAACTTTTATTCAAGGTTATTTTTTGATTCTCTAGAATGAGAAATGTTAGAGAGGTATCTTGTATAATATTATAGGTTTTAAAATAATTATCCATGAATTCCAAAATCTTAGTAGTTTGAGGATGGAGTTCAAATCCTTTAATGCTTTTGAAATTTCTAATTTTTCTCACACATTCACTTGACTAACCATTTTGTCACTTGATACTTTGTTTTTTTAGTTGGTTTCTTCATGTGTTCAGTCGGTTCCTTCATGTAATCTATTGGTTTGTTCATACGGTTATTTGGTTCTTTCACATAATATTTTGGTTCCTTTGTGAATTCAGCTCGTTTCTTTGTGTGGTTAGTTTTTTTCCTTTGTATTGTTAATTTCTTCCATTGTGTGGTAGGTCTGTTCCTCATTTGGTATCTTTGTTTGTTCATACAGTTAGTTCAATAATTTTCAAAATTTCCCAGTTTTTTTAAATTTACATATTTTTTTAAATGAGGGGTAAGTGATTATAATCTAAAATGTGAAATTTCAGTCTTCAATAAATATTTTTAAAAAAACAATTCATTATTATTAAATCAACTATTATAATTTTATAGAACCCATGGTTTAAAATGTTTCATTCTAGATTTTTAAAATGAAATTGTATTAATTGATAATTGAAAATGAAGGTCGATTGCATTGATATTTATAGTAATACATGTATCTGTATATATCATATTAAAGGATGGTATTTCCACTATTTGGGTATTTTCCAATTTCCATCAAGTCTAAATGAACCAAAACCTATCTCTTTGTACTTTTGGTCTTCTACCATTGACCTAAAGCCTTCCTATTGTGATTCTATGTATGGGTGATTTCTTACATCTAGCTCTAATTTTTATAGTACCGCGACATATTTGAGGTGTAATTTATTTCTATATTAATATTCCTTATTTATATTTCTTCTGTCTGGGAAAGTGATTTATAGATGATAAAGGCCTTACCTTTATGATATCCAGGTAACAACAATATAAATATTTTCTTTATTTTTCATTGTAATTCGATATGGAACTTGTTTTCTAGGTTGGATTCCTTGTTATTCACTTATTTTGTGAATCTATGTAATTTTCATTATTTTTTTCTAATGGGTTGGTGGTAGGGATTAACAAATAAGGTAATGAATCATATTAAATTATTAAGGGGTGTAATATAATTTTTTTATATATTTCCTTATTATTAACATTGTTCTCATGAAACATTAACCTTTTTTGATATTCATATTATGGATACTATAAATTGTAATCCTTTAATATGGATTGAGAACCTTTGTTTTTATAAACCAAAAACTCATAAATGGTTAAGAACATATATCTAGATAATGAAATGGTTGAGTTTTAATGTAATTTGTTTTTGAAAATACCCATGTATAGGATGATAAATTAAGGAGAGCCCCACCCCCACCCTTTAAATGAATTATAGGATTATGTGGTTTAGAAATATATTATTGTTTTCTTCTAGTATATTTTTTCTTGGGATTTTGCTTGTATGTCCATCATAGAGACTTTTCAATGGTGGTGGTGACTAGTTTAGAAGTGAAATTTGTTTTTGGAATTGGTATATCTCTTGTTTTTGTACGAATTTGGTTTGGTTGTGGTGATGGATTATTTAATAGATGTAATGGTTTTTGTCGTAATGTGATTTTTTGTTTTGTAGTTCCCTATTACAGTATTTTGGTAGTGATGGAATATGAAGTTGGAAATGATGAAAGTGTAACCAATTGGTATGGAACGTAATAAAATTATACTATAATATATATGTCATAACTAGTTTAACAAATTAAATTATAATGAATATGATGGACTTAAATGGGAATTAATTATGGATGTTTGTTCATAAAGTATGAATTTAAGTGTCTTAAAAAAATAATGGTGTTTTGTAATCTATTATGAGAGAAAGTGGTCGAATCTATAATTGAATAAAAGAAAATTATGGGTTGTGTGTTATGGTTTTATATTAAAAGTTTCATTTATTAGTGGAATCATGTGGTAATGATGGTATGGTGTTCATGAAAAGTTAGAGATTATGAGATATTTATGTGAAACATTTAGGTCCGGATGTTTTTCTATGTACATACTTATATACTTATACATTAATATTTTAGTCTTTAGTTGCATTGGAAGTAATCAATGGGACATTCCCAACATGATTTTTTTCATTATCAATGATTAATATAATATTTTACACAACGTTGAGCACCATGATCAATGGAATAAAATAAAATAATATAGATAACGTATCAAATGATTTAACTAACTAAAGGATCATAAAATATTATTTATAATTAATTTATGTAATTAAAGAATTACATTGCATGAAATTATTTCTTTATTGATGGATCAGATAATATATCTATTTATTACTAATATTGTGTTATTGGGGTAAAGAGAATATTACCTCTAGCAGTGATTCAAACATGTTATAAAAATCTCAACATGTCTCCATAAAAATATTCAGTTTATAAGATGTAAGATCCCACTACTTGTGTCATTTTACTTTGATCACCACAAGAATAAATTCCAAATCCTTATCCTCAACCTCCCTGTAATCAAGATTGGATGTCGGAGGAATATCGCTCTCTTTTTAGGGGAGTGTTCCTAATTAAGGAACCTCTTTAGGGCTTCAAGAGGATTTTCATGATTCACTCTGTAAAAAAAATAAACGGGTTCTCTTGAAAAATAATATAATTGGGTTTATATACCACTGGGGTTTAGAAATAAATATTTTCGAAGGTTCCATTTAATATTTATTAAATCACTATGGAACACCATGTCTATAATAATAATATTATTATTATTATTTCTCCACATGTGCTCAAAATGGGAATTAAAATAAATTATTATTTATTCAAATAATATTTAATGTATATTATTTAACTTTGCACCGTTAAAATCAGTTTAAAATTCTAACATAATATCTATGAGGCCTTGAATAATGTCTCCTTATTTATTAAATAAATATAACTCCATTATTCACCAATAAATAAATAAATATTATATTCGCTAAATAGAAAATAAATATTTTTGAAATATTCCTCTCACATAATATTCTCTCAAATAGATAATGAAGAAATATATATGATAAATAAATGGTGAATAATTATTAAACCATATGTGCGAATAATATTTATTTTACTTGTTAAATTGTAAATAGTAATATACTATTTAACTGAGATTATGGATATACTGTGTGTGTGACCCTCTTGGCCTTTCTCTATGTGAATTAGGGGAAGCAACCTAATGTCCAAGGCTAGTGTCTAGAAACAATCCATGACACCCATATAGAATAAAATTAATTCCATAATGACATTATACCTCATATGGATGCTTATAATGTAATATAATCCCTTTATCGTGACATCTCTAGTCAATTAGGTTTCATACTATTTCCATCAACCAATGTGCACAATGTCTCCTTCTTTGAATTTCCAAAAATTATACTTTCATATATAACACCATGGGCATGGATTTATTTAGGATATATCATTTCCATCATATGACCTAAGATGTTAACATCCATTAAATACATAATGGACAAATCCTCTATCGGATTATTCATTGATGCAATAATACTTATGAGGCACCCAACGCATCCTACCTTGTAGTTAACATATTTCATCACAGATTTCATCAATAAAAAAATATATGTGACTTATAATAAGAATTAATAATAATTTTAAAGTTTACATTTCAATAAAAACATATGTATATTGAAACATCCATTGACAAATAAAAAATGTGTATTTCTTACTGGTGGGTCTCATTCTAAAAATATCATCAACTGGATATTACTAAGGGAATATACTATGAGAAGATGCCTCAATGTAAAATAAGTATCCACCCCTGATATCCTGAATCATTTGTGTCCCTCAAATTATTTCATCCATCTATAGAACATATATTTAATAATATTATCTTGTCACTTTTGGGTTCTCTTCTTAGAGGGAACTGCTATGGCCTTTTAGTGCTACAGCTATACATAGAACTTCATAACATTATATTCCATGCATAAGAACAATAATTATGTGATAAAATGTTTATTAATAATCATAAATATGAATTAAAAGTATCATATAATACATATAAGTTGGTTTCTGGGAACCAACTCCAACATAATCCCACTTGCACAACAGCCAACTGCCAACAACCTTTAGTCCAGTATGTCTCAAATGATACTAATGATTAATTTGAGATAGGACATTAGTCAATGGTTCTGCCATGTTTTCCTCTATAAAAAATATTATTATTGAAACTTCACCCCATTGATAAAAATATCTCTATAAGTGATACTTTCATATTATTTTCTTTGTCCATTTGTGTGGCATTGGCTCTTTTCCAAGATCCACCGCTTCATTATTAATATAATTAAATATGATAGGTTCATTAAAACTAAGTACCGCATTATGATATCAGTTTTCTCATAAACCAAATTTCAATTAAATTATTATTTAGTTATGAATGACCCATATTAGCACAACCTAGGGTTGATCTCTTTAAGAGTTATCTTACACACACAAATATTACTATTGTCACTATTATTATTTAACTAATATAAAAGTAATGTAACTAATATTTATGGGGGATTTGAAATGCATGGAATTGAATTATTATAAATATAAAAACTCAAATTCAATATAGAATGATATTATTCCAAAATAATAAAGGAAATATTTCCCAGTAGTTCATGGTGATTGAAATCATTATTCAAAATGGCTCTTAACATTAAAATAAATGAGGTAATAAAGACCTATCTCACCTCACCTTCTTATTGGAATTATCATCATCCCATATTTCAACATCTTCATATAGAGAAATTATATTCCATAATTCATCTAGGAGACCTCTTCGCAGACCATCACTACACAATCCATACTCTACTGAATTCACGATATCTATCATGAGGGGATGTATGATTGATAAATGAGAAGAAGAACATAGTATTATAAAAAATGGGATTAAAGATCACAATAATCCATTCAACCACCAACAGATTCCTATAATTGAATAATGAAAAATTAAATTAAAGCACATAGAACTGAATCAATACACAATTACCTCCCTTGAATGAACATTATAGTTGTTTATTTATTTTTTGTGGATATAAGAAAGAAAATATGGCGGGAAAACACCTTAAAATAAAAATTATATAACAATAAAATAATGTAGAAGACAAAATAAAAAAAATTAAAATATGAATATATATTATAGAAAAAACCTCACCTTTACCCCTTGAATTGTTTATCCTTTTAAAAGTGTGTGAGACACATATTTATTAGGAAATAGTTTGAAAGTGTGTCTCTAAAATATTTCCTCTAAATTTTATTGCATGGATAACCCATTAAATGGATTAATATTGGACATTTTTATTCTTGAACGTTTTTATAATTTTTATCCCATAGGGAACATCCAAATGTTAGCATGATAGTCAACTGGATGGAGTAGTTATAGTTATTTTACTCTGAACATTTAATCTGACCAGGCAGAATATTTGTATTATAAAATATCAGACTATCATTTAATTATGACATTGAAACCTGTAGATTTACACAACTCTTCCTTCATAAAAGTTTTTCAATAATATAATATATATCTCCATGTCAAATTTAAGCTTCATTGGACTTCACGTATTTAAGAGATAATTCAATCTTCAAATGTTTCTAGATGTATGCACAGTTTTCGAGGCCTGAATTGTGAGACGATTTTGGGCCTCCAAAAGATGGTTTGAACTTTGGGTACATAAGGGTGAAATGAGTCTTAATATGTATGGAATCCTAAAAAATGAATTAAAAAGTATAAAATTTTTAATAAAGAGTTATTTCAAAAATAAAGACTAAAATTAAAACAATTAATATCGAAAAAATATTCCATTTTCTCTATTAAACTCAAAATACCTGAAAAACCTAAAAATTCGAGAATTTACCATAAAATAAAACTATGAATAGATTAATAACATTAAATAAAAGAATACATTTTATAAAAATTTTAGCTTGATCACCCCCTAAAATATAACCATTTCACTCCTAATAAATCATCATACATTCAAATCAAAATCCACAAAACAGTAGAAAATCAGAGAACATCAATGATATTATCCAAAATATAATTACATCATGTCTCATCAATGAAAAAATATATGTCACATTTTCATTACTCTTATTTAAAAAAATAACCTCAAAAATATATCCATGGACCAATTATAACCTACCTCACATTGATTTTTATGTCACTATTCACTCAATAGAAATTTAATCTAGAGTTATGCTCGTACATGGAAATTTCATGTTCCCACATGGTCTTAAGAAAATTTTCATCTATCCACAGCATGATACATAAAAATATTTTCAATAATTAGGGATTATTCATGGATGACTATTTGTCTTAGGGTTGGTGGGAAAATGGATCAAAAATGCTAAGGCTATAAAAATTATATTTGAATCTAATGTTTAAAGCATGAATAATGTAGTGAAAACACAGAAAATTATACAAAAAAATGCCACTTAAAATTTTAAAACACAACACCACCCATTTTTTATGACATTTTATGTGAGCGAATAAATGATTAAAAATAACTATATTATCCAAATTCTACCAATTTGTTTATTTTTATTTATTTAATCTTATAAAAAGGACAAATTTAAATTTTTTTAGGATTAACTAAAAATTGAATAAAAATAATGAATGAAATTCATACCCTTGATATTAAAGAGGTTTATATTTCAAAAAATGACCTACAATAAAAAATTAAATCCCATCTCTATTTTTTATTTTTATTTTTTTATTTTCTCTTTTTAAATTTTTTTGATGGAGAACTAGATGAAACTAATAAATCACAATAAATTAGTGATTCAAGCCAAATTTTAAAATTATCTACTTCCAAAATGATGACACATATCTCATATCACCCACAAAGTAAATAAATTCTAAAGAACACACATAAATGTCCATTCCCCCATGCTCAAACATGAAATTTCTATGCTCAAATACCAAGAGTGTGGGTAGGTAAGGAAAAATCAGCTTGTAATATGTTCTAAACCTATAAGAAAATTTATTGAATAAAAGGGATAAAGAAAGATAGATTTAATGGTACGTCTCAGGGTAAAAATTTTATATCAAAATAAGTTACTCAATCATGATAAAAATATTTTATTATGTCCAAAGCTTCAAAAGTTAAAAAACACAAGTTTTAGTTCTCACACAAAATCCAAAATTCTCTCAAGAAAGTGTAGGTAATTTAGATAATATGATAAAATGGTTTAGAATACCTAAAAAAAGTGGAAAAATATTTTAATTTAGTTTTTCATTGTCATGGTTTTCAAAAATCAGTCAAACTCATAAAAACAATTGAAAATACAACTCAGGAAAAATGGTCTCACGTCAATAATCATTTAAAATCAATTCTTTTAAACATCATTTAAACACATTCAAAATAAATTTATGTGTGAAAAGTGATAATAATATTCATTGAATCTCAATTTTCTTAAAATTATGAAAAAATAAATTCACAAAAAAATACAACTAGAAGGTTGAAACTCCCCAAAAATAGAATCACTACCCTTCATTTCAGCTAAACAAAATAAAAATAAGGGAAAAACTAATGTAAAGGAAAGATACAACCTAGATATATTTTCTAGAGGAATATTTGAGTTAATCTTCTAGATATAACCACTTATATCTAGAATGCATGAAATAAAGAAATGATTATAAAAAACTAATAAAAATTAAGAGTAAGAGAATAAAGGATAGAACATGGTTTGGACCCCCCATATGGGTGATAGGTTTTTGCTTCCCAGTGTCAGGCAGTTCTAGTGGTTTTGAACCAATCTGAAGGTGGATACTATTTATTAATTAAGAACAACTTATTTATTCATATTTTATTCATCCTTCATGGGTAATATATGAAACCATGGATAGAGTATAATGTCTCCTCCCCTTCATAATGTGGTACACATTGGACAGTGGGGGAATTATGAAGAATGGGTCCTCTGTGTTTACTACCACTACTTGTGTGGCCTCTTCAACATCATCTTCTTGGGTTTTCTCATGTGATGTTTTATTAAAAAATTAATTAATGGGTAAGAAATAAAATAATTCCACATGAATAAGATTAAAAAACAAATAATCATTAAATTAGTCTTCCATTTATGCAAGTGAACATGAAACATGATTTCTTTACATAAGGCCATTGTGAATTCAATCTTTGTAGGGGAATCTAAAACAATATCCAATTAAAGAGAGAGGTATAGAGGTATTGATTATTATTTATAAAACATGAGATGATCACATACCTTTTTTCTATAAAAAATCCAACCAATGTTCACTCAAATCATATTGATCTCCCATAGTTGTATCACTTGGCATTGAATATTCATGAACCTCTTTATGAAATGGACAAGGAGAGATGCTTGGATCTTTATGTTTCATATTCATGAATTCCTTCGGTTCTTCAACATAAAATGTAGGTGGTATATTTTTTTAATTCTCATAATCTTTTATTTGTTTCCATTCTATCCACAAACTTTAACATCTTCAAATTCGGAATCTAGTGATGCTACCATAATGCTTGGTTTTTCAAGAACTTTGATATTATTTTGAATAATTGGGGAATTTTTTTCCAATTGTATCTTCAATTTGTCTCCCATAATAGATAATTAAATACAATTAAATTTATATTAAAAATAAATAATATAATAGATGACCTAAATAAGGAATTATATTAAATGAAACTTATTGGTTATTAATTTATGAAATATTTTATTTTTTTCATTTTTTTTGAATAACGGCGTGTATAAGCTATTGGCATCCCCATTAAAGACACCAAATTGATGATATAATTTTTTCAAGAACCATTATTCAATTAAATTATTATTTACCTAAGAATTTACCATAAATTCACAACCAAGGGTCGATCTTTCAGGGAAGCTACTTACACACACAAATTTCTTTTGACATTGTTATATTTTTACTAATATAATACTAAATTAACTAATATATATGAGTGGATTTTAAATGCATGAAACATAATTATAGAAATAATAATAATAATTTTATACAGAATGATTCTAGTGTGAAATGAGGAATTCAATATTACATATGAGGTCATACTGGTTGAAATCAGTGTTCAAAATAGTTCTCAATATTCAACTCAATGAGGTGATAAAGGCTTGTTACATCGCACCTTCTCATTTGAATTGTCGTAACCTCATACTAAGATATATGAATATGGTGAAATAAACTTCCTTAAGTCTACTAGGATAACTCTTCTCCAACCATCACTACCCAATTCATAACCCACCATATGAATGACATAGATGGTGAGGGGAAGGTTTGTTGATAAGCAAGAAGAAAAACTAAGTGGTAGAGAAAACAAAGAACCCTTTCACTGTAATAGATTTAACAACCACAAAAAATCCCAAAATAGAATGAATAGATGTCAAATTAATCCATATGAAACCCAATAAATCCACCATTCACCCCCTTGACCAAATATCAAGGTTTGTTCTCCATTTTTTAGATATTAGAGAGGAAATACGGTGATAAAACACAAAAAAATGATAAAAGAATACAATGAAGAATAATAATAAAATAATATATTTTAAAAATATTAGTAATAATTAAATAAACAAACACCACATTTCCCCCTTTAAATTGGATGTCCTTTATAAATGGAGGTGATACACATATTTATATGGAAAGGTGAGAAACATTAGCTCCAAAATATTCCCAATGATGGTTTATTCATGGATGAGTTATTATATAGACAAATATTTGAATTTTTCTTCATTAAATATGTTCTTACTTTCCTTAAATTTGCACCCTCAAACATTTATCGTCATTCGACACCAGATGGAGGAGTTATGGCTATTTTACGCCATACATTTACTCTAGCCAGAAAGACTCTTTATAAGCCCAAACTTCAACTTTCCATGCCATTATAACATTTAAAAAGGAAGATTAATACATATCTTCCTTCATAAAAGTCATATATAGATTCATATATAATTTTATATTCATTGGACTAGTCCTATTAGATATATAAACCCATATTAAAATGTGCCTGGATTTATGAAAAAAATTTGCGGCCAAAATTGGGAGCTAATTTTGGGCCCCCAAAATATGGATTTAATTTTTTATCCATAAAGATGAAATGAGTATAAAGATGTATAGAAGCCTAAAAATATGAATTTCACTATTTTTATTATTTTATAATGATATATTTCCAAATTACAGAATAAAATTAAAATAGTTAAAATAAAAAATATACCATTTTTGCAATTATGCTAAAATTACCACAAAAAACTAAAAATTTGACAATTTATGATAAAATAACACTATGGTGGGATGAATAAAATTTATTAAAAAAATAAAATGTATGAAAATGTTATCTTAATCACCACATTAATATACTATACAAAGTTTCATATCCAAACAGCTTCTTTTTCTACATTAAAAGATGCAATATACTCAGACTCCGGTGTAGAATCAGTGAAAACTAGCTTCTTTGAACTCTTAAATTTCAAAAATCTTCTATTGTGATAAAAACCTATCCCAATTTTGAATTTTTATAATTCTCATGTGTTTAAAAAATATAATCATTATATTCCCTAATGACCAGCTCTTCGTTTTCTCTATACACCAAGAATGTATCCATATTTCTCATCAAATACTTGAGGATAGACTTAATAGTATACCAATGTTGTTCTATTAGATCTTCATGATATATTCATAACATTATGAATGAATAAGAAACATAATGTCTTTTAGATAACATTGAACACATTATTGATCATATCACTGATTCATATGAGATCTTAGTCATTATCTCTTTCTATTGTTCTTCCTGAGGACACATTTTCTTAGGAACATGTATACCATGTGACATAAGAACCAATACACTCTTGTATTTTCCCATACTTAATATCCTAATTATCTGGTCAATGTGTGTACCTTGAATTAGTCAAAGTAGCCTCTTGGTTATATAAAAAATTATCAGGATCCCAAGAATGTTGGATGCTCCACCTAATTCCTTCATGGAGAAAGACTTTTTTAACAAATCCTTAACAGACTTTAAGATTGGTATTTTTATTCCAATAAGTAAAATTTCATTAATATTTAATACTAGGATAACAATAGAATCTTCATGAAACCTATTTTAAACACATTACTCACATTCAGTTTTAATATAAAAAAAATTGATAGCTTCATTGAATCAAATTTTTTAGGATCTTGATTATTTCATCAATACAAAAATCGATCTATAAAACATTAAAATTCATTTAGCATCACCTAGAGTCACAAAACCTTAATTTTGTATCATTTAAAAATATTCCTAAAGGTTCCAATTAAGAAAACTTATTTTAATACCCATATAAAAATTTTCATAGTCATGGTAATATATTATAGAAAGTAGAATTATGATAGATTTAAACATAGAAACTGGTGAAAAGGATTCACCATAGTAAATTTATTGATGGTGTTTAAAATATTTATCTACTAGCCTTATATTACAAGTATTTAATTTACCTTCCATATCCAATTTTATCTTGAATACCCTTTTTCACCCCTATGAGATTTACATCAACTAGTGCATTGACCATAACCCAAACATGGTTCGGATACATGGAATCCGTTTCATAATTTATATATTATTACCATATTTTAGAATCAAATATATTTGTGGCCACATTATAAGATATAGTTTCATCATTGTCTAATAATAACGATTCACCATCTTCGGTAACTGAAAAACCATATCTCTTTAATTCTCTTACCTCTTTGGTGCTCTTATGCAATACTTGTGGTTTAGGAACTAATTCTTCAATGAGGACCTATGGAATCATTTCTACTACTAAATATTATATATATTGAGTCTTAAATCCATAAAATTCAATCTTTCCTGGCTATCCTTTTGATTATGTACTCCCTCTCAAGAAATTCCTATTTTATAGTGATAATATCTTTCTTGTATGAGGGGTTTTATTGGTAGTATCCCTATTTTTTCTTAGGATACCCTATAAATATAATGTTTTTCCCTAGGTGCTATTTTGTTACATGTGGAGGCCTTAAAAATACCCCCCAAACCTCATACAAATTTATGTGACAAAATGAGTTTCTATCCACTCCATCACTTGAATGGAATTTAATTTAATGATTTACTTGGTACAAGGTTCAATGTATATTCCCTAAATTGAAATGAATATACCCAGAAAAATAATAGAAGATCGACATGACTCATCATTGACCTTGTAATGTATAACAAGGTATGATTCATCCTTTCACTAACACCATTCCACTATGGTGTGTAAGGTGGGGTGGGTTGAGATAGAATCTGAAACTCTCATAGAAATTTGATGAAATCTTGTTTTAGAAATTTTACACCATAATCTAATAAATTATTCTTTATCTTATTTACTAGTTAATTATATACATAATTCATTTATTCATTTAATTTCTCAATGGAATAAGAGTTATACCTGATCAATTATACTTTACATGTTTACTCAATTCATCAATAAAAGTTACGAAATAAGAATATCAACTTATATATTCAACAAAATATGGACCATGCACATTAGTGTATACAAATCCTAGAATATTTATGACCATTTCACACTGTCCAGCAAATGGTGGATTGGCCATTTGTCCTTTTAAACAATCATGACAAATTTCTAGTGGATTTATCTCAAAAGAGTCTAAATAAACATCTTGACATTTTATAGTCAAATGATTCTCATTTACATGATCAAGATGATTATTTCATAGATGGTTGTTATATAACTCATGTGATCATGATTCGTTATCTATTTAAAAGACAATGTTTTCATATTTTAATACATAAATATTTTTATTTAAATGTTCCATACCACAACATATGGTTTCCTTATAAATGGAAAACATTTATTTCCAAACATGAATATAAACTCATATTCATCTAGGTATGATATATAAATTATGTTCATGGTAGTGTAATTACATCATGAAATTATTTTAAACCCAATACCATTCCTGTTGAAAAATATAGGCGGTAGTCATTAATTGATAGAGCATCCAACCATGCACCATTTCAAGTTCACAAATCCATCTCTCCTCTAGAAATATTTCAGAATCTACTTGGTTTCTTTATTTGGATATATATGTGAGTACCAATATCTTTATCTACTACCCAATGTTTAAAAATTGAAAGATTTCACTTGATAACAAATTCATCTTTAGCTTCCTCTTTCTTTTGGGTAAATTTCTTCTTCTAGTTACCTTTCCTTAAACATGAACAACATACAGACTCCTTTTCCTTTCCCTACATATGGATATTCCTCTTCTTGGTAGGATAGTTTTCATAAGCTTTAGACATGTTATGTATAATTTTCCCCTTCACCTTGTTCTTCCTTTTCTTATTGACCTTAAGGACTATGGGTTTTCCAAACCACATGTTATTATCTACTCAGATAATTAAATTAACATATTCTAAAAGACTCTCCTTGTTATTAATATTATTATAATTAACAATAAAACTAGGGATGGTCCTAGGAACGGATCAAATTATGATATCTTTCTGAAACTATTCTGGGGATTTAATCCCTAAGATGTATAAGTGTTCAATATAGATAAAAATATTGACTACATGAAGAATAGTTTTCATAGACTCTACATGATTACTTATTAATTTAGAATTGTAGATCTCGTATCTCTCTTGTCTTGTCTCCTCTTGATATATATCCTAAATGCGAGACATCATCTTATATGCATCCATGTCTTCATGTTGCTTAAAAATATCATTGTTTATGTATGATTTCATAAAACACTGAACATTTGTAGAATCATTCAATTATTTATTACAGAGATTTAACTCTTAATCACTAGTATCATTACCATATGCATTAGTAATATGTTCTTCCATTATATATAATTTCCTTTCCTTGAGTAGGATAACGTGCTACTGCCTTTTCCACTCTTTGATATTTTATTTAGTGATAAGTTTTTCCTTATCAAGTATGTATCATGATGATATGTTTGAATTCGTTTTTATTGTTTTTTCTACATATAGTATTAGAAAAAATTTAGTGCTTTATCTAATAAAATTTAGACAAATTAATAAATATTATATTTATTAATCTCTCACTGTCTTATCAAAACCCAATATCCATTTCCATTGAAATTAGAATTTCATGTTTCTTTGATATTATAGTGGAAATGATCCATATTCACCTTATCATATCCCTAATTTTGTTTTCTCATGCAATTTGAAAGTTTTTATATAGGAATTCTAAATTCCAAATTTATTAACTCACAGTTCCTTGATCTGTTGAGTAGAAATCCCTAATAATAAAATCACTAATATGGGTTTCCTCAGTCATTTGAATATTAATTAAATTCAACCCTTGATGATAACTAATATAATTCAAACCAAATAATCATGCTAAAATTCTTCTGTAATTTAAAGCACCCCAAATTTGGTTATTCGATCACTTTAAACTATGGATCTATTTTAACTAATGTAGTGGAAGTATATAATTAATTAATATATCTAATTGTGGTATTTTATATTTATGTGTAAATTTCTAATTATTATCATTATTACATGATTGTTAATATTAATTGGATTTACTTAAGTTATTAACCATGTCATATATAATATTTACACATAATATGATTTATTTTAGTTCTATCTTGCAAGACTGTTAATTCAATAATTCAAGTGATCGTGACAAAACATCCATAATGAAATAACCATGAAACTTGATAGAAATAAAATAATAAAGTATTAAGTTCATGACTGTTTACTAATGGTTATTTTATTTAGTGGATGATAAACTAATCCATGATCTAGAGTAAAAACACCTTGAACCAATTAAGGTTTGTGTCACATCTTTCCACCTGTCCACCTATGTATCTCTCTTTGATATCTTTCTCTTCATCTCCAAACATGAACTACCACCACTATCCTGGTAGCTCCATCTATTACATATTCATTTACTCACATGTAGGTGAGGGGATGGGGTTTAAATAAAATAAACCATGGGCTCACAATCCCTTACATAATAAGATGATAGATAGAATACAGGCCAATAATTTAAATTAATAATAAATTAAATGGAACCAATAATATAAAAAGATATGGTGTATTCTCATGATCATCCTCATTCATGCAAATAATTAATAATCTAAGAAAAGTACCATTCAATATAATTAGTACTTATTTTAAATAAATAATTCTCAAATTAATTAATTATCATCATTAATTAATCAATTATTTTATCTTAATTATCATATGAAAAAATTTATTATTCTAATTCAAAATAATTTATAAAAAAATAATTAAATTTATTTAAATTTACCTATGTACATAAAATTACCTTGTAAGAAACATGGTGAGTACACATCCAAACAACCCAAAAAATATTATATTCATATACTATTTACTCTTCTCATATGTGTAATAAATGTATTATCATATACTGTCATTACGTGTACTATAAACATAATGATTACATATAATACATGATTTTTCATTCATCTGTTATGCATCAATGCATGTACAGTAATAACTATAATTTAACTCGTTGAAGATTTTAAGATCCAAACATTATATAGATATTAATTTAATATCTATACATATTAAATCTAACACATGGAGTGTCGTATCAACATAATAACCACATGAATGAACACGGTGATAAGGTTTATAGAGTATAATAAATTACTTTTAATTCAGTACAATTTGGTATAAATACACATCATGTACATGATAATAAAATGGAGTGTACTATTCTCACCATTTGTCCATTAAATGTTCCAAGAGGATTGATGTGTAATCATTCACCATAAAATATTGGAGTAAACGAAATATACATGGGCTACACAATGTGTGGTCTTTGAGTTACATGTTCACAAGTCAGGTAGGCTATGTAATAATATTCACATCCCATCTATGACTTAAGGCTACATGCTATGAATGGAACAAACATTTCGTGTAGTATAGATGACTGTGTGTGAGGCTATCTTGGTAATTACGTGGTTTAAAATTAAATACACCACATTTCATAAACAAATATTCCTTGAATTGATTCTAAATTAATTCATGGTGAATTAACCACTAGTACATGCCGTTTCCCTCTAGGTTACATAGTGTATACTCTTCGGTTATTGAGCCAAATTCCTCAGTAACATCAAATGAGATCTTCTAATTTATTGAATTTATAAATTTAGTCTCTTTTATTATATTTATGAGAAACAAAAGAGGAATAAAAAGTTCATGAAATTCAGATTAAATAATAATTAAACATGAATTGAAAACAAAATGAAATACGCATAAATCAATGAATGATCTTTAAATAATAATAAATAATTATGTGACCACTTTGATACCACATATAGGTTCCAAGCGTAGTGAATGTGTGTTTTGGGTATTGAGAAACTTTTATTTTTGTCATGATTTATTATTATTTATATAATTTACACAATGTTGAATGACATAATCAATGGAATTATATCAGAGAATATAGAAAAGGTATAAAACATCAGGTCCAAGAATATGATCATCTCATATTATTTATAATAAATTTAATTAATTAAGGAATTAAATTACATGAAATTATTTCTTCATTAATGGATCTAAAAATAAATTTATATTATATCATTTTTACAATGTAGGAGTCAATAGGTTTTTCCCTTTAGAGGTGATCAAAACTTATTCCAAAAATATTCAAAAATTGTCATAAGAATCTCTAATTTTTATCATGGAAGATCCTATAACATTCATCATTCTCCTTTGATTTAAATGAAAATAACTTTAAAAGAATTCTCCTTGATCTCTTTAGACTCAAGAGTATACTATAGAGGAATATATATAAGGAAATATCCTTAAACATTACTTATTCTTGAGATAATTCAATAATTTAACATTAATTTACATTGAGGATCTTTTCAAGTTTAGAGCTTTAGAGAATTATTCCATAACTCATACAAAACAACATAAATATTACTAGTAGACACCTATAGTCACTATCTATTTTTTTCATAAAATAAACACTCTTTAAAAAGAAACATGGTATCGATTCATTTTTTAATACAATAAATTTTCCTTCATCCAATTCTTGACACTATTCTTCTTTAGGCCCTAGGAAAAAAATTTCAAAACATGGGATGAGCATAAAAATCTAAGTAAGGTATAAATGATGGAAAAAATCTATTATCCTTGGGAAAAAATAAAAACCATGAATACTTTATCATAAAATAATACATTTTACCTTTATGAATTTGTAAATACTCTTCACAAAATATATGTTCATTGCTTACCATTTTTGTAACAAAAGGATTACCATAAACCCATAATAGGTAACATATATCATATAAAAGTTAACATAGGACATAATCAAACATAAATTGAATATCCATATGGTTGAATTCCACCTATCATTATTACAAATGGAATATACATACAACCAAATTTCAAACACAATGCATTGAAGTATATAACGTAACAACTCATCCTTGGTTTTTCTCGAAACCAATCATCTCTGGTTTATCATGTAACCACCCATATTTGGTTTATCCCAGAAACACCCATCAAATTTAAAAGTACCATTATATAATTATAGCACATAAAATATTTCAATTTTCTACATTTCAGCCTTAAAATTTCATTTGAAATCAAAATAAATCTTTTCAAGTTATTGAAATATTCAATCCATTTCCAAAACTATTTAAAACATTTAATAAACTGACTTTTTAGTCAAAGTGCCACAAACCACTTTCAAACATTTCAATGAAATTGACATTTTAAAACATTCATGTTCTTATGAAAATCCATTATAAATATTTTTAAAACATGGACATGAAATATAAGGTTTTAGAATAATAAATGCTTAAAATAATAAAAATTAGGTATTAGTTAAAGAGACCTTTGCCACTTTAGAAACACTTGAATAAAAATTATTATGAAACAAAATTAATCCAAACATTAAATATCATTATAATATACTAATTAATGATATATTGGGTCAAAATAGTTTTATATACACTTTATAGGATAATAAAGGTGTATAACATCAAAATATTACTTAATGAATGGATATAGAGATGAAATACCTTAAAAATATCATATCATTAGATTAAGGATAAATTAATTACATAATTAGGTGTGGAAAATATAAAATCAAAAAATAAAAGTGTATATTTAATGTAAAACAATATGTGGTCATTCACACCTACTATTAGAAAAATAAAACCAATGACATGGATATTTAACTCAATTAATTGATAAATGAGTTAAGATTTACCTTACCTTAAGTAAGAATCTTCGCGTTCAATCATTATGTTCCTAAATAATAATCATTATTTAATTTCTAATTTCATGAAAACAATTTTCTTTTTTATTATTCCTTATATATAACTTATAACCATGTTGTAAAAATTACATAATTATTTAAGTTCATATCAGACATTTTGTCGATATTCGGTTCTAGAGTCTTAAAATTCACTTGTATTGATTTAAATTTTTCATGTATTCAAAATTTTATCATCTATTTAATATTATGAATCCATTAAATATCATATATATCTATAATATACTTATTTATAATATCCATAATATTTGGAAATAATAAATTAAATGCACTGTTCATGGAGATGGTAGGTCGTACGTACGTATGAACGCTACATTCATTTCCTTATCATATTAAAAGAATAATAATCAAATGATATAAATGTATATGATAATACAAGAATTATATTAATTTCATGCATGTCTCATACATTTTATGAAACCATTCATTATATGTTCCATGTATAGTTGTAATGAGTTAAATCACTTTGAGGATATATATGAATATAGTTTCATCAAAATGGCCACCATGATAGGTTGTGGGATAAAATTAAACAATCATCATTTCGTGAGGTAGTAGTTCACCGTACATAGAAACAGTATTTTCTCTATTCATTAGGTTAAGGTGTGTGTAAGTGTAGGTAAAAAACTTAAAAAACAACCTCTTTTATTGATTATATTATTTTTTATAAAACAACGTAATAAATATTGGTTATGATTTGGAGAAATAAAATAAATGAAAGGAACTTCAGAGAATAAGTTACTTCTAAATCAGGTAAATCATATCGTTTTGGTCCAAATGGATTCATCTGGTTTCCTTATACCCAAGGTAATACATATAGAGGTAATTGAGAGATTTTGGGAGCTTATATTAGTATAATTTTGGTGAGACAAGGGACTTCAGATGTGTGAGTATGTGGGTAGTGGTGGTGTCCTTTTATAAGAGGGAGGAGGGTCACTTTAAGAAAAGTAGTGAAATGTTATTTTATTATAAATTTATTTTAGAATTATAATAGTTAAAAAGTTATATATTTCGATAATAATATTAGTATGGGTCAACATATTCTTATCAAAAATGTTTTAGATAAGTTTTTTTCACAATTGTATCATTATCTTTTGGCTTTAACACGTGGTTAAATAAACTAATTGTTACCATGTCTTCATGTATTTTTACACTATATGGTTAATATGGTAACTATATATGCCACAAGAACCTCAAGTGGATAATTAATAATAGTTTTAACATTATATATTTCATTTGGAAGAAAATATTATTTTTACTATCATATCATTTAAAAAATAGTATTTGTTTTAAAAACTCATTTATGAAAATTTTGAAACTATTTCGTAATTGACTTTCAATAAAGTATAAAAACTTGATTAATTCGAAAAAACTACATTAACTAAAATATAATGAATCATTATAATCCATAAATTTTTTTATGGAATAAAAATTTTCAAATTAAAATTAGTTATAATATTTATAATTTCATTTATTTGAATTTCTCATTAATAAGGTAATCATTACATCATCATTGTGTCATAAATAAATTTGTTAATTAAATGTCTAAAAATTATAAATAAAATTACATGATGTAGGAAATATTTTAATATTTTTAATTAATATTTACTCTCAAATATATCAGTTATATTACCCCACCTTAAAATCATTTTAGTAAAAAGATACATGTTTATGTTATATTTCTCTTTATATTAAATTAAGTGTTATAACATCTCATTATCACACCCTTTTGGCTCCATGGGGTTATAAAATCGGCCCAATGATGATCATGGTCGGTAATATCTCATAAAATAGGATTATGATACATGTTAGGGTAGTTCTATATTAATATAATATTATTTTTTAAACCTTATTTACCTGATTTACCCTTTAACCATGGTAAATACAAATAATTATTGAAGTTACTATTCATATTGTCCAAAAATAAAAGGTACCTATTTATATAATTTGTACATTATGATTCCAAATATGGAATCTAATTTTATAAATTCATATCAATGAATTGGAATAAATTAATTTAAAATTATTTCTTTTTCTCAAAATGAGAAAAAAGGTTTTTTAAACATAAAAACGATGAAAAGATTGACATGTGTTTATATAAAATTTCAATTTGAAATTACTTCCCATTATAAAAATTGGATTAAATGATAAAAACCTAATTCAATTACACTTTAAAACTAATTAAAATTACATTCTAACTATATAAATAATTAAGATGAAAAGACAGTTTTGAATTAAAATGTATTATTTTTCATTATTCATTAAAATATGAATTTTACCATAAAAATACCAAAATCTCAACCAAAGTAAATTTTGATGTTCCAAATTCAAAGAAGAAGATTATTTTTTTAAAATATAACATATAAAAGTAACAAAAACTATATTCAAAAAGTGTTCTCCATCAAAATGCATTAAAATGAACTTTTAGATATATTAGAGTATTTTATGCTTAAAATTGGATTCATTCTAATTTTGAGCCAATAAAATATATTGGATAAATATAAAAACATTTAACAAGAATGTTTAATCATTTTTATATTAGTTCTATTCATTTTTCCCAATACAATTTCTAGGAATTAACTACCATTTAGAATAATATTGTTAATATTGTATTATTTTTTGATATAACTCAATATTGTGTGCAATGTAAGATTTCAAAGAAACCCATTATTGCATGTCGAGTAGGTTATAGAAAAAACATTCCTAATAATTTAAAAAGAATATTTTATTCATAAATATTAATAAATATGAAAATTTATTATTCTATAAATACCAACGATGTTACATCTCTCCCCCTTTTGTAATTTGCGTCTTCACAATTTGAATTTGGGGTTGGAATCTAAAGTATGACTTTTCAAAATACCTATATTGAAATTCCACATCATAAAAAGGATTACCAAAAATTCCACTTTAAAATAAAGAAAGATGTGTACAAAGTTCACTTGAGATTACACATACTAGGATTCCGTGTAAGAAAACACGGAAATGAAAGAAAAACAAAGTGATAAGTTCTAATGTAGAGAGATAGAAAACATGATCAGGTGAAAGTTAATAACCAAAAAAACAAAAACATGTGATTGGTTAAATGGTCTTTGGTTTCCCATTATTAAAAGTAAATGAAAATGTTTTTTAACATCGTTTTCATAAATTTGAGTGATTCTATTACTAATTATAATAATAACATAAGGAAACATACTTACATGACAAGTAGAGTGTCATCTGTTAATAAATTTCTACCTCATACTCATATTTTCTCCAAATGATAAGTATTCAATATGTCTTGGTCACACCTAAATTACGATAAATAACTTTTAAAGAATCACACAATTTACAAAAGATGAACTATATATTTACACCTCTATTTAGACATTTACCAAAAACAAAATGATTAGTGAAAGATCAGATAATACCCCAAAAATAATAATCCATTATAAAGAGAAGGACTACATTCAATATCCAAAATTAAATAGTAAAACAAAAGTTTAAAATAGACCATTCAACACACAAAACTCAATAAAATTCCTCAAAATATTATAACCAATATTGAAACCCACAACTTAGAAGGATTTGATCATAGTGTTTTCCAAAATAAATTTTAACATTTATCTCTAAATATCATTAACCACCCTTAATGTATCATTAAAAAAAGTAATTAACCTAATAAAATTTTCTCGAAGATAGGTTAATCACTTCCATAAATAACCTAATTCCCATAATTACACAATTTAATCATAGATTTCTCATAAAATAATTAAACCTTTATTGCACAAATAAACCTATATATTATCCTACTTACCTTAATCATATAATGTTCCCAAAACATTAAATGTGTTCCAAAATAATATTTATCATGTAATCCCCAAAAAAATTCCAATACTAAGGATATCCATTCGATAAAATATATATCTTATAAATAAACTTATTCATAATCTATAATATCATTTAACTTAAATTAATAAGTAATACTGACTAGTGACTTCACATAGGCCAGTGGTAGATGATGATCCTTATCACCCATCTGTTATGGGTCCGATTATCATGGCCTTTCTATACTGACAGGTTTTCACCCATCCTACGATTTTCCATTTTTATAAAACCATATCATTCTTATAACATCCTAAAAAATATAATGTCCTAAAAAATAACCATAATCTACTTTAACCTAAAAAGTTATCTAATACCTTTAATTTTGAATCTAAAATTGTAATAACCATTAACCACCTAAAAAATATGATATGAACCCTAAAGGTTATTTCTTATGTACACACAAGAAAAGATAATTCTTACCTGAAGAAATTTTCACATATCAAACTTCAAGGATATAATTACAAGAAAAAAATCTTCCAAAGTAATCCCATCATAAAAATATAGTTATTACTTATTAAATTATCATCATCCTACAATTTACCGTAACTCTTGAATCAATTATATTTATACTTAATAATAATTTAGTGTTCTTCATAATCCATTAACTATAAATTTCTACTTATTTATTAATATATCATTCATGTAGATCAAATATCCTCATCATTTAAAAATATCAATCCAACGAAGCTTCGTTATTTACGGATAAGAAAATATATCATACCTTGAATCTAGATATCATGATCTTCATGATGCTCCCTTTATCCTTTGGAATGTTGTCCTATATTCCAAAATTAAATGTTCACACCACTTCTATAATTTCAGTTTTTGATAGAGTTGGAAAATTAGAGATCTTGGAATCATATGAAAAAGTTATCATGACCCCAAATAAATTTAGAAATGATTAGGTGTTGGATAACTCAAATAAGATCTTACAAGTGATTTTAATACCCAAGAAGCCATAAAAATCATTAGAACATGATTTTTCTATAATACTGATGATCAAATTATAGGGGAGGGATTAGAAGGCTGTGAATTATCTCTTTCCTTCCATCTTGAAAAATAATCCTTAATTTAATGAAAATAATCATCAACATATTATAAAAAAATAATTCTCTATATGGTAAAGATAACATGAAAACTATTATATTACTCTAATTCATCAACCTACTTAAATCTCCATTATTCATGTTTTTATCCAATAAAATAAATTTATCATAACCCTCCAAATATTTATATAAGATAATAACCCTATTAGTAACATGGGATCTTTAACCTACAACCAGATAACATCCTTACCTATAATTTTATCTAAACTAACATCTGATACCAACTATAAAGCCCCATCCTTATTCATAATTTAATCTTGAGATAAGTCAATAATTTTAAATTAATTTACATTGTGGATATTTTCACTATTTTATATTTAGATAATTAGGTCATAACTCATACATAAAAACATAAATATTATAAGTAAACACTTCTACTCACTATTCATTTTTTCCTAAAACAAAAACTCTTTAGAAATAAAGATGGTATTGTTTCATGTTTTAATATCATAAATTTTCCTTAATCCCATCCTTGACATTATTCATCTTTATGTCCTACAAAAAATATTTCAAAACATGGGATGAGAATAAAGATCTCAATAAGGGATACACAAAGAAGTATAAATGTTAGTCTTGGTAAAACATGAAAACCATGAATTTGTCATCATAAATTTATAATTTTCACCTTTATTAAGTAGTAAATACTCTCCACTGAATATAAGATAATTTATTACCCTATTTTCAACCAAAATATTACCATAAACCCATAGAAAGAAACATATTCATATAAATGATAAATTAGGACATAATCATACTTAAGTGGAATAACCATTCGATCGACTTCCACAAATCATTTTTAAAAATGGAATAGCCATATGGTCGACTTCCATAACAAATTCATTAAAGGATAAAACATAACCACACATCCTTTATTTATCATATAACCACTGATATTTGGTTTATTACATAACCACTATTATTTGGTTTATCAGATAACCACTCATCAAATGTCCAAGTACCACTATATGATCATAACAGATAAAAGATTTAAATTTTCAACATTTCACTCAGAAAATTTCATTTTCAATAACATGAAATATTTTTAAGATATTGAAATAGTCCATCCATTTCCAAAACCATTTAAAACATTTATTCATAAGTATTTTTAATCAAAGTGTCTCATACCACTTTAAATCATTTCAAAGAAATTGAAATTTTAAAACACACATGTCCATATAAATAAATTCATTAAAACCATTTTGAAAACATGGAAATTAAATAGAAGTTTTTAGATGAATAAATCATTCAAACATTAAAAATAATGTTTTAGGTAAAGAGACCTTTTTCCACTTCAGAAACACTTGAATAAACATTATTAAGGAATAACATTAATAAAAAAGTTAAATATCATGATAATATACTAATTCATGATATAATGAGTGAAAATAATTGTATATACACTTTATAGGATAATAAAGGTGTATAACACAAAGATATTTCTCAATGAACGGATACTGAGATGAAATACCTTACAAAGATTGTATCATTAAATTAATAATAAATCAATGACATTACAATGTGTTAAATATAAAAATACACCCATTATAAGTATATATTTAGTTTTAAAAAATCATATTTCATTCACACATATTCTTGGAAAAATAAATCCATTTCCATGCATATTTAGCTCAATGAATGGAGATTGAGTTAAGATTTCCCTTTCCTTGAGTCTGACTTGTCACGTACAATCATTATGTTACTGAATAATAAAAATAGGTTAATTTATACTTTCTTGAGGACATTTTTCATGTTTACTATTCATTTTATATCACTTACTACCATGCTATAATAATTACATAATTATTTGAGTTCATATCGGATGTTTTGTCTATATTGGGTACTAGAGTCGAAAATGAACTTATTTTGATGTAAATTGTCTATGTAGTTAGAAGAACATCATCTCTAGAATATTATTCATGATTTAAATATCATATATATCTGTTATATATTTAATTAAAATATCCAAAATATTTTTAGGTAATAAAATAAATTTAACTTTCAGTGAGACGGTAGGTCGTACGTATTTATGAATGATACTTTAATTTCTTTTTTGTATTAAAATAATAATAGAAAAAAGATATAAATTTATATTATAATACCATTATTATATTTATGTCATGTATGTATCATAACTTTAATGAAAACATCCTTTATATTTTTCATGTATAGCGACAATGAGTCACATCGTTTTGAGTGGGTGGTAGTCCACACTTCCTCAAATGAAATTATATTATTAACACAATATGGAAATCATAAAATTTTGTTATAAATTAAAATTATAGAATAATATAGACCATATAAATATAATAAATATCATATATATATGTAGTTTCATCATAATGGTCTCTCTGATAGGTGGTAGGAGAAAATTGAACAATCAACATTTCGTGAGGCACTAGTTCACCGTACAAAGAAACAATATGTTATATATCCATAAATGGGGGTGTGTGTAACTGTAGGTCGAAAACATAGTATATAAACATTATATTATATTTATGATACTTTTTTTGTTATTAAATAATTTAATAAATAGAGTTTAGGGGTTGGAGAAATAAAATAAATAAATGGAGCCTGAGAGAAGATGTTACCTATACTTCGGGTAACTCCTTTTGATTTGAGCCAAAATGATTCCTTTAGTTTCCTTATTCCAAAGGAAAGTCTAAGAAGAGGAATTTAGGGATTTTGGGAAATTATTTAAGCCAAATTTTGGCAATCCAAGGGGCTTGAGAGGTATGATTAAGTTGGTAGAGGTGGTGTCCGTTTATAAAAGGGAGGATGGCACTTTAGGAAAGTAATGACATATTATTTTATTATAAAATTATTTTAGAATGATAATAGTATAAATTAATATATTTTTAGGATAATATTATTATGGGTATAAATAATTTATACCAATTTTTTAGATATGTTTATGTCACAAATATAACCTTATCTTTTGGATTTAATGTTTAGTTAATTAAATTAACCCTTATAATGTCTTCTTGTATTGTTACACTAAATTCATAATGTGGTTACTATAAAATTAAAAGATAACATAAATTGGATAATTAATTACATTTTTAGCATTTTATAAGTTATTTGGCCAAATATAATATTTTTATGACAATTATTTCATTTAATAAAATGGAGTCTGTTTTAAAAACACATTTATGTCAATTTTGACACTATTTAGTAATTGATTTTTGTTAGTCATAAAATCATGATTCATTAAAAAATAAATTAAATTCAAGATAACATTTCATAATAATCCATAAAATTTGTGGATGGAATCAAAATGATCAAATTAGATTTATTTTAATATTTATAATACCATTTATTTGAATCATTCATTAATTAGGTAATCACTACATCATCATTGTATCATGAATAAATTTGTTTATTTAATGTATAAAAATTAAAAATAATATACAATGATGTAGGAAATATTTTTTTATTCCTATTTCATTTTTATATTCACAGATATTAGTTTTATAACCCCTCCTTAAATTCATTTTTGTAAAAAGATACATGTTTAAGGTATATTTTTCTAAACTTTAAATTAATTATTATAATGTGTCATTATCACACCCAAGTGGCTCCATGGGGTCCTAAAATCGACCCAATGATGATAATGGTTGGACATATATCATATAATAGTATTAGATAACATTTTAGAGCAGTTTTATATTATTATATATTACCCATATTTACTAGATTTACCCTTTAACCATGGTAAATAAAAATAATTATTGAAGATACTGTTCAATGTGTTTAAAACCAAAAGGGGCCTATTTATATACTTTTTACCTTATTATTCCAAATATTTAATATATTTTGCCAAATTCAAAACAAATAATTGGCATAAATTAATTTAAAATTTATTCCTGTTGTCAAAACGAGAAAACAAATTTTTTAAAAGTAAAAACCATCAAAAAATTGACATGTGTTTATATCAAATTTCAATGTGAAATTACTTCCAATGATTAAATTTGTATTAAATGATAAAAACATAATCTAATTAACCTTTAAAACCAATTAAATTTAAAATATAAATACCTAAATATATTAGATTAAAATGTAGTTTTGAATTAATATAGAGTATTTTTTACAATTCATTAAAATATGAATTTTATCAGAAAAATACCAAAATTTCAACCAAAGTAAATTTTGATGTTCCTATCTCAAATAAAAAAGTTTATTTTGTAAAATAAAACATATAAAAGTGAAAAAAACTATATTTAAAAAGTTTTCTCTATCCAAATGAGTTAAAACAACCATATAAAAATATTAGAGTATTTTGTGCTTAAAATTGGATTCGTTCTCATTTTAAGCCTCTAAAATTTATTGAATAAATGTAAAAAAATTTAAAAAACATGTGTAATAATATTGTACTTATTTTTATTCAATATTTCCAATACAATTGCTAGGAGTTAACTCCCATTTAAAATAATAATATTATTATTGTATTAATTTTTTGGTATAACTTAATGTTGTGTGCAACGTAAGATTTCGGAAAAACTCATTGTTGTGTATCGAGTATGCAATCATAAAATATTTCCCCTTAATGTTAAATTAATATATTATTCATAAATATTAGTATATATTTAAATGTAGTATTATATTAATACCATGAATTTTAGAAGATCACTCTCTGTTCTGGGGATCATTCATGGACAAGGGAGCTCTCTAGGGATTTAAGAGGATTATCATCATTAATTATGCAGAACAAAACAATGAAATTGGATCTCCTATGAAATAATATTATTGGGTTTATATATTGTAAGCGTTTATAAATAAGTATTTTCAGAAATTCACTTTAATATTTATTTAATCCCTACAAAACCATGTCCATATAATAATAAAATTATTATTATTTCTTGAAATGAAAATAACATGAAAATTAAAATTAAATATTGTTTTTTAAAATAATATTAGATATATATTATTTCTTACTCGACCATTAAAATCGGTCTTTAAATCCACCTTAATATTTATTAGGCCGTCAATTATTTCAACTTATTTATTAAATAAATAACACTTCATTTTTCTACAACAAATAAATAAATATTATATTTGATAAATAGTATATAAAAATTTATTAAATTTTTCAATCACATAATATTAACTCAAATAACTATTCATGGAATATATGTAATCCCGAAAAAATTAATAATTATTAAACCTTGTTTATGAATAATATTTATTAAACTTATTAGATAAAAAATAATAATATATTATTTAATTGAGGTTTTCAATACACCTAGTGTGTGACCCTATAGTTTTATTTCGTTGTGGTTTTAGGCTAAATATCCTAAAGACTAAGGATAGAATCTAGAAACATATCAAGGCACCCATAGAGAAATACATTAATTTCCCAATGACATAATACCTCATATGGAAGCTTACATTATAATATAATGACTTTATCCTGATATCTCTAACCAAGTCGGTTACACACTACTTCCATCAACCTTTGTGCTTAATGTCACTTTCTTTTACATTCTGAAAATAAAACTTTCTTATATAACACCATGTACATGGATTTATTTAGGTTACGTCATTTCTATTAAAGGTACTAAGATGTCATCTTCTTTTAAATAATGTATGGGACAAATCCATTCTCTTTTTATTTATTGATTCAATATTACTCATGATGCACCCAACGTATCCTACCTCTCAATGAACATCTATTATAAGTTTTTTCATCAAAACGTAAAAGTACACGAATTATAATACTCACTAGTAATAATTTTAAATTCAATGTATCAACACACATATATGCAGATACAAACATCCAATGACACATATAAGTGTATCTTTCCGAGTGGTAGGTATCATTATCATAATATCCCACACTAGATATTTCTAAGTGAGTATACAATGAGATGATTCTTCAAAGTCCTGCAAGTCTCCACTACTGATAAAATGAATCATTTTTGTCCAAAAAATTATTTAATCTGGATATAGAACATATATTTAAGAATATTCTCATTGAACTTCTAAGTTCTCATCATAGCATGTAACTACTATGACCTTTTAATACAATAGTTAATCTTATAACATTATCACATGATATTTATACATAATAAAAATCAGGATGTGATAATAAGTTTATCAATATTAAAATTTATGAATATAGGATAACATAATGTACACATAAGTTGGTTCTAGGTTACTAACTCTATCACATGTTACATTTATATAGACCATAACCACATATAATAATATCTATTGACACCTAGAGGTTTGTGGGTGGGTTTCCCCAAACATCTATGTAGTTTCTAATGGTTGGATAAATACCCTCTCTTCCCTCCTCTTCCTTTGGAATTAGTATGTGGAAATTACATAGTTAATATAGGATACTTACCCTTGATAATGGATTGATTAGTGTTGTTGACTGATGATGACAGTATGTGATACGTAGTTTAGATCATGTATGGTAGGAGGATGGAATGAGTTTTATGTCATTTATATGAATAATACCCTAATACCTGGGTTTTGATGTTGTAGATGGATGTGTTAAGGTGAAGATGATGATGTAGTAGTGGAATGAGTGATATGTGTGATGACATTGATGCCAACAAAGGATGTTAGTCTCTATGGGAGGTTGGGGTGGGTAGATATGGTTGGATATGTGGTGATAAAAAGGCATGTAAGGGATGGGAGTATAGGAAATTTGACATTGGGCCATGAGAGTAGAAACTCAGTGGGGGGAGTGGATGTTGGATACCATTATTTATGTTCCCTTGTTTTTATTATACCACATTATTTCATTATTTTGTTAGTGAGACTTGGTGAATTTGGGATTTATATAATATTTTTCTAGATTCAAATTATTTCTGATGTTTATTAACTAGTGAATTAGTATAACCATTTTACATTTTCATATAATAACTTGGGTATGATCAAACTGAGTACACATATTATTATCAACATATGTATATAAAATATTTTTCATGTTTTAAGGATGGTTTTTTAGACCAATATTAACATTAATATCTTGGTGGTTGGAGACATTGTGGAGTATATAGTGACCCAGGATTGACATACATGGATATTAAACCATTTTAGACGAATATTTATTAAATTACAATAATACATGCATGAGGACCATAATAGTTTAGTATATTTGGAAACATGGAAACAAAATAATCTATCCTGTTGAAAGATCTTCAATATCTCCCATAAATATATCCACCTTTAGTACTTCTACCAAAAACCATTCTTCATAACCTGAGGAAAGGAACATAATATGGGGTGGCCTCAGATGATCATTAAGGGTTAATAAAAGAAATGTGTAATCATAACATGAACAAGTGGTATGGAACTCGAGCATAACACTTGAATATCATACCATGCATATTAGAGATCACTATAATGATTTGAAAATCACAATACTGGATCATAAGAGAATTAATATCATAAGTCACGAAACCACAAGATTGGAATAAAACATGGAATTGTGGTATATACATAATAATATAATATTAATTTCATAATAGCCAATATATAACTTCCAAGTCCATCATGGTAGTATGGTCTCACTCCCCATACCATCTTGGTATTCATAGTTCACTCCCATATCCATCTCCATAGCATGTGTTTACTCCTCATACCATATTGGTAGTCATGATTCACTCCCATGGACATCTTAGTAGTCAAGGATCATTCCTAAGACCATCTTAGTATATCTCAATAGAAATAAATCATTTACTATTGAATTGGAGGGATATAAAGGTCCCACCTGTAAGAACCCAGGTTCTTCTGAACAGTTGTTTTGAGTAGAAATTTGAATTTTCACTCTTAGATGCTTGTGAGGGGTAAAATTTTCTTTTTACCCTACCAGATGACCTCAGATAACTTTTCTGACCACTCCATTAGTCCCGTAATAGGGTGTTTACCCAAGGACAAGAGTTTGGTGGTAATTTGAGCTGTTCGAATTTTAGTTGAATATTTAATATTTTATATTCTTAAATTAAATATTAAATTATTCACACAGGTTTGTTTGGAAATATATTTTAAATGAAGCGTCGGATTGAGATTTTGTCTGGACCCTTGAGTCTGGAATGGGGAGTTTATCCTAGGGGAGGCATAAACTCATTTGGGGCACCAGTGCTGGCCCGAGCCCCTTTTTCTTCCTTTTCTTTTCTACTTCCCTTTTTTTTCTTTTTATTTTTTTTCCATCTTCCTTACTCCTCCTTCTTGTTCACACTTCATATGAACTGATCCTTGTCCATGTCTTTTGGGTGGAATATGGAGATTATGAAATAGATAGAGTTGGAAACCAAGAGGGGTACCGATTCAAAGCTCTCGACACACTAAGTCGGCGTGCGACAACCATGGGCAGTGAAATCAACTGAAGCTTTGGCAGTTTCCACCCAAAGGTAGGTCCATTTATGTTTTCTCCATATATCCCCTTAAAACATGTTTTTTAAGTTTTTAAAGTCTTATATTTCTTTCTTGTAAGCCCATTGGGCTCGATTTGTTGTTTCGGGGGCGAAAACGGGTGTTTCGGGCGTTTTCATGGATTTCACATAGGAAAACCCAAAATACAAGGTGTGTATTCTAGGGTGACACGCTATGTGTTCTTCCTATTCGGGGAAGATGAAGTTTACTTAAGTACACACCATGTACATTGAGTACACGCCGTGTAGTGGGTAGCCGTGTGGCTGGCTGTGTGAAATAGAACACAGAATTGTGGTTTTTAAGGAGTACATGATGTGTACTTTAAGTACACATCATGTAGTGGTACATGGGGATGTGTTCGGGTCAAAATGGACATGGCATAACATTTTTTGAATATTACACACTGTGTACTATTACACATGCAGGCCCATTGTGCTCTAGCCATGTACTCTGGCCTTGTACTACTTCAATTTAGTAATTTAGAGATATCTTGGGCTCTGGAAGTCAGAATTGGGCATGTGAGTAGTCAATTCTGAGCATTTTTTAATGTTTAATACAATGGTGGAATCCTTTAGACATTTATAAGTCATATAAATTGTGTTTTTGGGTTTTCTATCTAAACGGAGGGGTTCTTCCTCCACTTATCGAGTTCAGTTGTCACCTAAGAGTGAGACTTGGTGTGGATGATAGTTAGGGTGTTCAGAACAACTTAGTTGAGACCTTTAATATGAGATGATCTATGAGATAACTACCATAACCCATGCTTGAGAGGACATTCTCCTTGTGATATGTTCCACTCTGGCCTACGAGTCTTTGAGACCAGGTATTTCTAAGGATCCCCTAAGGGATTCTTTTTATTGGGTGCTGACCTAGGGAGTCCCTTATAGGATCTCTCCCTTGTTATTCCTTTGACAAGAACCATGTTATCGAATTCCTATGATGTCCTTCCATTGAGGATCCTAAGTAGGATTCCTCCCTTTCTCTTTGCTAAGGATTCCATTTTGGATCCCTTCACTTGTGTTTACCTGGAAGATCCTGAGTATGATGCCTCCTCTGTGTTTGGCTTGAGGGACCTAGTGGGTGCCCATTGTTTGATTGAACCTGAGCTGTTATGTCGTTTTTGGGTAGAGATGGTTATCGGGTGTCACATAGAACCCATACCGAACTGGTGATCCCTTTCAGATGTTGATGTATTATTGGGTTGGGCGTTTGGCCCACCCACACTGTTTGTTTATATCTGACATGGTTTGCTGATGTTGTATTGTTTACCGGAGTTGCTTCTTGGTTGGTGGCTGTTGAGCTTGAAGTGATGTGTCTTTATTGTTTTTTTTTTGGATTCTTATATCTCCTAGGGTGCCTGTTTAGATGGTTTGTTTCCTTACGTTGAATTCCTTTTAGTTTATGTGCAAAAGTGATGGATTCCCATGTTTTGGGTATCCCGAGTTAGGGATTTTAGTCTTATTGTTTAATTTTCTCAGATTTTTTGTTAGCTTAAGGTTAATTAATAATAATATATTCTTGTTTCCATGTTTTAGGATCACCCGCTGGGTGTTATCCATGGTTGGCTATTTATCGCCATTTGGCACAGTTTTCCTACAAGGCAAACCCTATTGCAAATGCTACATTTCATGTTATAACTGATTTCATGTGTCACCTACTATTTTAATTCTTTTGATGAATTGTAGATTTTATCCATGTAGTTTCTAAACATACTTTGGGCTTCTGACAGTTGATTATGCATGACTGGACTGCTCAGGGCTGTGAGAACCTGGTGCGGTAGACCAAAGAGGGAATAAACGATTAAGTGGTTCCCTAGGGGGTCTGTTTGAATTAGTTTAGTATGTAGGACCTATGGGAATTGGACCTTGTGATTCCTAATAGTGTCCTTATATTACGCACGTATCGATACCAGAGGGGGAATTAAATGTAAGATCTTCCTCATAGAGTCTGTGGATATCATTGCAAGACCACAGGGGAATCGACATGAGTGCTTCCCAGAGTTTATGTGCCATTGTATATTTACTTGACTATAGGGGTCTTCTAGTTTGAGCCACCCAGAGAGTCTATGCTTTAGCTAAACCAGAGGGGTGAGACTATTTGTGCTATCTTGAGGGTTGCTTGTATTGCTAGGTAGGACCAGAGGGGATAGGTTGTGAGTACTTCCCAGAGGGTTACCTATTGTGTTATCTGCATGCCTGTGTTTTTTTGGTTAAACCAGAAGGGAAAGGCTATGATTACTTACCACATGGTTAATTGTTTTTATTTATCTTTTTCAGAGACATATTTTCGGCATTTGCGGAAGCAGGTGCATGTTGATGGGAGTACAGACCCATAGATCGACTTAATGATATAGGGTTTGAGTGGCACAACGTCCAAATCAATCCCCTTGCACAAGATGTCCAGGAGATCAAGCTTATGGTCCCAAGGATCTAATGCTAATGTTGTTATTGTTATTTGAATCACTTAATCATGAATATTCATATTTATTTATATGTGTATAGGTATGGGACTATACATGTGTACGTATATAGATATGGACATCCATGGTGGCACTTGCCTAGTTGACATGGTTTACATATCCTAGGTTCGACGGTGGATGCACGTTTGGTTTGCTACCTTTGTTGTGTCCCCGCTAGGCTGAACACATTGTTGTTGCATACACATAGCACCACAGCTATAGGTTTCTTGTCGGGGTTCCCTACTGAGCTTATTTCTCACCCATTCACGTGCAGCTTAGTGTATGTGTAGACCTTCTGTATACTTTTCAAGTTGAGCATGAGTTTCATGGTGGATAGGACTGATTCCCAGTGTTGTATGATCAGGCAGAGCTGCTCGAGTGGTTCAACTGATTGGGCTGCTCGAGTTCGATATTGTCGGGAGATCAGATATGTGGATTGGATCAGAGTTAGTAGTTGAGCCATGTACTTGTACTTTCAGTTTATTTTGTACTTGTTTTTGTATGGTTGGCCCAGTGGGTGACCAGTTTTGTATTTTATTGCATAGCTATTCAGGATTTTATAGCATGTTACTATTACATCTTGTTCTATTTCAGTTGTTTATTACTTATGCACTCTGTTTATTTTTCTCTGTCTATGATACTTAGTTATTTCTGCTATTTTTTTACTCTAGTATGAGGGAATTGTCTCCCCACAATCACACCCAAGTCCTTTGATTCTAGTAGGCACACTTTGGCGTATGGGGAGGCGTGCTTGAGGCCTTGTGGTGAACTGGCTTGGAGCACCGGTTTAGTGGCTTCCGGGTCAGGACGTTACAAAGTGGTATCAGAGGAGTTTTCTTTCATGTTTATTACTATTTGGTATATGGTAGACATGAGTATTAGGAATGTGTCGGAACCTGTGATGGATATTGGGCTGGTGCTTCATGAACACTTATTCCAGTAAGAATTTTTGGTGGCTAGGGTTTGGGATTGCTGTTTTGATTTTGTGATTTTACAGTTTTATATGATTTTCGTGTTTAGAAATGCACATGTTGTGTGGGGTTTTTATTTTATTTGGATATATGGCTCTTGTATATTAGTAAGATGCCAGGGATGGATTTTGACTCTTGGCCGGAAAAGGAAAGAGGCGTCCCATGCATCATACTAGGAAAGTAGGATCCACAACACATAGGCCTGCTAGTTTGTGTTTTTACTGACGACTAAGACCTTTGGGTCTGCTTATACATACATTTTACTCTAATGTCTGGTTATGCGGATCTACGTTGAGGCGTTGGTATAAGGATGATGACTCCATCCTCATGTACATTTTGGGTAGTGACCCTAGTTGGTTGATGTGGCATGTGATTCCTTTCTGTTTAACCCCTTTATTGGGTGTTGTTTCTCAGGTCTATGGTTATCTAGTCGTATCGATGATTATGATATCGATAGATACCAAGGCTTTTCTCATGAACAAGACCTCCTTGTGGAATTGTTGTATACAGATACCAAATGGTTGTTATCTCAGCTTTTCTCTTCTATTTTGGTTGTGACCTTTAATAAGTAGTTCCTTTTGAGGATGTTTAGAGAGGATCAGGGCCCTTGTAGGCTATGTTTTAGTTTTGAATTTCTTTGGTTGTTGTGATCTTTACCATCTTCTGAATGGTTTTGGATATTTTGGACTTGGTGGTTATACCTTGTGACCATGTTGAGACGATTTTTCTATAGGGAAAGGTGGAAGACCTATATACCTTTGCGTATGACTCAATCACTTGTAGGTTGATGTCTTTCATGTTTTAGGGAAACCTGTGTGTGAAAGGTTATCCAGAGTTTTCCAATGACTTTTTTGGCGGTGTTTGTTTTTCGCGGCTGGTTTCGATGAGTAGGCCTATTCGGGTGCATAGCTTGGTGAACTAGTGTTTCTGATGTTGTTGTCATGGGTGGCATCATTTGAATCTAAATCGGTGAGTGGCCGGGTGCGAGCCGAGGACCGATGTTTCAAGAATTTCTGTGGACTCGGATCCTAGAAGTTGTTTTGGAATGTCCTTATGTTGTAGTGGTGACTTTGTGAACTTTCGGGTCACTGTGAAATGGTTGACTCATTCTTTAATCATGGCCGGGTTTTGGTAGGATGCTAGTGTGGCTTGGAGTGAGCTAGATATGCCTTCAGTGAAATTGTAGTGTAATTATATAAGTGACAATCATGTGCTATCTTGATGCGTCTTGTGTATGTTGAGAGAGCTTCGACCCTACATCAAGATCCTTTTTTATACTTTCTTAATGTTCTTCCCCGTTGAAGATGAAACCCATTCTGGTTGTGGTCTCGAAGTGGTGTAAGGAAAGACATATGGTGGGGAGTGCACCACTGGCCCTTTTGAGGGTGGTTTTCCTTGTTTAGGTTAAACTTCAGTTTTTTTCAGTGGGATTTTAAGCTCGGAGATTTCTTTTAAGATGATGACATGGGTGTTTCTATGGTGGGGAGTACCATTTTGGTCGTAGTTAAATATCGTCTGTGTAGAAGGTGGCAGTTAATGCTCTAAGGAAAGTTGTTTGACAGCCTAAATAGCTTTGATGTGTAGATGTTCGGGTTATGAGCATGGTGGCTAGTTCTTCCACTGGGCTTCTCAGGGACAAGAAGGTTTATGGTGGTGACTTTGTAAGAGCCCGTGTTTTTCTGGATAGTAGTTTTGAGCATGGATTTGAATTTTTGCAGTTAGATGCTCGTGAGGGGTAAAGTGGACGTTTTCTCATACCAGCTTACCTTGGATAATTTTTTTGATCACTCTGTTGTTCCCAGAATGGAGTTTTTACCCTAGAAAAGGAGTTTGGTGGAAATTTGAGCTGTTCGAATTTTAGCAGAATATTTAATATTTAATATTATTAAATTAAATATTAAATAATTCACACAGGTTCATTTGGAAATAACTTTTAAATGGCGCATCAGATTGAAATTTCATCTGAGCCGTTGAGTTTGGAATGGGAATTTTAGCCTAGGGAAGGCATAATCTCATGTCGGGCACTAGGGCCGGCCCGGACCCCTTTTTCTTCCTTTTCCTTTCTTTTTTCCTTTTTTTTTCTTTTTTTTCTTCATTCCTCATCCTTCTTGTGCATGCTCCATATGCGCTCCTCCATGTATGTGTCTTCTGGGGTAATATGGAGATTGAGAAATAGGGAGAGTTGGAATCCAATAGGGGTACTGATGCTAAGCTCTCAACGCGTTGAGTCGGCATGCAGCAACCGTGAGCCATGGAATCAACCGAAGCTTCAGCGATTTCTGCCCAAAGGTAGGGCCATTTATGTTTTTTCCATATATCCCTTTAAAACATGTTGTTTTATGTTTTTAAAGTCTTATATTTCTTTCTTGTAAGCCCATGGGGCTCGATCTGTTGTTTTGGGTGCGAAAACGGGCGTTTTGGGCGATTTCAGGTATTTTCCGTCAAAAAACCTAGAAGGCACGTTGTGTACACTAGGGGTATATGCTATGTGTTCTTCCCATTTAGGGAAGATGAAGTTTTCTTAATTAAATGCCATGTACTTTGAATAAACTCTGTGTAGTGGGTAGCCGTTTGGATGGCCATGTGGGATAGAACACTGAATAGTGGTTTTTAAAGAGTACACACTGTGTACTTTAAATACACGCCATGTAATGGTACATGGGCATGTGTTCATGTAAAAATGGGCACAAAGTAACTTTTTGTGAACATTACACATAGTGTACAGTAATGTACACAGAGTGTAATATTACACAGGTAGGTCCATTGTGCTCTGGCCATGTACTATGTCCATATACTACTTCAATTTAGTAATTTTGAGATATCTTGGGCTCTGGAAGTCAGAATTGGGCATGTGAGTAGTATATTATGATTTTTTCAATTTATATCGCAATCGTGGAATCCTTTTGATATTTATAGGTCATATAAAGGGGTTTGGGGGTTTACATCTAAATAGAGGGGTTCTTCCTCCACTTATCGAGTTCAGTTGTCACCTGAGAGTGAGACATGATGTGGATGATAGGTTGGGTGTTCAGAACAACTTATTTGAGACCTTTAATAAGATAGGAGCTATGAGATATCTCTCGTAATTCATGATTGATAGGACATTCCCCTTGTGATACGTTTCCCTCTGGCTTATGAGTCTTTGAGACTGCGTACTTCTAAGGATCCCCTGAGGGATGCCTTTTCTTGTGTGCTGACCTAGGGAGTCCCTTGTAGGATCTATCTCTTGTTCATCCTTTGACAGGGACCATGTTATGGAATTCCTAGGTTGTCCTTCCTTTGAGGATCCCATGTAGAACTCCTCCATTTCTCTTCACTAAGGATTCTGCGTTGGATGCCTTCACTTGTGTTTACCTGGAAGATCCCGAGTATGATGCCTCATCTATGTTTGACTTGAGGGACCCAGTGGGTGCCCATTGTTTGACCGACCCTGAGTTATTATGTCGGGTTTGGGTATAGGTGGTGATCAGGTGTCATCTATAACCCATGCCAAACTGGTGATCCCTTTCGACTTTTAATGTATTGTTGGGTTGGGCGTTCGGGCCACCCGCACTGTTTGTTTATATCTGACTTGGTTTGCTGATGTTGTAGTGTTTACCAGAGGTGCTTCCTGGTTGGTGGCTACTAAGCCTAACACGATGCATCTTTCTTGTTTGTTCGGATGACTACTTCTCATTGTGTTCCTGATTAGATGGTTTTTTGCCTTACATTGAATTTCTTTTAGTTTTTGTGCAAAAGTGCCAGAATCTCGTGTTTCTATATCTTGGATTTGGGATTTTAGTCCTATTATTTATGTTTCTTATATTTCTTGTTAGCTTAAGGTTAATTGATAATAATATATTCTTTTTTTCATGTTTTAGGATCACCCCATGGGTGTTATACCTATTTGGCTGTTTATTGTCATTTGGCACAGTTTTCCTACGAGGAAAATGCTATTCAAATTCCAGTTTTCCTGTTATAATAGATTGCTTATGTTGCCTATTGTTTTAATTCTTTTGATGCATTGTAGATTTTATCAAAGTAGTTTATAAACTTACTTAGGGCTTCTGATAGTCGAATACGCATGAATGAACTACTTAGGGCTGTGAGAACCTGGTGCGGGAGACCAAAGAAGAAAAAGATCATTAAGTGCTTCCCTAGGGGGTCTGTTGGAATTAGTTTTGTATGCAGGACCTACGAAAATTGGACTTTGTGTTTCCTAAGAGTGTCCTTAGATTACACACGTATCGAGACCCCAAGGGGAATTAGATGTAAGATATTCCTCTCAGAGTCTGTAGCAATCATTGCAAGACCATATGGTAATCGACGTGAGAGCTTCCCAGAGTGTCTGTGCCTTTGTCTGTTTACTTGACTATAGGGGTCTGCTAGTTTGAGCCACCCAGAGAGTCTGTTATTTAGCTAAACTAGAGGGGTGAGACTATGTGTGATACCCATAGGGTTTCTTGTATTCCTAGGTAGGACCAGAGGGGATAGGCTGTGAGTACTTCCTAGCGGGTTACATGTTGTGTTATCTACTTGCATGTGTTTGTTTGGTTGAACCAGAGGGGACAGGCTGTGAGTACATCCCATAGGGTTACTTGTTTTTGTTTATCTTGTTCAGAGACATATTTCTAGCATTGGTTGAAGTGGGTACATGTCAATGTGATTATGGACCCATAGATCGACATAATTATACACGAATTGAGTGGCACGACGTCTAGCTCAATGCCCTTGCATAGGATGTCCAGGAGATCGGGCTTATAGTCCCAAGGATCGACTGCTAATGTTGTTCTTGTTATTTGAATCACTTAATGATGAATATTCATATTTATGTAGATGTGTTTAGGTATGGGACTATACATGTGTACATATATAGATATAGACATCCATGGGGGAACTTTCCCAGTTGACAGGGTTTACATACCCTAGGATTGATAGTATTTCCACGTTTGGTTTACTTCATTTGTTGTGTTCCATCTAGGCTAAGCACGTTGCTATTTCATACACATAGCAGTATAGTTATAGGTTTCTTGTCGGGGTGCCCTACTGAGATTATTTCTCACCCCTACACATGCACCTTAGTATACGTCTTGACTTTATCTCTACTTTTTAGTTTGAGCACGAGTTGCATGGTGGATAGAGATGAGGCCCCATGTTTCGTGATCAAGCAGAGATGCTCGGGTGGTTCTACTAATTGGGTTGCTGCAGTTCAATATTGTCTGGACATCTGGTATGTGAATTGGCTCGAATTTAGTAGCAGAGCCCTATTCTTTTATTTTTAGTGTCATTTGTACTTGTATCTGTATGGTCAGCCGAGTGGGTGACCAGTGTTTTATTGTATTGCATAGCTGTTCTGGATTTTACAGTATTTTAGTGTTACAGCTTGTTCTATTTTAGTTTTCTCTTACTTCCGAACTCTATTTATTTTCCTTTGTGTATTATTCTTAGTTATTTCCGATGTTTGATTAGTCGGGTATGAGGGCATAGTCTCCCCACTATCACACCATAGGACCTCACTGCTAGTCGGCAGCCTCTAGTGTATTGGGAGGCGCGCTTGAGGCCTTGTCACAAATCGGCTCAGAGCACCGATTTAGTGGCTTCTAGGTCCAAACGATACACCACCCATATCATAACTAAATGATACAATCATGTTCCACTAAATCATAAATAATCATATCTTAAACAATTAAATAAATTGTGTATCATAAACATGTAAACAAATAAAAACCTATTGAAAAAGATACAGGTTTAATAATCATTTCATCATAAGATTAAATTATGAACGAGAAACAGATAACATAAAGATATAACCCTTTAAAGAGAAAATAATTCCATAAACATATAACCTGTGAATGTGTAGTTAGGGGTTTGTCTTAGTGGTAAGAACCTGGTAATCCTACATGAAAAATGGGGTTCCAAACCATTAGGTGTAGGTACTGTAGAAGTAATGTAGTGGTACGGTAGCGGTGAGGGTATTGTAGAAATGACAGTACTGTAGCGGCGACAGGACACTGTAGCAATGACAGGGCACTGTAGTAGTGGTGGGTACTATGTGGTACTGTAATAGTGCGGGTACTATAGTAGTACGGGTACTGTAGTAGTATTATTCACAGAATAGTCCTTGGGCCAAACATTTGGGCCAACGGGATATGTAAAGAGCTACATGCTCAGTGGGGCATTTGGGATATGTATGGGTCTCCCTCTAGCTAGTTAAAAGAGGTCTTTGATTTTCTTTAATAATAAAATGAGGCTTTGGCCCTATCATTTTAAAAAAAAATATAACCTCTAAATAAGAAATGGGTATTATAAAGACCATAAAATATTGCATAACCTATTCAAATAAATAACATTAATGGAATCTTTAGATCATTTCCTAGAAATGAATGAGTAACTTCAACAGATGTCCTCTTAGATGGAAAATAATTTTGTAATATCTTTCAAAAAATATTCTTGAGTAAAATATCCTTTATTATTTTAAAAAAAATTAATACCTACAACAATTTGGAACCTATTTTCTTAGGAAATACCTTGAAAATTTTAAAGAAGAATTAAAATCATTTTTAAAACCATTTTAAAGTTATAAAATAAGATTCCAAAAAATCTAAAAACCTTTTTCCTTGAAATTAATTTAAAAACATATAATGAAATGTTGAAAAAAAATCAATAACATTTACTTGAAAACTATTGAAAGGATCTTGAAAATGTTTTGAAACCCATGTCGTTGAAAATATATTGAAAAATTATCATTAATCCTTGAAAAAATTTTGAAAACAATTTTCCTTGAAATATTCTAAAAGAATGTTGAAAAATGTTTGAAAATAAGTTTCCTTCAAAGTCTCATTTAAAAACATTTTATTAAATATTTGACTTTAAAAACTTCAAAGGATTCTTCAAATAAATGGTGGTTGGTAAATCCATAAATGTTTTATGAGGTAAAAAAGAACAATCATTTTACAAGGTAAAAAGGTTAGAAAAATGTCTTGTTCATAAAGTGAAAATAATATTCCTTTGAGTAAATTGGTAAAAGACAAAAAGGGTAAAAATTTATTTTAAATTTTAAATTATAATGGTACAATATATTTGGAAAACCTTTTTAGAAACCATTGAAATGAAGGAACATAGATTTCTGACTGAATAGAGGGTAATGTTGGGCTTTCTTAAAAACAATTTCCTAACTAACTTATGTAGAAAATAGTGGAATAAATGGTACCAATATATGAATAACTAATTTTTAACTAGAGGATAATAAAATTATTTAATTTTCTTGAGATAGGTATCATAATATTTCATCAAAGGAATCATAAACATAAACAATCATGAAAAGCGATAAGATTTTCTCAATGAACACATATAACATGGAAACTTGTTATCATACTATCCATATAAGGAAATAAAGTCAAATTAAACTTAATTATCAAGAAAAGAATTAAATTAATGATATAACATGTAAAATTTAATTATATACATCTCAAAATAAAATTTTGGTGCATAACAAAACATGAGTCTCAAAGACGGAATATTGAGACAAAACTATTTCACTCATTTGGTAAATTTTGAAACATAAATTCCATGAAATAATTATCATAAAATGTATATGATAGTACCCAAAAAAATAATTAAAATTTTATATTGAATAAAATAATGTTTATTAAGTACACCACACAAATGGAAAGAGTTTCAAACATATCATTTATCCCACAGAAATAAAAACTTAGATGAAATACCCATACCTTGTGTTTTGACTCTCTTCGTTCTCACACATAACTCGTGTATAATAAATATAAATTTATTCAATATCTATCATAGAACCATATTATTATTTATAATATTCTATATGGTTTGATTATTACTTTATATTACCCACATGTTAACAATTCTATGTTAATGTTTCACTTCTTGTAATATTTTCTTTGTTATTCGCATTGTCTTATTTTGTCATATTTTTTGTCCTTATAATTCTATCATGATTTAAATAATTTAATAATTGATTTAAATATAATTTATATTCATTATATTTTTACTATAATATTTCATAGGATGTATAAATATGCAACACAATACACTATTCATGGTGACGGTAGGTCATACATACACATGAACACTATTTCTATTTAATTGTCGTGATGAATGAACGAAAGTAAATGAAATATATGTATATATATATATATATATAAATGTATATATATATATAAATATATTTATATCTTTATTAAATCATATATGTTATATATATTCACTAAATTCATCCTTAATACATTCCATTTAGTGTATGAACAAATCACATTGCTATGAGGGGGCAGTTGTCCCCACTTCCTCAAACAAAATTATCGTCTTAACACAAAATGGAATGTAAAAAATATATGTTTTTTAAAATAATTATAAAACAATAAATAAATAATAAATTTAATATATAAGATATATAAATAGAGTTCCCATCACAATTTCCACCATGAGAGGATGTAAAGGAATAATTAACAATCATCGTCTAGTGAGGAGGCAGTTCACCATACACGTAATGTCACGACCCGTCCTTGGGGCCCGTGTCGTGACTACCCCAAGCCTGCCTTCAATAGACCAAGGGCTGACGACTAGCACCAAGGCGTAAATCTCGGTAAAAAAGGAAGGCATTTCCTTTGTAAAGTAAACAAACACCATAGAGAAAGCAAGAATAAGTAAACACTAAGTAGAAATTGGGTACAACAGTAAGTGTGGAAAAGTAAGTGGTCCAGAATACAAACCCAAACTGAAAGTAAAGTACAATTGGAAAGGGAAAATAGAAACTGAAGGTAAAGCCGCAACATTAAGCCACCCACTGGATGTCCCACCTGAAGAGTGAGCACAGAAAACCTCCACATCTCCTTGGGTCTAGCTGTCCGCTCCGAGTACGTCTCGCCCAATGGTCCACATCCAGGCATTGTCCTGCTCCGCAAGCCTAAACCATGATCAGGGATGTCCGTCATCTACAACCAACACAATGTAGTTTGGGCATAGCCCGTGCATGGGTGAGTATAATATACACAGTATAGACCCAGAGACCCCCGAAGGTCTCCAAGAATCCACAAAGGATAATCAACAAAGGAAAGATACAATCATGAAGTAACATCTGACACTGCTTAGGTATATTCCCATACATATACCTAAGACATCAATTCCAGTTCGCTCTAACCTCCAAGCCCAAGTACAACCCAGTCTACATAGGAAATCACAACCCAGTCCGCACAGGAAAGAAAAACGTAATCCACACAGGATAGCACAACACAATCCCCAAAGGAAAGCAAAATAGGATTCATCTCACACAAGTATACTTCTTCGTATGACGATAGAGATGATCAGATAAATCCACTGATTCATCTAAGTCATTGGACCCACAAATGATCAATAGGTACTAACCCCCGCAATGACCCACAAAGGATCTGACCCACACAGTATCGATAGGTAACTAACCCCCCCCCCCCCCCCCAATGACCCACATAGGATCAGACCCACACAGGATCGATAGGTAACTAACCCCCGCAATGACCCACATAGGATCGAACCCACACAGGATCTGTAGGTGCTGGCCCACACAGGACCGCTGAGCGCTAACCCACACAGGATCTGACCCACACAAGATCGGTTGCACTGATCCACGTAGGATCGCTGAGTGTTGTAGTCGTCGCAGTCGAATCCACTGAGGATCTATGTACAGTCGTCGTCGTCGTCACAGTCGCTCCCAGCTCTAGGGTTCCCGCACACAGCAAGCTCGTTCGGGAGGTTCCGCTCCACGAGCTGAGGGACTGATACATCAAGTAACACAAAGTCCAGAGTTTATGTATCCAAAATTTCCATATCACCAACAGGAACTCAACGTCACAGACAGTGCATTAATCGGACACCATGTCTGGAAGTTATTGGCGTTTTCATCCCAGGGGCCAGGTTGGTTTTTAAGTCAAAACCAACCTGACCATACTCCAACTGCATCAAAACCTCGAGCGGAGTAATCCAAAAGGTTCGCCTCACTTAGATTAATCCCACAAAGTCGACATCATGTCAATCGGACGTCCAGAGCTCAAGTTATATGTGTTTCCGCTCCGAGGGCCCGGTTGGTTTCGTGTATGAACCAACCCGGCTGAACCTAAAGTTCTCCGAAACCCTAAGTGTGATATACCAAAATGACAGTCTCAATTCAATGATCTCATCGCAACTGAAGTTTTGTCGATCGAAGGATCTTAGCTCATGTTATGGGCAACAGACCGAAAGAGGTTCGGTATTAGGGGGTTCGGGCCCGGTCTGACCCGGCCCGATACCCCCAGGGTCGACCCGAACCGGGTCCGGGTCTAGCTAGATTGGGTGCGGCATGGCCCAGCCTGGGCACGGCCCACCCTGGCACGATGGTGCTGGCCGGGTGGCCAGGCGGCCAGCTCGGCCGTTACGGTCGAGCGAAGGGGCGGGGGGCACGCTGCCCCTGTGTGGAGAAACCACGACCCCATAATGGGGCCGCTCACGTCTGGCCAGCCGGGGGTTTCGGCCCCTGGTTCTTCCACCGTCTGCTCGGCCCGCTCCAATAGGTCGGCTTCTGCTGCCACGGGATCGGCAAGGCCCAGTCCCCCTGCTCCGCTGCTGGCGGCCCGAAACCGGCCGCCGGTTCCCCTGCTCTGCCATGGCCCGAAACCAGCCGCTGCCTTCGTCCGTCCGGCGCGGCGCGATGACGTCGCGCCCCTCCTCCGTGGCCCCTCTCTGGCCGTGGTGTCTTTAGGTTTTTCTGGCGTGGCCCAATGGTGTCGCGGCTTGGTTCAACTTTCAAATGCGCGGCGCGACGGCACCACGCATCCTTGCCGCTCGTCCCCGCACGGTGCGATGGCACCGGTCACTTCCCTTCAAACCGCAACCACAAATAATAATAAGGGAGGAGGGTCGGCCGTGTTTGTGCGGTCCAGCCCCCTCCCGTTAAAAGATATCAAGCGGTCCAAATGAACGAGGATAGATGATCAATAAATATCAAATAAAAACACATAAATCCCTACCTCAACGCTGTTGTCGAACGAGCATTCGTCGCATAATTAACCATCACAGAAGAAGGGGATCGTCGCGGAAGAAGAGGATCACCCTAGAAGGAACGTCGTTGGTGTTAGGTGATCTCCGAGGAAGGCATCTATCACCGTCGTCTGCCGTCGGAGGTCGGCGTTCTTCGTCGGCAGTGGTGCAGTCTTCACGTTCTTCGTCGAAGAACGAAGAATCCTCTCTTTTTCTCCCAAAGGCTTCCACAACCAGAATTCCAACAAAATAAAATAAGAACAACACTTATTTTATTAAGATAACCAAATCATTTTAAATTCAAAAGAAATGAACAATTAATTCAATGAATAAATTGTAAAGATTTAACCGCCCAATTTAATGATGTGTTTCTTAACCCAAATAAATGCATGGTTGACTTTATTAAAAAGGGGCGGTGCGGGTGCGTTACTTAGAGGGAAATAAATGGTGGGGCTCATGTGGGCCCCAAATCACAAGTATCCTACCATGTGTTTAGGATATTATGGGTCCCATCTTATCTGCTTAACTTAGGTGAAGCCTCTTTAAGTAGAATAAAATAAATTGTCACACCACTTTATTTTATTCTTTAACTTCACCCCAAAAATTAAAAACCACACCCGAGAAAAAGTAATTCTGGAAAATTTGTTTCTAAACAAATACCGAAGCTGCGATTCCAACGGTTCCCTCAAAGTTGGATTCTGAGCACCGGTTCAAAAGTTAGAAAAACCAGCTTGTTCGTTCACTGAACGTACCCGAGCTAAATTTCGGAAAAAGATTCTGGGCACACCGTGCCTCAGAATTAGGTTCCGTCAGAAACTGCGTTCTTGTAAAATTCCAAAGAAAATTAAGAAAAAAGTTTCCATGAATTTTATGGGTCCTTACATGTAAACAGTTTCTTCGTTACACATTAGACAATGTTGTGTCTAAGTTTAGGTCAAACCATTAGAAAAAAAACATAATATTATATTTTAGAATCTATTTTTTTATAAAATCATGGAATAAAGAGAGTGTATAGGTAGAGAAAGAAAATAAAATAAAGGAGTCTGAGAGAATACGTTCCCCCTAAATCAGGTAACTCCTTTTGATTTTTGCCAAAAGGATTCCATAAAAGACTTTATAGAAAAAGGGAAGAGTCAAGTATGAATAGAGGGATTTTGGGAATAATATTTTTTCAGATATTCACCAAAAATATTTTGTTTTATAGGTGTTAAAGAGAGGGATAGGGGGTGTCTATTTATAGGGAAGATTTAATGGGACTCTTGAAAATATTTTAAGAGAGAATTCCACTGAGGTTTCTCATGATGTGAGTTGATCCAATAATGATTGAAATTTGATAAAAATGATTATAAGGTCTAAATATGTCAATAAATGTTATTTTTGGCAGGTTTATAGGTTTTTTTTCTCTTTAAGGTTATGGTTTATTACCATATTAAGTTTAATTTAACCTTAATTGATGTAAATAATTTTTATCACTCTCACTAATATTTTTGGTCAAAAATTTACTGTATTATAAATTATAAATTATTATAATTCCAAATAAGGAATTAATTTTTCCAAATTCTTATCAAATAAGTACAAAAATTAATTTAAAAATAATCCCACTGATAGGATGACACTGCTGGTTTTTTATGTAAAAGAAAATCAAAAGTATGCTATGTTTTTATGTCCAATTTCAATTTGAAATCGGTTACAATTACTATAATTGCATTAACTAATACAAATATAATATATTTAAAATTTTAAATTAAAATAAAATATAATTTAACCTTATAAATAAATGAGATGAAAAAAATAAATATTAATTAAAATCTAGTATTTTTATCTATTCATTAAAAGTTGAACCCTTTCAGTAAAAAATAAAAAATTATCCTATCCTAATTTTTATGTTTCTATTTAAAAGCTGAATATAATTTTTAAATATAAAATCTATAGAAGTTCCAAAAATTAGATTTAAAATTGGCTCTCCATTAAAAGGCAGTAAAACTACCTTTATAAAAAAATTGTTTTTTATGCATAGAATTGAGTTTTTTGTCATCTTTTGTCTATCATAATCAATTGGATAAAGTTAAAAAAATATTTTATTGAATATATAAAACATATATTACATTAATATCACTTATTAATTATAATTAATTCAATTTATTAGGTTAAAAGAGATTTGTGACTATAAAAATAATATTATTTTCTTTTAAATTCAATTATTTTTCATATTCATTTCTAATTAGTTGGTGACATTGGAATTCATATTATATTTGTGTGAACCTTATATATTTAAACATTAGTAATCCATGTTAATAAAAACTAATTTTATATCAAGGTTATATCTTATTATTTTAAATAATAATATTTTAATGATATACTATTTTTCAGTAAAAATTGGTCATGCATATTATGGAAGCCATCATGGTAAGTCATTTTTGCGTATAACACAATCTAACCAAGGCTTTCCATGTATAGAAAGCTAAAATTTATGTTCTATTTAGTGAATGATTATCATGTTTTATTGTATAAAATAATAGTAACATTGTGCATTAATATAAAATAAGCTATTTTCAGTGTCATGTGAAATGAAAAATATCAAAAAATTAAATTCAATCGAAAAAATAATTCATAAAATCTCACGGTGTTATATTCTACCCACATAAAATAAATTTTACCCTCAAAATTCATCTACATTATCAAAGGATTAATATATAAGATTTTCATTAAAATAAACTCACATCATGAAATGGAATACTAAAACTTCCCTTAAAAAGGGAATGTTATCACCATACCGGTTACCTAAAGTAACATAGAATTGGATTTCCACATTGGAGAACATAAGTTTGGAGTGAAGACTAGACATAGAGGAAGAGATTAAATATTTAAAAAAAGTGGTTCAGATCATAAATAACAAATGGATCGATAATAAAAAAAAGTTGAGGGACTCAAATTCATAAATTTGTGATGACTTAAAGGTCATTGGTTCAACAAAAATTATGGTATCATGACAACAATATATTTTATCATTATCCTAATGTTGATTAATTATTTTATTTACTATTAATATAATGAAATATAAATACTTTATATATTTATATGAAATTAATTTCAATCTTTATTTGTTCTTTTATTTATTTCTAATTCATCCATTACTTCATGAAATGGATGTCTATAAATTAAATTGTATTCCTGAAGTAATAAAGGTAACTTTTATCATATCTTATGGACCATAAAATAATTAAAAGTATATTTAGTTTTCTCTTAATATTATAAAAAATCAATATGGTTAATACATTAATCTTTAAAGATAAAAAGTAACTCTACTAGTTAATCATAAATATTTATTCATTAAAAATAATTATATATTAACCAGGGAATCATGTAGGACAGTGGTCTATGTGAAACCCTTATCATATTTTGGTCATGGGTCCAAGAACTATGGATTTCATTACTTTATTGGTTGTCACCAGACAAACATGATGTTATTCTATAAAGCCATGATAATATAATTTTTAATAATAAATAATATCATCATCCTTGAAATATTTTTAATCACTAAAATACATTTTAACTAATGTTTTCAATACAAAATCAGTGCATCAATACATTCTCCAAATATTAACATAAACGTTTCATGAATGGTTAGCCTTATAAAACTTCATGATGATTAAAATCCAATACTTTATAAATAGAGTCATGAAATCATCTTATCATTGATCCCCCATATACCACAAAGTAACACTTGGTTGTCACATTCGAAACATGTGAATACCCTAGTGGTAAATTCTCTTGGAACATAGTAACAACATGATTTACCAAAAATACTTCTGGAAAATATACATTCTTCCTTATTCTATAGATTACTGGATATATTCCATAAATCCATGATGTTGAAAACTTCATCCATGATATCATAAACTACTTTTCATCTGGTCCTTAATTAATACTAAGGGAATAATTACCATCCATTTTACTTATTCATATCCCCCCATATTGTTATCCAAACAACATTATAATAAAATAAGAAAAATATTATGGGTTATCTTTCCCTTAATAGTGTGTTTTACATGGACACCACCTTTCCATTGTATTTCTTTTTTATTCCATCGAAAGCATTCAATGTGTACTTGTAAATCATTAGAAATAAACATAAAATGAACAATAATTATATATTTCACCTTTTATAAAACATACATTTTGAATCCTAATACTTAGAATCATTTATTATTCCAATTTAAACTTATGAAAATATCACGCATACCTCATCCTATTTCAAAATACCTCTTTCCTTTCACATTTCATATGTAGTATCTTAATTATCAACATTGTAACCATTACTAATACCACATTGTTATTCCTCTCTATGATATTTCCTTTTGCGATATTGAGTATCATAATTTACATTTATTATACACTTAAAAAAATTATCGTTTAATAATTCCTTAGGGAGGCCAATATTCTCATCCATTCCATTAACATAACTCTTCATTTTTACCCATCCATCACTTTCTTTGTATCCTTATTTACAAAAATAGAAACATAATATTTTTCCTATATGGTCTCTATTACCCTAACTTTCACTGAAATCCTTCATTCTCTTCCTTGGTGAGTCTGAGAGTTGGTTATTTAAAAAAATTATTATCGTTTTCCTTGAAAAATAATTAGAAATGATCACAAAATATTTCACTCCATTGATCATCACAATTAACTTATATTCATAAAATCATCAATCATATTCAACGTTAATCTAGTTCCTTCCAGTTCCCACCATTAACTAAAATTAGAAGCATAGTGTGAGAATTACTTATAATAGTATAAAACCACATAGTCCTGAGAAGAATTAATTTTGTGTTGTATAAATCATGAAACATTCCTTAATAAATGACACACTAGGTTCATCTATGGTTATTCATAGCCAATCATATTTAAATGATTCATGATGGTTCATGATGTGTTTTTGAATTCCAAAAGTGCATCCCCTAGGAGTGTCAAACGAGGTGTAAAGAAAGGCATGTTTTCGTGTACTAGATTACCCCGAGTCAGGCCCGGAACATATTGTCAGAGTTGTTACACCTTGGTATGTATATTATAGAGCCACATCCACTTTTAATATCCATACAATGATATATTTCTAGGAATCCACTAACTCTATCATTTACCAAAATTAAAGGAAATTTTTCAAAATATTACTCATGCTTATAATTATCCTTAAGGAAATCCCATGACATATAATTATAAATATACCTATAGGTATCACTAAAGTTTTCTCATCCTAGTTTCCAAAGGTTCAATAAAAATTTCCTTCGAAACCAAATATAGCAACGTAGTCTTAACATAAATGGATATTACACCATTTTAGATGAATATTCTATTCATTGCAATAATTCATACTTGAGGATGTAATAGTTTTGATTCTTTATAAATAAGGAAACAAAATATTCTATCTTGGTGAAAGATCTTCAGTATATCCCCTAAATATCTCCACCTTTAGTAATTCTACCTAAAACTTTTTTTCATTACCTAGGGAAAGGAAACATAAGAAGGTGTGAGATAAGATTATTAATAAGGGTAAAAAAATGAAATGTTCAAGAATAACATGAATAAAGGGTATGGATCTTGATCATAACATTTGATGATCATACCTTGTATATTAGAGATCATAATAATGACTGTAAATTAATAAGACATATATCATAATATAATTAAGATCATAAGTTATAAAATCACAACATAAGAATAAAAAATAGAATTATGGATGGTACATAAGTATATAAAATGATTTCTATAGTATCCAACGAATCACTACCAAGACCATATTTGTGGTATAGGTTTACTTATCATACCATCTTAGTAGTCATGGTTCATTCCCAAGGCCATATTATTAGAATGATTTGACTCCTAATACAATCTTGTTAGTCGTGATTCACTACCATAGTCATCTTAGTAGTCAAGGTTCATTACCAAGACCATATTATTCTATCTTGTGAAATATAAATCTTTTCCCAATGCTTTGGAGGTACATATATGTCCCACCTATCTCATAATGAAGTCATACATACATGTTCCACAAAATTATAAACCATCATATATTAACCTCGTAAATGAAATGGGTATCATAAATTTGTAAACATATCATAACCTATGGAAAAAGATACTAGTTTCATAATTATTTCATCTGAAGTATAACTTGTGAAATAGAAATGAATTTCATTAACATATAACCCATGAAAGAGAAATGAATTTCATTGACATATAACCCATGGAAGAGAAATAGGTTCTATAAAGACCATGGCATTAAGAATAACTCATTCAGAGAAAGTATATGAATATAACCTTTATATAATTTCTTATAAAGGCATGATTAACATCAAAATATGTCATCTTAGATGGAAAATATTTTTAAAATATCATTTAAAAATAGTTCTTGACTAAAATATATGTTATTATTTTAAAATTTATTTTAATACATAAACAATTTGAAAATAATTTTATTAGAATATACCTTGAAAAATTATAAATAATAATTGAAATAATTTTTGAAAACATTTTTCCTTGAAAACTTATAAAATAAGTTTCAAAACATTTCAAAACCTTTTTATTTGAAAATAATTGAAAAGAAAATAATGAATTATTTAAAATGTTTTGAAATCATTTTTAATTGAAAACACTTGAAAGGATCATAAAAATGTTTTGAAAATAATTTATTTTAAAATACTTTGAAAACTTATAAATAAGGCTTGAAAAATATTTCAATGAATTTTCCTTAAGAACAAATAAAATAGGGTTGAAACCATTGTGAAAACATTTTTCCTTGAAATTAACTTTTGAAAACATTTTATTCAAAATAAACCATTCAAAATTAAAAGTAATCTTCAATTAAATGATAGTGGTTAAATTTTTACATGTCGTATGAGGTAAAAAGAACATTCATTTTTTAAGGTACAAATGTTAGAAAATTGCCTTGTTTCGAAAGAGACAAGATAATTCCTTTAAAGATATCCGTAAAAGTAAAATTGGTTAAGAATATATTTTAATGATTAAATGATAATGGTGAAATATTCTTGGAGACCCATTTTAGAAAACATTATATTGAATGAACATCGATTTCTGACTAAAGAGAGGGTAAATTTGGGCTTTCTTAAAAAACCTTCTTAACTAGATTATATAACAAATAGTAAAATTAATGGTAATAATATATGAATAAATAATTAATATCTATAGGATAAAAAAATTCACGACTTTCCTTGAGGGATGGTCATAATATTTCATCAATGTATGCATAAACATTAGCAATCTTGAAAAATGGTGAGATTATCTAAATATACTATTATAACATGGTAACATAAGATCATAATCTCCATGTAAGGAAATAAAATTACATGAAACTTAAAAGAATCACTAAAATAATGAATTTAATGGTATAACATGTAAAATTTAATTATATACACCTCAAAATAGAATTTATGTTCATAACAAAACATGAGTCTCAAAGGAGGAAAATTGAGATAAACCTCTTTCACCGATTTGGTAACATTTGAAACTTCAACCTCATGAAATAATGATAAAAAATGGAACATTGGATACACATAAATATAATAATAATATACATATAATATAATCATGGTAATTATAGACACCACACAAAATAAATATTGGAAAACATAGAGTGTATCTCACAGAAAAAACTTTTAGATGAAACTCATTACCTTGGGTCTTAACTCACTTAGTAATGACAAAAACATCCTATATAATAAATATAAATCTATTAAAGAACCTTATTCCTTCTTATTATATCATACAAGGTTTTATTATGTCTTTATATGACCCACTTTTTAACAATTCTATGTTAAGGTTTCACTTCAGGTAATATTCACTTTGTTCTTCACATGTGTCTTAATTTGTTATATATTTGGTCCTTATAATTGAAGAATGATTTCCAAAATGTCAAAATTTATTTAAATATAACATATATTAATTGTATTTTTATTTTAATAATTCTTATAATATATAATTATGAAACAGAATATACCATTCTTGGAAACGGTGGGTCGTAAGTATGCATGAACACTATTTCTATTTAATTATCATGTTGAAAGAAAGAAAGTAAATGACATACATTTATATGTATATATATTATTAATATATATTTATTATGTCATATATTTTATATATATTCACTAAATAAATCCTTAATATATTCCATGTAGTGTATGAACGAATCACGTCGCTTTGAGGGGGTGGTAGTCAACACTTCCACAAACGCAATTATCATATTAACACGAAATGGAATGTATAAAGATATTATTTGGAAAATAATTACTGAATATTAAATACATAATAAATATAACAAATAAAATATATAAACATAGTGCACATCATAATTTCCACCTTGATATGTGGTAAAGGAAAAATGACCAATCATCGTTTTGTGAGGCGATAGTTCATTGTACACATAAACAATATGTTTGTTACCCATTAGATTGTGGTGTGTGTAAGTTTAGGTAAAAATCATAGAATAAAAAAGTCCTAATATATTTATGATACTGTTTTTTATATATAATCATTGAAAAAATTAATTTTAGGGGGTGGATAATGAAATAAAACAAAGGATCTTGAGAGAAGATGTTACCTATTAATCACGTAACTCCTTTTGGTTTGTGAAAAATGATTTCTTGAACAATTTTATGAACAAATGGGGGATTAAATGAGTAATTTATATATTTTTGTGAGTTTATTATTAAGATATTTTCTAATCCGAAGTTTTTTTAATAACTATGAAGAAGAGGGAGAGATGGTGGCCTTTTATAGGGAAGGAGGAGTGCCACTATGGTAAATATTTGAAGATAGAATTGCACCAACATTTTTCATATTTAAATTGCATAAATTATTTAAACAAAGTAGATAAAAGTTATTATAGGATAAATATATTTCTAAAAAATGGATTTTTGACTTGTTTATAAGTCGTTTTGGGCATTATGGTTATGGTTTAGTCGCTTATTAAGCTTAATTTAACCTTAATCAATGTAATTAATTTTAATCAATATCACAAATATATATTTACAAAAAAAATTGAAATTATAATATATTATAAATTATTTTAATTCAAATTATGGAATCCATTTTACCATATTCAAATCATAGAAGTGGTGGAATGTAATTTAATGGTAATCTCGTTGACAAGACGACATTGTGGATTTTTAAAGTAAAAAAAAGATTATAAGTTTGTTGAGTATTTATATCCAATTTCATTATAAAATTTGTTAAAATGGCCTAAATTTGATAAATTTATAAAAATATAATACAATTAAACTTTTAAACTAAATTATAATATAATTTAACTTTATAAATAAATTATATAAACATGTAGTTTGGAATTAAAATCCAATATTTTTAACTGTTAATTAAAAAATGAATCCTTACAGAAAAATACCAAAAATGTATCCTAACCTAATTTTTTTTCAAATATGATGTTCATTTTTATATATTATCTCTATAAAAGTTCCAAAATATTTATTTAAAATTGATTCTCCTTTAAAAAGTAGTAAACTACCTAAAAATATGTTTTTATGCATAAAATTGTGATTGTTCTTGTATTATTTTTATCAAATCTATTGGATGAATATAAAAAATATATTATTAAACATATAAAATATATATTACATTAATATCACTAAATGATTTTAATTTATTTTATTTATTAAGTTAAGAAAGCTTTGTGAATGTAAAAATAATAATATTTTCCTTTAAATTAAATCAGTTTCCATATTAATTTCTCAATAATTAGTAACCTATAAATTTATCTTATATTTGTGTAAACAATATATTTTAATAAATTAGTTACTATAATTCATAACCACAAATTTAACTACTAGGATATATCTTATTATTTAAAATAATAAAATTTTAATTGTATACAATTGTTCAGTAAAAATCGGCCATGCGTGTTATGCAAGCCATCGAGAAAAGTTATTATTGTGTGTAACACAATATAATATTGGAGTTATGTGTATAGAAAGATAAAATTTATGTTTCATGTAGTTCACTATTAACTTGTTTTTTGGTATAATGCAATCTAAACAACCTGTTTTAATATAAAATAAACTAGTTCCATTGTTGTGAGAAATGAAAAATATCAATGAGATTAAATTACATCAAATATAATAATCCACAAAATCTATGAGTTTTATAGAGTCACTACTATATGTTTTCCTTTTTATTTTTTATTTTTGATACTTTCATTTAATTTCATGACATACACATGTGTTATGGTATTCTTTATTTCCTATTATGTTATGAACTTTTGGCGTTTATTTATTTATTCTCTTGATATATTTTATATAATTATCGTAATTTCTAATTTAAGTGTTTTATTACCTCAATGTTATTTACTGACTTGGCGGTTACTGGAGGTGATACTCAAGGTTCATTTTTTCTCTACACTACTAATCCAATTTGGGTACCAATAATGGGGGTTCATGAAAAAGTTACTTTTATATATACATAGAGGTTATCTAAAAATGTGGAGTGTAATTTTGGTAAAGGCAGTGAAAATTAAAGAGTAAATATGGGAATATGTAAAAATTTTCAATCCAATTGACTGGAAATATGGAAAATTATTGGAGACACTAAGAAATATAAAAATCATTTTATAAATAAGTAAGAGTCGTCCAGATATTACATACTAAACATTATCAAAGGAATAAAATATGAAAAATTGATTATATTTAATATTTAAGAGTCTTCCAATAATGAATTATAGAAATGCATCTTGGGGAAAATTTCCAATATGATACATAATATTTTTTTCAAGAATACATAGGATATATTCCAGAGAATGTTGAAATTTTTCAAAGGCAAAAACCGTACATAAGTATTAGACTAGAATTGTGATATGTATGTATTTTCACTATATATAAGGATTTTAATTTTATTAAAATATAAAATTTTTGGGAATTATAGAATAATAAATCTTCATATATAAATAAACTTTGAGAAAATATAATTTATTTAGTGATTCAGATATATATGCTGCTCAAGTTGATATTCAATGAATTAAACATCCCAATTATTTAAAGGGGTTTTGATTCAAGATGAGAAGATGATATTTATTCCACGAAATAAGAGAACACATTGTTAGTATATTTATGAATTAAAGTATATTCAAATATTGGTTATATATTTACAGATAAAACCATTCCATGAGTATGATTATATGTCATAGTGAGCTTTGGATTGATATTCACTGGTTATTTTCAATTCATGAAATGGGATTCCACATTACAACTATAATAATTATGAGAAAAGTGATAATCCTTTCACACACAAAAACAATATGTTGTTTCATGATATTTTATTCTTGGTATCATCAGTATATGGTGATTATATACTTGGAGATGTTTTGGATAAAAATAATTCATGGGCATTATCTGAGATATGGAAATTTGATGATAAAGTTCTAGTCTTTGTTATTAAATATTTAATGATTGAGAATTGATGATAACATCACACTATCACTGATAATGTTATTTTGTTTTATTAAAATATTGAAATATACTCAAGTTATTTTTAATATAAAAATACAAATAAATAATTAGACAAGTATATGAATTGATAAAATGATCCAATAATCTTATATATTTTTATCTGATAAATAATACGTGAAGAAAATAATAGCATGAGTATCAATGAGAGATCATGAGATGATATTTAGTAAGATAAGAACCTATTAATTAAACAAAAATAGGACTAGTAATAAATACTATCCCTATAATATCTCCATATCATAGAGTATTATTAAGGAGAAATAAGAGAAGTGTTTAGAATAAGTTTGACACAACTGTTGATATTTGTAAGAACTTGGAGAAGTTACAAGCATGAAAAAATCCATACCTAATTGTATATTTATATAATAGGTATAATAAGTAATAAAAAGATCCAAATTTATTTATCACTGTATATCATTCAATGGTAGCTGAATTATTTTGAGATAGAGTTTTACTAGAGGTGGAGAGACTAATATGCATGTCCTTATATCTAATTATCACATAGTTTTTGTATCCTCTCAATGAGGAAAAATTTATTATTATAATGATATGGTAATATTTGAAGAATAGGGAATAAAGTTTTCAGTATATCTTTTTTTAGGACCATTAAAGGCATGATACTAGGATTATAATACATTCCTAACCATTTGGGAAGTTTATGACCACTGAGTGCCACAATAATGAACCTACTAGGAGACAGTGAATATATTAGGGATGTATATTTTTACTAGCCTAAGTTTTGATCTGAAGTAAATTAAATAGTTAATTTATTTAATCAAAAATAATATTTCATTATCCCTTTGTAATCACTTTTAAACACTAGTGATATATCTGTGTATCAGACTCAACCCGAACACAGTAAGAAGTATATTCCCACATTGGATCTGAACCTTATAAAAACCATACATTTTATTGTATTTTTCTTATTTTATACATGTCATATTTTCCGGAGTGTCGTTTTATCATTAACATATCCATACATATTGATATATATATATATATATATATATATGTGTGTGTGTGTGTGTGTGTGTGTTTGAACATCAATACTATATAATCAAAATTGAAAAACATAATTTCGTAAAATAGGTTACACTGATTTACCCCCACCCTACCTCTCAGTGTAACAAAATGATCGACTGTGCACTTTAATTGGTATGATGGATGATCTAGGTTTCATTATATTGGATCAATTATATTTACAATTATTTTTATTAGATATATTTTTTTTAATTTTAATATGATTCATAATTTTCTCATATAGAAAATATCATTTCAATCACTGTTAGTATCAATATGAAGGTTTCAGTGAAAAACTTAAAGAACAGACATAAAAAAAGAGTAAAAAAATTATAGAAAATTTATAATATTAAAAATGGTACACCACTAAATTATGTGAGTCAAAATATTAGTTCATATTATAAATCTATTATGAATCCTCATCTTAAATAATCTGGTTTAAAAAGTAAAGAGGTTGGATCTACTAAATTAGTGGAAACCCTCTATTACACAGTTAATGATTACATAAATAAGGGTCATAGTGAAATTTTCACTCATATATTTGATTTTATCCTGGAACTAGATTTTGAAAACACATATTTGGTATTATATAGAAGAGGTATTCAAATACAATTAGTATCATGGTTATAGAAGTACAAACCTCTCTCCAAAGAAGTGAAATCCAATAGTTAATCCATAATGAATAGTAAAATCTTTACTATAGATAAATATCCATTCAGATTTAAAATTTATGGGATGGTAATATTAATAAATTATTAGAATATAATATCCATATTTAGAATACACTCATTAAGTTTTTATTAATGTCAATTATTCTTATTCAAGTTCAAATCCAAAAGAATTAAGGATCATGGAAATTATTTACAAGAAAGTATGAATACAGAGGAGGATAAAATTTATATTGTCAAAATTAAATATACAAAAATATTGGAATATTTTTTGGATGAGAATATTTTCTTAAAAGTGATGTTTTTCTTTGAATGATAAACTGAGAAATTGGGAATCAAAATTTAAATCTTATCAAACTAATAAGGATAAATGATCTTACTTGAGAGTTCTGATAAGATAATTTGTTTGAAAAAGGACTCATATTTATGTTAAAATTTTCATTATATCATCTATTTTTATATACACTGAAAGTTCATGGAATAATTTAATCCTTAACTCAAAAAAAGGATAAATTTAGTATTTTTGTTTCAATGTCTAGTGGAGATTTCAAAATTAATTTTGAATAATTATGTGTTAAAAAGAAAATAAGTCCCAAAATATATCAATGGTGGATGTAATAATTCCTAATAAAAGAACCACACCAAAAGATCTTAAAGAATGGTGTTTCTACTCATAAATAGCATGAAGTACAAGGTTGTAATATTGAGAACAAAGGCTATAGAACAAGATTTACTATCCATTATTGGATTTATTAGAGGTTTGGGCGCAAGGAAATTAAGTGTTGGCATAACATGTCAACTCATGAAGATAATAAAATACCTACATCTAGGGGGAGAAAGGATAAGAAGATGTAAAAAACTTATAAAATGGGAATTCTATTAACTTAAAATAGATTTTATAGTTTATAAATTGTCTATGAAAAATTAAACAAGACTACTCATCATGATTTTGATCACTGGTTAAAAATAACAATAATTATTCACATGTTTTTTAAGAAAGAAGACCATATAATTTTAGTAAGAAGAAAAAAAGATTATGTGATGAGTCTTTATTGGGGTGTAAGTAAGTGAAGAATTGTTTTAAACATGACACACCTAATATGAACTCAGAGAAGGAGGATACATAATAGAATATATTTTTCTATCATGGAATAAAAGGAAACAACATATATCATTGTAAAAAATTTCTGATTATTAATGATAAAATAACCGAGGAAGAATAAATAAGATAATAAATCCAAGAAGTAAATAGATGTAATGGTTGATTTGAAGACATATATGATGATGAATTTAAATTTCATGATATTTTTTTAAAATTTGATAACACAAGAATTTATGAGGATATATATAGAATGTGAAAACAATATGGTCACACTCCTACAAAATTCATGACAATTCTGCCAAAATAACAGCTGATGTAAAAAAATTAATCTAATGCACCGCTGAATTTATGTAGAAATATTGAACATATATATAATAATGTATGGTATTTTATATCTATTGTGAAAAGGGTATTTGAATAAATTATGAATGTTATAGGTAACAATAAGACCATTTTTCTCAAGGAGGTTAATGTATTAGAGTTCAAATAAGGAGAGATAATTAAGAGTTATCAACAAGATAGAACTTAACATAAAAGGGGTTCCAAGTTTATAAATAAATATCACCCAAATTTATCTTATTAAGAGGTAAATGACTAACCCACCTTATTCAAATATTTGGTTTGTTTTGTTCTTTTTATATAGGTCGGGAATTTAAGGTGGTGTATAAAATAGGATAATTGAATATTGTGATATCCCTACAATATAGTGATCCATTCATCATAGATTTCTTGATGACCCATTATAATGTTCCATTTTTTTTCATAAGAATATTCTTGGGGTTCATTTTGAAAAAAATAATACATGATTAATAATTATGGTCTATATCCCTTAAAGGTTATTTGAGTAGATAAGTATTAAAAATATCATTATTTCATGTGAATTTATACTTATTTTGAATGTGTTTTAATTTTCTATTAATGATATCTATTGATAAAATTATCCAATACTTTTATAAAAATATTGATTTATGTTAATTAGGGGTATAGATTGATTGTTTAATAATAAGAGAAAAATAGTCTTTAAGGGGTAGATACAATCTTACACTTGAAATTTTTTAATGTGTTTGTTGAATATAAGTTCATGTGGATATTTATAAAAATTACAGAATAGATCCCAGTTAGTGATATCTATGATTAGTATCAAATATTAATGATTTTATGGATATCTTTGATTTATAGTTTAATAACACTTGTTTTATAAACTAAGCTAGCTCAATTATACTTTGGTTTGACTAATTGATGGCTTATTACTATGTAAAATGTGATACACCCCATCTCTCAAAGGGATATTTTTTCTAAGGAGTAGAAGATGATATTTTAGGAAATTATTAGATGTGTATTCCTTTATCATAAACTTATATATTTGTATTTATTTTCAATAATGGAGAGTGAATAGGATAAATATTAAAGACATATTTATTGAAAAGATGTTATGTATTTATGGGTATTGAAAACAAATCCAAATGTGTATATTTAGGAAACCAATTAGTTGTGATGAATATATTATTTATCATTAAGTATGAAATTATTTGTAAGTAAATGATTAAGGTTCCAATAAATGAGGAAGTTAAAAAATACCATGATTGATGATAATTATCTTGGAAATTGGAATCTTAAAGATAGATATACTTACCCTCATAGTGAAAAAGGTATGTTGTTGTTGCTTTGAGTAATTGGAAAAAAACAATCAATGCATATGCCTATTAACGGGATAAGATTTTACATGTTATGATTTTAGAGTTAATCTTAGTGAAAATCAAATATATGTGTTATTGGATGATTATAATTCATTCTCAATAAAATATTTATAAATTTTTGGAAGTTGGATAATAAACAACACCACAGACTATTATTAAAGAAGAAAACATAAGATATAATTTCTATAGAATAATGAAATTGGGTGGGAAGAAAAAGTTATATATAATAGAAATAATACATTATTGGATTATTATGAATTATTGAACTTAACTTTAACGAATAATACTTCCAATATGATCAGATAAAGAATATTAAGAGTGAAACTAAATCTGAAAAGAAATAATTGGTCTTGGGAATTCCCAAGAAGAAAATATATATGTTATAAATTACTTTTGGATTTTTATTGAATATTTTTTAGATGGTTTGATAAATTATTAAATACTTTAATGTTTTGTTCAAGTAATATAGATACCTTGAATATGAATGAAAATTACCTTAGAATACTTGAAAAGGTTTTGAGCTTACTTTAATAATTATTGAATTCTAAGTTCAAGGTTGGAATTTTAAAAGGGCAATGACATTTAATGGTCACCATAGTCAATACATAAAATTTTCATTGATGCATATATAAAGGTAATATGAAATATATAGACTAATTTTTCTAAAAATGAAGCGAATTTGTAAGAGTAAAAAATGGGAATGTATAGAATTAGTTTTGGAAGACGATTGGAAATAGTTAAATGATTTGAAGTCACTAATATATGTAAATGTAATTTTATGAATATATAAGAGTTTTTTAGATTTTAAACACTAAAATTTATAAAAGTAATAGCATCTATAAAAGTAATTCTATAGATTAGATATGACTTTTTCCATTGTATATAGTATAATTGTATCAAAGGTAAAACCCCATTGTGGTATATAATATTTATTAAGGGATAATTAATATATTTTCTAGAGAAAGTGGAATATTATTGAAGGTAAAACCCCTTATAAATGTTATTTACTATGAATCTAATATATATGTATTTTCAAAATATATAAGTATTTATTATTTTTAAAAATAAGATATTATAGTAAATTTTAGAATATGATGTCTCTAGTCAATACAACACTTTGGAAAAATATAATATATTTATTTGTTCAAAGTCAAAGGATATTAATATTGTTATTTAATGAATTAAAGATCAAAACAATTCAAATTTATTTTTTTTCTTGTTGAGAAAACAATCACAATTCCATGAAGACAAAGAATATTTCATAAGGATATATAATAATGAAATACTAGTTGATTTTGGTTCTGTATTTTGAGAGGATGTTATGTCTTGAGAATAAATTCATTTTATAGAGAGTTGTGTAATGATAATCAAAGGTTGTTATCATGTTATTAATTGAGATTTAATTTCATGGTTTTCTTAATAAATATATAAATAATAATCCACTAAAACCTTTAAATATGTGTTACATCGTGAATTGTTTTTCTTTTTATCATCCATACATAGATATTTAATAGTTCAATATTTTTTTGAGAACATGAATTCATGGGGATTATGGAAAATATGGATTGCTAAAGATAAATATCCAGTCATTGTTGTTGATTATTTAAAGATTTGGAATTGAGTTGAATATCAGACTTCCCCTACATAAAGGATATTTCCTTATATGAATTTGGAAACATAAACAAATGATTTTGAATGTAAAAATACAATAGAAGAAAGAGATTAGTAATTGAATGGAGAACTGGATGCTATATTCAAAGAAATTTATATGTATCAATGAATGTGTGATGAAATAAATACTGTAAGTATAAAATAGAGGGAATCCAAACAATTTATAGAGTATAATAACATATTAATTTATGAAGAAAAAAATAAGAATGAGGCTTAATTCTACCGATATGATTTCTTCAAATCATAGGAGATTATTTAAGGGAAATAAGTTAAGCATTGAGAAGAATTTTTACAATGTTGTTTATGTGTAGAGCCACTTGAAGAAGTGAGAAGTAAGAAAACATTCCTCCCCAATGATATCTTTATATCATAAGAAGAATAAGTGTGAATATATATGACATCAATGTAGCACAACCATTCATTTGGTGGCATCAAAGTCCTTTAGGATAAAGTTTAAATGGAACTAAATATATAGGAATGCATGTTGTTTTAACTATATATATCATGGTTTTCAAATACTATCACTGATAAAGAACATATTATTACTTTGATTTAGATACATACATATATATATGGTAAGATATTTCTTAGTAGTTAATTATGTGTTACTACTAAAGACTTGTAGCACCCTCTGATTCCAAAATTCAATTCCCATTTAAATAAATAACTATATTGAATAGATTGCTACACATGAAACACTAATCTAATCAAAAAATTTGATAGTCTAATAAAATTATTAAATATAACTATTATAATATTTCCATATAATCAGTGGGTATTGATAATAGTAACAACATTATAAAAAAAATTTAAAAAGGGATAAAAATGGTTATTTTATCATCAATCATACTCTCTTTTTGTTGACAATGTTTTTTAATTATTATATTAAAAATAATATACATTACTTTTATAATTTCAATTTGATAAAAATTTCATCATTTTTGGATTAAAAAAATCCCAATTATTTGAATGTTATTTATTATATTTTTATGAAATAATTTATTTTTAAATGAATAGTGAAAAATATAGTTTATATATATATACTCTAACTTTTCTGATATTATTAAAAAAATAAGAATGACTTTAAAACATATATATCAATTTTAATGACCAAAAAGGTATTTATGTAGTAAAATTACTAATTTTAAAATACTATTTTGAGTTATGAAAACTCAAGTATAGTATTTTGAAACTGAAGTAATATTTATTTCAATAAAAACTCTTTTAATCTTTTTATTTTATCTAAGTATAAAAATGTTGGAATTCAGTGTTTTAATTCTTGTAAATATAAATAAATAATATTTGGTAATTAGTAAACAAATTAATTTTATGTAAATCAATGATGTTGATAATTTCATTGTAAACATAATTTTTATGCTTTGAAGTGTACTTTTTTTAAAAATGGGCCTTTACAAATAATGTGATGTAATATTAAAATTAATTTTATCACAATTAAAAATTTTATTTTAAATAACCTGTTTAATATTTTTAATCATTTTTTCTAAATTATATATTGAGGACCATTTTAATATTATGAATTAAAAGTAAATTAAATTGGTAAAAATTTATTACCAGAGTTAAAAAACTAAAATTGGTAAAAGTGAAAAATCTAAGAGTAAAATACCTAAAAAATGTGTAAAAAATTATGTTTGAGGTTTTATAAGAATTATCCTTTTACTTTCCCTAATATTTTCCATTATTGTATCCACTAAAACCATTAACAGTGACTTTTCAAGTTATTTTATTACAAAGTGTTATTCCCTTCACTTATTTTTGGATATCACTTCCACCACTCTATGAAAAACATATTCCATATAATTAATCATAAACCTATAACCATTTAACTTCACCTAGAAGCCTATTCAATATATCTAATCATTTTTTCAAATTAGTTTTCTTAATTTCATTATTTCTAAGAAGCACATCATGAAATAGTTTAAATCCATTATTTAGGTATTATTCTCTCTATAATATATTTATTTTCCTATATTAATCCTCTAAACATTTATTACCCATTAAACCATGATTATTTCAATATAATTTATATGTCTATATTTTTTTTATGTTTATGTAATAAACATTATTCACCTTTTCACTTTTCCTGTAGAAAAATAAAAATGTCATTTGAGTGTACGTGCAAACTACCACCTCCATGAAGAAACATGTATTTTTTTCATGACCAACTTGAATGTATAATTAATAAATGTTATTTAATATAATTATATTATATTTAAATAAATATTAATATTCTAAAAATATAGATCTTTTTGTTCCTACCTCTTGTTCTATGGAAAATGATTATGTAGTCTATGTGTATGTGCATACTAAAACATCCACTTAGAGACATATTTTTTTAATCAAAACCAAAATTAGATTATTCTAATAAAATATTTTATAAATAAAAATGAAATAAATATCATTATTAAGGTTCTATATGAATTAAATTTATATTTTACTTTTTAATTATATAACATCATTCAGTAATTAAAATTTATCTAAACAAGATCATCATTGATTTATTCATCATGAATCATAACTAAAATAAATATAAAATGTAATTGAGACATTATAAATAATTTTAAAACATCTATTTAAGTATCATTAATTGTTTTGTAATTATAAATTGTGTATCAAAAGAATAATGATTAACATTGACATAACAAAATCATATAAATCAAACCAAATTACAAATATTAAGTAATGAAAATAGACTATAACTAACTAATGAGTGTTCAATAAATTATTATAAATAGATAGGAAAAGGGTTATATTTAATAATAATGTTATTAATTAGTTTTTTAATGTGGTTATATTTATTTTTCATGTCGTAAAAGTACTTTTGTTGCATCTAAGAAGAAAGGTAATTATTTTCATCTCAATTTCCACTCATTGAGGTATGTTTTCTAGTTAATAACATATTCTTATTGTATATGGTGTACCAAATTCACCATTGGAATATATTTTAATTGATAATTTTTACCTTATGTAATTTAAAATTATTTTCATGAATCCATCCTCCCAATACTTTTTGTTCAAGTGTTATTAAATCTATATTATTTTCTAACTAAATTTCCATTCATTGAGTTATAATGACTATTATTATGTTTTGTACTTATAATTTGGGTATAATATACATTATGATTGAATTTCATTTTACCAAAAAATTATTTCTTATGGATTTACATTTTCTTATAATGAAGTCCTTTTTATTGATGTTTATTATGATTCCATGAATGTACTCCCAAATATTGTGAAAATAATGCATTATTTACATACAATCTATGAAATTAACCTAAGAGACTTGATTTTAACCATTAATAATTACGACATTAATAAAAAATATTGAATCACATATATTCAAAGGAACTATTAGGATTAGATTATTAGAGAGTTAGAAAACACTTTTAACTAAAAAATATCATGTCATTATCATCAAATCAACATTATTACGCTATATAAGAAACTACTTAGTCCATAATAAGATTTAAAAATCTCCCTTAAAATTTCCCACATGTACTGAAAATAAAATAAATAATATGGAAAGGAACAAATTATAATAAGATAATTCCAAATAACTGATCACATGATCTTAAAAAAATTGTTTTTAGAAATATATCAAAAGATATCAAGGCATGAACCAGTAATAAATAACATGGGAAGAAGAAAATGATAATAAAATAATTCCATATAAAAAATCACATATGATTGAAAAAAATCCATGGCTAACAATATAAATAAACACATGAAAAAAAATAAAATTATTGGTGATGGAATTTATAATATTTCATATCTTTTATCATCAGAAATATACCCAAGACATTATTATCTCCATAAATTGTGTAGACAATAATGTTTTCTTATTGTCAAGGTTTCAACCAAGACATAAGGCATTAATTGGGTAGACATACACCAAATACCCAAACCATTTTTCTCATGAGACCAACTGATACATCAAGGGGATATATAATATTAGACTCCATCCATATCTTATTTAAGTCCAATTTATTCATGATATTAATTATATGAATATAATTACAATTCATAATCAACTTGTCATAGGAATCAATAAAAATCCATCTTGATATACAAGCATACATAATTTTAGTAGTTTTCCCTATGATAAAAATGATAATATGATCATAACCCATATTGAGAAATAAGGTGCATTTTTAAACATTATATGATCAACTTTTCAGATCAATCGATAAACATCTATATAAGAATGAAAAATATAATAATTTTCAATAGTTCCCCAGTTAATAAATGGAGTACCTTTCTATATAATTATCACTAAAATCAAAACTATATAGAGAAATGTGTATATAGTTAATTTAATATTTTTTTCAATCAATTGACATATAGAATCTAGGTGAACACTCTTCAATCTAAGGAAGTAAATGTATAGTATTCACAAGGAATAGAATTGGAAGAAAAATCATACCTATAATAGTGGATGATTCAAAATTAAAAATGTTGAAATGGATTTTTTACTTAATGGAAAATAATGTTACAGAATTTATCCATAAATAAAATTTGGATGGTATCATTTAAGGAATTTCCTTCATCAAGCATAATATATTTCATAGTGTAATGACATAGATGAAAAAAACTATGAGATTTAGAAAAATCACTTTATAAATATGAAATATCCTTCATATTTTGAAAAAACATTATCTTATAAAACTAATAGAGAAAAATTTTCTTTGAAAAACCATGAATGTGTAGAGATTAAGTTTTATAGAAAATAAAAAATATGATAAAATTATTGGTTAATGTGATAATGCTTCAAAAATATTCTTTTCAAAATTTAATAAGAACAGACAATACAAAAAACATTAATAGATTATTTAAAAATGTTTAATAAGTACAGTTAGTATAAAATGGCCTAAATAAATTATTTATGTATAGATATGGAAATTCACAATATCATACAATGAATATAGACATGGAAAAACAGATGATATCATCCAAAAAGAAATGTAGGTTGAATTTCTGTAAAATGGGTAAATAATGAGCCAAGGGATGAAAGTATAAATGGTGAAAACAAGTAAAATGAAAATAATAACTAAATGAGAATAAAATTATAGTGGTATTATATAGAATTCTATTAAAAATACATAGATTTATTATGATTCAAAATCCATCTCTGTTTGAAAATAAGATTCATGAAAAAATAATCACATTATTAGTAACATAAGAATCAAAAAAGATTGACTGGGAGATCATTAAAAACACATTAAATGGAATATATTTTCATATATTAAATTAATATGGTATTTATTGCTTCATAAAAAATAAATATTCAACATAGTTGAAAATGAGTCAAAGAAACCCTTAAAATCATTGAAACATTTGAGTCAAAACCTGTTAAAGGATATGATTTCAAAATGAAAAATTAAATAATATGATTAATGAAGGTGTCATGATAGAAAAATATATTAATGGGAAATTAGATACACTATTCCAAATAAAAAATTGTTTATAATAAAGAATATGTCTCAAGGGGTGAACATTAGGGACAAGAAACTCTTAAATTAATTCTTTAATTGTACCTAGGAAATTGAATATCATGTATAAAATATAATTATCTTAATCACCTATTTTAAAACCTTTTTTAATATATAAAATTTTATATAACTAATTTATAATTATTATCTACTTTTATATTGGTTAGTTTTTATTTACTTTCAAAATAGTGTGTGAGTGAACTTGGTCATTTTGAACTAGTTTTGTAATAGTAGTGGTGTTCTTCATTATTCTCAGAAATTACATAATTCATAAAGAATAAGAGTTACTTTAATTGTTGATTTATAATTATTTATAATGTTATATATTCATTCTATGAAAAAATTCATGATCCTTAAAGTTGAAATCGTCTATGAGAATGTTTCAGTGATTTCGAACAAATGTCCTTTGGCATCTTAATTAATGAATTAACAATTAATGTTACAATTATATAACAAAAAAATATTTATTTACTTATTTTTAAAATGTTTTATTATTAATTATGATCTCATAGAAATATGTTATATTATTTTATATCATTTTTTTGTAGGAAATTAGCCTGACCCTAACATGAACATATGATAATTAGTGGACGCTTATGATTAATAATGTAGATTATTTTGGAATAATATCATTATTAAAAAATAATAATGAATTCATTTTTATAATTTTATTTATGTTAATAATATTTTCATTGGATTTAATATATAATAAAAATAATATATAAAAAATTAGATATGTTACTTCATGGAGGCAGCAGTTCTCACAACGTACGGTTAATGTTTTAATTTCATATATATTAAGAGGATAATAAATTAGATTATAATTTTTATATTAATAATAATATTTATATTATATATATATTTTTAATCTTCAATTTCACCCATATAACCAGTTAATATAGTAGTTGGTGAAAAATAGAATGTGTCGCTTCATGGAGGTTGTAGTCTGCACAATACAAGAATCATGATTTTGATATTCTTTATAGAAAATGGGAAAGGTGGCTATTAGTTATTCCATTATAATAATAAAACTAATTATATAAAAAATAATAATGTAAAACATATTTTAATAATAAAATTGTATTTTGGAAACCAATGAAGGAAAGGAAAAAAGTTACGAAAAAAATATTAACATGGAGGATTTGGGTATCCCATTGGAAAATTCCATTAAAATAGATGTCTTAATAAAATATCTTATATCTAAGGGCTCATATAAAATGAGTAGGATTAAATGAAAAGTAATAAGGTAAAATTTTCAGGATTAAGAATGATTTTTTGGGTGCTACTGGAGTTGTGATGAGAGGCCTATTTTTTAAGTTGTGAGAATGGAATTTTTAAAAATAATTCAACTTAATATAAAGAAAGTACATGTTTCACATCTCCAGAAGACTCCAAAATGTAAAATCATGGTTTGGGGTATGATATAATGTCTATAATCCCACAAATATACATTTTTAAACATGTTTTAAAAATTTTATCAAATATTTTTTTAATATTTTTTAAGTCCTTTACTCTTATAACGTTTTAAATTTACCATTTTTTTGTTTTAATGTGGTAACTATTTTTTTACCTATGTAAATAATTTTTATGCCTAAAAATAAAATTCAAGATATTAAATATTTTGGACTTAATAATTCCAAAAATGAAATCCATAATATTAGAGTAAATTTTATTGTGTAAGAAGGCATAATTTTAACATTTTCACATATAACATGTAAAAACTCGTTTTAAGAAAAAGTATACTTTTAAGCAAAAAATTAATGTGTACGGTAAAATTATTAATGGATTTTATTTTAAAGATATTAATTATATTATTATAAAAAAATGTATGTTCATTTAAAATAAACAAAATTACTATTTTTTCTAAAAAAAATTAATTAAATATTACTAAAAATTGTTTTTATATGAAAATATTACATAAGTCCTTAAATTGTATTCATAGGTATCCTAAGTTAAAAATATTATTTTTAAAATATATAGTTTTAAATATTAAATAAATATTTTTTCAATCAAAATGTTTTGTTCACTTATAAGTATCTTTTATATAATGAGAGATTCATAAATTTTATAGGTTAGGTAAAAAAATTATTTTGTTACTATTCACATAAGATTTAACTATTTCAGACTTATTATAAAATAATCATATTAAGATAATATTGACAAGATGAACCTTAAAATGAATTTTATTTTGTAAAATATAAATTACAATAGTTAAGAATTTATCTTTTAAATAAAAACCTAATATATATAGAAAAAAGACATCATATGAAAATAACTTTTTAAAATTTTTGAACTATTATTATTATTATTATTATTATTTATAAATTAATAATAAAATTTTAATGAAAATTTCATTCATATAAATAATAAATTTTATCCATAATTTATTAATTTATGTAAAAACGAAATTTAAATTATTTTTTAAAAGGGTTTTGTTTTAAATCATAAATCAATATTGTTATTTATTTAGCTATACTAATTTTATTTATCAATATATTAATGTAGGTAATAAATTTTTTATATCTACAAATATTTAATAATTTAGTTACTTCTATTTTTACACTCAAATTCTACGGCTACATTTTAATGTTTATATACCATATGGTGGTTCATTGTGGTTTATTATTGTTTGTATCACCTGTTATCAAACATATAAGGCCATAAAGTCATATATAATTTAAAATATCTTGGTGTTATAGTTACATCAATCCTTTTCCTTCAAATCATTTTTTCTTCATTAATAAAACATTGTTAATAATAATCCCCATCCTCTTTAATAGATATTTATCCACCATAAATATATTAATTATTTCATCAAATATTTCCTTTTCATGTTTTAAAATCGTAATATGTATTATATAATGTGGAATTAGTATTTTTTCTTGAAACTTTTTGAAATTTATTTTTAGTATCCTTTTTACAATTTGGGTTTCAAAATTCAATTTTAAAAATATTAAAAAGGATTTCCCTTCTAGTGTTCATATTTTTATAATCCACTATAAATTTCCATGGGATTACATTTATGTCATTTTAAAGAATAAATTATATTTAAAAGTTAATTTTTCAAAAGTTCCCTCTCTAGATTGTTGAATATATCTTCTTAAGGTAACTCATAACTTCATATTTTTATATAATTGTTTAAAAATTTTTATGAAAACACTTTATGATTCCACTTTCATTTTTCTATTATTTGAAAATTATTTTTACCTCCTTGGGGTTTATGATTCATTTATTACCATATAAATTTTAGGTAGATCATTTAACTTACAATTCTCATCTTGGTTTTGATAAATACTTCAACCCACATTATTTTTATAAATAATATTGTTTTAGTGATTTTAGATTTACTTTGTCTCTACTTTTAGTTTATATGTGAGTTTAAAATGGTTATATTATTACAAAATTTATTCTATTAGAAATATAATAATAGTTTATTAATATTATTTTTTTATGTTGAATGTTAAATCAGTTGTTTTAATGGGAAAAAATTCTTCAATGTTTTTATATGTTTTTGGTGACATTAGTTTTTCAGTGTATGGTCACCCCTCTATTTGGGTAATATCTCAAGTTAAATTGTCCCTATGTTCATGGAGATTATCATGTCAAAAATCCAAAATATTTTTCTAAATTTTATTCATCTATAAGTAAGTCTATAATGATCTCTTGGGTGATTTAAAAAATAAACAAATTGTTGTAATGTTTCAGGGATTCTGCATTATAAAATTTATAATGGGTATAGTTTTCCATGTTTATATGGGATGAAAATATTTTTATCTCATGAAAAATGATTCAATAGAAATATAAAACATTATATTTAAATTTCATTAATTTATATATAAATCTATCAAGGTTCTTAGGTGTTCAATAAATTATCTGAAGTTCTATGATCTTTTTTCCAATCGGCAGTTTCTCATATTTCCATTTTCTTCTAAACATTGAAGATATCAGGACCTTTGGAATTTATATTAAGGAGATTATTGATCCATTATAAAGTCCTAAAAATTTAAAATATATAATTCTTCTGGGATAGATGATTAATCTATTATCAAAATCCTTTAAAATTTGAGAAAATGTTTCGATGGTGAGAAGTATAGTTTTTGAAAAGGGTGTTAATTCTGTCATTATTTACCCCTGTATTGATAATTCCTAAATTTTTCATCCCAATATTGGTATTTGATAAACCCTATATTTAAGATTATAGTTCGGTTTAAAAAACTACAATTTTTAAAATGATCCCTAATTTTCCATCTAAGATGAACTATTTTTTGGTATGTTCTACCCTATGTTCAAAACTCTATTTTCCATCTAATAAAAATTGATAACATCAATAATAATCACATAGGAAATCATATAGGAACTTCATCTATAATATGAAAAAGATTTATCACAGTAGGTTGAAGTTCATAAATTTTTTATTGTGGGAAAAACTCAAGATGGTTATGCACTTGTAGAACTTCACTGATATAAAAGATGAATCATGAAAAAATCAACCAAGAAATATAATTTTTTATATTAGAATGATAATTGGATGTGGACAAAACATTATCATGTATCATTAAATGATGTAATATACAAATATTTTAGTTTGATATTAATATTTTTATGAAAGAATATGAATTATATATGGCCTCTTTAAAAGGATTTTACAAAAGATAATTCATCAGTAATTATAGTACACTGAAACATGACATGGATGAGGTAAAAAAGCTCAAAAACATATATCTTGACCTCATCTATGTACTCTATAATTTAGGGTATTGTATAATACCACATATATTTCGGATTCACCTTCACAACATTAATATCGATTATAAAAGTAAAACAATAGTATTATAGGGTTGTTGTGACAACCCAAGTATTTATAAAATAATAATTTTTTCATTTCTATTAATATTTATGAATAATATATTATTTTTACATTAAAGGTGATTCTTTTTTTGATATCTTACTCATCACACAACAACGTGTTTCTTTTAAATCTTATGTTGCACACAATTTTGAGTTATAACGAAAAATAATATAACAATATTATTGTTTAAAATGGTTGTCAATGCCAAGTAATTGTATTAGTGGGAATGAAAAAAACTAACTACAATATGATTATACATATTTTTTAAATGTCTCTACACTTATCCAATAAATTTTAGAGACATAAAATATGAACGAATCTAACTTTAAGTATGAAATACTCTAATATTTTTAAAAGGTAGATTTACCACCTTTTGATCATGAACCCTTTTTAAATCTAGATTTTGTCACTTTTATATGTTCTATTTGATAAAATAAAATTCTTCATTAGAATAAGGACATAAAAATTTACATTGGATGAAATTTTGTTATTTTTTAGATAAAGTTCATTTTTTAATGAATATTGAACAATAACACATTTTAATTCAAAAACTAAATTTTAATATTGTTTATTTATATAGTTAGATTTTCCATTTAATTGTTTTTAATGTTTAATTGGATTATATTTTTATCATTTAATCCAATTTTTATCATTGGAAGTAATTTCACTTTGAAATTGGACATAAACACATGTTAATCTTTTAGTAGTTTTTATTTCTTAAAAAACTCTTTTTGGTTTTGACAATGAGAAATAATTTTAAATTAATTACAGAAACTTCTTGGTTTTAAATTTATATGAAATGGATTTCATATTAGGAATCAGGAGGTTCAAATTTTGTAAATAGGTACCTTTTTTAGACATTATGAATAGTAGCTTCAGTAATTATTGTATTTACCATGGTTAAAGGGTAAATCGGGTAAATAAGGGTAAAATATAATATTATAATAATATTAAATTACCCTAACACATGTTATAATCCTATTTTATGAGATATTTCCCATCGTGGGAATCCTTTGATCGATTTTGGGATCCCGTGGAGCAACCATTTAAAGTAAAGCAAAATATAACAGAAACACATCTTTTTTGCTAAATAATTTTTATATGGGGTTATATAAGTGCTATCTTAAAATATAAATAGTAATTATAAATCTAAAAATATTTCCTACAATATGATATTTTATTTATAATATTCAGACATCAGATAAAAAATATATTTATAACCCAATTGAGTTTTTAAATATAAATACTATTTTATTAAATGATATAATAGTAAAAAAATCTAAGATTAGTCCTAATGACTCAGATAATGTTTAAAATGTCATTAATGAACTAATTTAGGTTATATTGTCATTTTATGGTAAACATATAAACCATATATTATGAATATACAAGAAGATATTGTAAGAGTTAAATTAGTTAAGTAAGGGTTAATGCAAAAACATAAGGTTAAATTTTTGACGCAGAATTTATTAAACCTATTGGTTCATAGTTTTTTGACAAAAAAACTCATCTTATCATTGAAATAAATTACTTTTGGACATTTGTAATACCTAAAATCATTTTATAATAAAATAATACTTCAGAACATTCCTAATGTGCCCCTCCTCCCTCTTATAAAAGGGCATCACTCAAACCCATTTAATCACACCTCTCAGAACCCTTGACTCATCCAACCTCTTGAAGAATAATTTCATGACATCCCTCTCTTCCTACTATAATACTTACCATTTTAAAAAGGAAATTCAATAAATCCTTTGGCTCAAATCAAAGGGAGTTGCATGTGTTAAAAGGTAGTGTCATCTCTAAAGTACCTTTCCATTATTTTACTTCTTCACACCCTATTATATTCTTATTATTTGATTACATAAAAACACTTGTATCTTAAATATTCTAGGATGTTTTTATGATATGTATTCGAAAAAAACATGCAAAAATATCCATATAATGGATATGAACATACTATTTCTGTGGATGGTGAACTACAGCCTCATGAAACGATGATTGTTCAATTTTCCCCTACCTCCTCTCATGGTGTCCATTATGATGAAACTGTATTTATATATTATATTTATTATATTTATTATATTTATATTTTATCTATTCTAATGTATTTGTAACTTTTATATTCCATTATTCTTTTCTAATGTGTAAATATGAAAATTTCATTTGAGGAAGTGCGGACTACCACCCCCTCAAAGTGATATGGCTCGTTTATACCATACATGGAACGTATACAGAATGAAGTTAATGAAATTATGTAACATATATAAAATATTATACTATATTTTAATTATTATATACACATATATAATTTGGTTTTTATTCCTTTAAATATTAAAAAATAAATGAAAGTAGCATTCATGCGTACGTACGACTTACCGTCTCTATAAACGGTGCATTTCATCTCATATATCCCAATGTTATGGACTATTATAAATACATATATAATGGATCTAAATACATTTATATTGGATATAAATTATTTTTAAATAATTAATACTATTTTGGAGATAATTTAATTTTGACCACATGGACAATTTTCAATTATATCAAGTTCATTTTCGACTCAATGACCAAATATCGACAAAATGACCGACATAAACATAAATAATAATATAATTTTTATAACATGATGACAAGTAATAAAAAATTTATAATAAAATTTAAAAATTATCTTAATCAAGTCTAAATTAACCTATGATTTTTATTTAGGAATATAAAGAACGAACGAGACAAGTCAGACTCAAGGTAAGGGAACCTTTCACCATCCTCTTTTAGTCAAAGACTTGTTTTATGTTATGTCTTATAATTTCCATTTTCTTATGTTTGGATATGTTCTTATATATCCTTATTAATATAAATGTTATGTCTATGTTATTAGAGATCAATTTATCTCTCAATAAATCATTTTCTTAATTTTTAAGTGACGTTGTTAGGCAGCCGAATTTTTATAAGGGAATTTTTAAACTCAATTTCCACCCATTGGGTTTTACACAAAGTTATTTGATTGTATTATTCCAAGATTATGTGTGGAATAACAATTTATTTATTTATGATGTAATTTCCACTTCCCTTTGTGTTTATATACTTTTTAAAAACAAATTATCGCCTTATTGATAAATTCTTACATCATTTATATAAACTTTGTAACGAAAGTCTTAACTCAATATCCATTCATTGAGTTAAATATCCATGTCATTGCTTTTGTTTTTTATAATAATATATGTGAATGACCTCTGATTGTTTTATTCCTAATATCCACTTATATTGGGTATATTTAGTTTTTTCCCTTATAATTATGTCATTGATTATTCCTTAATCTAATGATACAATAATTGTAAGGGACTACGTATCAATCTCAATTCATTAAGTCATATCATGATACTATGCACCGTTATTATCCTATAAGGTGTATATACTAAACTTTTACATATTATATCATTAATATCCTTATTATCATTATATTATATGTTTTATTTAATTTTATTATTTAATATTTTTTATACAATTATTTTCTCAAGTTGTAATAGACTCTTTAACTAAAACATTGTTTTAAATGTTTTAATGATTTGTTATTTTAAATCATTATCATCATTGACTATGTTTTCAAAATGGTTTTAATGATTTATGTATATGAACATTAATTTATTAAAATTTTAATTCCTTTAAAAGTTTCAATGTGGTATGGGAAACTTTGATTCAAAAATGTCTTCATTAAATGTTTTAAATGGTTTTAGAAATGGATTAAATATTTCAATATCTTGAATTTATTTCAAGAGATTGATGAGTGATATTTTGATAAATTAAATATTTTATGTTTTATGATTATGTATTGGTACTTTGACATTTGATGTGTGGTTACCTGATAAACCAAATACGAGTGGTTTTATGATAAACCTTTAGTGGGTGAGCCCGAGATAGATCTCTAACGAATTGGGTAACAAGACGGAGGTAAAGACTAATGTTTCTCCTAAGAGTTTTAGGTAATATATTATAATGGTTATTCCAAACATAACTCCCTATGTAACTATGAAATATAAAATGTAAGTATGTTATTGATTCTATAATTTACCCTTATTATTTATGCTTCTTATGTGTTAGTCATGAATATTATGATTTTATGAGGCATGTTAAATAGCTATGATTTATGATTGAAAAGTATGTTTTCTTGATTTGTATGTATTAATGGACTAATCTTTTCTTCCCTTACTTTATATCCCTTAGTAATATTTTTATGCCCAACCCATGTTTTTGAATTTTTTCCCACAAGTTATAAGGAATGGTAATAGAAAGGAATAATCCAAGAAGATTTATATCAAGAAAAAAATCTTGTTTTATTTAATGATTTTTTTTGTGAAAAAATTATGTAGAGTCGAAATGTGTACTTTGTTATTTTTGAGATGTCATATAATTTTTATGGACTAATTCTCTATAACCCTAAACCTGAAATAATCCTCAATTTGAATTCAAGACCTAACATAAGATTTTGTAATGTTTAAGGTTGGGGCCCTATAGTTGGCATCAGAGGTCGGTTTAGATAACTTTAGAGGTTAGGTTGTTATCCAGGTGCATTTAAAGTATCCCATATAACCAAGAGGGTTATTTTCATATAGAAACTTTTAGAGGTTTATGTTAAAATGGGTTTTTCGGAGAAAAATCCGAATAATAGAATAATAAGGATGTTGATAGATTATAGAAATATAAAAGTTTTTATTTTATCTTTACCCTATAGAGGATTATTTTCTTTATAATAGTAATTATTTTAATTGTTTATTCTTTTCATTAGATTAAGGATCATTTGTAATGATTGAAGTATAGAGATCTTGCACATCCTTCTTATTCCTCCCCAATGATTTGATCATCGCTATTGTGAAATAATCATGTTTGAATGATTTTGATAGCTTCTTGAGTATCCAAATCACCTACAAGTAATTTTTTTGAGTTATCCAACACCAACTCATTTCTAAAAAAATTCATCTATCATGGTAGCTATTTCATATGATTTCAGGATCTCAACATTTCCAACTCTATTGAAAAGTGAAATTACAGAAGATGAGAGAACGTTTACATTTTGAAAGTATGACAACATGCTAAAAGAGAATGGGAACATCCTGAAGATCATGATATCTAGATTAAAGGTATTATTTATTTTATTATCCATAAGAAATGAAACATCTTTGGATTGATATTTATAAATGATGAGGATATTCGATCTGCAGGAGTGATGTATTAATAAATAAGGTGAAAATTCATAGTTAATGGATTATAAAGAGAACTAAATGAGTAATAAGTCCTGATATAAAGTTTCAAGAGTTATGGTTGGTTTTATGATAATGAAATGTTTAAATGTATTAATTATCTTTTGATGATGATATTACGTTGGATGAATTTTTCAAATATGTATAACCCTAATTTTTTATATGTGAAAATGTTATTCAAGGAATAATTACCTTTTCTTGTTTGGACATAATGGATAGAATTAAGGGTTCATATAATGTTTTTATTTTTAGTTTATTAATGTTTATTACATTTTGGAAAGAAAAATAAAATGTATTAGATAAGATTTGTGGATAAAGAGGGTTATGTTAGTTTTTGAGTAAATTATGGTATTTTTTAGAATGTTATAATAATGATAAGGCTTTAGAACAAAATAAAACCCATAGGATGGGTGAAACCCCATTGCGTCTGACAAGGCCATGGGAATCAAACCCACAACTCAAGGGTGATAAGGGTGCATCGCCTACCCCCAGCCTACATGAAGTCCCTGGTTAGTATAAATTATTATCTATAGTCTAACAAATTTTATGGATCAATAATAAGTTGATTTTGTGAACTTATGCTTTATCAAATGGATATCATTAGTATAGGAAAATAAATTGGTGATTAAGTGATAAATGTTATTTTGGAAGATGTTCTCTCTTTTGGGAACATAATATGGACGAGGAAAATAGAATCCTGTGAGATTTTATTTGTGGAGTAAAGGTTGATGTATTATTTTGGAAGAATCTATGTTTTATTATGGAAATATGGCTATTTCATTTATTTATGGAAATTATTAAACTATAATAGAGAATATGTGATTAGGTTAATTACTTTATAGTATGACACTTTAATAGTGATTTTTTTTATTTGGAGATAAATGTTAAGATTTATCATGGAAGACTATGTGATCAAATTATTCTGAATTTTGGGTTTCAATTTTAGTTTTTATTATTTTGAATAATTTTAATGAAAATTGTGTATTTAATGGTCTTTGTTGAACTTTGGGTATTGTTTTTCCAATTTTGTAGATTAATATTAGTATTTATTTTTATAAAGGATTATCTTTTTGGGGGATTATCTGATCTCATACTAACCATTTTGGTATTAGTTAATGTCTACAGATAGGGGAAATATATAGTTCCTCATTTCTGGATTATGTGAATATCTATATGTTGATCCTAGTGCTCCATGTGTGACCAAGTCATCTTTAATACTCTTCATTTGGAGAAAAGTTGAGTTTGTGGTAGAAATGTATTAAAGGATGAAATTCTAATTGAAAAGTAATTATATTTCCTTATATTATTAGTCAACCTTAGAAATAAATTATGAAACTTTATGAAAAGGATATTAAAATAAAAATGTTTTCCATTTACTTTTCATTTTTTAAATCATGATTGTTTAAACTATAATGAGTTTTTTGTTTTCTGGTGGTTAATATTCTAATGATCATGTTTTATATCACTCTCCATCAGAACTTGATGGTTAGTTTTTCTTTCATATCCATGTTTTCATACATGTAATCCTAGTATGGGTTATCATGGGTGACTTTTCTAATTATTTTTATTTCTTTTAAAGTGATACCTAAATTGACTACTTTTTCAATTTTGGAATTTCAACGACGTTTCCAAGCCCAATTTTAAAATTCTGAGGATGCAATTCCCAAAAGGGGGAAGGATGTAACAACCTTGGTATTTATAGATTAATATTTTTTTACATTTGACTAAAATTTATGAATAAGATATTATTTTTAGATTAAAGGGGATTCTTTTTATGATATCTTACTCAACCCGCAACAACATGTTTCAGGGAAATCATATGTTGAACACAACATGGAGTTATAACGAAAAATAATATAATAATATGATTATTTTAATGGCAGGTAATCTCTAAAAGTTATGTTAGGGATAATTAATAGAACTAACTAAAATAATATTATACATGTTTGTTAAATGTCTTTACAATTATCCAATAAATTTTAGAGGCTTTAAATGAGAACAAATCTGATTTTAATCATGAAATACTCCAATATTTTTCAAAGGCTGGTTTACCACCATTTGATGGTAAGCCCTTTTTAAATATAGTTTTTTTCAATTTTATATGTTCTATTTTAAAAAAATAAAATTCTTCTTTTGAATAAGAACATAATAATTTACTTTGGATGAAATTTTGGTATTTTTATGATTATGTTAATTTCTTCATGAATAGTTAAAAATACAGCTTTTTAATTCAAAAATGTCTTTTCATCTAATTTATTTATATAGTTATATTGTCCTTTTAAATTAATTTAAAGTTTAATTGGATTTTATTTTTATTATTTAATATAATATTTTTCATTGGATGTAATTTCACTTGGAAATTGGACATAAACACATGTCATTCTTTTAGTAGTTTTTACTTCTTAAAAACACACTTTTTGGTTTGAACAACGGGAATTAATTTCAAATTAATTTCTAAATCTTCTATATTTTTAACTTGGAAAAATGGATTCCATATGTTGAATTATAAGGTTAATATTTTGTAAATAGGTTCCTTTTATTTTTATACATTATGAATAGTAACTTTAGTAATTACATTATTTTCCATGGTTAAAGGGTAAATTTGGTAAATAAGGGTGAAAATAATATTATAATAAAATTAGACTACCCTAACACATGTACTAAACCAATTGTATGAGATATTTCTGACCATTTTAATCCTTGGGTCGATTTGGGGACCCCATAGAGCCACTTGGATGTGAAAATGATATTTTATATGAATTAATTTAAAAAGTTAAAAAAATATAACATAAACATGTCTTTTTTACTAAAACAATTTTATATGGCATTATATAAGTCATATATATGACTATAAATCTTAATTATAAATCCAAAAATATTTACTACATAATCGTACTATATATATAATTTTTAATAATCAAATAAATAAATATATTTATGACATAATGATGATGTAGTGATTACCTTATTGATGAATGATTTTAATTAATGTGATTGTCAATATTAAAATAAATTTATTTTAAAACTTTTCATGTCATAAAAACTTTTTATGCATTATTATGACTTTTTATATTTTAATTAATGAATTTTTATAAAATAATAATGTTTTTATGGGTTTTTAAAAATTTATGATGTGAATAGTATAAAAAGTTACCTAAATGAGTTTTAAAAAAAATATTATTTTATTAAATTATATAATCATACAAAAATAGGATATTCCTACAAATTACATAGATAATTTTTTCCATATCATTAATGAACCACTTAAGGTTTTATTGGAATTTTATAGTAATTATATTAACCATATAGTATGAATATAAAAGAAAAAATGGTAAGAGTTAAATTAGTAAACTGAGGGTTAAAGCTAAAAGATAATGTTACATTTGTGACCTAGACTTGTCTAAAACCATTTTTTGGAGTTTTTTTAGGCAAAATCATCTTATCATTGAATCAAAACACATTGGGACTTTTTGAAACCATAAATCATTTTATAATAAAATAATACTTCAAAACTTTCAAAAAGTGCCCCTCCTCCCTCTTATAAAAGGGAATCACCCCTACCAATTTAATTATACCTCTCAAGCCCCTTGTATCTTGAACAATCTACCCAAATAAGATCCAAACATCCCTATATTCCTCATATAATCCTTACCTTATGCAGAAGGCAATTCAAGAAATCTTTTTGGCTCAAATCAAAGGGAGTGAAATATTTTAAAAGGTAGTGTCTTCTTTAAAGTACCTTTCCATTATTTTACTTATTCACTCCCTATTATATTTTTTATTATTTGATTATATTTCAAAACCATTATCCAAAATAAACTAGGTTATTTTTATGTTCAGTATTATAACTACACTTACACACATCTCCATCTAATGGATATGAACATATTGTTTCTATGGATAGTGGACTACTGCCTCACGAGATGATGATTATTCAATTTTCCCCTACCACTACTAATGGTGGACATTATTATGGCACTGTATTTTTATATGATATATATTATATTTATATTTTCTCTATGATTATGTATTTTTTATTTACATAATACATTTTTACCTTTCATAATATGTAAATACGATAATTTCATTTGAGAAAAGGTAGACTATCTCCCCCTCAAAGTGATATGACTCGTTCATGTCATACATGAAACATATATAGTATGACATTAATGAACTTATGTAACAAATATAAATATAATATTATAATTTAATTGTAATAAATCTAGGTATCATTTAGTTTTCATTCCTTTAAATATGAAAAAGAAATGAAAGTATTGTTCATGCATACGTATGACGTACCGTCGCCGTGAATGGTGCATTTCATTTCAAATATCCAAATGTTATGGACTATTCTAAATAAATATATAATTTATATAAATACTTATATTATGGATATATATGATTCTTAAATCATTAATACTATTCTTAAGATAATAAACTTTTGACCACATGGAAAATTTGTAATTATATCAAATACATTTTCAACTCAAGTACCTAATATCGACAAAACGACCGATATGAACTTAAAAAATTATTTAATTATTATAACATGATGATAAGTAATATAAAATTAATAAAAACTTCAAAAAGTTTCTTGATCATGTATAAATTAACCTAATTTATTATTTAGTAATATAATGAACGAATGAGATAGGTTTGACTCAATGTAAGGGACCCTTTCACCATAATCTTTTAGTAAAAGACATCTTTTATGTCATGTCTATTAATTTCCATTTTATTATGTTGGGATATTTTATTATATCTCTTCATTAATTTAAATTTTATTTCCAAGTGATAAGATACCATTTTCTCTCTCATCATTGCATTTTATGAATTTTAAGTGACGTTGTTAGGCTGCAGAATTTTCGTATGGCAATTTCTAAATTCATTTTCCAATAATTGTGTTTTACGCATATTTAGTTGATTCTATTATGAAAATATTATGTGTGGAATAGTTGTTTATTTATTTATTTTATAATTTTCCCTTCCATTTTTGTGAATATACCTTTTCTTCAAATAATCACCCCATTAATAAATTCTTACATCATTTATAAGAACTTTGTAAGGGAAATCATAACTAAATAACTATTCATTGAGTTTAATATCCATGTCATTGGTTTTCTTCTTCAAAAAACATGTGTTAATTACCTCTTAGTTTTTTTCACTTAATATCCACTTAGATTGGGTGTATTTATATTTTTCATGCATAATTATTTCTTTGATTTATCATTAATCAAATAATACAATCTTCGTTAGGGATTATGTCTAAATCTACTTTCATTGAGCCATATTTTAATATTGTGCACCTTTATTATCCTATAGTGTGTATATACTAACCTTTGACATATTATATCCTGAATCTCATTATTCTCATGATATTATAGGTTTCATTTAATTTTATTCTTCAATTATTTTTATACATGTATTTTCTCCAGCGTTAAGGGAGTCTTTAACTAGTACATTGTTATAAATGTTTAAAATATTTAATATTATAAATATTGATCATTAATGTACATGTTTTCAAAATATTTTTAAGGATTTATTTATATTGACATTAATATTTTAAAATTTTAATTTCTTTAAAAGTTTAAAAGTGGTATAGGACACTTTGATTCAAAAATCTCTTTATTAAATGTTTTAAATTGTTTTGGAAATGGATTTAATATTTGTATATCTTGAATTTAATTATTTTAATGGATGAGTGAAATGTTGATAATTTCAATATTTTAAGTGTTGTGATAATTTAATGGTACTTGGAAATTTGATGGTTGGTTACATGATAAACCAAATACAGGTGGTTTCCTGATAAACGTAGGGCGAGTGAGCCAGAGATAGCTCTCAAATGCATTGGGTAACGTGGAAGAGGTAAATGTTACTTTTTATCCTAAGATATTTAGGGAATATAATGTGATGGATATTTCAAATGTAACTCCCTATGTAGCTATTAAAGATACAATATATGTATGTTATAGATGTCATAAGTTAAATTTATGATTTATGATATTTATGTGTCAGTCATAAATCTTATGATTTCAAGATCTATGTCAAAGATCTATGCTTTTTGATTGAAATGTTTTTTTCATGATTTTTATGTATTCATGGACTAATGTTTTATTCCCTTATTTTATATCCCTTATTGAGCTTTTTATGCTCAGACCAAGTTTTTGAAAAAAAATCATCGGGTATAAAGAAGGGTAGGATAAATGAAGAATTCAATAATATTTCTATCAAGAAAAGAATTCTTGTTTAATTTAAGAATATTTTTTTGTGAAAAAATGAGATAGAGTATAAATGTCTAATTTTTAATATTTGTGATGTAAAAAAATAGTTATATCTTAATTATATAAATCTCTAAACTTGAAAATATCCTCAACATGAATTCTTGACTTAAATAAATATTATGTGATGTTTAAGGTTTGGGATTAAATTTACATATTATATATCAAGATATATAGGAACCCATAGAGGATTCAATTTTTAAACCAAGTCTCTAAATCCCTTGTGAACAAGAGATAATTGTGAATTATTTATTGTATATGAAGATGTATCATGGTGCACTAAGTTACAATGGCCATTATTTACTGAATATATCATGATGGGATGTGTTCATGCATACTAGATTAGCCAATGAACTCAAAATGTAGCCAACATTAATAGAGTAAGCCTTTTGTGTGCTGTGTTATTAGTATTTTCTAAAATTATCAGAAGTGTTTAAATTTTTTTGACTCATTTTATATTGAAGAGTTTCTATAGAAATAAAGAGTACAATAGTGTTATGTTATTATTGGATATATTTCTCAAATATTTTAACCCCATTTATTATGAAATTTTAAAGGATAAGGACTCACTACAGATTCATTATATTTTTATTCTCTACAAATGTTTCTATATATGGTTCAAAGGTGGTTCATGAAAACACTTTATCTAATGAAAATTAAAATGTTCTTCAAAGTTTCATATAATTGTTTATAAATTTAATAAAAGACAAAAACAATTATATATATTTATTATCTTAGTTTGTAAAGAAGAATAAAGACTGAATGACTTTTTATATCTTATATGAAATGTTAAAATAATATGAATTATGTATATCAATGATTTTTTATTTGCTTCTACTATAATTTATTGAAGATCCAACCATCTGTTGGTTGCGGAGGAAACTCTAAGCTAAAATACATTCAACAATATGCATCTCATCTATTTGTATTAAATAATTGACTTCTAGTACTCATTCATGGAGGAGTATTATTTTATCATACTAAACACTTTTACTTTAGGTACCTTTTAAAATATCCCAGATTATTTTATATTATCAACTACTTACACTCAATTATAAAGGGCCATAGATAAAAGTAAATTATCATCATAAAATCCTGAACATCATAGAGAGAGTATTGGTGGAGTACACTAACGGATTTATGTGTCCCGAACCACTATACAGAACCAAGTATTATTCTTTTCTATATTTATTTTCCTCTTTTATACTGATCTTTAAGGGAGAATGATATGATCTCTCAATTTAAAGATGGGTATTTTAAATTTATCATGTTTTTTAAAAGGATAAAATTCAACCCCATGGTTTCTTTATCATAATTATTATGATCCAATAAGTTGTATTAGAGGTCAGTATATTTTGGAGAATATTAAATATTTATTTTATCCTTTACAATCCTGAGTTAAATATCTTGATGAAGACTAATTTTAATCTTTGAACATAGAGAAGGTGTGTCAATGTTTTTTGCTATTTATTTTAATGGTGGTAATTATGGTAACTAGAAATATTGCATAATTATATATATAATAATCTTAGATTAACCATGTATTTGAAACTTATAAAACCATATGATATTTATAAAGGTGAACCTTAAAATTAGTTTATTACCCAACTGTATTATTATGACCTCAATTCAAGGGATATTAATGCAATTATTTGTTGATTAGGAACTAATGAATTTAATCAATTTTATTTGTGTGAAATAAACTATGAAATGTGGGAAAAAATAGTTTCTTATGAAAGAGTTGATAATGATTAAAAAATAAGGTAAAATACTAATAAACTAAAATTTAATACATTCATGATATATGAATAATAAAATATCACTCAACTGAAAGGGGACCCATATAAGTTATCAATGATTTTGATTCCTTGGGAACTCTAATTCAAAACAATATTAGATGTTAAAAGTAATTATAATCTTACCTTTTAATTAGAATGGAGTATATACTACTATATGAAAATCCATTCTAGTAAAATGTTAAATAATTAATGAATTCATCAAAACCATAATGATGTATGAATCTAATACGCAATCTGAAGATTAAGATTCTATTTCTATCAAAAATGAAAATATTTCATTCAATGTTTCAAAGGTTGAATTTTCAAATTATGATTTTAGTCATTTGGGTTATGTAATTAGTTGGTGAATATTTATAGAGAATTTTTAAATATATATAGAAGGATATAGTATAAATTTAAGAAATAAATTGAAGGAAGTCATATTCTTTGAATGTAAAAAAGAAAGAAAGTTAATTTGAGACCTGAATTCCTTTTTCTAATGCACAATGGAAATATTACTATAAAATAAAACCCAATAAATACATGAAGGATAGATGGATTACATCTTAAGATTGAATATATGAATCTAATTCAAATACAAATTCTAGGACACAAAATAAATAGTTAAATATATTTCATATGGCTCATGCTGATTAGGTACAATCGTCTTACTCTTAATGATACAATTATTAAAGTATTTATTTTAATAATATTGATGAATATTGTTTCATGCATCAATATAAATATGAATCCATAAATAAATATAATAAGAAGACACTGAAAATGTTATGATTCTCTTTTTATTGAAAAATAGAGTTTAGTTATCCAAATTTCATATTTAAGATATAATTATTCTAAAAAATCATATGATTTTCATGAAAATAAAATTACAGAATTATTAGGTGAATTTCATTGTTTAAAATATGATTTTATCATGTTTATAAAAATTGATAATTTTCTAAATCAAATTATTGGTAAAAATACAATTAATAATGTCATTTTATTAGTAGTAATGGTGAAAATAAAAAATTATGTAGGAATTATTTTATTCTTGGTTCTATAATAAAATGAATTTGTATTGTAAGATTTTTTCATTATGGTACTAATAGACATTATGTTAATGATATCAATTTTATAAATTCTCAATTTTTTGGTGTCAAATATTTTTATTATTCAAAAATGTTATAAAATATAAATTTATAATTTATACTCAAAAATAAAAATATTTTGTTACCCAAATAATTAATATATAACACGACAAGACCCAAAAGTATATAGGTACCAAAATGATCTTTTATTGAAATTTTATAAATTTATTATGCTAAAATTAATTTTTATATCATCAATTAGATTCTTGAAATGTATGTATATTTCTTCTGGGGAAAATCGTAACTATTTTAAAAATACTTTCCAACTCTAAAGTGGTTTGTTATTTAAAATGAATGATTATTTGGGATAAAATTATTAGAATACAGGAATTATTTGATTTCTATTATAATTTTAGATAAATTAACTATTTTATATGAGGAGAAATGATTTTTAATTTTTTGTCTATTATTCATCTACAATTGATTAGTCATATGTTGTAACCATTAAATACTTTTCTCACAATTATTTTATGTGATTCATTAAATAAATTTACTTACTTTTGACTATCATGCATGATATTTTAAATTTTATATTGGGATGTGTTGACCTATTGAAAGTTATTTTTATTTCAATCATGTATTTAATCTATTTCAATTTAAATTAAATTCTTGTTTTAAATTAATTTATTATTTTTTGAGATAAATTGTTCTATTATTAGATTGAAATTATTTGTTCATTAATAGAATGGGAAAAAATATTAACATAGTTTGAAAATATTTTATATAATACATTAAAAATATTTATTATATATACTTAGTTTTTGGGGTGTTATTTTAAATTTTTGGGAAGTGTTTAAATATTTTAATTTAGGACATGAATTAAATTGTTTGATATGTATTTTAATTCCTCAAAAATAATTTTTCATTCAATGAATAATAATTCACATGTCGTTATGGTTCCATCAGTGTACCATTTTATATTTTTTAAGGATTCATGAATTAAGGGGGGGTTTATATTGTTTCTTATATAAAGAACTTGTTTTCTTTTTTCATTCCTTTATTTTTAACATTTTATTCTTTCTTTCTAAAATTTAGAAGAAAGATATTTTGGTTTTTGTGATGAGAAAAAAGGTATAGTTTATTTAGTGGATCCTAGTCCTTTTAATTATTATCATGGTTTTGAAAATTACTTAAACCCATTTTTTTACTAATAATTTTTTTTAATGATTTTAGATTTAAAATGACTTTGTGTTTAGTTTATATCTGATTCTACAGTGATCATATTCTTACTCCTTGAATTCTATTGGAAAGATAAGAAGATTATATTCATTTTATATTTTTATATAGAATTAAAAATCAGTTTCTTTATGGTGTAAATTTCTAAAATGTAATAAGTTTTTAGTGAATTGTAGTTATTAAATTAAAGGTCACCTCTATATTTTAATGATATGTAAACCTATATTAATCATATTTGAAAGAAAAATATCACATCATATAGACATGATATTAATTAAAATTTCATTGATCTATGAGTATGTATAAAATTGTCATTACCCGAGCCATTGGGGCCCACATGGCCAGTGTTAAGCATAGGGTGACCACCCCAAGACCACCACTAATAGTTTTGTGGCTTGTGAAAAGTGACAAGAATGAATAAATGGCAAGGGATTACTTTAATTAATGTACATGTATGCATGCACAAAACCATCTTCTTGAAAATGTTTAGAGGAATAATAAAAGACTACAATATCAAGAGTAAAACCATGAATGCAATAAACTCCAATGGAATGATAATAGTATGAAAAAATAAATATAATAGTAAAGAGAAAAATAAATGATCAAAAAGAAATGAAATCCCAACCTGACAACAACTATTAAAAGGTAATCTGAAGAGAGATTGGATCCTAATCTCAATGTATAACAAAAAACACAATAAATGCACCAAAGTTTCACTATAATCCATTAATTTCAACTATTGTTTTTCTAAAACCATCAAAATATTTGAAACATGTGGGAAAATATCATACAGGGATGAGTATATACATATATAGTAGGATTCCCTAAAAACAACAATGTTAAGCTCAATGCATAAAAAGTGGGAAATGAAACCGAACATATATGCTCATAAAGAAACACAATTGAATAATAATGATGGTCTCCATATATATAGACCGGTTAAGTAAAATGATTATTTATACAACTACAAAGTTCTATATTTTTTTCTTAATATCACATTAAACCTCACATGAATCTTTGTGGAGAGGCCCACACCTCAGTGGTATGCTCCAGAGCCAAGGGAACCACAACTCCAATGGAGGACTCTCTCCCCACTGAAGCTCAAATATAGGGGATTACCGCTCCGTATATAGATTACATGCACCCTGATGTTGTATGAGGGAGTACCCACTATAACTATATATAGATTTTGTGGGACCTGTGCCTTAGTACGATAGTGGAGTATCGACTCTATTATCTCTTTGATTATCATGTTTTATCACTTCCATCATTCAATTACCTCTTTAAGAGGAATTTTTATCATAACACCGCATGTCATATCTCTTATTCCAACAATAACGCTACAATAAAAATCTCTGTGGAAACACACCCAAGATAAGCTACCCAAGGTCCAACATCCAAATCCTAAAGAAAGAGATTCCAAATATAGAAGTTCCTGGGAGAATTATAGGTCATATATATGTGGTGTCACACATCGTGTGACCTCACCTTGTATCATGGTTGTGCTCTCCCAAGAATATGGTTTTGAGATCAATGTCATACTACATGGAATGTATAGGTAGTTCACAACATGTCTCATCTACGTGGGGTCTACATGTGTCCTCTCAGCTACTGCCCATGTACCTTCTCCATGTTTGAGTACATAGTATTTCCCATGTACTCTGGTATTTCTTATATTCATTGATGCCTATGTGCACATGTACTCTAGAAGTACACATCGAGCAACTAGTATCAATTCTGACTATGTGTATGGGGAATATATAACATGTGATATTTATCTATACACAAAACCCTATACACCATAGCCAGAGGACTATATGGTGTGTATTCTTATGGATTACATGCTATATAGAAATGGTTTTAATTGGAAATAAAAAATATTATTCACATTTTTTCTGGATCCAAAATTTTCTCTATAAAATCTATTGCTTCAGCACTGAAAATCAAAGATTATATTACTAAACTTTGATCATTGGCCTTATATAAATCAAAATTAGAAATTCAATTACCCAAAATTGAATCATCACACCTCCCATAGTGCCTCTTATCACCATTTTAGATCCAAAATTCATTCATTAATCAACTAAAACCATTATTCCACCATTATCCATCCAAAAATCATCAATCTTCTAATCGATCTCACATCCACTAAAAATTTTAGGTTATCAACGTGCATGAACCTACCTTGGAAATGTCAAACCACAACCCTGTCGGTCAACGATATAGAATATGAAGAATAATGAGGTAAAAGAAATTGAAAAAAAATGTTATACCATCATTCGATAATGTGATCCTAACCAATGACCATGAATTATCAAAATAACCATGTTAAAGTACATTTTTTCAATCAATATAATAGCTATTGGTTTAGATAATACTAAAATAAGTATCCCATGAAAATAATGAAATTCAAAGAAAAGAAGATAAAATCCATGCTTTAAAATTTTTTAAAAAAAGGATGAAAACAAAAATAAAAAGTCCTACCTCAGTGATGGATAGATAGTTGCTGAATAATTCATCTTTTAGTGATGGAGGAATTTAATTCTCCTAGATTCTATCATTGAAATTATCTAATCCTGATCTGGAAGTTATGAATTCTCTCCTCCTATAATCCTTACAGGGTTATGTAGCTAACCCTGGTGAAACATCATAATGATGTGCTTATAAATAATTTTGATATCTTAAGTCATTTAATTAAAATAAATTATTTGTTTTATTAAATGCACCAACCAATGGTCACTTTACATGGAACATCATACGCCGACCAATCTTATGTTGTTCCTACAGTAAACCCCAGATTCTGTAATCTACCACTGTTTTGGATTTCACTTATGAGGTCCCCAAAAATTGAAAAACTATTTACACTAAGACAATGTGTCTATGTGCTTTAAAATATAATAATATTTTTAATATATTAATTTTCAGGGTTTCGAGACACATTACCATTGTGCTTACTTTGAGGAAAAATATAGATATATACATAGAAATATTAGAAGTACTTTTCCAAAAAAACATATTCTTTATAATCCACTACTTTAACTCTGTCATACCTAAAAGGAACATGTTACACAAAAAGTTGGGGGTATTGATCCCACATTTGAATCTCATGCTCTAAAAAGCTCTTGTGTTCCCTCCTATGTTTCCCAAGAATACAGACTAAAGGGATGGCCCATCCATGTAGGATCATATCCTATTGATTCTTGATCTCCACCATGTACTACGTGAATGTGGATTTATCATCGATGTCAAGATCATCCTATTTAATAATGTGTGTTGGATCATTCATGTATCTCCTCTTCCATGTCACATGGAAGATGCCATGTGCCCAGCCAAATATTGGGGGAAAAGACTACCGATAAGTAAACTCATCAACCATCCATAGGTTCTCTAATGCCTTTATTATCCTCAGGGATAACATGCTTCCCCTCCCAAATCATCACATTTCTCATCATGGGGATACATTTAGGTAAATATGGTCTCTATGCTCAAACATTAAGGCCCTATAACATCGATTTTTGTAACATTTATATCTATTATGGCTCGTTCTCATGCACTAATGGATCACATAAACCTTCTCTACCATCACTTACACCATCTATGGTCCAATATGAGAGGTATCATCAACTATAGTCCACTATAAGGGTAACCTTCAGGGTCTTCTATATCGGTCCACGAAAGGTGTCATGATGATAATAGAGTGATAGAAGTCATTATAAGCAATCTATACCCATGTAAAGTGATCCTCTTATCTATGGAAAAAGTTCAACACACAATCCCTTAGTATATCCCCTTATACCTAGATATTTTACTTGGTCAGCTCATCCATCTGGGGGTGAAACACCTCGGTAATCCTCAATTGGGTCTTGACGGGCTCTTGTAACCCTCTCCAAATCTGATAATTAACCATGAATCAGAGTTTGAGATAATCATTGAGGGTGACCCATGAAGATAAATGATCTCCCACATATACATCTTCCCTATAAATTCAACCATGATCATCTCTTAGATAGAAAGAAAGAGAGACAACATCACAAGTAGGTCATAAATCACCCAGATATAAGTGTTCCATATCCCTATCCATGTAATCCACAAAAAAAAATCTATTCATATTCCATACCATTTAAACTATGGGATATCAAGAGGTTTCATCAAACCTTCTGAAACCATATTCACATATTTACCTACTTACATGTGAGAAAATGATAGATGAACTCTGTGAAACTCCAGCTCAATCCAAACAACCAAAACTGTCACTGTAGATATTTGAACATTTTTTTTACATCAGGATGTAAAAACAAGGGGGAAGCATGGGAATTCCTCAGAACCTCCTCATGAAACATGATTGGAACCATTATCCATCCCCAAAAAAGGATTAAATTATTATCTCCTTTATAAAATCCATCAGATGTATCTCTTAGGGATATCTGATCAAGAACAACAATATAGTTGATGTATCCCAACTGTGCATCTTGCACATGTTTAAGGACAATAGGAGCCCCCACTATCAACAAGGGATAAACTACTCCCCTTTACTGCATCAGGGTCATCTAAAAAGAATATAACTACTCAGACACCACAACTACCAAATAATAATAGAACATCTCCTCCTAGAATCTTCCACCATGTTACACTTCCCAGAAGTATAGTCTATCTTGAAGTAATAGTCTTATAAGAACTCCAATAAATGACTCTATATCAGGTTAATATATTTATGATTGAATATTTACCTGATCCTCTAGTGCTCTGAGTAAATAAAAAAACCCCTCTAAGAAGATAGTTCCTCCATATCTTTAGAGTTAATACTACCACTTCTAGATATAGGTATTGTGTTTCATAGTTCTTCTCAAGGGGTCTCAAATACATGGACCGGTATGTAATAAATACATACCTTTAAATATATATGAAACCAATACCATATCAAGATGTATTGAAAAACATTACATACTCAACATCCTCCTTTGATAGTCTCAACATAAGAGAACTTGTCAACATAATCCTTTATTCCTCGAAACCTCTCTAAAAATGTTTTGTCTAGGTAAACGGAATCCTTTTTCATTTCATGGTAGTAAATAGAGATTCTAACATATATAGGTCATCTAAAAAATCATATAGTACCCTACTAAGGTAAGAAAACTAAAAAACTATCACACATTCTTGGGTAGATCCCATAAAATTATAATATCAATCTTTTTTGATTCTATAGATAAACCATTATTAGAGAAGGCATTACCTAAAATATGAACTTTATAGATCTAGAAATGGAAATTTTAGATCTTACCACAATGCTGGTGCACTCAAAGTAAGTATATGTCCATCTCCAAGTGCTCTGCATACTCCTCATATAACATAGAGTAAATAAGTATGTCATCAATGAAGACAAACACAAATTAGTACAAGTATGAATGACAAACCTGATTCATCGTAATAATAAATCCATTGCCATAATTCATCACACTGAAATGTATCACCAAAAACTCATAGTGTCAGTAGCAACATAATAATTTCATCTTCAGAGTATCATCCTCAAGAACCCTCCACTGGTGGTAGCTGACCTTACAATCAATATTTGAGAACTAACTCATTCCTCTCAATTGTTCTAAGAGTTAATCTACTATTTTAAAGTGGTATTTATTTTTTATAATTATTTAGTTCAGGAAATGATAATCAACAGAAAGAATCAATCTATCATCCACAATTAACAAGAAAAACTAGTCTAATCCACAGAGAGAGACTAGGTCTTTTAAAATGCTTCTCCCAAAGTTACTCCAACTATACTGTCAACTTTTGAAGCTCAGTAGTGGCCATACGATATGTTTCTGAAGATATTGGTGTGGTCATATGGTGAATGTTGATGAAAAATACCATCTCTCACTTTGGAGGCAGTCCTTAAACATTCTCATAGAATACATCCATATGATCCTCCACTACAGATGGAAGCTAGATGCCTGAAGAGCCCACTGTGCTAAGGGATAAACTTGCCAGCTGATGGGTGATAGGTTGAATAATCCTCATTGAAAATCATATAAACATAATTTAATTTATAAATAAATTAAAAATATTAAATTAATTATATATTTAAAACTATTATATTCTAGATGTTGGTATTTTAAACATTGAGAATGTATAAGTGTGTTGTGTGACAAAGAATGAAACAAAAAGACTACATAAAAAATTGAAACATTGAATAAAATTCAAGAATAATTAGTAGAAAATACACAAGAGGTGTACCAATAATGATGAAAGGGAACTCAATTTATCATGTCCATAAATTTCTATTAATTCATTCATAAAAAGTTTCACTAGAAATGATATTCTAAGCAGTTAACTTTCTTTTTTAGAATGTTAACCAGTGATAGGTGTAACTCTCAAGATTATCAAAAAAACTAAATCATTAAATAAATGATAAATTCAATTTTCAATAGAATAAATTTCATCAATAAATATTTTTTCAACACTTCAATGAAATATCTTGTAAGGTGATTAAAAGTTTCAAATCAAATTCTCAATTATTTTAAACAAAAAAATTATTTATTTAAATTAAATAAAATATGTGAAATGATTCAAGAAATTATTTGAGATAAAAGTAATCCTAGAAGAAAGATAAATGCGAGAAGTGGAGAAAATTTAACCACCTGATCTTGTTCCCCTAAACGGTTTATCCAGAATACATGTTCTAATTTTCTATTAAAAACATATTGAACTAAATAAAATAAGAAAAATAATGAGGAAAACATTATTCTCTATTGAGGTTCTTCTTCCACTTAAACCTACAGATTCTTACCTTGAATCACTTACTTCCATATTTAATTATTTGTGTTAGAAAATTATGGAGTCCTCTTCCAAAAGAAATTATAGTTCTTTTTAATAAAGGAAAATTCTATCAACACAATGTTTCTTTAATCAAATACATATCATCACTATAAGTTTAATTTTTATATTGGTAATATTTTAATTCCACTATCAATTTAATATTTACCTTAATAAAATTTACAACTATACCAAGAATTGATAAATTCATATGACACTCACACTCCTCCAATGAAATCATCAAATTGAGACCTCAGCCACCAGCCAATTCAATTCTTTGAGTAATTACATGAAAAATGTGGAATATATGATTCTTTGGTGAAACACTAGAAACAATAGAGAATATAAATTCACCAACCGTCTTAGATATCTTATAAAACACACCAAAAATACCATCAAATATCTTTGATCCCCACTTATCTCACAAAATTCCATTGAAACCTGATCTCACCAACCCGATCTCATGGCTTCATTCAGAAATAACAACAACTTCAACCCCTATCCCAATCAAAAACGTGATAACATTCTATTCTTTGGGTTCAAACTATAAATAAACATAATCATTAAAACATTTTAAGCCTTATTCATACATATAGTATATACAGTATTTGTCTCCATTAGATTTTTCATAATGGATCCAGTGCTCAATGATTCACTACTCAAGTCTCATTTGATAACACAAGTAATCATCTTTGGAGAACTCAACCATTTTCTAACAAAATCATATTGGATTCAATTGAAATATAATAATAAATATTTATATTTGAGAACTAATTTTTTAGTGAGATCAGTTTGGGTTAGATTTAGGTCATATTCAACACTCAATCATGTCAACCATGATCGAATTAGCTGCCTGAGATCTCAATCTAAGACCTGTACAGATTCAACACAATGAGAAATATCTCCTTCTTCATCTGGAGGTTCCACTACATTGTGAATATGGGTTCTCTATATTTAAAGAAATCCATCTCCAATATTGGATTAATATTCAACATCATTTTGATAAAAAAAATTACAATAATGTTGACTTTATAATCATAAAAATCACAAATCAAATTTCATCAATAATTATTAAATTGTAATCATCAATAGTGGTTTTATATTGTTTTAGGTCTCCTAGTTTGGGTTATTTAGTGTCAACATCATCGTTCATCTAATACCCTAAGTAGAACTTTGGGTTCTTCAACTTCATATGGATCTCCATATACGATCCCAAATTCATTTTTTCCACCTAATATCATATTCAATTTCATTTAAATTTTTTGGATTCATTAGAACAATTGATTTTTTCCATGAATAAGGGTTCTACTAGTTTATTTACAATTATGGAAGCTACAAAAATGAACTCAGGTGTTCTTTGATCAATGTTAGTTGGTAGTTAATCATGGTATTATTTTTCTTAAATCTTTTCTAGACCTGATATAAAAAACCCTCTTTGATCAAGCATCACATATTTACCATTGATCAAGATTGAGTAACTCAGTTTTGGATATCAATTTTTTTTATAAATAATAAGATACTTCATGCTCAGGCTTCTCTAAGTTTCTTTCAGTAATCTCTACTTTGGTCAGGATATTCTTTGAGACTAGGTTGATTTAGGGAATCATCAGTATATCCTCATGCACAACCCTCTTCAAAAATATTTGTTTTAATTTCCATTAATGCTCTGAATCTTATAGCCATGGGAGGAAAAATTCACAGTCAATCTCAGCTTCTTCAATGTTTATTCCCCAGCTTCTAATTTTTCAACCCCTCATGTAAGATAAATTATCATATGTGGGATCTCAATACAATCATCTTATGTGAAAAAGTGAATTTTTTACATTATGATAAAATTTTTTATATTATAATGAGGAAGAACCTAAATATTTAAATTGCGTGAGGATGCCAAAAATTATCTGACGCAGGAAAAGAAATTCAGAATGTTGAAATTTATTTTCTAAAAAATCAATTTATATTACACAACCCATTATATTACCTTATGAGAAATGATTTCAGAAATATGAATTCCCTACATGAAAATGAATAAAATAAAATAATTAAACAATTAAAAACAACAAAATTGAAAATAAAAGAAAATATTTTAACAATAATAAAACAAATCCAATGAAAAGGTCATAAAATGAGATATTAAAATAAAATCCAAAAACATTAATAATTTTAATTTTTAACAAAAATTAAAAAAATAATTAATAGAATAAAATAAGCATAATAATTAAATTAAAAAACATAAAATTAATATTTAAAAGTAATTTTTAAAATGAAATAAATAAAATAAATAATTAAGGCTTCACACTCTCATTAATAACACATTAAATTAATAATATTTTACAAGAAAGTCAATACATTAAAATTTAAAAACAAATAAATGTCAAGATTATAATTAACCACTTATAATAATATTTTGTCATTAAAATTTCATTAAACCCAAACAAATATGTAGAAAACCCATCAAATAAATGGAAATAAGATTCTTCCACATATAAACATTTCATGTCCTGAATAATTTATTAATCAATGTCAGTGAAAAATAAAACAAAACTCAAGAGTGAAAAATAGAACTACCAAAAATAACTATTCTTTAAACACAATTTCTCCCATGGGATCTCTCAAGTTGAAAAATATGATTTTTCCTTATAATAATACAAATTTAGTACAAAATGGTTTCTTGATTCCAAAAAATGATTGAAATTGAAAATTTAAAAAAAAAATTAACACGCAAACAAATTCATCCAAATGTAAGTCCAAACTTATTTTTACTACCAGGTGAACTCCCTCACATTATTATAATACAAAATTAATATTCAAATTATTTTCATGGGTGAGTTTAATAATTACAAATCATATAAATAACACATCCATAAGTTAAAATATCAATGGATTAAAGAATTAAAGAATAGATGTTAAACCTGGATTGGTATTTACATTTCATAATCCATTTGGTTGAAAAAAAATATGATTTTTAATGTAAACATAAGTTTAAAATAAAATGATAGTTTTATAACATTTTACTAACATTTTACCAATAATAAAATATTTCTAAATGGAACTAAAAATGATTTACTCAATTAAATCCATGGAGTAATATATATTCACTAACTCAAGTTCACAATCCTCAAACATAAGAAAAATTTTTACCCACTGAAAAATATAAATAGAATCTTTGGAAACTAACAATTTTGAAAAAAGATAAAGTGTTTTTTGATGGGTTAAAAATTAAAGAATTTTTTATTTCATTATATAAGTTCCTCTATCCAACACATAAACCCTATATTTTTTCTCAAAGTTGAATTCAAAACAAAAATGAAATAATTAAACTTTTATGTTCTAAAAGATGTGCAATTTCCTAGTTAAATGAGATTTTAGGAATCACTAGAATTCAAATTGTATGTTTTCACCAAATTTATATCATTTTTTCATAAACATATTTTAAAAATGTATATGAATAAACATAAATTTATAGATCTCATGGAGTTTTCAATAAATCACAAGAATATAGATTATTTAAAAAAAGCAGTGGGAAAGTTATTAAAAAAACAGTATTAGTTTTTAAAAAATATTATTAAAATCCAATGTGCTAAGAAGGATTTCTAATGCCTCAAAAAATTACAACAAAACACAAAAATACAAGAAAATAAAAAAATTAATTAAGATCAAACCCAATTTTGGTTGAATATAAAAAAATCAACGGTGTTTCTCCCATACTTAATTTCATGGAATATGAAGAAATTAGTAATATTAATTAATATAAGGTAAAATAATAGAAAATTCCTTTAAAAATAATATTTAATCATTTTAGTTCATTATAAATTACTCCCCATCTAAATATTTAGAGAAATTTTTTTATATAAATTTATAGCTCCCACATGATGAAAAGATCAACATTAGATTAAATAGTATAGTGTTTAAGAAATTATGTAACCATAAAAACATTTTTAGGGTACTGAATCAATTATTCTAAATCTTGTACCTCCTAGTAATAGTGAATAATATTAAAAGATCAAGTAGTAGCAGATTTGTGCCACGTCACAATCCAAAAACCTATGAAACGAGATTTTTAAACACTATAAAACATGGTCAAAGAGAAGAATTTTTAGTAAAAGTGATGATAATTGAGAAAAAGGAAGACATAAAGCAATTATTTTTTATTGAAAGGAAAAAACTATAGGAAACATGGGTTGACTCCCATGATGTAATGAATTTTAAGTCCAAAGTTAGGATTAGTGGAAATTTATCATTATTGAATAGAGATGACAGACAACCCATTGAATACCCCTCAATTTAATGTTTAACTCTATAAATATTAACCATGAATATTCTATTATCCTCCCCAATTAAATACAAATCCCCATTCACAATCACTCTTAGGATAGTAAGGGGTCTAGGAAATTTTATTTTGAGTATCCCTAGAAAAATTTTCAATCTGGAAAATTAAAAGTAAGATCCTATAACTTAATATAAAGTACAAATTTGAATAATGTAATCTGGAAAATATTATTATATCACTTTATAAATTCACCTGTTATCACATGTCTCTCTTTAAATTTCATCCATCTCACTTAACATTAACCATATCCTCTCTATAACTAACTTGAAATAATATTTTTCAGATTTCACTTAAAAATATGATTTTTTATAAAGCTATACAGTCGAATGACTTGTCATACCAAATATATGTATATATGAAAACATCCATATGAGACTTTTATATGAAGTTATGTATTCCCATAATTCTTCATCTAGCTTTAAAGAAATATCATTTCTTAAACTACTCATGTTTTCTCATGAATATATTTCAATTCTCTATTTGATATATATTCATACCCATTGAATTATTGTAGATAGGTGGTACCATAATTATGATTACAACCATATTTTTTCCATTGATGATTTGAATTTAATGTTTTTAAATTTTTTACCAATATCTGTTATGAAATATTTCAGCACAATAAATCTAGAGAAAATATTCTATTTTATTAAACTCACAACACTAATAGAAAGATTGTTCAGAAGATTTATTACCATGACACACTAAGAGAAATATTTTAGAGAAAAAATGATTTAATAATTACCTTACGACTATGGGATTGGTCCCATGAAATATAACCCACATACATAAAAATCGACTTATAGAATCCCCTTATGTGGAAACTTTTTTTTCCTACCCTCATTTCCCAACATTTTACTATTATTATAGATTATAAGTAGACATATTACATCTTTAAATAGGATATATAAATAAAAACATGATTTTATGACCTTATAGGGAGTCCAATTTTCCCTATAGTTTCCAACACATGTAAAAGGGTCACAACATTTTAAAATAAAAATCATTTCCCCCTCAGGAGTTCACCTATCGAGTATCCGTGAAGCACATATTAAAAAAATAAAAGGATCATCCATAAATAATTATTCAGGCTCAGAAATGAAATTATTTCATTGCTTTTGTTAAAATTAATTTGGAAAAACACCTTCAGATATGATGTCTGCTAAATCTAAATACAAAGAATATTGTTTCTTATGTATAAAAAACATTTTGTTTTCTGGGAAATATGTATTGACCTCTATTGGATAACTTGTTTCAATTATGGTTTTGGGTAACCTAGACAAGTTATCACCTGTAATTTTTTCATAAAATTTAATATCTTTTATATCGATATAAAACCTTTTCAACAGTAAACATTACCTCATAAGTCTTGGATTTGATTCCATCTTAGATTACATATATTTCAGAGTATAATGATTAGTGAATATTGAGACTTTTGAATCGATAATATATTTCAGAAACATTTATAGGTAAAATATGATAAAAACGAACTCTTTATTAGATGTTCAATATTTTTTCTAGAAATCATCCAGGAATTTTTTTTCATAGAAAATCACATGTATTCTCTTCTCTTTTCGTTAACATAAAACTACCTCTACTACTCAATCACTTATATCATGCATTTCCTCAAATGGATGGTGTTAGTCATGGGGTAGTAATTATTAGTGAATATTTAATAATTTATTTTAATATAATTAATAGTTCATGGAAATTTCCATAAAACACAAAAGGTATATCCTTTAATAATAGTGATGAAAGTGGAAAAAACATTTTAGAAAAGTATTTGATGAATCTCCAGTAAAAAATGGAATTTCCTAAGAAACATTTAATTCCATTTATAATTAATGGAGGTGGATTTTTTCTAGTAACATAAATATATGAATTTCCTACTTATGTTCCCCTGTTATAAAATTTATGGATAGAAGAAACCCTTTATTAACCATGAATATACATTTCTCCCAATTTAAGACAAGGTTTGTCTCCTTACACCTCTCTAAAGTAAATTCTAAATTTTCTATACATCCCTCAAAATTATAACCAACTTTGTAAAAGTCATCCATAAAACTTTTATAATTATATCTATCATAAAAAAATTATAGTCAGAATACACTGCTGAAATGTGATCGGAACACCACACAAGGCAAAGGCCATCCACCTATACAAAAAAATTTCAAATTAAAAAGTTAATGTATTTTTTCAAGTATTATAGGGAGATATCTTTCATGTTTTAATTTAATATTCAATGACATTAAACTCTATAATATTTATCTAAATCTATTTGTTTTTTATTTATTCATAAAAGATGAAATTTATTCCTATATTATTAGTCGTGGACCATATGATAAAATACATGAAATTCCTTAGAACAGATAAATAGCTATCTTCTCAAATCACCACTAACTCGGTGGAGATTATAACATGAAAGGTGAACTATCACCTAGAAAAGGGTATTTTAGATGGGAAGAAAGATACTTCATCTCTAAACTGGGTGCCTTTTTGTAACACTCTGAACTTCCACGATACTCTTCTCTTTCAATAATGTAATAGCTTGCATTGTAGGCAAGTTCGAGATTCTAATACACCGCGACCAATCAAAGTAGCCGTTATGAATAGTAATACCTAATTTTTGAAATTTTATAAATTGCATCTTTTAATATGGACTTCATTTTTGGATTCAGAATATAGAAATTATCCTATGTTGAATTTTTTGTATTTTTCTGAGAACTTCCAATCTTTTATGAATAGTGAAAAATACTTAAAAATAACTTTTTAAATAAAAATAATTTATAGTGATAAATTATACTATTGAGTGTTTTTAAAGTATAATTATAATATATTTTTACTATTTTATCAAATTTTGTTCATTAGAATTAAGTTCACTTTGAAATTGGACATAAACAATTGTCAATCTTTTGATATATATTGTTTCTTAAAAACACGCTATTTGTTGTGACAGCGGGAATTAATTATAAAATTAATTAATACAACTTATATTTTTGGAATTTTGTAAGATAGAAATCCTTTTTTAATTCGGAATATCAATTATAGCTTAGGGTGAAATTTTGGCATTGTTCTGAAAAACTTCAATTTTTGATGAATAGTGAAACCACTAAGTGGTAGTTAAAAAACTGATTTTTCGTTTCAATGAAACATTACCACTTCTGTGATTTGATTTTCAAAAATCCGACATACATTGTTGTAATTAGTAAGTAAAATGTGGTTCAATGGGATTCAAATAATATTTTGGTGAACAGTAACTTTTAAGTTTAATTAATCGCGATTAAAGGTAATTAGTGAAATTTAAGGTAAAAATTATATTATAAAAATATGAAAATATATTTAAACATGTCCTAACCCTATTGGATAAGTCATTTCCGACCAAGACAATCCATGGGTCAACTTGGGGACCCCATGGAGCCACTTTGGTAGGAAAATGACATTAAAAACGTTTTATTTAATGTTAAAATAAAAATGTCACAAACATGAGTTGTTTTACAAAAACAATTTTTAAATGGGGTTATACAAGTCATATTTTTTACTATAATTATTAATTATAAATCTAAAAAATAATTAATACATCATGATATTTGTTTTATAATTTTTAGACATTATATAAATTAAGTTATTTATGATACCATGATGATGGAGAGATTACCTCATTAATTAATGATTTTAATAAAATGGAAGGATAATGTAAAATATAAGAATTACACTTGTCCAAAGCCTATTGTATGAGTATATTTAGAACAATTATCACCTTATACTAGAAATATATAAGTGTGGGACCTTTAAAATATGAGTCTCATTATATAATAATGTAACATTTCATTACTTTCCAAGAGTACCCCACCTCTCCTCTTATAAAAGGCCCCAACCACTACCACCTTATTCACACCTTCAAGCCATTTGGCTCGGCCAACCTCTTCCCCAATACTCTCCCAACTTCCCTCTCTTACTCCTATAGGCCACACTTTTGGTAGAATTCTTCCCAAGGACGCCTTTGGCTCAAATAAAAAAAGAGTTACCCAATTTTAAGGTAATGTCTTCTCTTATGTTATTTTGTTTTATTTTGATTCTCCAACCCCTTAAACTCTTTCTATTCCTTTATTTTGTAACAACACCAGTATCTTAAATATACTAGGTTGTTTTGATGTAATGTATTTTATTTACACTTACACACACCTTCATCTAATGGTTAAAGAACATACTATTTCTGTGGTTGGCGAAATACTGCCACATGAAACGATGATTGTTCAATATTCTTTTAACACCTCTAATGGTGGCCATTTTGATGAAACTATTTTTATATATGATATATATTATGTTTTTTTTCTTATTATTATTTATTTTTCATTTATGGAATACCTTTATGATTTCCATTATGGGTAAACGCGATAATTTCTTTTTAGGAAGTGCGGACTACCGCCCCCTCAAAGTGATTTGAATCGTTAATGCCATATTTGGGATGTATAAATGATAGAGTAAATGTTATTATACATTATATTATAGTGGAATTATATTATACCTTTATATAATTATAACTTCATTCCATTAAATATGAAATAGAAATGAAAGTAGCATGCATGCGTATGTACGGCTTACCGTCTCCAGGAATGGTGAATTTCATTTCTTACCTATAAATGTTATGTAATATTATAAATGAATGTATATACTAGATATATATGATGTATATGATATCTAAATAATGAATATAATAATGTATATAATGGATATTTTACCACATGAACAAAGTGTAATTATCAGAAGTTTATTTTTGACTCAAGTACCTAAGATCGACAAAACGACCGTTATTATCTTAAATAATTACATAATATTAATAACATGGTAATAAGTGATATAAAAGGAATAATTAAATTAAAAAAGGTTCTTAAGCAAATAGAAATTAACTCTAGTTTATTATTCATGAGTTTAATGAATGATCGAGTCAAGTCGGACACGAGGTAAGGGAATTTCTTAACCCAATTTCCATTCTTTGGGTTAATATCCTACTTTCAAATTATGTCATGATATTATTATGTACTATCTTGTATTTGTAATTTCATATTGTGTACTTATAGTGAATACACATAATATATCTATTTTATTTAAAAATGATCTTTGTAAGGGGCTTCGTCTCAATCTCCATTCATTGAGGCATATTTTTTTTTATACACAAATTTCTTTTATACAGTGTATAAACCCCTTTGACTTTTATGTTTATTCAAAACGAATACTTTTATACGAACTGTTTTACTAAACGAAAAAAAGGAATGTTTTTCTTGTTGTACATATGTGGCGACAATGAATTCTCTGCCGCCGTGACTATTATTTGAGTTCTGGAATCCTCTACAAGACATAACTTTTTTTAATTGAAAAATAAATACCAAGTTTTAGTTTTATTTTATTTTGGTATTGAAAATGGTTATGAAAGTGTTTTTTATTATATCAATGTGTTGTATTGATATCTTGTGATTGAAATGTGGAAATTTTATGTTTCCTTTATGCATGTTTTATGTGATACGATTATGTTATGGTTTATAATATGTTTAAACTTGTTCATATGAGGAATGCATTGGACTTAATAAGTGACGGGTGGAGCCCGCTATAGCTCCTTAATGCATCGGCAGGTCTCATGAGACAAACTAGTGTCTTGGCATGAGGCCTTGACAAAATCTTATTTGTGGTCTTGGCATGAGGCCTTGGCTACGTGGTTATGATAGTCTGGCATTATGCATTCCATCATTATGAAAGTGGTTATTGATATTGCATGTGATTATTCGACCAGTAGAATATCCATGTGAATAATTAAATGGCATTATATCATTTTACTTTTTCCATATTACGTTGAATTTCAAGTTTAAAAGGCTTTTGTTTTAGTCATACATTGCCTTAAATGTTTATGTTTATTTATGAAATCTTCCGCTATATTGTTGGCCTTACTAAGCATGTGAGCTCACCCCTTTCAATGTTTTAATAATTTCCAGGATGTGAAGAAGTATTTTATGAATGTCCTGCAGGGATAGTCAGAGAGGGATATGAGTGAGGACTATGAAGACCATTTTATTGTAGTTTTTTTTACTTTATGATGTAATGTAAGACTTATGAATGTATCTAGTGTTTCCAAGGCTACTAAACTAATCGGTCTTTAGAGACTTGATCTTTTGTGATCATGACAATGTTACGCAATAACGCACCGACTCTAGGTAATTGGGGTTAGGGCGTTACAGTTGGTATCAGAGGAAGTTTAGTACTAACCTTGGAAGCTAGATTTAGATAAACACTAATTAGAGAACATAGCCCAAAGATAGACTTTGAGGATTAGTATAGAAGAACTTCCTAGAATTTTGGTATTATAGAGATTTTGTGAGTTTTTCGAGAAATACATCACTGTCTGGATACGAGCAGGTAGAGGCATCTCTGGCATAGATGTACCTAGGTGTAAAACCCGAAAACACTGCTTTGAGCTAGACTCGAAGGGGAAGTGGTGCAAGAAAACGGGCCTTGTTGTACTCTTGGTTACGACACTCCTGAGGGATATACTTAGGATAATTATCATTTTCCTTACAAACCATTATGAAGGGTTTATGAGTATATACTTCCTCAAAGAAAACATTTTTTATGATTATGTATTATATCCATAAAGCATTCAATTTACATTAAGTATTTTACAAGTTTGGAATTATTCGTTGCAATTCATAAGCTAACCTAGATAAGGCCATTGTATAGAAATGGCGCCCAGTAGAAGGAATGTGAACTCCATCAATACGTATTATCCAAAGAATAAGAAGGATCATATCTTTCATGGTATTAATACAGCATTTAGAAGGGAAATAGTATCCCATGTGTTCTCAACATATGAAAAAATAGTATCATGTGTTAATAAGATAAGTAAAGAATTATCTGAGTCTTATGGATTTAAAGGGAAGCAAGAGAAAAAAGGATGGAAGATAGAATGATGGATAAAGGGACGAGGGAAAGAAGAATTTTCCAACATGTTATAACTATGGGAAGAAACACCTTGGAACTTGACTGAAGGGAATGGTAGTTTGTTATAAGTGTGCATAAAACGGACACCAAGTTCGTGTCTGCAAGGGTAAGAAAAAGGTTTCATATGTACATTGCTTCATCTGTAAGGAGTGGGGACACTATGCAAACCAATTTCCAAATCATCAGAGTATGCCCCAAATGATGTTGTTGGATAATAATCAAGTTATGATACTACCACAGATGAGGAGTAATGATTGGAGTTCTTATGTTGTCATTAAAGAATTTTGTCATTTGATTGTTGTATCAATGATGTACTGGTTATAATAATTATGGAGTATATAAGGAATGTACTGTAGTACTATTTCATCAAGGACTTGAGATTGTGTGGAACCAAGAAATGTGACTCCATAGCAGATTAAAATTTTGGAGAATGTGTGGTTGAGATAATGATAAACCATAATATGGTTATGATACCGAGATAGTGATTTTGGAATAATACATTAATGATTTGGATAATTATATTGGATATTTTTGACTTCCTTGGAACTGATTAATGATTTGTATTCATTTTTGGATAGAAATAGTATATCTAGTATTATATAAAGAGTAAGGTATCATGAATGTAATCAATAAGGATTTCTAGTAATTCAGGATGTTTCAGTGTTTTAAAAGAATACATGATGAAGGTGTTCACATGTTATTACGTGGCAGAAAGGATCTTCATTGTGTTTACCTTCTTTATAAAATCTAGACTGTGAGTTGGACAGAAGTATTTTGGATTACTATAAAGGTTGGAATGGATTAAGTTTAACTTCAGATAGTATTATTTAAGGTTAAAACACTTCTGAAGATTATTTTTGGAATAAGATAATAATATAGAATTAGGAAAAGGACAACCTGTAGGTTGGGGGATAACTCGTTGCGTCGGACAAAGGTGCAGGAATCAAACCCACAACCACCGTGCGATAGGCCTCTATTACCTACCACTAGCTTACAGGAAGTCCCTAGTTATTATAAAATAGATTTCCTAATCTAAATGTTATGTGTAACCTTGTACGATTAAGATAAATATAATATTTTTGAGTTCTATTATCTTTTTTGGGTGAAAGACATGTTTGGGGTAGAAATTAGTTGAAGGTTGAAATTCTACTTTTCAAGTATATATATATATATATCTTATTCTTATGACTAAATTAATTCTTAAACTTTAGGGAAGGTATATTAAAAACAAAAATGTGTTATCATAATAACTAATTTTATGTAGAACTGATGATATTTTCATCATAGATTGATGGCTTTGAGGCCCTCAATTTTACAATTGTTTTTTATTTAAGACCTCAATCACTCCCTAAAAATATTTACGTTTTTCCTCCAATTATATGTCTCTAATTTCCACCAATGTTCTCCTTATCGAGATCATAATTTGGTGGTGACTTTTTTATTTCCCTTTCCCTCTTATTAAGGCTAAATTTTAGTAACCTTATTCCCAATGTGGGTTTTACACAAAGGTATTTTCTATATTCAACCATTTATTTAAAAAGAAAATTTCAAATTGTGAGGATGCAATTTATTGAAGGAGGGGAGAATGTTACACCCCGAGCTTCCACGATACGCTTCTCTTTCAATAATGCAATAGCTTGCATTGTACGCAAGTTCGAGATTCTAACACACCGCGACCAATCAATGTAGCTGTTATGAATAGTAATACCTACTTTTTGAAATTTTATAAATTTTATCTTTCAAAATGGACTTCATTTCTGGATTTGGAATATCAAAATTAGCCTATGTTGAATTTTTGGTATTTTTCTGAGAACTTCCAATTTTTTATGAATAGTGAAAAATACTTAAAAACAACTTTTTAAATCAAAATAATTTGTAGTGATAAATTATACTATTGATTTGTTTTAAAGTATAATTATAATATATTTTTACCATTATATCCAATGGTGTTCATTAGAAATAATTTTACTTTGAAATTGGACATAAAAAATTGTCAATCTTTTGATATATATTGTTTCTTAAAAACACGTTATTTGTTGTGACAGTGGGAATTAATTATAAAATTTTTTTAAGGAAACTTATAGTTTTGGACTTTTGTAAAATATACATAATTTTGGAATTCAGAATATCAATTATAGCTTAGGGTCAAATTTTGGCATTGTTCTGAAAAACTTCAATTTTTGATGAATAGTGAAACCACTAAGTGGTAGTTAAAAAACTGATTTTTCGTTTAAATGAAACATTACCACTTCTGTGATTTTATTTTCAAAAATCCAACATACATGGTTTTCATTAAGATGTAAAATGTGGTTCAATGGTATTAAAATAATTTTTTTGTGAATAGTAACTTTTAAGTTTAATTAATCGCGATTAAAGGTAATTAGTGAAATTTAAGGTAAAAATGATATTATAAAAATATGAAAATACCTTTACACATGTACTACCCCTATTGGATAAGTCATGGCCGACCAAGACAATCCATGGGTCAACTTGGGGACCCCATGGAGCCACTTTGTTAGGAAAATGACATTAATAACTTTTTATTTAATGTTAAACTAAAAATGTCACAAACATGAGTTGTTTTACTAAAACAATTTTTAAATGGGGTTATACAAGTCATATTTTTTACTATAAATATTAATTAGAAATAAAAAAATAATTCCTAAATCATGATATTTTTTTATAGTTTTTAGACATTAAATAAATTAAATTATTTATGACCCCATGATGATGCAGTGATTACCTCATTAATTAATGATTTTAATAAAATGGAAGGATAATATAAAATCTATGAATTACACCTGTCCAAATCCTATTGGATGAGTAGGTTTACAACCATTATCACCTTATCCTAGAAATATATAAGTGTGGGACCTTTAAAATCCGAAACTCATTATATAATAAAGTAACATTTCATTACTTTCAAAGAGTGCCCCTCCTCTCCTCTTATAAAAGGCCCCCACCACTACCACCTTATTCACACATTCAAGCCATTTGGCTCGGCCAACCTCTACCCAAATACTCTCCTAACATTCCTCTCTTACTCTTAGAATCCACACATTGGGCATAATTCTTCCCAAGGAAGCCTTTGCCTCAAATCAAAAAAGAGTTACCCCATTTTAAGGTAATGTCTTCTCTTATGTTATTTTATTTTATTTTGCTTCTCCAACCCCTTAAACTCTTTTTATTACTTTCTTTTGTAACAACACCAGTATATAAAATATACTAGGATGTTGTTATGTGAAGTATTTGACTTACACATACACACACCTTCGTCTAATCGTTAAAGAACATACCGTTTCTGTGGTTGGCGAAATACTACCTCATTAAACGATGATTGTTCAATATTCTTTTAACACCTCTAATGGTGGCCATTTTGATGACACTATTTTTATATATGATATATATTATGTTTTTGTTTTCCTTATGATTCTGTATTGTTCATTTATGGCATACCTTTACGATTTTTGTTATGGGTAAATGCGATAATTTCATTTTAGGAAGTGCGGACTACCACCCCCTCAAATTTATTTGAATCGTTAATGCCATATATGGGATGTATAAAGGATTGAGTAAATGGTATTATACATTATGTTATACTGGAGTTATATTATAACTTTATATAATTATAACTTCATTCCATTAAATATGAAATAGAAATTAAAGTAGCGTTCATGCGTACGTACGGCTTACCGTCTCCATGAACGGTGCATTTCATTTCTTACCTCTAAATGTTATGTAATATTATAAATGAATTTATATACTAGATATATATGATGTATATTATATCTTCATTATGAATATAATTATGGATATAATGGATATTTTACCACATGAAAAAAGTGGAATTATAAGAAGTTTATTTTTGACTCAAGTACCTAAGATCGACAAAACGACCGTTATTAATTTAAATAATTACATAATGTTCATAACATGGTAATAAGTGATATAAAAGGAATAATTGACTTGAAAAATGTTCTTAAGAAAATAGAAATTAACTCTAGTTTATTATTCAGGAGTTTAAAGAACGATCAAGTCAATTCGGACACGAGGTAAGGGAATTGTTTAACCCAATTTCCATTCTTTGGGTTAATATCCTACTTTCAAATTATGTCATGATATTATTATGTACTATCTTGTATTTGTACTTTCTTTATGTGTACTTATAGTGAATACACATAATATATCTATTTTATTTAAAAATTATCTTTGTAAGGGACTTCGTCTCAATCACAATTCATTGAGCCATATTTTGTTTTATACACAAATTTCTTTTATAGAGTTTATAAACCCCTTTGACTTTTATGTTTATTCAAAAGGAATCATTTTATACAAATCATTTTACTAAACGACTAAAAGGAATGTTTAACTTATTGTAGATATTTGGCGACAATGACATCTCTTCCACCGTGACTATTATTTGAGTTTCGGCTTCCTCTACAATCTATAACTTTTTTAAAATGAAAAATAAATACCATGTTTTAAATTTATTTTATTTTGGTATCGAAAATGGTTATGAAAGTGTTTTTTATTATATCAATGTGTTGTATTGATATCTTATGATTGAAATGTGAAAATGTTATGTTTCCTTTATGCATGTTTTATGTGATACGATTATGTTATGTTTTCTGATATGATTAAACCTGTTCATATGAGGAATGCATTGGACTTAATAAGTGAATGGTGGAGCCCGCTATAGCTTCTCGATGCATCGGCAGGTCTGATGAGACAAACTAGTGTCTTGGCACGAGGCCTTGACAAAATCCTATTTGTGGTCTTGGCATTAGGCCTTGGCTACATTGTTATGATAGTCTGGCAATATGCATTCCATCATTATGAAAGTGGTTATTGATATTGCATGTGATTATTCGACCAGTAGAATATCCATGTGAATAAGTAAATGGCATTATCTCATTTTACTTTTTCTATATTATGTTGAAGTTCAAGTTTAAAAGGCTTTTGTTTTAGTCATACATTTCCTTAAATGTTTATGTTTATTTATGAAATCTTCCACTATATTGTTATCCTTACTGAGCATTTGAGCTCACCCCTTTCAATGTTTTAATATTTTCTAGGATGTGAATAAGTATTTTATGAATGACCTGCAGGGACAGTCAAAAAGGGATATGAGTCTGGACTATAAAGACCATGTTATTTTATTTTATTTTAATTTATGATGTAATGTAAGACTTATGAATATATCTAGTGTTTCCAAGGCTACTAAACTAATAGGTCTTTCGAGACTTGATCTTTTGTGATCATGCCAATCTTACGCAATAACGCACCGACTCTAGGTAACTGGGGTCGGGGAGTTACACTCTTGACTAGAAAGAATATAATGAACCATAACTTACATACATTGATATTACTTCAAAGTTGAAGAATAATCATTTAAAAATATAAAAAATCCACAATAGGACCTTATAGGTATATTGTTTTTTGAAACATGGAAGTAGAAACAACTGGTTCATAAGACATCTTCATTATCTCCACCTTATTTCTCCATAATTAGACCCATTTTGACATATCTTACTTAATTCCCTTCTTCAAGACCTAGGGAAAAGAATCAAATGAAATGGAGATCCTAGATTCTTAGTAAGGTTAAACAAGGGATATATCAATCATATCATAATTACAATACATAAGAACGTAATATTTGAGAGTATTCTTTAGTATATGAAAGATCTTGATATCATATCATGTTATAAATCATGAAAGTTCATAAGAATCAATGAACATAATACCAAAATTCATAACATAAGACATGAAGTTTTGTAGCATACACATAAGCATAGAAAATAATTCCATATTAGTCATAGCTCATTGTCAATACCATCATAGCGGGAAAAGTCTATTACTGAATCAAGTTTACTCCTTGGTCCATCCCTGTATTACTAAACTGATATCATTTAATATTACATACATGTCTATATCATGAGATATAAATTTTTAACCAATGAATTGGAGGTAGATATAGGTCCCACCCATCTCATAATGAAGTCCCACTACTACAACTTGGACCTTTATCAGCGCTAAAAACCAGCATTAACAGCGCTAGAAAAGCGTTGTTAATGCCGGCGTAGATAAAGGGGGGGGGGGTCCCCTATATCAGCGCTTGTCGGAGTGCTGATAAAGGAGACCTTTATCAGTGCTCCTCTATCACTGTTAAAGGTTTCCTTTATCAGCGCTCAAAAAAGCGCTGATAATGGAACCATCGCCTGCACCTACAAAACAGAACCTGCACACCAGAATACCTGCACAAAGTAGCACATGCACACCTGCACACCATAGCACCCGCACACAATATTTTGACCGACAACAGTATATACATTTACTTAACATCATGAATACAAAAAAACACATTGCTATATACATTTCAAACATTGTTTTACATGGTTACAATTACAATTGTTCAAAAATAGTTACAAACATTCATGTTTCATCCTTTGATATTCGTGATCCACTCTCAATAGTATTTGTTGCCGAAAAAAGCTTCCGAACTCAAGGAAAAAAATTCACCTATATAAGAAAACAAATATCATGTTAGTAATGTAATAATGAAAGAAATTAAAATACTAATATAAAAGAATACATTAATATGGAAATGTTAAACTGAAATATGAAATTCTAAACTCAAATGTTTTCATTTTCATAACAATTAAAGGGAATAATGTAAAATCAATATTTTTTTGATTGATTTATCTCATTTAATAAATACTGATTCTTTATCTAGTGAAAAGATTTACCGGTCACACTGTGCATCGGATTGAGGTGTAGTCGATTCATACATGTCACAAATGACTCACAGATCGTTGTCCTAAAGTTTCAAAACAATCTGAACGCATCTGCTCAGTATTCCTTATGTCAGTAGTGTTGTTTTACAATGTTTATCTCAATTTTAAACTAATATCAGACAATTTTATCAATAAAAGTCACATTGTGCATTGGATTAAGGTGTGGTTGATTTGTACACGTCACAAATGACTCTTGGATCATTGTCCTAAAGTATCAAAACAATATGAATGTGTTTGCTTGGTATTCTGTATGTCAGTAGTGTTGTTTTCTAAAGTTTATGTCATTTTCAAACTGATATCAGACACCTTTAGACATACCGGTCACACTGTGCATCGGATTGAGGTGCAGTCAATTTGTACACGTCACAAATAACTCTTGGATTGTTGTCCTAAAGTATCAAAACAATCCAAATGCATTTGCTTGGTATTCCGTATGTCATTAGTGTTGTTTTCTATAGTTTATCTCAATTTGAAACTGATATCAGACACATTTAGCCATACCGGTCACACCGTGCATCTGATTGAGGTGCGGTCGATTCTTACATGTCACAAATGACTCGTGGATCGTTTTCCTAAATTATCAAAACAATCTGAATTTGTTTGCTTGGTTTTCCATATGTCATTAGTGTTGTTTTCTAATGTTTATCTCAATTTGAAACTGATATCAGACACTTTTAGCCATACTGGACACACTATGCATTGGATTGAGGTTCGGTCAATTCGTACACATCACAAATGACTCATGTATCGTTTTCCTAAAGTATCAAAATAATCCGAACGCATTTTCTTGTTATTCCGTATGTAAGTAGTGTTGATTTCCAAAGTTTATCTCAATTTGAAATTGATATCAGACACTTTTATCCATATCGGTCACACCGTGCATCGGATTGAGGTGCGGTCAATTCTTACATGTCAGAAATGACTCGTGGATCATTTTCCTAAAGTATCAAAACAATACGAATGTGTTTGCTCAATTTTCTGTATGTCACTTATGTTTTTTTCTAAAGTTTTGTCAATTTCAAACTGATATCAGACACTTTTAGCCATACTGGTAACACCATGCGTCAGGATGAGGTGCGGTCAATTCGTACACATCACAAATGACTCCTGGATCATTTTCCTAAAGTATAAAAACAATCCGAATGTGTTTTCTCGGTATTACGTATGTCATTAGTGTTGTTTTTTAAAGTTAATCTCAATTTGAAACTAATATCAGGCACTTTTAGCCATACCGGTCTCACCGTGCATCAGAATGAGGTGCGGTCATTTCGTACACGTCACAAATAACTCATGAATCATTGTAATAAAGTTTCAAAACCATCTGAACGTATTAGATTGGTATTACGTATGTCAGTACTGTTGTTTTCCAATGTTTATCTCAATTTGAAACTGATACCAGACACTTTTAGCCATAACGGTCACACCGTGTGTCGGATTGAGGTGAGGTCGATTCGTGCATGTCACAAATGACTCATGGATCATTTTCCTAAAGTATCAAAACAATCCGAATGCATTTTATTGGTTTTCCGTATGTCACTTATGTTTTTTTCTAAAGTTATGTCAACTTCAAACTGATATCAGACACTTTTAGCCATACCGGTCACACCGTGCATCGGATTGTGGTGCGGTCAATTCGTACACGTCACAAATGACTCATGGATCGTTTTCCTAATGTATCAAAACAATCCAAATGCATTGGTATTAAATATGTGATTAGTGATGTTTTCTAAAGTTTATCTCAATTTGAAACTGATATCAGACACTTTTAGCCATATCGGTCACACCATGCATCGGATTAAGGTGCAGTCGATTCATACACATCAAAAATGACTCATGGATAATTTTCCTAAAGCTTCAAAATAATCCGAAAGCATTTTCTCAGTATTTCGTATGTCAGTAGAGTTGTTTTTCAAAGTTTATCTTAATTTGAAACCGATATCAGACACTTTTAGCCATACAGGTAACACCGTGCATCGGATTGAGGTACGGTCAATTTTTACACGTCAAAAATGACTCACGGATAGTTTTTCTAAAGTATCAAAACAATATGAATGCGTTTTCTCAGTATTCTATATGTCAGTAGTGTTGTTTTCCATAGTTTATGTCATTTTTAAACTGATATCAGACACTTTTAGCCATACTGGTCACACCGTGCGTCATATTGAGGTGCGGTTGATTCGTACACATCACAAATGACTCTTGGATCATTTTAATGAAGTATAAAAGCAATACGAATTCATTTTCATAGTATTCTGTATGTTATTAGTGTTGTTTTCTAAAGTTTATCTCAATTTGAAACTGATATCAGAGACTTTTAGCCATACCGGTCACACCGGGCATTTGATTGATGTGTGGTCGATTCTTACATGTCACATATGAATCATGGATTATTGTCCTAATGTTTCAAAACAATCTGAACATGTTTTCTCAGTATTCTGTATGTCAGTAGTGTTGTTTTCCATAGTTTATCTCAATTTAAAACTGAAATCAGACACTTTTAGTCATAATGGTCACACCATGCCTCTAATTGAGGTGCGGTCAATTCATACACATCACAAAGAACTCGTGGATCGTTGTCCTAAAGTATCAATACAATCTGAATGCGTTTTCTCGGTATTCCTTATGTCATTAGTGTTGTTCTCCAAAGATTATCTCAATTTGAAACTAATATCAGATACTTTTAGCCATACCGGTCACACCGTGCGTCGGATTGAGGTGCAATCGATTTGTACACATCAAAAATGACTCATGGACCGTTTTCCTGAAGTATCAAAACAATACAAATGCGTTTGCTTAGTATTCCTTATGTTAGTAGGGTTGTTTTCCAAAGTTTATCTCAATTTGAAACTGATATCAGACACTTTTAGCCATACCGGTCACACCGTGTGTCATATTGAGGTACAGTCAATTCGTACACATCACAAATGACTTGTGGATCGTTTTCCTAAAGTATCAAAACAATCTGAATGCGTTTTCTCAGTATTCTATATGTCAGTAGTGTTTTTTTCCAAAGTTTATCTCAATTTTAAACTGATATCAAACACTTTTATCCTTACCGGTCACACCGTGCATCGGATTGAGATGCGGTAGATTCGTACATGTCACAAATGACTCGTGGATCATTGTACTAAAGTATCAAAACAATATGAACGCATTTTATTGGTTTTCCATACGTCACATATGTTGTTTTCTAATGTTATATCAATTTCAAACTAATATCAGACACTTTTATCCATACCGGTCACACCGTGCGTCGGATTGATGTGTGGTCGATTCTTACATGTCACAAATGACTCATGGATCATTGTCCTAATGTATCGAAAAAATACGAACGTTTTTTCTCAGTGTTCCGTATGTCAGTAGTGTTTTTTTCCAAAGTTTATCTCAATTTGAAACTCATATCAGACACTTTTAGCTATACTGGTCACATCGTACTTCGGATTGAGGTGAGATCAATTCGTACACATCCCAAATGACTCATGGATCATTGTCATAATATTTCAAAACAATCCGAACTCATTTTCTCTGTATTCTGTATGTCAATAGTGTTGTTTTCAAAAGTTTATCTTAATTTGAAACTGATATCAGACACTTTTAGCCATACCGGTCACACCGTGCATCGGATTGAGGTGCGGTTGATTTTTACATGTCTGAAATGACTCTTAGATCATATTTATAATGTATCAAAACAATCCGAATGTGTTTGCTTGGTATTCCGTATGTCAATATTGTTGTTTTCCAAAGTTTATCTCAATTTGAAACTGATATCAGACACTTTTAGCCATATCGGTCATACCGTGCGTCAGATTGAGGTGCAGTTGATTCGTACACGTCACAAATGACTCATGGATCATTTTCCTAAAGTATCAAAACAATCCAAACATGTTTGATCGGTATTCTGTTCTTCATTAGTGTTGTTTTCTAAAGTTTATCTCAATTTGAAACAAATATCCGACACTTTTAGCCATACCGGTCACACCGTGCATCGGATAGAAGTGCGGTCGATTCGTACACGTCAAAAATGACTCATGGATCGTTGTCCTAAAGTATCAAAACAATCCAAACGCATTTGATTGGTATTTTGTATGTTAGTAGGGTTGTTTTCCAAAGTTTATTTCAATTTGAAACTGATATCAGACACTTTTATCCATACCGGTCACACTATGCATCGGATTGAGGTGCGGTCGATTCGTACACATCAAAAATAATTCATGGATTGTTGTTATAAAGTATCAAAACAATAAAAATGTGTTTTCTTGGTATTACATATGTCATTAGTGTTGTTTTCCAAAGTTTATCTCAATTTGAAACTGATATCAAACACTTTTAGCCATACCGGCCACACCATGCATCGGATTGAGGTGCGGTCAATTCATACATGTCAAAAATGACACATGGATGGTTTTCCTAAAGTATCAAATCAATCCAAATGTGTTTTCCTGGTATTCCGTATGTCAGTAGTGTTGTTTTCTGAAGATTATATCAATTTGAAACTGATATCAGAAACTTTTAGCCATAACGGTCACACCGTGCATCGGATTGAGGTGTGGTCAATTCGTACACATCAAAAATGACTCGTGGATCGTTTTCCTAAAGTATCAGAACAATCCGAACATGTTTTCTTGGTATTCCATATGTCAATATTGTTGTTCTCCAAAGTATATCTCAATTTGAAACTGATATCAGACACTTTTATCCATACTAGTGACACCATGCATCGGATTGAGGTGCGGTCGATTCTTACACATCAAAAATGACTCGTGGATTGTTTTAATAATGTATCAAAACAATACGAATGCGTTTTCTTGGTTTTCCATATTTCACTTATGTTGTTTTCAAAAGTTATGTAAATTTCAAACTGAGTAGTAGGAATTCACTAATCTAAGGATATAAAACATAAGAAAGGGAGATCATAGATACTCAATAAGTGTAAACGGATATATCAATGACCATATAAAGATAACTTAAGTATTATGAATTCACATTCATTGTCCTATTTGTTTACATTCTTCCATCAGGTACACTGCCCATTCGTTTCTAAAGACAATTATATCATCTTCTGAATAGGAGTTTTTGCGACAATCATAGTAGTACTGAAAAAATATAAATACACAAAGGATTAATAATTATTTTAAGTGAAGTTGTAATTATTTTCAAAAATACCTCTTTAGGGATTCTAGTTTGTTCATTAAATATGATCTCTTTCATAAATTTATAAATATATTAACTGCAGTCCTTGTCATTTGTTTTTGTTTTGGACACTGCAGAAATATCGAGAAAAATATGTCATTTGTTTTGATATGTATTTGGATAGTGAAATATAATTATATATACCCAGATACTTCTCCATTTGTAGATATTGTGGGCATTGTCATCCTTATGCCCTGGATTCATTCCAGCCTTTAGACGATATTCATACACCGCCCTATCATAACAAAATCCTCATTAAAAGATAATATAAATTATATAACTAGATATTTAGCTCCAAAATGTTGGATCTAGGGTATTAAAAATTGAAAATCACCATCATGTGTGGTCGGTTAGTTGGATATCCTTACAGTGAATCCAGAAAATAAATCTTTGGAGTATCCAAATTGACTGCAATGAGCATCCAATGTTCCCTAAAAACACAAAAAGAAATTAGTACTGATAGAAATGAAAATATAATTGATATGATGAAAATGTAGAGTTTTACCCCTGCAACATTGGTATTAAAAAGAGTCTGTCAGTCGTAATTCTTCTTTGAAACGTTCTGAGCAGATTTGACATTAATTCAGCCTGAAAATTAGAATCTATTTCTTCTTGTTGTGTAGAAATGGTGTGAGGACTAACGGGTCCAAATTTGTATTCATGGGAAAATCCCTTCAATTGTTTTTCATATATACGCCTGTGAAAAATATGAGATGTATTTAGCCATAATTATCAATGTATATCAGCTTCTGTAAAATCAAATCCTGAAAACATACCCCATGTATACATTTATAACTGAGGCACCTAGCCAGTCATATGTGATGATCTTAGAAACAACATCTGCACTAATGAAATATAATGTTTCATCTCCGTACATATCTTTTTCACAAACAATTGTATGACTCTTGTCATCTTTCATTTTTTTTATCCACATGAGCATGCAATGATATTAAATGTGGATATATAATGGGCGGGGTGAATGTGCTCTCAGTAGATCGTTTTGATCGGTTGGTTGATCCAATTTTTGAGCCGCTCCTTCGTTTTAGCACCTCCATTTTGTCCTTTTGTAATAACATTCATCAGTTTATCCATTTTCTAATTTAATGTTAAAGGTTCTGCTTCAAAAAAGAATTGGAAATGAATACCTCCTGGTCGACATATTTTTTTACAAGGTTCGACAGCCATGCAACAAATGTTCCAATATCTTTTTCCACCATATGAATGTCGTCATCGTCATTTGTCACGGTTATATGGGAACTCAGATCATGATCTACATTAATCAACACTTTGACATGACCAGTTGGAAGTGGTCTGGAGTGTAGCATGTCATTCTACATATTGAACACCGTAGCCCTCACTACAAGATGATGGGTGGGAGTTGACAGATATAAATAATAGTCATTTTCACCCTGTATAATATCATTACATGAAAGGTATCAGTGTCTATGTGATTCACATTTCACAAAAACGAATATTAGAACATTGATTATCTCGGTTAAGTCAGGTCTTTGAGGGGAATGGCTCACCTCAAAGCTGGTGAGGGGTGGATCTTCTCTCGTGGGTTGTTCTTGAGTTGTTTGTTCTCTTTGCCTCTCCTCCATCAAACTCTTTAGCATATCTCCCTGAGTTTGGAATAGTTATTCAAGGGTAGCTGCTCTATCTCTCATTACATGCAATTCTTTAGTTTGTTCATCCTCCTGTTTTTTTTCTAAAAATATGCCCGGGGTGACACCTCAAAACCCACACCTCTGACGCGGCCATACTGTTCTGGCTGTTTCAAGGCCGTTGAAAGTATGTCTGCATCCGATGTGGGTGTTGTTGATTCCTATGACTATGTCAAATAGAAAATATGGAAAAATAAGTAATCATCATTATGTAATAGTTATTTAAAGCAAAACAAGTTTATATTATGTCATACTTACACATGTTTCCCACACTTTTTGTGTGTTTTCATCTATCAGTTTCCCCTCTTTTTTAACATGAGAATCCTCCCCTAGAATATGGCGTGGAATGGAAGTGACTTGAGATTTTTCTTCATTAATCTACATATAAACATAGAAACATGGTTACAGTGTTGTTTTATGTCACATAAAATTATTATAGATCTTTTAAAATACGTACCAATTGTTTTTCAATTGAAGAATACCACATCCTTGCTTTATGGTAGGGCTACACTGGTTTTGCTGCCAGTTCTTTATTTTAAGCACTCAGTTGTTGTTTCATAAATAAAAACTTGTCAATCAACGTGATGAATACAAGCAACATTATACAACGTGTAACCAAACACAATGTACCTGAAAATTCTGTTCCGTATGATGGTTGCAAAACGCATCCCACATTCCTTGGGATATCAAGTGTGCATAAAGAGGAGGCGGGTGCGGCTTGATTTTCCCTTCATCATCTTTCAGATGATGTTTCGTTAAAATGGTGTGAAAGCCTCTATGAATCCTTCCTGTCAGTCTTAAAACATATTATATGTGTGAAACATCTACAATAAACGCACTCTGCAAGAGATGATGAAGGGTTAGCCAATATTTCAGTATTTTATTTTATTTTAATAAATTAAATATATGATATCGTAATGTTACCATAATCTATTCCCACATTAATGTTTTCAACCCGCTGAAATCATGGTGCCACGACTTTACATCAATCAGCACACGTTGTCGAGTGATGATTCCAATGTATCTACTAAATATGGCTTTTCTGGGGTTTACATGTTGGCCTAGTTTATTCCATTCCACCTCATATTTGATGCCTTTTACTTTTGCCTTAAGGATTTTGGCTAAAATTGTCAAACTACGGCGCACCTATTTTTTTTGTGTCGCTGGGGTTTCATCGCCTACCATTTCCTCAGTTTCTGCATCATCATTATGTTTCTCCTAAGTGCTAGTATCGGAACTGGGAAAAGATGCAATAGGTTGAGAGACTTGTTGTACCTCAGTTGTGGGACCAGCTACAACAGGTTGAGACACCTGTTGTCCCTCAGCAGTGGGACCAGCTGCAACAGGTTGAGAGATGTGTTGTGTCTTGGGATTTGGTGCATCCGCATGTAAAGAAGTCATTATCTGTAGAACTAGTTTAACATTTAATTTAGATCACATAAAAGCAGCAGCGAACAGATAATAACATAATGTAACACAATCTATATTACAATAAAAATCAATAACCTAATTATTGACCTCTATTTTTTTAAAGGCTGAAGGGATTTGACCCCTCTATCAACTATCCATATCCCTTCATTGTGGTCTCCTATGACATACAAAACATTGTCGACATTGGGACCACTGTGAAATGATTGTGAAGTCCAAATGAAAGGGCCATCTTCCGTTGAATTTTCATCTGACCCTTCAGCTGTTTTGGTCGATAACAGAACGATTGACCACGGTTTGCGGGATCTGGAAAATAAAATACTTGCACTGCAATTGATGCCATTATAAAAGTTTTGTCTTTCTCCCCTTACTTAATGAAATCAACTTTCACGAATCCCAAATCATCTATTTTAATAGAACTCTGGTTATCAACCCACTTGCATTGAAATATCGGAACATGAAATTCCGTATAATCCAACTCGCATATTTGTTTGATGATGCCAATGTATGACATATTCGCATAAATTGGATTTCTGTCCTTAGAACCGGAAACATGAATCGCTTCATCCACAAGTGTAACCCCACTATTCTACATGGTACTGTCTTCATCATGTTCATTAGTATAAAATGTATAACCATTAACTACATAAGCATTATAAGATAATGCATACACACTTGGTCCTCCTTCTAGCCATCGAGGTCGTTCAGAATTTGACTCTAGATTTCTATCTGACTTCTTAAAAATATGATCTGAAAACCATCCTATAAACTGTCGACTATGTGTATATGATATCCATTTTTCATCCCTAGATGGATTCAAATGCCTAAAAATTTCTTTGTGGATTTCAATATATGGGTCAACGTCGAAACTGTTATGAAAAACATAAAGGTGGGACGGCTCCCGATCTGTAATATTGATTGTGACAACCTTTCTTCCAGAAATTCCTTTACCCTCAAGCCACCCAGTGTGATGAGATTTTGGTAATCCAATGCTTTCCACACCAGATAAGTATTCGGTACATAATTCAACGGCTTCCTCAAAAATATATCGCTCTGCAATACAACCCTCTGGCTGACTTCGATTTTTGACATACCCTTTCAAAATCTTCATATACCATTCAATGGGGTACATCCATCTCTAATGTACAGGACCACATAGTCAAATCTCTCTCATCAAGTGGACCATCAAATGAACCATCATATCAAAAAATGAAGGTGGTAAGAACATTTCTAATTCACATAATATGACGACAATTTCTTTTTCCATAGCTGGTAATTTCGTCGAGTCTATTACTTTGCTTCATATAGCTTTGATGAAGAAACATAGTTTCGTTAATTTATGGTGGACATTCTTGGGTAAAATGCAACGTAAAGAAATTGGAATGATATTTTGCATCAAAGCATGACAGTCATGTGATTTCAAACCATTTAACTTCAAGTCGCTCATTGACACGAGGTTACTGATATTTGATGAATACCCCTCTGGAACCTTTACATCATTCATGAAGTTGCAAAACTGATATCTCTCCTGCCTAGAAAGAGTCTAAGCAGGAGGAGGAAGAAATGTTCATTTTTCACCCATCACTGGTGCCAACTCTTCTCATATTCCCATATCAACCATGTCCAACCTAGCCTTAATTCCATCTTTTGTTTTGCCAGATCTATTTAGCAGTGTGCCGATAACACTATCAAATACAATTTTTTCTACATGCATAACATCAAAAAAATGTCTTACATACAGAAAATTCTAGTATTGTAATTCAAAAAAAACTGATCTCTTTTTCCAATTGATTTTCGTAAGGTTTTTCGAAGCCGGTTTACCAAAAGAAGTGTCCATATTTTAAACTTTATCAAAAAATTGATTGTCTATTAGTGGAGATAGTGTTGTATGTTCTTCTGAACTTCCATCGAATGATGTCATCCAAGAACGGTACTTATGTCGTCATGGTAGAAATCTGTGATGTCCTAGAAACACAATTTTCGATGAATGTTTCAACCTAATTGATTGTGTACTTTCTTCGCAAACGGGATAGCCTTGAGTTCCTTTAATGCTATATCCTGAAAATTTTAAATAAGCAGGGAAGTCATTTATCGTCCCGTACAACATGACTCTCAAAGTGAAATCTTCCTTTCTGTAAGAATCATACAATGTAACACCTGAATCCCACAATAATTTAAAATATTTGATCAATGGATCTAAATAAACTTCAATATCATTACCCGGTTGTTTTGGTCCTAATATAAGCATAGATAACATGATGTATTTTTGTTTCACGCATAACCACAGTGGTATGTTATAATTTATCAACATAATCAGCCATGTACTGTGACTATTTCTTTGAAAACCAAAAGGATCCACTCCATATGTAGATAACGCAAGACGAAGGTTTCTTGACTCATTTCCAAAATCAGGATACTCATGATAGATTCTCTTCCACTGAGGAGAGTCTTCCAGGTGACGTAGTATCCCATCTTTAATTCTTGTATCTGCATTCCATGTTAATTGTTCTACAGTCTCCTCAATTCCATATAGACATCTAAACCTTGGAATGATTGTAAAGTACCTTACAACTTTAGTAGGACTGGATTCAACTTTCTTGTATTGAGAAGCACCACACTTTGGGCATTCTTTAAGTGATTTGTGGTCCTTGCGAACCAGTATACAGTCATTCGGGCAGGCATGTATTCTTTCAAATATCATACCCATAGAGCGTAGAATTCGTTTGGCATCGTATGTTCGGATCAGGAGCTCATTGTCTTCTGGGAGCATGTCATTCATGAGGGTAAGTTGTTTCGTAAAACTTTTGTCACTCCACCCATTGCCTTCTTTCAAATTGTACAGCTTCAGTACGGCTGACAATGCTGTATATTTAGTGAAACCATTATACAATGGCGTCTTTGCATAACTTTTTATCTTCTAAAACAATTTTGGGAAATCCCGAAGTTCATCTTCGAAGGTCATTGTCATTTCCTCAATACGATCTTCATCATTATTCACATCTGTAATCACATCCTCCATATGGTCATCTTCGTTGTTCATGTTTGTAATCATATCAGATGATCCAAAAAATGCAGTGTCCCCCCAGTCACTACCTACATTCGTTGTTTCCCTGTGTTTATTCCAACATGTATAACTCTGATCTGTTCCGTGATAGATCAAGTGTTCATCCTACTCATCTGGACTAATTTGTTTTGAATAACAACAGAGTAAACATGGACAAAGGATTTGAGAATAGTCACATGCATGATCTTTTGCAAACATGATAAACTCTTTCACGCCTTCTTCATACTCTTTTTTCAACTGATTATCATTCATCCATTATTTATTTATATTCATCCTATTTGAAATCCATAGGATGAGTATATAGGTTAGGGGAGAAGAAATATGAGTATAATTTAGATAAAAAACAAGATACATCAAAAATGGTAGGGGTGTTCACATTAAAAGAAAATCTTGGGTGGTTCTTGGGATTCATCCAATATCTTCCTCTCTTCGATCACCCTTGATGAGGGGTGGTTCTTGGTATTTTTTTATAGTGTGTTAGTGGGGTTATCCACTATATACATGGGTTAACCATACCTTTTGTGAGGAAGTAGTACAATCAGTGCAACTTGTGGATCAATCTCATAGGGCGGTCTCTATAGGCTGTTTGTACAAGGAAATACCTAATGGGTAAGGCCAATAGGTATCCTAACATGTGCATCAAAAGTGAAAGTGTAGAAAGTTTATTAAAACACATGGGACCAAATGCATAAATAAGAAGCAGTATATGTTATCCACAAGGGAACCCATGGAAGTGGCCATAATGGTCACCTTAGTCTATGTGATGGTTATGTGGGAGTCTCCCCTTGCTATACAAGCATGAGCTAAGGCACAATGACTAATCCATAGATAATAACCCTTCATATGGGTTCTCTTGGATGTGGGAGGTTCATAGATGCTCATGGGCTCATGAGTGATCAAAACCCAACTCTTTAGTGTATTTGTCTTGTTCAGATCAAGACACAGAGCAACATAAGTAGTGGATGTAGAAAAGTCAAAAGAATAAACCCCAAGATAACTCTGAACTCACCCAGTGTCAAATCCCAATCCCTACCACCTAGTTTGAAGGTGATATAGATTAATTATATCTTAAAAGTTGTAAGGAACTCTAAAAAGAGATCCTAAAACGTCTCCTCAGGATAATCAATAATTTGGGAGTGTTTTATTGATGTGAAGGGCTACTATAACAACCTTGTCGATGAGGACCTTGTGTATTATGACCAAATCCGTGGATTTTTTGGTGAAAATTGACTTGGATTGAAAATGGTCGAAGCACATATAGTGTTTCATTTCCTCAAAGTGAAAATAGGGATGGACATTGGTAGGTGGAACCACATCTTGTGAGTGTTGGGATGCAAAAGGAAAATCAAAACCCAACGAGATGGAATCTTCCAATGATGGGGGAAAATAAGAGGGAGAAGGAGATGGTGGAGTCAGAGTTTGGGTCTAGTTATTAGCTGCAATAGGCCAAAATCCATAAGCTATGTGTTTGGATGGGGGAAGGCACCTACCCTTAGTTCAAATCATGGTGCTAGGAGGGAAGTGAGTATGGGTGGAGGAAGGGGAGGAGGTTTAGTTAGAGGAGAGGGAGATGAGGGAGGAGGGAAGGCATGGATGAGGTGGGGAGAAGAGGGAGTAGTAGAGGGGGGCACAAAAAACCCAAGGTTATAGCTTAAATAACTCAGTCATAAACTTTATTTCAACACATCCAATGTTGATATATTTTATTTCAAGAAGGGGAAAAGGATAAAAACAGTCAAAGGAGGTATAAATTAGTTTATCCCAAGGGAATATTCGATAACTAAACTAACAATCTTGGGGGGAGGGATCCAATGATGTTAAATATGTTACACAGGTTACCCAGAGAGGCATAAGTAGCCAGAAAATTAGTGACCTTCTTACCTTCTTTCTATGTATGAGATAGATCCATGTGGTTATTGAAAAAAATTATACATCTCATAGTGAATGGGACCTAGAAAATACTGGGTACCTCAAGCACACCCATGACACGACACCATGGATATGTTGTACCTCCAACCTATGCTTAGGTTATCTTTCTTCATCATCACATATCAAGTGTAGTACACTAATAAGGGATATTAATTTAATGATGGTCTACTTCTTTGATGTACAACATATAAACACCACGCATTCTAACACAGATACGAGGTGAATAATTCAAGTTGTAATGTCATATTATCATGAGTATATAATATAACACATAACATCATGTGATCACAATCCAAACATAACAATTACCCACAATAACAACACTCATAAAATCCAAAAATCAATATTCATAATTTGGTATAGGATGCAAGGGTTCAACACAATGAAAACATAATTAATTCATGAAAATTCAATTTCAATCACCTTAAGGAGGAGGACCCGGTGGCAGAGGAGAAGGAGGCGTCGACAGTGGAGGCACCAGAGGTAACAGAGGCAGCGCAGAGGCAGGGCGGAGGAAGGGCGGAGGTAGCGGAGGAGGAGGAGGATGAGGAGGAGGAGGAGGAGGAGGCCGCGGTGGAGGACTCGCAATGGAGAGGAGGAAGTAGAGTAGGTAGAGGAGGAGGAAGAGGAGGAGGCGCCTGTGGAGGAGGGGGACGATGAGGCCACAGACTAGGCGGAGGAGGAGGAGGAGGAGGCAATTGTGGAGGAGGAGGACGATGAGGTCGTGGACTATGCGGAGGAGGAGGAGGAGGAGGAGGCAACGGTGGAGGAGGAGGAGGACGAGGCCACGGTGGAGGAGGAGGAGGAGGAGCAGGCGCCGAGGAAGAGGAGGAGGCGGTGGCCGGAGGAGGAGGCAGCGGTCGGAGGAGGAGGAGAAGGAGGAGGCGGTGGCCATGGAGGAGGAGGAGAAGGAGGAAGTGGCAGCGTCGCATAGGTGGGCTTCCGTGAGAGCTTGGCAGGGTGCGGGGAGGAGGAAGAGGACCCGAGGGTTTTTATCAATCCCACGTGAGCCTTTATCAGTGCTAGTAAAAAGCACTGATAAAGGGTGTATTTAATAGTGCTAAAATTAAAAGCACTGATAAATACAACCTTTATGAGTGCTTTTCTAGCGCTGATAAAGGCCGGACATTTTCAGTTCTTTTGCAGTGCTGATAAAGAGTGACTTTATCAGCGCTTTTCATTTTATCACTGATAAAGACACTCTTTATCAGCACTTGTTTAGTGCTGGTAAATACATAGTTTATCAGCGCTAATAAAAACGCTGATAAATGTATCAATTTAAGAATTTCTTTATATTATTATATATTTATTTAACTCTAAATATATATATCTCTATTTATACTTATAAATTTTTTTGAAAGGTATATTTATATATATATCATTCAAAATATAATAAAATATATATTTATTTTTTAAATATAATTTAATTTTAAGTGTACATGTAATTAATATATACAATAAATTTTATCAGCGCTAAGAAAAGCACTGATAAATGTTACATTTATCAGCGCTAATAAATGTGCTGATAAAGGGATATTTAAAGCGCTGATAAATAATCCATTTATCAGCGCTAAGACAAGTGATGATAAAGGGTACACCTTTATTAGCTATTTTTTTAGCACTGATAAAGTATACCTTTATCAGCGATTTTTTTAGCACTAATAAAGGCACACCCCATTATCAGCGCTTTTTCGTTAGCGCTGATAAAGGCAGTCGCATGCCTTGCCATGTTTTGTGGTATTGGCCTTCATACATATTCCCCAATAATATAATTCATTCATCATAACCCAATGAATAAAATGCGTTTCTGTAAACATCCTTCCACTATTACATAATACATGTAAAATAAATGGATTTAATAAATATAATTCCATCTTAAAAACATGAAAATCATATGAAAAAAATAATTATATTATAATTGAAACACAACCCTATTAAATAACTACATCTTAGATTGAAAATAATTTTGATATAACACTTGAAATTAATTCTCGAGAAAAATATTATTTTTTATTCAATAATGTTTTATTTTCAAAAAATTACATTAAAATTTAAAATAAAATAATTTATTTGAAAATAAACCTGAAATCATCTAGAGAAATATTTATTGAAATAAGGCATTATGAATACATAAAAATCTGTTCATTCTGTATAAGTTAAAAACCGTTCTCCTCGTACTTTTTCCAAAAAAAATCATAAAGTACCTTATTCGAATAAAGAAAAAATATCCCATTAATATTGTTTAATAAAAATTCCACAATTAGGAAAAAGTGAGTTTAAAAAAATTTATATGAATATAAATAATATTACTTATTTAGGAAACAAGGATGTGGATGATAAATATACCCTAGTAAAGACTTAAGTATAAAAAATCACAGAAAATAATGAGATTGAAAAATTCTCCCTTACTTTAGGTATGATTTATTTTGTATATATCTGAACCTCCTTTATAATGATTTAAAAATTTTCATTGACTTATTTCATAGTCATATTAATTTTAATGATATCATATATGATCATATTATCATTCGTTTGTTAAAAGTATTTCATTAGAACTTGTTATTCGGGTATTAACAACTATATTTTCTTATTCATTTTATATAGAATAAGTTTCATTTATCATTAACAGTCATATTTATATAAATAAAAAATATATTAACATAATATATACCATATTAATTAATTTTTTACATTTATATAATCACCATTTAATAAATATCATGTATAATGAATCACATCCCATTGTGGTGATGGTAAGTCATACTACGCACAAGTGATGATATCATTCCCATATTTATTGAATGGTATTGAATTGTATGGTTTATAATATTTTATAATTAATATAATGTTATAATAATCATATATAGTTATTATTTATATCATTATAACCATCCAAGTATGGTGGTGGTGAAAAAAAATTACACCACGGTGTGGAGACGGTAAGTCGTACATACGCACGTGTGGTGATTTTGTTTTTTGTAGGGTAGATAAAAGGGGTAATATAGTTGTTTAATAATTATAATAAAATATTATTATATAATTGATACTGGATTTAATACTTTATAATAAAGCAACTCTTTAATAAGAAGTACCAGAAGAAATAAGTTTCAATGAATCAGGAGAGGAGATTACCTCTTCTTCGACAAGCTTCCTATAAATCTCCTCTTAGATGACTATAGTTGGTATTTGAAGAAGACCATAACCACTATTAATTAATTAGGGAAGGTGGTAATTAAAAATGGTAGATGGTGTATGAGATTTAAAGCTCAAGGTGACGTTCAGAGGTGAGGGAGGAGGTGCTTTTTTATAATTGAGGTGTGGGGCACTTTTGGGATCTCCAAGATTATTAATTTATAATAAAATAAAACCCCATCTAAAAACCACCAAAATGAACCAAATTAGAATATGATATTAAATAATATTAAAATATCATCAACCAATAAATTTTTTACAATTATTTATCTCAATTTACTATCTAAATTGGTCTACACTATGATGTTTTACAAATAGCATACTTGTCTAATAAAAAAATAAATAGCTCAATCAAAAATTTTGAATAGACTCGTAGCACTGTGCAAATAAAACTAGTGATCATCCCCTGGTCTGCCTATTGGAAACCTATTGATAAAGGATTTATAGGAATAAAAAATATTAAGTATTTCAATGAGGCTCTTCATGCTAGGATTACTTGGAATCTCCTCTACAATAAACCTAACTCCATTGCTTTTTTGAAAAATAGATTTATTGAAAAACTAAATAAAGGATACTCGATCTTTATCACCTACTATATTGTTCCATCCATAATCATGAACAACTCTAGGTGTATGGTCTCTAGATACTCTTTCAAGAACTTCTGGTTGGATAACCGGATTGACACTCCTTTAATCTCTATAGTTCCCCCTGATCATAGTCCTTTGAACACCAACCATTATATCAAATAAAGGCACATCAAATTATTCCACACATAATAATTTCTTTCCCCAAAAAAATTATTAATCAATTTCAGTGGAAAAGAAGAAAACGCGAGAGTGAAAATTTCTAAATGGAAGTATTCTTTAAATTAAATTTCTCCCATGGGCTCTCTCATGTTGAAAATGTGACTTTTTCATAAAATAAAACAAATTTAGTACAAAAATGGTTTATTTATTCACAAAAGTTATTGAAATTGGAAATTTATAAAATAATTTAACACAAAATAGTTTTCATCAAAATGTAAGTCCAAACATATTTTTACCCCTAGGTGAACTGACTCACATTATCATAAGACATAATAAATAGCCACCTTGTTTTCATGGGTGAGTTTGATAATTAAAAACAATATAAATAACACATCTAGAAGCTTTAATTTTAAGGGATGAAATAATTAAATAATATATGTTCAACATGGATTGGGATTTATATTTCATAATCCATTTGGTTGAAAAAATTATGATTTTAAATCTTACCAAAAAGTTTAAATCCAATGATCGTTGTATAACAGTCTACTAAAATTTTACCAATAATAAAATATTTCAAAACGGAAATAAAAATTATTTACTCAATTAAATAAATAGAGTAATATTTATTAACTGACTCAAATTCACGATCCTCATACTTAAGAAAAATATTGACCCACTAAAAAGGTAAATAGAATCTTGAGAAAATAACAATTTTGAAAAAGGCTAAAGGGGTTTATTATGGGTTAAACATTAAATCAATGTTTAGTTCATTAAAGAATTTACTTTACCCAAAACTAAAACCCCATATTTTTCCTCAAAGTTGAATTCAAAATGAAAATGAAATAATTAAACTTTTATGTTATAAAATATGTGCAATTTCGTAGTTCAATGAGATGTTAGGGATCACAAGAATTCAGATTGCATGTTTTCCACAAATTTACGACATTTTTTGAAAAATAGATTTTAAAAATATACATGCATAAACATAAATTTATAGAGCACATAGAATTTTCAATAAATCACAAGAATGTAGAATATCTAATAAATTTTTCAATGGGAAAGGTTAGTTATAAAAAACATAATTTTGTTTCAAAAATATTATTAAAATCCAATATGCTAAGAAGGATTTCTAATTCCTCAAGAAATTCCAATAAAACACAAAAATACAAGAAAATCAAAAAACAATTAATTTAAAACCCAATTTTAGTTGAATATAAAGATATCCATGGTGTTTCCTACATACTTAATTTCATGTAATATGAAGAAATTAATAAGAATAATTCATATTAGGTAAAATAATAGAAACTACCGTAGTAAAAGAATATTTACTCAATTTTGTTCATTATAAAGTACCCCCCATCTAAAACTTGAGTGATATTTTATTTATAGAAATTTATAGGTACCACATGATCAAAATATCAACCGTATATTCACGAATACAGTTTTTAAGAAATTATGTAATCACAGGAAAAAAAATATAGGGTACTGAATCAAGTATTATCATTATTTTACCTCCTAGTAATAGTGAATAATATTATAAGATCAATAATTAGTAGATTTGTGCCTCATCACAATCCAAAAACCTACTAAAAGAAATTTTTAAACACCTATGAATCATGGTGAAAGAGAATAATTTTTAGTGATAGAGATGATAATTGATAACAAGGAAGACATAAATCAATTTTTTATATTAAAATAGAAATAAACAAAAGGGAACATGGGTTGACTCCCATGATGTAATTAATTTTATGTCCAAATTTAGGATTACTGTAATTTTATCATTATTAAATAGTGATGACATCCAATCCCATTGAATACCCCTCAAATTTATGTTTAACTCTATAAATGTTAACCATGAATAGTCTATTTTCCTTTCTAGTTAATTCTAAATCGCCATTTACAAGCACTCTTTGGATAGTAAGGGGTCTAGAAAAATTTTTTTGAGTTTCCCTAAAAAATGTTTCAATCAGTAATTAAAAAGTAAGTCCCTCTAACTAAACGTAAAGTACCTATTTGAATAATTTAGTCATGAAAATATTATGATATCTATTTATAAATTTTCCATTATCATAATTCTCTATTTAAATTTAATCCATTTTACTTAACTTTAACCATATCCTCTCTCTAACTAACTTTAAATAATAATTGTGCTCTTTCACTTCCATATATGATTTTTTATAAAGTTATAAAGTCAAATGAATTGTTATACCAAAGATAAGTATATATCAAGACATCCCTATGGGTGTTTTATAAGAAGTTACATATTCCCATAATTCTTCATCATGATTTAATGGAAAGTCCTTTCTTGAACTACTCACAGTTTTATCCTAGATATATGTCAATTCTATATTTGATATCTATTCCTACCTATTAAATTATTGGAGATAGGTGGTACCATATTTATGAATACAACCATATTTTTTACATTGATTATTTCAATTTAATGTTCTTAAAAAGTTTACCAATATCTGTGATGAAATATTTCATCACACCAAATATATTGAACATATTCTACTTAATAAAACTCACAAAACTCCTAGAAAGATTTTTTAGAAGAGTTACTACCTCGACACACTTAAAGACATATTTTATAGAAAAAATGATGTACTCATTCCCTTATGACTATGGGATTGGTACCATCAAATATAACCCCCATACAAAAAAAAAATCAACTTCTAGAATCCCCTTTTGTGGGAAATCTTATTTCCTACCATCATTTACCAAAATTTTACTATTATAATAGATTATAACTAGACATAGTACATATTTAAATAGGATATGGCAATAAAAACATGATTGTATGAAATTTTGGGTAGTCCAATTTCCCCATGGTTTCCAACACATGTAAAATAGTCACAACATTTTAAAATAGAAATCATTTCCTCCTCAGGAGCACACCTCTAGTGTATCCCATAATCACATCTCAAAAAAATAAAAGGAACATCCAAAAATAATTATTTAAGCTCATAAATTATGTTATTCCATTTATTTTGTGAATGTTATTTTGGTATAACACCTTCATATAAGATATTGTCTAAAACCACATACAAAAGAGATTATTTCATAGATATAGAAAACATTTGTTCATCTGTTAAATATATATTGATCTCTTTTATATCACTTGTTTGAATTACGGTTGTGGGTAACCTGGAAAAGTGGTCATCTATAATTTTTTTAGAACATTTAATATCTTTTATGTCAAAATAAAATTTCTTCAATATTAAACTCTACCTCATAAGTCATGGATTTGACTCCTTAGAAAAAATATATTTTAGAGTATAATGATAAGTGAATATTAAGACTTTTGAATCGATGAGATATTTCCTCAACTTGTATAAGGATAAATGATTAAAATAAACTGTTTATTAGTTTTTCAATATTTCTTCTAGACAATATTCAGAAATTTTATTTCATATAAAATCACATGTATCCTCTTCTCCTTTTGTTAAACTAAAACTTCATCTAATACTCAATAACTTACATCATGCATTACCTCAAATGGATGATTCTAGTCATGGGGTAGTAATTGTTAGTGAATATTTAAGAATTTATTTTAGTATAATTAATAATTCATGGAACTCTACATAAAACAAAAAAATTATATACTTTATTAATTTTTTTTGAAGAAGGCATATAAAATTAATGACAAAGATCAGTAAAAGTACACATGCTAAGTCAAGAAGGGAAATTTTCCAACCAGAGCTGGTTAGAATCCAAAGGGCCTGAGGACGCAAGATGATGGGTTACGTTGTTTCCTTCCCTTTTGGTGAAGGAGAAGGTACAACATGAGAGGATTTGGTGAAGTGAGAGAATTATCCTGATGATGATGCCAAAAGACTAGAGAACACTATCATTGTGATTAATAGAATCGATCATGGTTATGCAGTCAGACTCAATGATGATATCGCCCCATCCACATTCCAAAGAGAAAGTCAAACCTACAAGGATGGTTGTGGCCATAGCAACTGTCGGTTCCCAGAATGCTTGATGTGGTACATATTTAGCAGCAAGAATATACCCCATATGATTTCTAGTAAGGAGGTCGATGGAAACAAGTCCATCCTTCATAAGAGATGAGTCCACATTAATCTTGAAGATCCCTTCCATTGGGGGATTCTAGTGGATGGGATGGGAGGGGGGAACACCCGGCAAAGAAAATCCATTGTGGCCTTTCTAGACCTCAATCCAAGAAGTATCCCGGTCAATCCAGAATTTGGTGGGTCTGTGAGATTGATTAAAAACAGCATCATTATTCCGGACCCAAATAATCCAATCCAATGTGAAAAGTGAGCCTACATCCACCTAAGAGAGATAGGATCACCAATGCATCAGCAGATCAGGAAGGTCAGAGGTCAATGCTAGTGAAGAAACTAAACCCAGACCCCTATGATTCCAAATATACTTCACTCCTGTGCAGTAAAAAATTGTGTGTAGAGGAGTTTCTGGAGTGTTTGGGAAGAAAGGGAAAAATGGTACTAGCCATATGTCGGTAAACAAGAAGACTCATTGTGGGGAGAATGCTCGAGCAATCCTGACACCAAAATTGGTGAATTTTCAGGGGGACGTTGACCTTCCATATCGATTTCCATAGTCCCCCATCCCAGCTGACTTAGTGGATTCCAACAGAAAGTCTGTAGCTGGATCTCACCGTGTATTCACCTGAGTTGTCATTGATCCAGAAAATATGGTCAGGACCTGCGTCTGGTACACAGGGAATGCTAAGGATAATTCTTTGATCTCTTTCGTTGAACCAATCAAGGATCTTTTCCACATCCCACCCCTATCCCTCGTCGAAAAGGAGGCAGCTGATAGTGGCATCATAAAGTCCTGGTTGGGTGGGGGATGTAGCTCGCAGACCATCCTTATCAATGAGCCAGGGGTCAGTCCAAATTTTGATAGATGAGCCATTACCAATCCTCCAGCCCAATCCTTTATCAGGGAGCTTTTTATCCCCACAAATACTTCTCCAGAGGAAGCTAGGGTGGGGACCAGGAGAGGAGGTATGAAAAGTCAGTGTGGGGAAATTACTTAGCTCGTAGAACTCGCGCACATAGAGATAATGGGTGATTAAAAAGGCGTTGTCCTTGCTTGGCCAAAAGTGCATTGTTGAATATATGAAGATTCTAAAACCCCATCCCACCCTATGATTTCGGTTTGTATAGGTTCTTCCAGGCCATCTATTGTGGTCGATTCCTGCCATCATTCTTCCCCCACCAGAAATTAGTAGTACGTGTGTGGATCTGGTCAATGATGGCCGACGGGATTTTAAAAAGGTACATAAAGTAACTAGGGACAGATTGGATGACATCTTTGATGAGGCTCTCTTTTCCAGCTTTAGAAATTATTTTTGGGATCCAGACTTGAATTTTTGCCTCAATCGTGTCCACAATGGATGTGAAGATTTCTTTTTTGGATCAGCCAATCACTGTGGGGAGCCCGAGATATTTATGATGCTTATCATCCATATGGATGCCAGTTGATGCGCAAAGTTCATCCCTCTTAGAAAGAGGTACCCCTATGCTGAAGGAGATTTCTGATTTTCCATGATTGATTGTTTGTCCAGACACCCTCTCATACTAATGAATCACTTGACAGATCACCCAACATTAATTAATTGTAGCTCTAGAAAAAAGAAGGCAGTCATCAGTGAAGATGTGATGCGAAACTAGAGGTCTAGCTCTGAAGATATTTTCCCCATCAATAGACTTAGAAGAAACAGACCTGGAAATAAGATTAGAAAACATGTCAGCCACCAGGATGAAGAGAAAAGGGGAGAGGGGGTCTCCCTGATGAAGGCCTCAGGATGGGGAGAACTCTCTTGTAAGCTCCCCATTGACCTTGATTTTGAAAGAGACAGTCGAGACACAGTGCATGACCATATCTGTCCATTTTTCATAGAAACCCATTTTCTGAAAAACAACTCTTAAGAAGTGCCATTCCACTCTATCGTAGGCCTTGGTCATATCCATTTTCTAGGCTAGGGTTCCTCTTTTCACATTGGAACGCGATATCATAGAATTAAACACTTCATAATCCAAAATCACATTATCAGTGATCAGTCTCTTCGCCACGAAGGCGCTTTGACTTTCAGAGACAATATTAAGAAGCCAAATTCATAGTCGATTGACAAGAATCATAGAAAAGATCTTCTAAGAGACATTCCAGAGGCTGATAGGTTGAAGGTCAGGGATCGCCAAAGGTTTCATAATTTTGGGAATGAGGACGAGGATAGTTTCATTAATGGCCGCAATGCTGTTATTACTAGACCAGATATTTTTAATCATGTTGAAGATGTCAGGACCGATTATGTGCTAGTATTTCTTAAATAAAAGGTCATGGAACCCATCTAGTCCCGGAGCCTTGGTGGGATAAAGATGTCTTAGATCAAGGAGAATCTCATCGTCTGTCACATCTTTGGTGAGCATCCTATTAATCTCTTCAGTGATCAGCAGTCTAATGCATTCTTCCACCTCAGAAAACATGAAAGGGTTTCCTGCAGAGAAGATATTATGGAAAAATCTTGTCAAGGCCTTATGGACAACATTGGTGTCAGAAATATTTCTTCCGTCGTGTTGAGAGATGCATGTAATAGAGATTTTCCAATGTCTGGCTGAAGATTTCTGGTGAAAATACCAGGTATTATAATCCCATTCTTTAATACAGTTATCCCACACACTCATAGACCAGAAAATTTCCTTGACACACAGAGCCGAATCTAGCTCTCTTTGTGTGGCTCCAATCTTAGATAAATTGTAATTGGAAGTGGGTTGTCTAAGGAGATTGTTCAGTGTCTTTTCAAGGACTCTACAATGTCGGTTGGGGTGTTAGAATTTCTTATTGCTCCTAGACCTTAGATCAGATGTGACCTGTTGGAGGTTGAGGCAAACATCCTTGTTAGAACTCTTCAATCTTGACCTGGCTACCTCCTCGCATTCCTGATATTTTGACCAGAAGCTCTCAAATCTGAAGGGTCTGCTGAATTGTTTATTTTGTTACCCTTGAGTACAGTCAGTGAGAATTGGACAGTGGTCCGAGTAGTTTAGGGCCATGTGGTCAATATGATACATGCTAATCATATTAATCCAATCGGTAGATCCCAGAAATATATCAAGACGCTCACCGATATGGGTGCCTTCTGAATTATTGTGGAACCAAGTAAATGGATTACCAGGGTGGGAGAAAGTCTTTTTAAATAGTTGCTTCCACATGATGCGAGGAGAAGGAAAAAAATTGTACATTGAAATTGTTCTTCCAAAGGAGATAGAGTCCCCCAGAATAGCCTTCTCTAGGCACCGGAAAGCATCCTTGGAAGTCGCACTTTAGAGCAATACCATTGGTGTCCTTGTTTTCTATTATGGTTTTAGATAGGAAAACCATATCGGGGCGACTTTGAGTGCAACTAGGAAGAAGCATATATCCTTTAGTAATAGATAGGAAAGTGGCCAAAAATATTTAGATATTTATTTGATGAATCTCTAGTAAAAAAAGACATGTCATAGGAAACTTATAATTCCATTTATAATTAATGGAGGTGTATGTTTTTTAATCACTTAAATATATGAATTTTCTACTTATGTTCCCCTATTAGAATCTTTATGGCTTAAAGAGACCCTTTATTAACCATGAATAGAAATTTATCCCAATTTAAGACTAGGTTTGTCTCCTCACACCTCTGTAAAGTAGATCCTAAATTTTCCAGGCATACCTCAAAATTATAACCGACTATGTAAAATTCCATCAAAATAAATTTATAATTATATCAATCGTATAAGAAACTATATTCATAATACACCTCTGAAATGTGATAGGAACACCACACAATACAAAGGGTACCCCCTATAAAAATGTGTCAAATAAAAAATTGAATGGTTTTTTCCTGGCCTTATAGGGCTATAAGAATATAGTTGAAACCATAAAATCCATCCTGAAAACTAAAAAATCATTTCCATATAACTTCACAAGTATTTGGTCAAGAAATATAATTGGAAAATGATCTTTTCTATTGGAATATTTAAGATTTATATAATCTATATAAACCATCTACTTGCTAGATTTCCTAACCAGAATCTGTTCATTTTTATGATTAGTTATAACTATGTAACACCCTTAATAGGTATAACATAAACATAAAAATCCCATGGATTATCATAAATAAAAAATATTATTCCAAGATCAAGTATCTTAATTACATTCTCTCTTAATATCCCATTCATGTTTTAATTTAATCTTAATTGACATTCAACTCTAGGATTTTTATTTATATCTATTGGTATTTTACGTATTCAAAAAAGATGAAATTTATTCCTATAATATCAACCATGGACCATAAGATAATATACTTTAACTTACTTAGAATAGATAAAGAACTATATTCTTGGATTACCACTAACTCGGTGGATATTATAATAGGAAATGTAGAACTACCACCTATAAAAGGGTATTCAATATGCAAAGGAAGATACTTCATATATAAATTGGGTTCCCCTTGACTATAAATAACATAATGACCCATACATTACATAAATTGATATTACATCAAATTTGAATAATATTCATTACAAAATATATTAAATCCAAAATAAAAACATATTGGTATACTGTCCTTAGAAACATAGAAGTAGAAACAACTAGTTATTAATACATGTTCATTATCTCCCCCTTATTTAACCATAATTGGACCCCTTTTTGACATATCTTACATAATGCCATTCTTGAAGACCTGGGGAAAAGAAACAAATGAAATGGTGATCTTAGATGATCAGTAAGGGTAAACAAGGGATATATCAATCATATAATAATTACAATACATAATAACATACCATTTGAAAATCTAAGACTATATATGAAAGATTGTGATATCATGTCGTGGGATAAATCATGAATGTTCATAAGAATTAATAGACATAATAAAAAAATTCATAACATAATACATGAATTTTTTTACCATACACATAAGCATATAGAATCATTCCATATTAGTCAAGGATCATTGCTAAGACCATCATAGTGGGCAATGTCCATTACTGAATCGAGTTCACTCCTCATTCCATCCCTATATTATTGAACCGGTTTCATTTGATGTTCCATCCATGTATATATCATTAGATATCATCTTTACCCAATGAATTTGAGGTAGATATAGGTCCCACCCATCTCATAATGAAATCATTCTTACATGTTCCTCAATAACATAAATCATTCATCATAACCCAACGAATAAAAAGGGTTTCTATAAACATCATTCCACCATAACATAATCCGTGTAAAATAAATGGATTTCATAAATATAATTCCATCATAAAAACATTAAAATAATTGGAAAAAAATAAGGATATTATTATTGAATCAAAACCCAATAAAATATTTTTATCTTAGACTGAAAATAATTTTGATATTACACTTGAAATTAATTATTGTGGAAAATATTCTTTCTCCTTTAATAATGTTTTATTTTCTAAAAATTCCATTAAATTTTAAAATAAAATAATTTATTTGAAAATAAAAATTAAATCATGTAGATAAATATTCGTGGAAATGATGCATTATGAATACAAAAAAATATGTTCTTGTCGTATAAGTAAAAAAACGTTCTCCATGAACTTTTTCCCAAAAAGTCAAAAAGTACCTTATATCGAATAAAGAAAAAATATACCTTTAATATCAATTAATAAATATCACAAAATGGGTAAAATTGACTTTAAAAAATATATATGAATAGAAATAGTATTAAATATTTAGTAAACATGGATGTGGATGATAAATATATCACATTAAATACATACGAATAAACAATCACAGATAATAATAAGATTGTAAAATTATCCCCTACCTTAGGTCTGATTTCTTTTGTATGTATTTAGACCATATGTACAATTATTTAAGTAATTTCATTTACTTATTTCATATTCATATTAATTTTTATGATATCATATATGATCATATTATCATTCATTTGTTAACATAATTTCATTATTTCTTGTTATTCGGATATTAACTACTTCATTTTCTTATTCTTTTTTTGTGGTATCAGTTTCATTTATCATTCATAAGTCATATTTATATCATTAAAAATGATATTAACATAATATATACCATATTTATTCATTTTTTACATTTATATTATCTTTATTTAATAAAGATCATATATAATGAGTCGCATCGCATCGTGGAGATGGTTGGTCATACTACGGATAAGCAATGATATCATTCTCATGTTTATTGAATGGTATTAAATTGGTTGTTTTATAATATTTAAAAAGTAATATCATGTTATAATAATCATATATAGTTATTATTTTCATCATTATACCCATCCAAGTAAGGTGGTGGTTAAAAACAAATTACACCATGGTGTGGAGACGGTAAGTCGTACGTACATATGTGTACTGATTTTGTTATATATAGGATGGATAAAAGTTGGAATATAGTTTTTTAATAATTATAATAAAATCTCAGTATATAATTGATAGATTATTTAATACTTTATATTAAAATATATCTTGAATAGTAATTACAAGAAGAAAGATGTTTCAAAGAATCGGTAGAGGAGATTACCTTTTCTTCGACATGATTTCTATAAATCCCCTCTTAGAGAACTACAGGTGGTATTTGAAGAAGACCATAACCTATATAAAGTAATTAAGGAATTTGGCAAGTGAAAAGGGTATAAGATGTATAAGATTTAAATCTCAAGGTGAATGGAAGTGGTGAGGGAGGAGGTGCTCTTTTATAATTGAGGTGAGGGGCACTTTTGGGATATCCCAAATTATTAATTTATAATAAAATATAACCCCATCCAAAAACCTCAAAAATTAACTAGTTTAGAATATGATATTAGAACATCATCAACCAATAAATTTTTAAAAATTATTTATCTCAATTTACTTTCTAAATTGGTCTACACTATGGTGGTTTACAAATGGAAAACTGGTCTAATAAAAAAATAAAAAACTCAATCAAATTTTTTTTTGGACTGGTAGCACTGTGGAATGGAAACTAGTGACCATCCCCTGGTCGAATTGTTTCAAACCTATCGATAAAATAGGTTTAAGAATAAAAATATGAATTATTTCAATAAGTCTCTTCAAGCCAGGCTTACTTGGAATCTCCACTACAATAAATATGACACCATTACTTTTATAAAAAGTAGATTTACTGGAAAACTAAAGAAGGAAACTCAATCTTTATCACCTCATATATTTTTCCATCCATTAAACAATCATTTTCCTCCATCATGAACAACTCTATGTGGATGTTCTCTAGATAATCTTCTATGAACTTTTGGTTGGATAACTGGATTGACACTCCTTTAATCTCTATAGTTCCTCCTAACCAATGTCCTGTAAACACAAACCATTATATCAAAAATGTTCTAAATTCCCATTATGGTCAGATCCATAACACCATTAAAAATTTCATTAGAAAATATACTTTCTCTAACACTGTTGATTTCTAAATTTGGGATTATGAGCGTAATGGTATGCTCAATTCTAAAAACTTTTACAAATGTTCTTTTGGAAACATAGAAAGTTACTTTTATTTCATAAAAATATTTGACCAGCCTAGGACCAAACTTCTAGATTTAATCTCATTTGATTACTTTCTCACAACAGGATCCCCACATATGAAAATCTTCAATAGTATGTTATTCAAATCTTCCCAAAATGTATCCTATGTAATCAACATATAGAAGATTCCAACCATCTCTTTCATTCTTGTGCCACCGCTTCTTCTCTTTAGTATTATATTTCTGAAAATATTGATTGCAGATGGTTGACTGATGACTCTTTCAAATCTCAACTAAATATATGTGAAGATATGGATAGCTCTCGGTAGATTAAGAAGCTTTTCCTTACTACTTTTTTTGATCTTCTCCATGCAATCTAGCCCAATATAAATGATCTTATTCACAAACAATACTCACTTATCCATAATGCAGGTCAGATGTGGATCCTCATTTCCATACATAAAGCTGCTTCGATCCAATAAGGACATTGTAACATCACGGTGAATTATTTTATAAGACTACGATGTCTTTGTGTTTATAGGAACTTCTTCCAACCCCGCCATACCTTTGAATTTTTCCGGCATGGTTCTTTCCCTTGGTGGATTATGTCCAATGTGGATGGTGCATCCAATGGAAATCTGGGCCCCATGAGATATGGCACCATCTTCAGGATCCATCTTGGTTAGATTCTTATATTCCTTTATGGTATTTGTGGCCTTACTTCTTCTCTAGAGGGTAAGTAATGTGTATTATTCATGATGTTTCTTTTTTCAAGAAACATGGTTGGAGAATCCTATGGATTGAGAGAGACTCAACCACCATCATGAAGGAAATATGAAATGGTGTGATACACCATGTGTGGTTGATCACCACCCATTGGATGGAATTCACCCACTTGATTCTTGATATTAACTTCCTCATCACTCATATATATAGTGAATCCAACATGGTTGATGATAGACTTTCCAAAAAGGTATTCAACTAGGATATCACTTGGCTTGAGGAAATTCCTACTAATTTACTTCCCCTTCATAATGAAGATGGTAAAATGATTCTATCTTTCAGACTTTTCTAAACTCATTCTTATATAATTATTATGCTTTGGTTTTCTATCCAAGGCGCCATCATCTTAAAAAAAATATTTTTATAAACAATCAATAGTGTTTCTTTTGAAAAAATTCAATTCATTGATTTCAATAAATGTTAAAATAACAAGTTAAATTAGAAATAAATATTTTTTTATGTTCCTAATAGGTAAATTTCATCTATAAAATTAATTAGATATATTAATTATCACAAATTATATTTATTTTATTATTTGTAATAAAATTGATTTGTTATTTATATTAATTAAATAATTACTACATCAATTTTATTCAATCATTTAATATACATATTTTTTGAATAAAATTAAAAAAATACTATTATGATGATTAAACTACTATATCTTATAAGAATTTTTATATTCAAATTTATCATCTATAAAATCCCACATTTAAAAAAAAAATTCTAGTAAATTATAAATGTAAAAACATTAACTACACTTTCAATAAAATAGTATAAGTGTCGCAATATCTTCTATAAGGATTTAAATGGAAAGTAAATCAACCCTTATATGGTTATTGTTATGATATACTTGACCAATAAGATTTGGTCATGTGTTTGTGTCCTTTTATGGGAATTATAATTTTAATTAATTGTTTTTCTGGTTTTGCATCAAATAAATATTTTTAAAACCATCAAATTATAAGGATTTAATGTTATTATTTATTTCCTAAAAATTACAAAAAAATTACCATGATAATGAAAAAAATATATGTTTTTAAAATGATTATTTATAATAAAATTTATCTTTTTTATAAACTTATATAAAAACTCATATAATTATTAAAAATTTTGTAAGACATATTTAAAGTTTTCTATAAATAAGTTAAACTAAATCTTCTAATCTCATCCAAGTAGCTTCCAAAGCACACCATTTCGACCTAAGAATGGTTTAGGTTGAAACACAGTAATAAAATGATAGTAATAATTGTGTTAGGATAATTTTATAATAGTATTACTACCCTTAATTACATGATTTACCCTTTTACCGTATTAATAAATATTACCGAAGTTACTATTCATAATGCGCAAAAATAATATAAAGCTACTTACATAATTTACACATACTGATTTAAAATATTGAATTAATTTTTCAATATTCAAAACATAGAGGTTATAGTAATTAATTTAAAATTATTCGCACTGTCAGAAAGAGAGAATGGGTTTTTAAAAGCAACAACATTTCAAAAGAAGGAAATTTTTTTATATCTCAATTTTTTTGTAAAATTAATGCCAATTAAATAAATTATATTGAATGAAAAAATATATATTATATATATAATTAAAATCTATTCAATATTATAATGTAACCATATAAATTATTTTGATGTAAAAAAGTTGTTTTCTATTAAACTTTAGTGTATTTTTACTATTCATAAAAATATTAAAGTTATCAAAAAATATAAAAAATTCATCCAAAATAAATTTTTATATCCTGCTTAAAAATAAAAATAAATCCATATAAAATTTATTAATGTGTCAAATTCTTAATTTAAAAAGGGTTCACTATTAAAAGGTAGTAAAATTTCCCTTTTAAAAACATAGATTTTTAAAAATCAAATAGGTTTTATTCATACCCTATAACAAAAATATCTATTAGATGTATGCAAAATATTATTAAATATAGTTCTTTAATTTCATTTACGGATATTAATTCACTCAATTGATTAATAAAAAAATAAAAAAATATAATTGATTTATATTTTCCCTAAATAATTAGTAGTGAATGACTTCAACATACATTTTCTTAACTATGTTATATTTATTCCCACTAACTTAGTGTGTAGGTTAAAATATTCATTATATACTAAGTGAATTTCAATTAGTTTAAACTCACGATTTTATGTAATGAAAACCATTGAAGATTTAAAATTATTTAGATAAAATATTTCATAAAAACATCTGGTTGTTACATTTTACCCCCCTTTAACAGAATTGTTTCTTCAAAATTTGTCACTTGGATACAAATAGATGAGGATATATTTCCCTCATCATATCCTGAAGTTCCCACATTCCTTCCTCAAATTGTCCGTTCCTTAACAGAACATTAACCAAGTGAGTATTATTGTTTTGCATAACTTTTTTTCTATTATCTAGAATATCAATCAGTTGTTCTTCATAAGAAATTTCGTGCTCCTGTGGTTCGACTACTGAGATTAGTAAATGTTAAAAATCAGGAATTTAATTTCTCATGATATATACATGGGACACATCATGGACTTGAGAGAGATTTGGCCGAAGCTCCAATCAGTAATCTACTTACCCAACATGATCTAGAATTTCAAAAGGATTTATATACCTGGGGATCATCTTTCCATTATTTCCAAATATAAATATACACTTCTACGGATATATTCATAAAAAACATTATCACACCCTTAGAACTCTAGGTCTTTTTTCTATTTTCATCGTTACTTTTTTCGACTCTTTGGTTCTCTTATGTGTTGTTGAATAGATCTGACTTTTCTTCTATTTCATCAACAAGATCTGGTCCTAATATTTTTATTTCCCGATCTTAATCCTAGCAAGTGGGGATTCTACACTTATTTCCATAAATGGATTCATAGGTATCTATCATAATAGTGTTGTAACACCCCAAGCTTCCACGATACGCTTCTCTTTGAATAATACAGTAGCATGTGTTGTACGCAACTTCAAGTTCTAACACACACCACGACCAATTAAACTAGCCGTTATGAATTATAATACATAATTTTTGAAATTTTATACATTTTATCTTTCAAAATGGACTTCATTTTTGGATTCTTAATATCAAAATTAGCTTAGGTTGAATTTTTTGGTACCTTTTGGATAACATTCATATTTTCATGAATAGTGAAAATTACTAAATTTTAATTAAAAACATCTTTTTTAATCGAAAGAATTATTAGTGATAAATTATGAATTTGAGTGATTTAAGATTATAATTATATTATATTTTTACAATTTAATCTAATGTTGTTCGTTGGTCATAATTTCACAATTAAACTGGACATAAGCAAGTGCCAATCTTCTGATAGTTATTATCTCTTAAAAACATGCTTTTTGTTTTAACAACGGGAATTAATTTTAAATTAATTTTTACCACTTCGGTGTTTTGAATTTTGAAAAATGGATTCCATATTTATAATCAGGTGGCCCAAAATAGGGTATATAGGTAACTTTTATTTTAAGACATTTTGAATAATTACTTCGGTAAATATTTTATTTACCATGGTTAAAGGGTAAATCTGATAAATAAGGGTAAAAAAATAATATTATAATAATAATAAATTACCCTAAAACATGTCCTAAACCTGTTTGATGATACATGTTTGACCATGGGCATATTTGGGTCGATTTTGGGGCCACATTGATCCACTTGTAAGTGATAATGACACTTTATATTAATAAAGTTAAAGTAAATACAAAAATGACATAAGCATATATCTTTTAGAAAAAAAAAATTCATAGGGTTATATATGTTATATTTTCGACTATAAATATTCATTAGAAAGATAAAAAGATTTACTAAATAATGGTATTTTATTTATAATTTTTATACATTGAATAATTAAATTTATTTATGACACAATAATGATGCAGTATTTTCCTTATTAATGGAAAGAATCAAATAATTAGTATTATAAATGTTAAAATAAATATAATATGAAAGTTTTGATTCCATCAAAAAAAATTATTGGTTAATATGACATGATTGGATTTTTTAAATTAATTTGGTTCGAATTAATAATGTTTTTAAGAATTTAACAAAAATCAATTATTAAATATTGTCAAAATTGACCTAAATGAGTTTTTTAAAACAAATATTATATTATTAATTTATATTCTATTCCTAAAAATATACGTATCTGCCAAAGGACTTATATAATGATAGGTGTATCATTAATGGACCACTTGGGGGTCTCATGGAAGTATATAGTATGTTTATTAACCATGTAATATAAAAATACAAAGTGACATGGTAAATGTCAAACTATTTAACTAAGAGTTAAATATAAATGATAAGGTTAAAATAGTTACCCAAACCTGTCTAAAATAAATTTGATGAAAGGATTTCGACCCATACCCACCATATACTTTGAATAATTGACTTTGGAGCCATTATAAACAGAATATGAATTTATTATAAATTAATAATTTATGTTTTTTCTTACAGAGCTCCTCCTCCCCCTTATAAAAGGACACCACATATAACCAGTTCTTCATACCTTCAAAGCCTTTTGGTTAGGCTAAAACCTGCCAAATTATCCTCTCAACCTTCCTCACTTCAACCTAGAGTCCTTTATTTAGTTATAAATCCAACCTAAGGATCCCTTTGATCAAATAAAAAGGAAGAACTCGAAGAAGAGGAAATGTTTTGACCACCCTCTTTCAAGTTCCTTTCTTCTTCCACTTATTATTTCATTGATATTTTTATTATAAAATAATAACTCTAGTATATTCTATATACTGTGATGTTATTATAAATATGGTACAACCATATTCAGTATTCTATCCATCCTTTGAATGACATGTCACCGTATGTGCGTTTGTACGGCTTACCGTCTCCACGTCGTGGTGTAATTGTTATTCAAAACATTATTATTTGGATGGGTATGATAATGATGTGTAATTGAAGTAAATAATAAATATAAAATTATAATGATTCTGTATATATTATATACCATCCCTATATATACTATTTTAATATCAAAATAATGATATTTTCGCGCATGTGTACGTACGGACTACCGTCTTCATGAACGTGATGAGATTCATTCCCCATCATATCCATTCAAGAATAATTTTCATTTGATGGTTAAAAATAATTTTTAAGAACTTGATATCATTCTATATATTAATAAGATACAATCTATCCATAACAATCACGAATTATGTAAGAAAACATATAAAAGAAAACGAGAAAGTTAACACTCGAAACGATGATAATAATAAGATATTATTAACAAAGAAATATTAAAAGATCATATATGATATCATATTAATGTATATGATTCTTGTATAATTTAATAACAATTATTTCACCATTGTACAGGAGGTTAACCTACCCTCTACCAAGGAAAAGTACAAGTTAAGGGTTTATTTAACAATCTCTACATTATCCGAGGTTGTTTATACGTAATTATCTACTGGGACCTCTTTATCATCCCCATCCATGTTTCATAAAAATGTATTCAAAATCATTCTTACTATTTTAAAGACTGTGGTTTAAAGTCATTTATACCATTTTTTGACTTTTTATAAGAATTTTATAAAGGAATCTTTCTGTCGTTTTCCAAACAAGGCCCTTTTTAACCTTTTCAACAGAATTAAGGTAAAAATGACTTTTTTTAACTTATACGTTGGGTGTGGCTATTTTCCACCATTGTAAAATCTCTGAAGATTCCCTTACAATCATATAAACATATTTTCAAAGTAAATAGTTTATTTTATAATTATTTTACTTTTAAATGATTTAAAAAAAGAAATATTTCTCTCAAATAGTTTTGATTTCATCTATGTCAACATCCTTTGATGGATTTTAATCTTATTTGAAGTTGATTTATTATGATACAAAACATCCATATTGTATTGAAGGTTTTGTGATATGTTTGACTGTGGATGTGTTATTTTTTATACCATTCATGGTTTATAGAGAAAGTATTGACATTTCTTATGCTAGTTTTAATATGAATGTTTATGTTATGTTTAAACATGTTCATATGAGGAATTCATTGGACTTAATAAGTGACGGGTGGAGCCCTCTATATCTCCTTGATGCATCGGTAGGTCTCATGAGACAAAATAGTGTCTTGGAACAAGGCCTTAACAAAATATTATTTGTAGTCTTGGCACAAGGCCTTGACTATGTGGTTATGATAGTCTGGAAATATCCATTCCATCATTATGAAAGTGGTTATTGATATTGCATGTGATTATTCAACTAGTAGAATATCCATGTGAATAAGTAATTGGAATTATTTCATTTTATCATTTCCATGTTATGGAAAAGTTTAAGTTCAAAAGTCTCTTGTTTTATTTGTACATTTCCTTAAATGTTTATGCTTATTTATGATAGTTTCCCCTATATTGTTATCCTTACTGAGCATCTGAGCTTACCCCTTTCAATGTTTTATTTTTCCTAGGATGTGAAGATGTATTTTATGAATGACATGCAGGGATAGTATGAGGGGATATGAAGATGGGATGTTGTTGTTGTTTTTCACTTTATGCTTTAATGTAAAATTTATTAATGTATCTATTGATTCCAAGGCTACTAAACTAATTGGTCTTTCGAGACTTGATCTTTTGTCATCATGCCAATATTATAAAATAATGTACTGACTCTAGGTAACTGGGGTCAGGCCGTTACCGTTGGTATCAGAGGAAGTTTAGTACAAACCTTAGAAGCTAGATTTAGATAAACTCTGATTAGAGAACATAGCCCTAACATAGAATTTGAGGATTATTATAGAATAATTTCCTAGAATTTTGGTATTGTAGAGATTTTTTAAGTTTCTGAGCAATACATCCATGTCTAGATACGATTAGGTATAGGTGGCTTTGGTACCAATATACCTAGGGGTAAAACATGAAAACACCGCTTTGAGCTAGACTTGAATGGGAACTGGTGCACGACAATGGGACTTGTTGCACTCTTGGTTATGACACTCCCGAGGGATATGCTTAGGATAATTCTCATTTTCTTTACAAACCATTATGAAGGGTTTATGAGTATATACTTCCTCAAAGAAAACATTTTTTATGATTATAGATTATATCCATAAACTGTTAAATTTATGTTAAGTGTTTTACATGTTTTGAATTATGTATTTTGATTCATAGACTAATCTAGTTTATGAAATTATTTAGAAATAGTGCCTAGTGGAAGGAATGGGAACTGTATCAATGCATGCACTCCATGTAGGGATTTCCCTCCTGCTCAAGATAATTATAGTGGAGATGGTGATGCAACTGGTGCTAATCATCTAGTCACCATATTGGGACAACTCACTTAGGTTATGAATAATAACCTTACCTATATGGAGCACCCAGATCCACAGCATGGAGGATCAATGTTAGATCTCTTTATGAGGAAACAACCACCAATATTCAATGGGAGTACAAATCCCGTAGTAGTTGAGCAATGGATAAATTCCTTAGAGAAAATATTCCATACCTTGGGGAGTAGTGAAAGGGAAAAAATATCATGGGAGTTTACCGCCTCATCATAGATGCTGATCAATGGTCGTTATTGATTCAAAACACGAAGGAAGATGATTATGTATCAAATATGGAATGGATGGAGTTCAAAAAACTTTTCATAGAAAAATACATTCCTCGTAACCGTCGATAAAATATGGAAAGGCAATTTCTGAGTCTGAGACAAAATGAGGATGAGAATGTCGCAAAGTATGAGGCTAACTTTACATGGTTAGCGAGGCATGTAGCAGATTATAAACGTAACTCGATGAGTAAGATTGATCGTTTCATTGATGGGTTAAAACCATTTTTCCATCGAGCATTAGTCTCACAATCCTTCTCATCATACAAAGATATTATCTCATGTGCTATCAGGACAGAAAAAGAATTCTCTAAGTCTTATGACTTTAAAGAAAAGTTAGAGAAGAAGAGATCTGCTGACCACTCTGTGAATGGAAATAAGGGGAAAAAGGGAAAATTTTAATATCCATCCTGCAGTAAATGTGGGAAGAAACACCCCGATACGTTCTTGAAAGGAATGGGAGTCTGTTACAAATAAAGGCCACCAAGATGTTGTTTGTAAGGGGAATAAAGAACCTACTGATGTTCAATACTACAATTGCATGGAGATGGGACATTATGAAAATTAATTTCCTAATCATCAAGGGAAATTACCTCAGAAAAGGGCAAGGGATAAAGGCCAAGCTTAGGTTATCACTACTGTAGAGGTTGAAGCTCCGAAAGATGTGTTGATAGGTAATTTAATGGTTTCCTCATGTTTAGAAAATGCTTTATTTGATTCTGGTTCTTCACATTGTTTCATATCTTCCTAGTTTTCAATGAAAATTAGATATTTCCAATTTGATTTAACAAGGGATTTGTCAGTAAAAACACCTAAGGGAAGTATCATTGCAACAAAGTTTTGTGAATCAGTTCCCATTAGAACATATAAATGTTCTTTATCTACTGATCTCATCATCATACCTATTATTGAGTTTGATATAATCCTCAGTATGGATTGTCTTTTGGAACATGATGTGAAGATTTATTGTAAGAACAAGGAGGTTACAATTTTTTATGATGATGATAAGGAAAACCTTATCTTTAGAGAAAATCGTCACTGCATAATTCTTATCTAGATCCACCCCCAATAGCTCATCTAAATTCAATTATTGGGGAGGAAGAGAATAAAATGACTGCTGGTGAGGAAAGGAATGTTCAAATAGAGGATATACCTATTGTGAGAGAATATGTTGATGTGTTTCCAGAAGATTTACCTAGAAAACCTCCAGAATGAGAAATTGAGTTTTCCATTGATTTAATTCCTAGTTCAAGGCCTATATCGAAGACACCTTATAGAATAGCCACTATGGAATTAGTTTAACTAAAGAAACAACTATAGTAATTGAGTAATAAGGGATTTATTCACCCTATTGTGTCCCAATGAGGAGCCCCTGCCCTTTTTTTAAAAAAGAAAGATGCATCTGTGAGGTTATGTATCGACTATAGGGAAATCAATGCTATAACAATAAAGAACAAGTATCCCCTACCTCGTATTGATGATTTATTCGACCAACTACACGGAGCTCAATACATTTCAATGATTGACCTTCGATCTGGATACTATCAGTTGTGTGTGAAGAGGGAAGACATTCCGAAGACAGCATTTCAAACTAGGTACGGGCATTATGAGTTTACAGTAATGCCTTTTGGATTGACTAATGCACCCTCTGTATTTATGTATCTAATGAATAGAGTTTTCAAGGAATATCTTGATGATTTTTTGGTGGTATTTATTGTTGATATCTTGGTATACTCCAAAAGCTACGAAAATCATGAAAATCACTTGCGCATTATTCTGAAGACTCTTAGAAGACATGAAATATATGGGATGTTTAGAAAGTGTGAATTCTTGCTTCAGGGTATCTATTTTCTTGGCCATATTCTCTCTAAGGATGGAATCTCTGTTCATCCTTCTATGAAAAGAGCAATCCAAGAATGTCCAGCACCAATGAGAATAACCAAGGTATACAGTTTTATTGGCTTAGTAGGTTATTATCGGCGTTTCGTCTAGAACTTTTCCCTATTGGCTAACCCATTAACAAAGATCACATGTAAAGGGGTTAAATTTTATTGGACAAAAGAGTTTGAAGAATGATTTGAATAACTTAAGAGAATATCATTTGATGCTTCTATATTGACTCTAACATCGGGGAATGATGGGTTTGTTATTTATAGTGATGCTTCAAAGAAAGGACATTGTTGTGTCCTTGTGCAGAATGATAGGATTGTTGCCTATGCATCACGACAACTGAAAATTCATGAGGAAAACTATCCTACTCATGATCTTGAGTTAGCTTCTGTAATATTTGATTTGAAGATATGGAGACATTATCTCTATGGTGAAAAATGTGAGATTTATACTTATCACAAGAGTTTGAAGTACATTTTCTCATAGAAAGAACTCATCATGAGGCAAAGGCGATGGCTTGAACTACTCAAGGATTATGATTTCACGATACACTACCATATGGGGTAGGCAAATAAGGTAGAAGATACTTTGAGTAGAAGGTATCATAGAGTTTTGAACAAGATGAGAATTTAAAGGGGCCCTATTTTCATGGATTTAGTAAAGATGGATATGGGAATAACCATGGAAGTTGAAACGTCAATGATTTTTCAAATGGTTGCAAAAACCATCTTTACTAGAAAGTATTAAGAGTTATCATATTGGTGATGAAGAGTTTCAAAAGATGATTAAAGCTGTGAATGATGGGATATTGAGTGACTTTGTGTATGAAGATGGGATTTTGAAGTTTGTGAAGAGACTTTGTATTCCCAATATACCTGATCTAAAAAGTGAATTGTTAGATAATGCTCATAGTTCCAATTTCTTTATACACCCTGGGAGCACAAAAATGTATAGAGATTTGATGGAACATTTTTGGTGGGAGAACATGAAGAAAGAGATTTCTGATTTTGTGTCAAGATGTATGGTTTTTCAATAAGTGAAAGATGGAAGGAAAAATCCTGGAGGATTATTGGAACCTCTTCCCATACCTGAGTGGAAATGGGATAATATCACTATGGACTTTGTCAGGGGTCTACCAAAGACTACTAGAAGGAATGATGCAATATTGGTCATTGTTGATCGTCTTACCAAGTCAGCACATTTTCTTGGTATAAGAGAAGATCTACCGCTGGAACGTCTTGCAAAACTTTATATTAATGAAGTTGTGAGAATTCATGGAGTACCCCTATCAATTTTTTCTGTTCGTGATCCCCATTTTACTTTAAGATTCTGGAAGAGTCTTTAGAAGGCATTGGATACTAAACTTCATTTGAGCACTGCCTACCACCCTCAAACAGATGGACAATCAGAACGAACTATTCAAACCTTAGAAGACATGTTGAGATCCTGATCACTTGACTTTCAGGGTATGTGGGATTAATATTTACCTCTGGTAGAATTTTATTATAACAATAGCTTCCATTCAAGTATTCAGATGGCACCATATGAAGTGTTATATGGAAAGAGATGTCATACACCAACCTGTTGGGATGATGTTGGTGAAAGAAAACTTTTAGACCTAGAACAGGTGGAGGAAACAATGGAAAAACTGAAGGTAATCCAAAACCACATCAAGGAAGCTCAAAGTAGGCAGAAGAGCTATGCTGACAACCAAAAGAAGGATTTGGAATTTTGGGTAGGAGATCATGTTTTCTTGAAGGTATCTCCATGGAAGGGAGTTATATGTTTCTGTAAGAAAAGGTAAATTGAGTCCCAGGTACATTAGACCTTTTGAAATTCTAGAACGAATTGGGGTTGTAGCTTATCATTTGGAAATGCCACCAAATCTCTCCAAAGTGCATGATGTGTTCCACATATCACTATTGAGAAAATACATGCCTGACCCAATGTATGTACTCACCTATGAGGAAGTGGAATTAGAACTCGATCTATCTTATTGCAAAGAACTCGTCAGGATTCTTGATATGAGAGAACAAGTGGTGAGAAACCGTATGACTCGTCTGGTAAAGGTTCTATGGAAAACCCATAAGATGGAAGAGGCAGCGTGGGAACCCAAGGATCCTATAATGAAGAACCACCCGAGTCATTTCTTGCAGTAGTATTCTATAAATTTTGAAGATGAAATTTTTTGAATGAGAGGAGAATGTAACACCCCAAGCTTCTGTGGTACGCTTCTCTTTGAATAATATAGTAGCGTGTGTTGTACGCAACTTCGAGTTCTAACACACACCACAACCAATCAAACTAGCCATTATGAATGGCAATACCTGCTTTTTGAAATTTTATACATATTATCTTTAAAAATGGACTTCATTTTTGGATTCAGAATATCTAAATTAGCTTAGGATGAAATTTTTGGAACTTTTCGGATAACTTTCATATTTTTATGAATAGTGAAAATTACTAAATTTTAATTAAAAACAAATTTTTTAATCGAAATAATTAATAGTGATAAATTATAAATTTGAGTGATTTTAAAGTATAATTAGATTATATTTTTACCATTTAATCCAATTTTGGTCATTGGATATAATTTCACATTTAAACTGGACGTAAGCAAGTATTAATCTTTTGATAGTTACTATCTCTTAAAAACACGATTTTTGTTTAACAATGGGAATTAATTTTAAATTAATTTCTTCCACTTCTGTGTTTTGAATTTTGAAAAATGGATTCCATATTTAGAATCAAGAGGTTCAAATTGTGTAAATATGTAACTTTTATTTTTAGACATTTTGAATAATTACTTTGGTAAATATTTTATTTACCATGGTTAAAGGGTAAATCTGGGAAATATGGGTAAAAAATAATATTATAATAATAATAAATTATCCAAAAAAGTGTACTAACCCTATTGGTTGATACATTTACAACCATGGGAATCCTTGGGTCTATTTTTGGACCCCATGGATCCACTTGTAAGTGATAATGACACTTTATATTAATAAAGTTAAATTAAATACAAAAATGATATAAGCATATATCTTTTAGAAAGAAAATTTTTACATGAGGTTATATATGTTATATTTTAGACTATAAATATTAATTAGAAAGATAAAAAGATTTCCTATAGAATGGAATTTTATTTATAATTTTTAGATAGTGAATAATTAAATTTATTTTTGACACAATAATGATCCAGTATTTTCCTTATTAATGAATGAATTAAATAATAATTATTATAAATGTTAAAATAAATATAATTTGAAACTTTTGATGCCATCCAAGAATTTTATTGGATAATAAGTCATGTTAGTATTTATTAAATGAATTTGGTTCGAATTAATAAAGTTGTTAAGACTTTAAAAAATCAATTATTAAAGATTGTCAAAATTGACATAAATGAGTTTTTTAAAACAAATATTATATAATTAATTGATATTCTATTCCTAAAAATCTAGGGTTATTCCAAAGGACATATATAATGATATTTTTTTAATTAATGGACCACTTGGGATTCACTTGGAAGTATATAGTAAGTTTATTAACCATATAATATAAAAATACAATGTGACATGGTAAATGTCAAACTATTTAACTAAGAGTTAAATATAAATGTTAAGGTTAATATAGTGACCCAAACCTGTCTAAAAGCTATTTTATGAAAGTTTTTGGACCCACACCCGCCTTATACTTTGAATAAACCACACTGGAGCCTTTATAAAACGAATATGAATTTATTATAAATTAATACTTTAAGATTTTCCTAAAGAGCCCCTCCTCCCCCTTATAAAAGGACACCACTTCTAACCAATTACTCATACCTTCAAAGCCTTTTGTTTTAGCCAACCCCTGACCAATTATCCTCTAAACTTCCTTCAATACAACCTATAGTCATTTTTTTAGTTATAAATCCAACCTATGGAGCCCTTTTGATCAAATCAAAAGGAAGAACCCAAAGAAGAGGTATTGTTTTCACCACCCCTTCCAAGATTCTTTCTTCTTCCACTTCTTCTTTCTTTGATATTTACATTATAAAATAATAAATCCAGTATCTTCTATATACTATGATGTTATTATAAATATGTTACAACCATATTCAGTATTCTATCCATCCTTTGAATGACATGTCACCATACGTGTATATGTACGGCTTACCGTCTCCACGGCGTGGTGTAATTTTCATTCCAAACATTATTATTTGGATGGGTATGATAATGATGTGTAATTGAAGTAAATAATAAATATAACATTATAATGATTCTTTATGTATGATATAAAATCAAATTATATACTATTTTAATATCAAAAGAATGATATTGTCGTGTGTGCGTACGTACGGACTACCGTCTCCCCAAACGCGATATGATTCATTCCCCATCATATCCATTCTAGAATAATTTTCATTTTATGGGTAAAAATAATGTTTAAGGACTTGATATCATTCTGGATATGAATAATATATAACATATCCATAAAAAAAATGACTTATGTAACAAAACATATAAAAGATAACGAGTTAGTTCACACCCAAAACGATGATAATACTAAGATATTATTAACAAAGAAATTCTAAAAGATCATATATGATATCATATTAATTTATATGATTCTTGTATAATTTAATAAAAATTATATCACCATTATACAGGAGGTTAACCTACCCTCGACCAATGAAAAGTACAAGGTAAGGGTTTATTTCACAATCTCTTCATTATCCGAGGTTGTTTATATGTAATTATCTATTGTGACCTCTTTATCATCCACATAAATGTTTCTTAAAAATGTATTTCAAATCATTATTAATATTTTACAAACTATGGGTTAAATTCATTTATACACATGTTTTACTTATTATAAGAAGTTTATAATGGAATCATTCTGTCGTTTTCCAAACAAGGTCCTCTTTAACCTTTTCGACAGAATTAAGGTAAGAATGTCTTTTTTTAACTTATACGGTGGGTGTGGATATTTTCCACCATTGTAAAATCTCGGAAGCTTCCCTTACAAGCTTATAATGATATTTTAAAAGTAAGTGTTTTATTTTATAATTATGTGACTTTTAAATGATTTCAAAAAAATATATATTTCTCTCAAATAGTTTTGATTTCATCTATGTCAACATCCTTTTATGGATTTTAAGTTAATTTGAAGTTGATTTATTATGATACAAAACAACCATATTGTATTGAGGATTTTTTGATATGTTTGACTGTGGATGTGTTATTTTTATATACCATTCATGGTTTATGGAGAAAGTATTGACATTTCGTATGCTAGTTTTAATATAAATGTTTATGTTATGTTTAAACATATTCATATGAGGAATGCATTGGACTTAATAAGTGATGGGTAGAGCCCGCTATAGCTCCTCGATGCATCGGTAGGTCTCATTAGACAAACTAGTGTATTGGTACATGGCCTTGACAAAATCTTATTTGTAGTCTTGGAAGAAGGTCTTGACTATGTGGTTATTATAGTCTAGCATTATGCATTCCATCATTATGAAAGTGGTTATTGATATTGCATGTGATTATTCGACTATTAGAATATCCATGTGAATAAGTAAATGGAATTATTTCATTATATCTTTTCCATATTATCCAAAAGTTCAAGTTTAAAAGTCTTTTGTTTTATTTATAAATTTCCTTAAATGTTTATGCGTATTTATGAAAATTTACACTATATTGTTATCCTTACTGAGCATCTTAGATCACCCCTTTAAATGTTTTATTTTTCCCAGGATGTGAAGAAGTATTTTATGAATGACATGTAGGGATAGTATGAGGGGATATAAAGCCAAGATGTTGTTGTAGTTTTTCACTTTATGATGTAATGTAAAATTTATGAATGTATCTAGTGATTCAAATTCTATTAAACTAATCGTTACTTTGAGACTTGATCTTTTGTAATCATGAAAATGTTATGTAATAATGTACTGACTCTGGGAAACTGGGGTCAGGGTGTTAAAAGTGGAGTGAAAGATATTGTTGTAAGAAAATTACACTAAAGTTATGTGTTGATCCCAACAAACTATGAAGTCCATATAACAATATCTCAACATGTATTCTTGATTTTGAATTGTCCTTTAAGACTAATCATCTATCTAAGGATTATAATTAGTTCTAAAACATAACTCTATATCTAGATCCTGGTGAATACTTCCTCAGAACTTTGAGGTAAATCTTGGATCCTGATCAGATATAATGGAAAGTGGTTCTCTATGAAATATTACCACTTTCTTTACATATATCTTATAAATATGATCAAGAGTTAAATCCTCCCTAGTAGTAATTAAGTGTGACTACATTGTAAGGAAATAAACTACAACCCATATATCATTATGGCCTTTATATTTTTTTAGAAGTTGATGACAAAGCCCATAGTGATGTTTTCCCGTTTACATTCTAGTATGGGTAATGGTTTTAACATCCCCTTATACTTCTATATATAATCCTTAACATTATAATAAACCAATAATCAACAGAAATATTTAGAAATATCTATTTTCATGTCATCCCACTGGAAATACTATTTTAGGTCCATATACATATTTTTGATTCCATGGTTAATAGAGAATGAAGAACTATTAGCCTCATCCAATAGCTTCTTCTTTAATTTAGGTATTATAGGAATACAAACCCAGTTCTTAAACCATATTATTATATCACAATAAAGGTTGAATTCAGGAACATTTCTTATCATCTTTTGTATCTATACATCGTCCTTCTTCACCTCCATAATCCTCACTTATATAGACTGTTGCACATTCATTTGAGAAAGATAATATTTCTCCCCTTAATTTAAAATTTTAAGATATATCCTTTCAAAATCCCTAAATATAGGATCTTTTTTATCCTCATAATGTATAGTCTAGCATGGTCCTTTTGACTCAAAGAATCTTCCATCTTGTCCTCTTTCCTATGGTGGTAATGTATTGAGCGGTAGTAGTATTTAATCAACTCTAACCACCTTTTTTGATGCATATTAAACTCATTTTGTGTGAAAATATACTTTAAACTTTTATTATTAGCATATATATCACACCTTTCACCATAAAGATGATGCCTCTATAAATTTAATGCAATTATTACCAAATAAAACTCAAAATCATGATATGGGTAATTTTTATCATAGATTTTCAATTTCCGTGCCGTATAATCTATCACTGTATTATTTTACAAGAGAATACATCACATCCCCTTATTAGATACAAAAGTGTAGATCACAAACATTTCCCTACTACAAGGTAGTGTGAACACAGTTGAACTAGCTTACCTTATTTTGAGATATTTGAAATTTTCATCACATTTCTCTATCCAAATGAACTTAACTCCTTTTTGAGTAAAATTTATGAGTGGATTAGAAAATCATGAAAAGCAATTCACAAAACATAGTTAACAGCCATCCAAACCAATAAAAACTTTGATCTCAATTACATTTTTTGTTCTCAGCCAACTTTCAGTAACTTATACATTTTCTAGATCCTCTGATATCTAATCTATTGAAAATATGTGACCAAAAAATGGAACTTTTTGAAGCCAAAATTCACACTTTGTAAATTTTTCATAATGCTTCCCCTTTATCATGGTCTTCAGTATAATTATATAGTGATCTTCTTGCTCTTCAATGGTTTTTAATACACAAGAATATCATATATAAAGACTACCAAAAATTGATCAAGATAGTATCTAAAGACTCTATTCATTAAATCTATGAAGATGGAGGGGGTATTAGTAAGAAAAAATGTGTCACTATAAATTCATAGTGTCTATACCTTGTACGAATTTCCTTATTTGGTATATCCTCCTTCATTAACCTTAAATGATGATAACCTAAATGAAGATCAATCTTGGAAAATCATTAATCTCATCATAGTTGTTCAAATCACTCATCAATTTGGGTAAGAGGATATCTATTCTTGATAGTGATCTTGTTAAATTCTCGAGAATAAATGTAGTGTCTCATTAATCCATATTTCTTCTTAACAAATAGAAAAGGTGTACCCAAAGGTGATGCACTGGGTCAAAATAATCCCTTATCATGATTCTCTTGGATTTGCTTCATCAATTCCTACAACTCAATGGGGGACATTCTATAAGATGTATTTAAAATAGTAATAGCACCCCGTATGAGTTATATTGAAAACTAAGCTTTATAATTTGGTGGTAGAACTGGTAATTCATCCAAAAAACACATCATCAAACTCCCATACAATGGGTGTATTCTTAATTTTGGGTTTCTAACCAACCATTTGAGGTAGATAACCTTCATTTATATAAATCAATCAACATATTATAGAAGACATTCTCACTAGAAGGTCATACACATCCTTACATCGATATGTGATAATATATTGATCTTGAATATGAAATGTGACTTCCTTAATTGTTAATTGATATTATCTCCATATAGAGAAACTCAATCCATGCCAAGAATCACATAAAATCTCAGTTTATGAAAGATCATGAGATTTTTAGGAAGAACATTCCCATTAATATCAACCGGAGAATAATTATAAAGTTTTTATGTGACCGTTGTGCCATTTGAAGTTGTCACATCTAACTCAAAATCTAATTGATGAGGTAATATGTAAATACCATTATAAAATTCTTCAGAAATAAAAGAGTTGGTGGATCCAGAATCATAGAAATCATTTTCCTCATTAGATTGGATGGTAATTGTACCTTTCACCACTTCATTATCGTACTCCACATCACCGATAGTAATATCATGTGACTTTGCTTTGTATTTTTCCTTAATATTTTACAAATATAGATCATCATCAATAACCATTTGATTAGGGAATTGATTGGAATAATGTCCCATTTCCTTCTACTTGTAACATTGAAGATTAGGAGGTTCATTCTCTATAGATTTTTCTCTATTCAAATCATTAGACATCTTTTTCCCATCACTCCGACATTCAAATGCTTGATAACCATCTTTCATTCACTTAAAAAACTACTAGACCCTTTAAGACAATTTCCTCTAAGTTTCATTCCACACTTCTAGAATAAGGTAAAACTTTTCTTCCTTTTAGCATGGTCTTTAGATTTTCCCTTGAATTCCATTTTTCTCTTATTATCAAAGCCATAGGATTTATATTTTAATCCAATCTTCATATCAACCATGATAGTACATCAAATTGTTTCCTCATAGCTATTGAAGTCACTTATAGCTAGTTCCCATTGGATACTTGGTTTTAGTCAACTACATAATAGATTAATTTTACTCTCACATTGGATAATAATTATAGAAGTGTACCTTGAAAGTCTCGTAAAATTTTCTTCATATGTACCAAAGTATTCATCATCCTTTTTATTAAGTTCAAGGAAATCCTTATACATCTTTGTTCGAAAAATACAAGGAAAGTACTTATGGAAATATAATTTCTCGAACTCATCACATTCCATGGATTTAATTTCATCCCTTTTACTTGTATTCTTGAAAAGGATCAACCATTTATCATCTTCATCTTCCAAAATATATTCTTCTGAGATTAATTTATCATGTTTTTGACATTGGAGAACATAAAATATCTTTTCATTAGTACTGATCTATTTTTTATCCACAAATAGATCATAAGACCCACTAAAAGAAAGTGGATGCTACCTTATAAAGGAGTCAATAGAATTTAATTCCCTTCTTTGTTCATTTGTAAGACCTTCATGATTTATAGATTGAGAATGTTTTGTGATAACAGCAAGAATATTTTTTATTACAACTCTAATAATATATATTATGTCATACCCTTCTTCATGACCTGGGGAAAAGAAACATATAAAAGGGTGATTGTAGATGATCAGTAAGGATAAATAAGGGATGTATCAATCATATCATAATCATGAGACATAAGAACATAAAATTTTAACATCTTATCATACATATGAAATATTGTGATATCATGTCATTTGATAAATCATGAAAGATCCTGAGAATCAATGAATATAATCCAAAAAGTCATAAAATAAGACTTAAAGTTTTTTCCATACACATAATCCTATAAAATCTTTTTATATATGTCAAGGATCATAGCCGGGACAATCATAGAATACAAAGTATTGTAATTAACTGAGTTCACTCCTCGTTCCAGGCATGTATTATTGTACCGAGATCATTTCCCATTCTAGACATGTCTATCTCGTCAGATATAAATTTTTACTGAATTAATTTTAGGGAGATAGAGGTTCCACCCACATCATAATGAAATAATTCTTAAATGTTCCATAATATCATAAATCCTTCATTATAACCCAAGGAATAAAATGGGTTTCAGTAAACATCATTCCATCGTAACATAATCCATGTAAATCAAATGGATTTCACAAATATAATCCCATCATAAACATAATAAAATACTAGGAATAATAAGGATATTATACTTGAGACATATCCCTATTAAATAATTATATCGTATATGGAAAATAATTTTGTTATAACACTTGAAATTAATTCTTGAGGAAAATATCCTTTCATCTTCGAAAAAGTTTTTTTCTAAAAATGTCATGTAATTTTAAATGAAAATAATTTATTTGAAAATAAACTTAAAATCATTTATATAAAGCTTCATTGAAATAATTTTTTTTGATGATGTAAAAATCTGATCATGTCGTATAAATAAAAAACATTTTCCCCATACATTTACCAAAAAAGTCAATAAGTAACTCATGTCTAATAACAACAAAAGATTCATTTCATATCATTTAATATAAATTCACAAATGGGTAAAATTAACATTAAAAAATTTTATAATAATATAAATAATATTACATATTTAGGAAACATGTATGTGGATGATAAATATAGACCAGTAAACACTTACATATAAACAATATTAGATAATAATGAGATTGTGAAATTATAACTTTTATTAGGTCTGATTTCATTTGATTGTATCCAACCCTCATGTATAATGATTTAAATAATTTAATAGACTTATTTCAGAATAATAGTAATTTTATGATATCATATATTATCATATTATCATTTGTTTGTTAACAAAATTTCATAATTACTCGTTATTCATGTATTAACTACTTCATTAGCTTATGGATGTTTTGTAGAATAAGTTCTGGTTCTCCTTCATATTTCATAGTTATATCATTAAAAATGATATTAATATAATATATATTATATTTATTAATTTTTAATATTATATAATAATTATTTAATTAATATCATGTAGAATGAATCACATCACATCTTGGAGACAATATGTCGTACCTACGTATGAGCGATGATATCATTACCATATTTGTCGAATGGTATTAAATTGGATGGTGTATGATATTTCATAATTAAAATATTTTTATAATAATAGTAATATATTTTTATTATTTACATCATTATATCCATCCATGTAGGGTGGTGGTGAAAACAAATTACACCACGGTGTGGAGATGGTAAGTGGTACGTGCGCACACATGGTAATTTCATTATTCATAGGATGGATAAAAGGTGAAAATGGTTGTTTCATAATTATAATAACATATAATTATATAAGTTGTATTGGATTAATTAATTTATAATGATAAACCACGTGAAGATGAAGTAGAATTTGAAATAAGTTTGAAATAATCGGTAGAAGAGATTACCACTTCTTTGATATGCTTCCTCATAATATTCTCTTATATCACTAGAGATGGTATTTGAAGAAAACCAAAACCTTTATGATGTAACTAGGGAATTTTATAGGGTAAAATGGAAGTTTATAGCCGAGATTGATGGTGAAAAGTTAAATGAAGAGGTGAGCGTATAGGTTCCCATTTATAATTGAGGTGAGGTGAACTTTTGGAACCTCCAAAAATATTAAGTTACAATAAAATAAAACCCCATAAAAACCACAAAAATGATTCAAATTAAAATATTATATTAGATAATGATTCAATCTCATGAACCAATAATTTTTATACAATTAGTTTTGTCAATTTAAAACTTGACATTTTAATTAACACCTAGTTATTCATTTTTCTTTTTAACTATGGTAACAAATAAATCAATATTAAAAGGGTGAAATATTTACTTATTTGATGTTAATTATACCATAAAAAAATAATTTAGAAAATTTTCTTCTATATCATAATTATTATATATTTTTAACAAAATTTTTACTATTAAATAATTTAATGAAAGACTATATTGATACACAATCAATAGTGTCAATCTTGACAATGTTTAATTTGTTGATTTTTAAAAATATTAAGATAAATAGTTTACTTCAACCCAACTATTTTATTATATTATAATAGGTAAATTTAATCAATAAAATTAATTATACATATTAATTAGCCTAAATTATATTTTTTTTAATTTTTTAATAACATTTATGTGTTGTCACTATTAATAAAATAATCACTATATAACTATTGTGTAATTATATAATATACTTATTTTTCTAATTAAAATTTAAAATAAAATACAATGATGAAGGTAAATCTACCATATTTTAGAGTAATATTTTTATTCAAATTTATATTATTGGAAATCCAACAGTTAAAATGTTACACTTATTAAATTATGAATATGACAACATTAACAACAAATTGAATAGAATAATATAATTGTCACAGTCCCTTATGTAAGGCTTCTAATGGTCACTAACTATACCCTTGGATAGTTATGGTCAAAATATTCTAGAAAAATAAGATTTTTCAAGTGTTTGGTTCCTTTTATGGTTATTATAATTTTAATAAAAATTATTTTATTTATTTCTCATCAATTAATTAATTTTTATATTATCATAGTATAAGCCTTTAAGGTAATTTTTTATTCCCATTAAAATTAAAAATAAACTACCATGATAAATAAAAACATTTTATCTTTAAAATAAATATTTATGATAGAAGTTATCTTTTTTATAACCATATATAAAAATGATATAGTTATTAAAATTTCAGAAAGACATATTAAATTTTTTCTTTAAATAAAATTAACTAAATGTCCAAATCTCATCAAAGTGGCCTCCAAAGGACACCATTTCGACCCAAGGATGATCAAAGTTGACACAAAATAATACAATGATATTAATACATGTGTTAGGGTAATTTTATAGTAGTACTCTTACCCTTAATTACTTGATTTATCCTTTTACCATATTAATAAAAATTACTGAAGTTACTATTCATAATTCCCAAAAATAAAATAAAGTTATTTACATAATTTAGACCTACTAATTCCAATTATGGGGTATAGTTTAGAAAAATAAAAACACAGAATTTATAGTAATTTATTTATAATTATTCCCATTTTTTGGAAAGAGATAATGGGTTTCTAAATGTTAAAATAGTGCAAAAGATTGAAATGTTTTTAATCAGAATTCAATGTAAAATTTATACAAATGATATAAATTATTTTGAATGATAAAAAATTTATATTTATACTTAGAAATTTTTAATTTTATAATTATACCATATAAATTATGTCTATGAAACAAAATATCAGCTAAAATTGAGTGTATTTTAACTATTCATTAAAATTTGAAAGTTATCAAAAAAATATTAAAAAAACATACAATGTAAATTTTTATATCCCACTTCCGAATAACAAATTTTTTTCATATAAAAATTATTAATGTATCAAAATATTAATTTAAAAAGTGTTATCCATTAAAAGGCTGTAAAATTTCCCTCTTAAAAACATAGGTTTTTATACATAAAATATTGTTTATTCAAACTCTATGACAAAAAGTGTCTGTTGGATAAATATAGAAGATATTTTATTAAAAATATAACATATATATTTCATTAATTTCATTAAATAATAGTAATTCACTAAATTTATTGATACACAAAAAATAATTATATAATTGATTTATATTTTTCATAATTAATTGGTAGCGAATGACTTCACCATATATTTTCATAGGTTAGTTATATTTATTCTCTATAACATAAAAGCTAGGTCAAAATGGTAATTTTTTATTAAGGTCATATCATGGTTCGTTTATACTCATGATTTCTTGTAATGGAATCTATTAAAGAATTAAATTTATTTAGAGAAAATAACTCAAAAAAACATTTGGGTCTTACGAAGAATACATTTGGGCCTAGGAGCTTCAAGATCCTTAGTATTCTTCTAAAAAATAATTGAGAATTAGGGAAACTCATACCCTTACAACAATCTTTATTTGAAAATTACTCATAATAAATTTCTATTTTTGTTTTAAAACAAAATATATATATAATTGAACAATGTTTTCTAAAAATGCACCCTTGTAAACATATTTTTGGACTACTTATTTACATAAACAATTCCCATGAAAGTCTCAACTTATGTGGTGTTATTGTTTATTTCTTCAATAATTTTTAAAATTTGTTCTTATTTTTCATAAAAACATTCTTCAAATTAGTAATACTATAAATATAACAATTTACATGTTCTAGTGAAACTTTAATGATTAAAACAACATTGATTTCTTTACTTCAATCTCCAAGGTTAAAAATCAATTTTCCCTTATCAGTATTTATTATAGAACCTCTAGTGGAAAGAAAGTTCCTATAAATAATGATAGAGACTTCCTTTTCACACTTCATATCATGGATGATAAAATCTTGTGGAAAAAATCATTTCTGAACCCAAACAATCAAATCATAAACTCTTCATATAGGGTGGGTGAGAGAGTAGTCTGCTAATTTCAAGACAATAGTGATGGGAAATAGATCACTCAGTCCCAACTATATGAATAATGAGTAGTCAATAATATTGATTATAGATCTACTATAATAATGTTTTTTAACTTGTACACTATTTCAAAATGTATATGAAATCACAAAACTATCAGGATCTTTGAGCTTAGGCAGTATCATATTCTGAACTATAATAATAAATTCCTCTATTAAACTATATGTATAAAACCCTTTAATATTTTTCTTATTTTAGAAAAATAAGAATTTTTTTATATGAAGTAACCTAAACTAGATATTTTAGAAAGAAGATATTGATGTGAATATTTTTAAATAACTCAATAAATTTGATAAGTTTATGTTCATGATTATTCTTCTTAATTCCCTCAGAAAAATGAATGTTTGGATCCAAAAAATTAAAACTATAGGCATCCATTCAGGTTATTTCATATTTTCATTCCCTTTATTACTCATTATTTTCATATAATTATCGTATTTATTAATAGGTATAACAATATGTTATTCAGAAACATCCATGGTGTTTTCCAAATTTTTAGTTTTAGTGGTTTCAGTATTTTTGATATAATTTTCTCCCATGATTTCACTTCAAATAGGTTTAGGATTATTAAGGTATTATTAATGAATATGAATACCAAAACTAATATTGAAAAACAATGATATTTTCCCATGTATTGACTTCAGTTTTACTTAATTATACCCATTTTCATCTTTGATTCATTCCCCTAAAAATTTGGCCTATTTGTGTTTCCATCTTTTTTATCCAAACATATCATTGAATTTTATCAGAGTCATATTTTGATTTTTTTTTCTTATTAAAATGGGTCTTGAATTTTTCATCTTGATTATCCATTCTATTCAAAATATCATTTATCTTATAATACATTTTACATTAAAATTTCCCTTGAAAATTAGAAGGATCTTACATTGGTTGGTTCTGGCCAGGCATCCTATGATGATAATAGAAACTGGGGGTACAATAGGTCTTAAAAACGTAATCTTTCCAATAAATATTGGAATTGATTCTACAACCTTGATTATATTAATTAGATAAATGATCTAACCATGGATATAAACTAGGATCATAACAAAAAAATTGGAATTCTCGGTTTGTTGGCCAGACATATAAATGTTAAGGATGTAAGAGTTGGAGTGTCCATACATGCAACAATGGTGGAACTACTCTCTAAATAAATTTAGATCATTATAATTATAATACCATGTGGCATTGAATTTAAATTTTTGAAGAATATTATTCTATTTTATAACTATTATCCCTCTCCTATAACACTTATGTTGAGAGTTTTGTGTAAGTGTATTGAATATATGCTTCAATTATTTAGTAGTTTTATTACTTAAATCTTCTACAATATATTGATCAACTAAGGTTTGCTAATATGGGGAGAGGTTGTAGTGAAAGGTGTCTAGAAGGAATTATAGAGTACATTGATTATTAGGACACCACCTAATAAATCACCTAAATCTGTCCCACACCACGTGGAACAAGTCACTCTTGTCTTGTAAGAAACAAGTGATCTTATACCAAATATCAGTTTCACTATCCTTGGATAAAATTTCATTACAAAATAATTAAAAACATTATTTAAAGTTTAAAATATCTCCTAATATAAATATTGAGACCATGTACTGGAATTTAATTTTTACAGAAAGTAAAATTTTATGTTATAGAATTACTTCACCAAACCCTCTTAGAGGAAGCTATTACAACACACAATAAAATTATCTAATAAAGTTCAAATATTCTTCATTAGAAATTCCATGATTTTATGGAAACATAGATAAATTTGATTTCTTAATATTATAGTTCCATGTCCTAGGGGAGTGATTAATATAATATTGGTTTCTAGAAATGTTGGACACCTAAAACTTCCTAAGGACCACTCACTTAGCTAAATCATTTCTTAGTGGTTGTAGATTAAAAATTTTATTTTTATTATTATTTAAATTGTCAATTTTTCCTTCTATATTTTATTCTTATAGTTTTTAATTTTTATTTAGGGAATGTTTGTCATAGATATTATAGGTTTGAATTTTTCAACCTTTGATTTTATGTGAATTAACACATATATTTAAGATTATGTTCAAAAAAAATTATTTTTTAGAAAATGTTTAGGTTCATTTTTCTAATATATTTTTGTGTAAATTTTTTTGAACATATTTAAATTTTTTTAGAGTTTTCTTGAATTATTTTTTAATATACTTTTTACTTTTTCAGTTATACCATCCGAGGGAATATTGAAATTTTTTTTTCTTGATTGAATCACATACTACATTAAAATTATTATTTTATTAAACTATTTGAAACTAGTATAGATAGAATGTAGGGAATAAAATTATAGAGATGGAATAATTATGTGGATTAACCCAGAAATACTCAAAAAATCAATAAAACAAGTAGAAACGCTACATAAAACTCAAGTGTAATTAATATAAATTAGTCAAGATGTGGAACAATAATGATGTTAGAGAACTTCAGAGACTGTTTTAATAAATATATCTCAATTCATGCACAAAATATTTCACTATAACTAATATTTTTAGTAGTTTACATTATTTTTGGCAGGTTAACTATTGATAGTTTTAACTCTATAATTTATCAACTATATAAATAAATCATTAATATAAATGATAAATTCAATTTTCAATAGAATATATTTTTTCAATTAATCATGTTAAACTGCTCTCACAAGAAATCTCCTGTTTTATGCTTGAAAGTTATCAAATAAATTTTTGAATTAATTAAATTGAAAATAATTTTCAATGATTTTTAGAGAATGAAAATATGATAAATGTTTCAATAAATTATTTAAGAGAAAATAAATCTTGGAATAAATATTAATGCAGGAATAAGGAATAAATTTAACTGGTTGATCTTGTTACCTAAAAGAATTATATAGAAAACATGGTCATATTTTATACTAAAAAAAAATTCATTATAACCAAAAAGAAATAAGAAAAACAATGAGGTAAATAATCTTCCCTATAAAGGTTATTTTTACCCTTTTGCTACTTTTTTCTCACATTGAGGCTCCTTCTCCCATCTCTTAATGTGTGCATTAAAAAATGATTAAGTAATTTTTTTAAAAAATTATACTGCTTCTTTTAAATAATGAAAGATTACACCAAATCAATTATATTATGATCACGTTCCTATCATCATAAAAAATTTTATTTTCCTCTTGGTTATATAAAAATTTCATTGTCACTTTAATATTTCTCTTAAAATATTTATTACACCTACACTATAAATTAATAAATTCATCTTCCACATAGACTTCTCCCATGACATCATCAGATTGAAACCTTGACCCCATCCAATTTTATTATTGAGAAATTTTTTTGAACATATTAGATTATTGATTCTTTGATAAAATTCATGCAATAATATTCAATATCAATTATCTTCTATCCTCTGTAACACACAAAACGCACCAAAAATACTATCAGACACAAATATCTTCACTCCTCGCTCGACTCTCAAAATTCTAGAGAAACATGCTCTCACTCACCCACTGGCATGGATTAATTTGGGAACAAAAAATATATTCAATACTAATACCAATAATAAATTGAAAAATGAATGTATTTTTAGCTACAAATTCTCAATACACTTCAATATTTAGACTTTGAAATCCTTCTATATTGATAGATATAATGTTTAGTCATTTTCTACCCAATATTTTGCATAATAGAATCGGTGCTCGATGATCAAATTATCTAGTGTTTGGCAAAGACACCAGTAAAGGGATTTGGAAAACTCAACCCTTTTCTAAAAAATAATCTTGGATTTAATAAAAGGACCTTAAATGATATTTATATTGGATTAATATTCATTCATCAAGTTCATTTCAGGTTAGATTTAGGTCATTATTCCAAACAGGCTTGTCAACCATGATCCAATCATATGCTTGAGATATTGATATTCAAAATGTATTGATTCAACATAATGAGAAATATCACCTTATTCATCTAAATGTTCCACTACATCATGCATGGGTGTTCTCAATATTTGACTTAATTCATATCCAATATTTGATTCATCTTTAACCTCAACTTTATGACATATTTGAATCTTATATTGATCTTGGAATCATAAAACTCAAAAATAAAAATAAATCAACAATGATGGAATTTTGTTGTCAATGGTTGTTCAATGTCGTATTTAGTCTCTTTTAGCTTCTTCAAAATCATGACCATCATTTATCCTTCACTTAAATGTGAACTTAGATCCTCTAACATTAGCTAGATCTCGATTTATGAACACTAATTCATTTTCTTTCACCCTATCTTATCATTGATTTCATTCAATTGATTTAGAATCATTGGAATGGTTGGTTTTTCTCTATCTGTAATGGTTTTATTTGTTTATTGACAGCTTATTCAGCTACAAGCATGACCTTGAGTGTTCTTAAATTGGTGGAATTTGGTCAATATTCCAGGGAGACTTTTGATTAAAGATCATTTGTTCCCCATTTAAAAACTCTATCTTCGATTGAGAATCATATTTTTACCATAAATAAGGTTTGTGTGACTTATTTTGGGCTATAGTCTCTTTTATTATAAATCTTCAAATGATTATTTCTCAAGATTATCTCAGTTTTGGTTGGTGCTTACTACTTTGGTCATGATTTTCTTCAATCATAGGATGATCTTAGGCATCATTAGCATATCCCCATGTGCAACCCTCTTTAAAAATTGTTGTAATGATTTTATTCCAATCATAGAAGATTGTGTCCATAAAAGGAAAAATTATTAGTCGATCTCAGCTCCTCTTTCGATGTGTATTCCCCAACTTCTAATTTTAATTCCCCTCATGTGAGAGAAATTATCTTCTGTAAAATATCACACTAATCATCTTGCATGAGTAATATATTTTCATTACATTATACCTAATGGTTTTATCTTATAAGGATGCATTGCCTTAATATTTAACTTATGCGAGGCTGAAAAAAACTTATCTTACAAGGGAAATCAATTCAGACTGCAATATTTCTTTCCCAAAAAATCAATTTATATTATGAAACCCTATAAATTGTTTTATAAAAAATTTAGTGATAAAAACCAATTCTATACACATAAATTAATATAAAAAACAATTAAACAATTATAAAAAAAATAAATAAAATGAAAATAAACTTAAATAACATAACATTGTAAAATAAATTACAAACAAAAAAATTAAATGATGGATTAAAAAATCAAAACATTAATAATTATAATTTTTAACATAAAAGAAGAGAATAATTAATAAAATATAATATTCACTATAATTAGTTTCTAAATATTAAAATTAATATTTTAAAATATATTTTAAAATAAAATAAATAAAAACTAAAGAAGGCATAACACACTCATTATTAACACATTAAATTAAATATTGTTTTACAAAAAATCAAAAATTTAAAAATTAACAACAAATAAATATCAAAACTATATTTAACAACTTAGATAACTATTAATTCAATAAATATACATTAGAAAAATAAAATACATGTGTAAATTCATGAAATAAATGACACATAAGACTACTCACTCAGCTAGTAGATCCCAATCGCCCACAGAGGAGAATATTTCCCCATCTATTTGAAGGAATCTGAATCATCTGTGATGAGATTCAATTTGGTCCCATCTAGTGGAAAACCATTCCTTACCCAAAATTATTTTATGAGGTTTCATCATGATAACCAAGAGGTCCCATGAGAAACTTTCTCCACTAAGTGTCATCTTGCGCTCTTCTCAAATATTCAATATAGAATAATCACTCCCTGTTAGAACATGTATTCATATATTCTAGTCCAAAGTCTCGATGGGGAGCTTTACATGTCACATGAGGGATAATGAGATGAAGGAATGAATCATTCCATTTTATACAAATACTTGAGTAAGATTACAAAATATAAAGAGCATACCTAAAATCATCTCATTACAGCCTGGTCATGTCCCTATATATCCAATAGTTTCTAATAGCCTTGACCGCTTCCTCCCTAAGACATGCATAAATCATCTGGTGGTGGTGGTGGTGGTATCTTAAATCATGGACCCCGATTATTAGCTCCTCCCTTTGGAGCTCCACCAATTCCTTTACAAGTATCACCTCCCTATGGGACACCCTAACCATTCCAGGGAGATACTGAATCATAATGTTGAATATTTCATAATGGTTTATCCACTATATTCCTACTCTACTTAGTAAAACAAATTACGAAATCATATACCATGTGACCTCTCCCATCATAAGCATAGCAGTGGCCCTCACCTAGATGACTAGATCCCTTATGAAATCACTGATCTTCAGTTCCACAAGTCTGAGTCTGGATATGAGTATACCTCCTATGTTGAGACCATGACACTTGAAGGCTATTAGATACTATAGAATAAACATCCACTTTATTTAAAATATGGGACCCAACCACCCAATTCCCCTATTTTAGGAAACTCTCATTAACAGGGTCTCAGTCTAACACAGAAGTATAATTTGGAAGGTACAAGGATACTACGCTTACATGAATGTACATACAAATTCCATTCTCAAACTTTAAAACCCATAATAATCTATATCATCCCATATTCAGTGATTAAAAAATTAGTTCAGTGAACCTTGTGACATACTCTGCAACCATCATATCATCCTAATACATTATTAGAAGATCTTAACTTAGTACAAATTTCAAGTACTAAGGGGAATACTAATCACAAAATATCCACTAGAGGTATGAACAAGAGATTGTTGTATCTTCATGGGTATATGTCAAAATACTTCACCATCCCCCTACTACCCCATGAATAATATTGGCCACAAGAATAACCAAATGATCATATAGGATCTAAACAAGCCTAATGAATCAGATCGCTAAATTAAGTCTATCCTAAACTACCTATAGGTATAGAATTCCATGAAACCTTGGAGGCCTCTAACACTTGAACTTGTGTAGTGTGATAAAACCTACCACATCCTCAGACTAAACGGTTAGTACTATTCACTAATTAAAACATGGTGGCGATTATATCTATCATCCTGGAGGAAGAACCTCATGAGATGGACCATGAAATGAGGCATGATAACTCAATGTATAATCATCGCGATCCTGTATCGATAACCAGGTTGGTTGTCCTTGTGGAGGCATCTTGAGAATGGTCAAGATGTATAAAGATTAGATGAGTATATATATTGATATTTGACATAAGAAGTATATTCAAATGTATCATACTATATGATGCATTCACCATTTATTTCTTCCAACTAATTTCATGGTATGCTGATTCAACAAGATGACAATCAGTGTCCTGGTGAATGGATATATCAGCCTCTCCACCACTACTAGGACCCCTGTCATGAAATCCACATAAAATACATTCTCCCATTATTTTTCTAACTTCAAAAACTAATACTATCCATGGGTACCACTCAAACACTTTCCCAAGGATGATTTATCTAATGCCACTCTATCACAACCTGACCCACTATGCCCCATCTGGTTGGCGAAAATCTTGGTGTGATAACCTCAAGCCTCACTCCAATAGGATATGGGATATAAAAAATTCCCTACAAGAAATAAATTGAAATGTGAGGCCTTAGCCTAATGTACCGTTATTCATGCACACTTCCATCTCCATGTTAAATTGTAGATGAATAATGAAAACTTGCAACATCTAGAGTATAACTATTCATGTTATAACCTCTAGGGGAAACATGAAAGTATGAACAAATAAACCAAATAATAAAGTGGAAAACAAACACCAAATCATAAATTAAGTACCAACCTAGAAAAACTTGAAAAGGAAGGTTGAAAAGATATTTTCTCCTCATCTCAAAGTGTTACCACCAAATGTGGTCAATCCACTAAATTAACACTAAGCTCCACTAATGTCACCACTAATCTATCTGTTTTCTACATATGACTTGAAATATGTGGGAAACTCCCATGAAGGGGTGATTACATACATTACTAGTAATAAATCCCAAAAACCACAAAGCATCAATATAATGATACAACAATATTTAACTCATCCCATTTCCAAAGGGAAACAAAACCCAATATATATATATGTTCATTAAGAAACCCAAGTGAGATAAAAATTGTATCTCTATATCTATAGCCTATAAAAGTATAAATATTATACCTTTAGCTCAATATTTCTTTTTATCATGCCCAATATCACATGAAACCTTGCAAGAGTCAGTATAGAAAGGGCCTCCACCTTCCACTACACTCCATAACTGAGGGATACACAAATAAAGTGAGAGACCCACTCCTCGCAAAAGATTAAAATCAAGGGGATTAAAACTATTTATATATAGGACCCACAACCTACTATAGTTTGGGGATATAAAATACCTATATTTATAGAGTATGGGGGACCCACACCCTGGTGTGATGGGGGATTACCAACCAAGTATCTCTATAATGATCATGTTTGATCACTACCATCATTCCAGTGTTGATTAAAGGATATTCACACATAATACACATGACATTGTATATTTTATGAAATAATGAAGTCCACCATTACATTATAGGTGGGAAAAACTAAATATAGAATCACAAAAAACCAAAATATGAGTCTCAAATAAAGAGATATAGAAGGTAGAAGTTCATGGGAGAAGTACATGACATGTGTGCGGGGTCACACAGTGTGTAACCTTTCCTCCTTACATAGGTTTTTTCTCCCATAGAAATGTATTGGAAAGTAATTTCGTACTAAAAATAATGTTCAAGTGGTACATAGTATTTCTTGGCCCCCTGAGGCATACTTGTATCCTCACAGTCTGTTCCCATGTACAGTGGTTGTGTCTGTGTACCCTAGTCATGTCTGAGTACATAAATGTGCATGTGTACTCTAGTATTTCTCGTGTGTCTGGATGTGTGTGTGACCAGAAAATCCTAGAGTATATTCCAAGATTACATCAATAGGTTACACAATTTGTATGATCCGTACACATCATGTGAGATTTATTCCCACTCAAAATCCTAGCCACTATTTCAAGGGGACTACACAACAATTATTCATCCTGACTACATGCCATGTAGTTTGATTTTTAACAAGAAGTAAATTTCATTCTTCACATAGTTTAAAAATCTACCCTTATTGAAAAAAAATATTCTTTTTAACTACCCCAAATTGGAGGGTTCATCGCTATATTTTAATATCCTACCTCTGATGGTTGGAAATCAAAATTTTGACCACCTAAAATCGAACCATTATTCCTCCAATAGTGCCTCCAGTCACTGGTCTAAATCCCAAATCCATGGATTCATCAAATTAAACCATTATTCCATCATAGTAAGTTCTTAAATAATTAATCCTTTTATCTATCATACATCCACCAAAAATATGGTGTTCGATCAATCTTCGACCTGGCTCGAAAAAGGAGAACTTCAAACCCATGGTCCAACAATGAAGAACGTAATGAATAATGGGGGAAAATCACATGAACAAAGTTATATCATCATTGGAAAATGTGATTTTGTCTAGAAAGCATGAATCATGGAAAAATTGTCTAGAAAGCATGAATCATGGAAAAAATATGTGTCTTAAACATGTGAACAATCAGTATAATAACAATTAGTTTAGGGTATACCAAAACAAATATCACCTTAAATGAATGAAATTCAAACAAAAGAAGATACAAGTAAGCACCCCTTAAATCTACATGAAAAATGGGGGTTCAAAACCCATTGGGCGCAGGTACTGTAGCAGTACTGTAGCGTACTGTAGCAGCGGCGGCACTGTAGCAACGGCGGGCACTGTAGCGGCGGCAGGTCACTGTAGCGGCGGCAGAGCACTGTAGCGGCGGCAGGTACTGTGCAGTACTGTAGCAACGTGGTACTGTAGCAGTACTATTCACAGAATGGGCTTTGGGCCAAAAAAATGGGCCTACGGGTCATGTAATGGGCTAAATGCCCACTGGGCCTTCGGGCTATGTTATGGGTCTCCCTCTACCCAGTTAAAGAGGTCTTTGCTTTGCTTTAATAATAAAATGAGGCTTCGGCTCCAACCTTTAAAAAAACAAAAGAAGATACAATACATGATTTGTCCATTTAATTAAAAGGGATGAATATGAAAAAAAAGTCCTAACTCAATGATGGATTGATCATTAGGGAAGAATGTGTCTACTAGAGATAGAGACGAAGATTTATTGCATTCGATGTTCACCTCGATCTATTGTCAACACAATCTGATCTCGATCTATCAGTAAAGAATGCTCTCATCCTCTAGTCCTCCAAGGGTGATGTGGATCATATTGTCTAAACATCATAATGATTTATTTATAGAGGTTTTTTATAGGTTATGTAATTTAATAATATTAAATAAAAAAATTTATTTATTTTATTAAATGCACCCACCAATGGTCACCTACCACGAAACGTCTAACACCGACTAGACTTATGTCATACCAAGGGAAAACCATGAATTCTATGTTAGGACTTGATCAAAGATTCCCAGAGACGGTGCCTTATTTGGCTACATTGGAATATAAACAAGGAATATTAATCCTGAAGGACTGATTAGTTTAGTATTATTGTAAACAAGATACATACATAAGTTCAACATTACAACATTAAATGAAAAACAACTTAAAAACTCATTTGACAACTTCAATACCTCCTAAGTTATTTCAGCATGTAATTCATAATAAAATCTATTATGACTTGAAAAAATGAAACATAAGAAAGGTTTGAGCTCAAACACTCAGTAATTTTATGAAATATAGAGGAAGATAACATAAACATTAGATATGGTTAATAATTGAAAACACATGTCATTAAAAATAAACTAGAACATAACATGGCAGAAATATGATCTGAGTAAATATTGTCATAACATAACATAATCATGGGTATTGTACTAGTAAAATAACAAAATGATTCATAAATACTAATTTCATAATGAGGGAATGCATAATGTGGGACAATATAGCCATATCGTTAAGGCCTCATGCCAGGACCATAAATAATTATTTTGTCAAGGCCTTGTGCCAAGACTGTAGTTTGTCTCATGAGACCTACTGATACACCGAGGGGATATAGTGGTCCCCACCAAACACTTACTATGTCTAATTAATTCCTCATATGAATGAGGATAAACATAAACAACATATACATTCATAACGAAATTAATATATGAAATACAAATAACTTTCCCTGAACATTAAGCAAAAACAATAACCATTCTGAGTAAATTGGTGGATGGTTTTAATATAGCACATCCACATAAAAAATAATCATAAATCATTAAATTAAATAAGGGTGTTGATATCATGGAATAATAATCCAAATAATACATAAGAATCAATAATAGTGTTGTAAAAGATGAAGATACTCCTATAAAAGCTTCGAGTAAATCTTTAGATAAATATTATTTTCCTTTGAAAAAAGAGTTCTTTTGGAAAAAAATTTGTATAAAACTAGAACATAAGTAAGATAGTATTTTCATAATAAAATGAGTTATTTTATAAAGATAATGATTTCCAAAAATATATTATAGCGTGCCCTTGAAAATAGTTAAGAATTAGAGAAATTCCCTTGGATCGGGCTTGTATTTCAGAAATAATTTTGCAAGGTTCCAATTAAAAAAACTAAACATCCATAAAATAATGAAATATTCAGGTTTTAAAACATATATATAACCCTAAAACATAATTTTTTAGGATTACATAATAATAAACAAAAGTTTCATTTAATTATTACACAATAAAAGTAACCCAAATGAAAATGGAAGTTCGGGTGGAAAATCCTTACCTTAAGTCTGAATGCCTTACCCTCTTAAACTCAATGTCCAGGAATATGAAATTAGACTCATTAATAAGTTAATTAATAACTTGTTAGACATTTATTTAGTTTATCATAATTCGATTTAATTCATTTATGTCCTTATTGATAAGTTATAATATCGAATTTCGTCGTTCCGGAGTGTTCGTTTTCTTGATTTTTATAATTGGTTCTCCTATTTTCAAGTAATAGAGTTCATGTGTAATGGATTTAAATCTCCAGAATTAAAATTAAATATTATTTATGAACATAAATAATTTTTAATGGTCATTTCTATCATTTTTTTACATGGAAATAGGATTAATAATTAGATTAATTATTAATGATATTTACTTAGATTATTTAAGCGGTATTTTGATTATTAGGAACTAGTTTGGTCTCATGAATTAATAATATGTACATATACTAGTTACTGATTATTAATTTGGTTATAATACATATATTATAGTCTGTTTCAACCAAAAACATGGTTTCATGACCAGTAATGAAAGATAAGTTGAAGAACGAAACTTCCTCGTCTACAAAGGCTATAAATTGGAACCTCATTGACATTGATTTCGTTTATAAAATAAAAGGGGGTGAGAGAGAGGATATTTATGATGGTTCATCCATTCAAATTTTATAATTCTATTATATAGATGAAACTAGATTAATAATGTTCATTTGGATAGGGGGTGGTGAGGAGAGGAAAAGAAAAGAGATGAACTTGAAAATAAAAGAAAAGATGAGAGATCCCTTATGAAAAATCGGCAGCCTAATGACATCGCATAAAATTTCATAAATTGAAATGATGAGAGAAAAAGGGTATTTGATCATATGTAAATAAAAATTACAGTAATAGGAATACATTAAATCAAACTCCCATATATGAGAAAATGAATTCAAAGATATAATATAAAAGAAGTGTCGACTAAAAGAGGAGGGTGAAGGATTCCCTTACCTTGTATAGTAACTCCTAGAACATAATGGTTGCGACCTTGGGGCTTAAGGAAACCTTGGGAGGACACATAGAGAGGAAAAACCACCATATCTTCTTGGATGAGGGATTTTTAATGACACTAAACGAATGGATGAGTGGGTATTTATAGAAAAAGAGAGGAAGTTTTATAATAATTTCAAATGGATGCCTCATTAGTGGTGTTTTCCAAACCATGGGCATTCCCATGGTATTTTCCCATGTTTTTAGGCACTAAGGACACCTCATGTAATATGTTATTGTAAAAAAATAGACCATCCTTTTATTTTAATTATTATGTCATTATGATTTCATTAAACTACTGAAAACTCATAATTGTATTTTTACTATTCATGAAATATTCATGTATTTTTGAAAAATCCCAAAAATTCACCCCTACCATTTTTTGATGTTTATAATTAAAAAATGAACTCCATTTTTTAAAAATAATTTTCTAAATATTATTAATTTAATTTTTAAATAAAATCATAGTTAATTAGAAAAATAACAATTTTAAGGTATAATTAGTTTTATATCACATTTAAAAATTAATTTAGATCACGTTGTCTTATTACCTTAAGAAAATAAAATAATATCATTATTTTCTATTCATAAGGGTCATATTATTATTCATATTACTATTCATAAGGGTATGTTACTATTCACCAAAAAAAAAGTTTGTTCTTTCAAACTCTAAATGACTTACTGGTCATAATTATAGATGACTATTTATCAAAATTGAAAACACAGTAGAGGAAAATTTGTGTTTAATGGTTTGATAATAAAATTCATTCAATATTTATTTTCAAATCCTGGGGGTGTTACATTCTCCCATCCTTACAAAACATTCTTCCTAGAAATTTCATTTTAAAATCTTGGCCAAAAACATGTGGGGGTAATTTTCCTTCTTTTCTTCCACCAGTTCCCATGTTGCATCTTCATACTTATGGTTTCACCATAGTACCTTGACCAGATGAGTAGTCTTTTTGTGTAGAACATTGTCTCTAAGATGCAAGATTTTCACTGGATTCTCCTCATAGAAAATATCATCCTCTAACTGTACCACCTCTTAATAGAATGCATGTGAAGGGCCTGGTATGTGCTTACTTAAGAGGGATACATGAAAGACATCATGTACTTTCGACATGGTAGGTGGAAGTTCTAGTTGATAGGCCAAAACTTCGACTCATTCATAGATCTTGAAGAGGTTGATATACCTGGGACTTAGCTTTCCTTTCTTCCCAAACCTCATTACCTTCTTCCATTGAGATATTTATAGAAATTCTAGGTCTCCAACTTTGAATTCAAGGTCTCGTCGATGGTTATCTGCATAACTATTTTGTCTACTTTGGTCTTCCTTGATATGTTGTTGAATGGTTTTCACCTTATCCCCCATTTCATTGACCATTTCAATTTTGAGTAGTGTATGCTCACTGAATTCATACCAACACATTGGTATTCTACTCATTTTCCCATAAAGGGCTTCATATGGTGCTTCCATATTCTAGAGTGCTAGCTTTTGTTGTAGGAGAATTCAACCAATAGAAGGTGTTGGTCCCATCCTTCTTTGAATTCCATAGAAAATACTCTCAACATGTCTTCTAGTGTCTGAATAGTCTGCTCAGATTGGCCATCATTTTGAGGATGATAGGCCGTACTAAAGTTTAGTTTAGTGCTAAGATCATTTTGGAGAATTTTCCAGAACTTCGAGGTGATCCTAGGATCACGGTCGAATATAATAGATTATGGTAATCCATGCATCAATACCACTTCTTTAATGTAAATTCCTACAAGTTGATTAAATGATAAGTTCTCTTGAATCACGATAAAGTGAGTTTTTTTGTAAGACGATCCACAATGACCCATATAGAATTATTTTTCTGGATGTCCTTTTAAGTCTAGTGATAATGTTCATGGTAATGTTCTCCCACTTCCATGTTGGTATGGGTAGTGGTTTCATCAACCCCTTAGATGTTTTCCTCTCATCCTTCACTTGTTGACATACCAAGAGCATTGATTTATATTAAGCAATCTCCCTTTTCATATTGTCCTTCCAAAAGTTTTCATGAATATCTCGATACATATTTGTGATACCAAGGTTTATAGAGAAATTAGAGCTATAATCATCATCCAATAGTTCCCTCTTTAGCTCAGGAATAGCGGGAACACAAACCCTCCTACCAAATTTGAAAATGAAACCTTAATACAAAAAGATTGTCAACTTCTAATAATTTAAAACTTTAATTTTATTTTGATACTCCTCATCATCAACTTGATAACATTTTATCCTTTCCAATATAGAAGGTTTGGTAACTATTCAAAAATTTAGTGATGTGTTACCTTCCTTGATAATTCCCATATCCATATTTACTAGGTTCATGAACATAGGTTCTCTTTCAACTCCATCCTTGTTCAGAATTTGGTGGTCCTTTCTGCTCAAATAATATGCCACCTTATTTTCCTTCCTTGGGTGGTAGTGTTTTGTGAAATCATAGTCTTTCAGTATCTCAATCCATCTCCGTTTTCTCATGTTGAGTTCTTTCTATGAGAATATATATTTCAAACTCTAATGATCTGTATATATCTCATATTTTTCACCATAGAGATAAAGTCTCCAAATATTTAGAGCAAATATTTCCAATGATAGCTCAAGATCATGAGTTGGATAGTTTTTTTCATGAATTTTTAGCTACCTAGATGCATAGTCAATCACTTGATCATTCTACATAAGGATACAACCAATTCCTTTCATTGATTCATTGCTATAGAAAACAAAACCATCATTCCCCTATGGGAGGGTTGGGTTCGGTGCGTTCACTAACCTCTTATCCAATTATTCCAAAAATTCTTCACATTCCTTTTTCCATATAAACTTAACCCCTTTTCGTGTGAGCTTGGTCATTGGGTTAGCTGAACGGACGAAGTTCTAAACGAAATGCCAATAATGACCTGCTGAACTAATAAAAATACGTAACTCAGTTATGTTCGTTAGAGTAGGCCATTCTTGCACAACCTTTCTCTTCATAGGATCTATAGATATTCCATCCTTAGAGACAATGTGGCCTGGAAAGGAGACTGATTGGAGCTAAAAATCACACTTTCAAAACTTCCCATATAATTTATTTCTTCTATGTGTCTTCAGAATAGTGTGCAAGTGATTTTCATGATCTTCATGGACTTTAGAGTATACTAGGATATCATCAATAGACACCACTACAAATTCATCAATATTTTCCTTGAAGACTCTATTCATGATATCCATGAAAATAGATGGTGCATTAGTTAGTCCAAAAGGCATTACTGTTAACTCATAATGCCTGAACCTGGTTAGAAATATTGTTTATGGAATGTCTTCCTTCCTCACAGGCAACTAATGATATCCATATTGAAGATAAATCTTCGAAGAATATTGGGATCCATGAATTTGAATAAATAAATCATCAATTCATTGAAGAGGATGTGAATTATTTATTTTAATATTATTTATTTCCTAGTAATCAATACACAACCTCATGGATCCATATTTTTTCTTGACAAAGAGGACATGGGATCGTCATGGATAAAATATGGGTCAAATAAATTCTTTATCACTCAATTACTCTAGTTTTTTCTTTAGTTCCATTAACTCCACAGTGTCCATTCTATAAGGGGTCTTTGATATGGGTCTTGAACCAGGAATTAAGTCAATAGAAAACTCAATTTCACACTCCATAGGATGTCCTGTTAAATCTTATAAATATATGTCAAAATATTCTTGAACAATAAGTACACCATCTATCTTTACATTATTCTCCTCCCCTTATTTATTTCATTCCCTTCCTCTCCAATAATTGAATTCAGAAGAGCTACAGGGGTGGATCTAGATGAGAACCAAGTGGCGAGGTTTCTACTCTAAAAATAAGGTACTCTACACCATTCTCAAAAATTGTAACTTCCTTCTTCTTAAAATTGATATTCACATCACAATTTGATATCCAATTCATGCTAAGAATTATTTCAGATTCAACCATTGGTATGGGGATAAGTTTAGAAACTAAATCATGTTTATGTTCCATGAGGGGGACTAATTGACACACCTTTGTTGAAATGATATATCCACTAGGAGTTTTGACTAATAAATCCTTTATTAAATCAAATTGGCCATATCTAATTTTCTTGGAAAAATGGGAAGATATAAATGAATGTGATGATCCAGAATCAAATAAATCATTGCCTAGGTTTGATGAAATGATCAATCTACCTGCCACCACTTCATTAGAAAATTCAACCCCCAGAGTTGTGAATACATAAGCTTGTACTTGCTCCCTTGTCCTTTTTTGGGAAATATTTCCCTTATGCTTAGGACATTCATGTGCATAATGTCTCATCTCTCTGCAATTGTAGCATAAGAAATTGGTAGCTTCTTTATTCCACTTATAATCTTGAGATAGGTGGCCTTTTTCGAAATGCTTAGAATAGACTCACATTCCCTTCAGGCAACTTCTAGGGTGTTTCTTCCCACAATTACTGCATGATGGAAATTCAACTCTTCCCTTATTCCCCATTTCCTTATTTCCTCTCCCATAGTTTTTATTAGCCCTCTTCTTCTCTCTTTTTTCCTTAAAGTCATAATACTTAGAGAATTAATTTTCTGTCTTGATATCTCTTGAGACTATATCTTCATATGATGAGAAACATTGGGAGACTAGATCCCTTCAGAATAATGGTTTTACGCCATCAAAGAATTAATCAATTTTGCTCCTTGGATTACGTATGTAGTCCACAACATGCCTTTCCATCCTTGTAAAGTTGGATTCATACTTGGCTACATTTTAATCCTCCTTTTGCCTCATATTCAAGAATTTACTCTCCATATCTGCTCGATACTCACAAGGAAATTATTTTTCTAAGAAGATTTCATTAAAATCCCTCCATTCCATCTCTTCTATTTATTCCTCCTTTGGGTTTTGGATTAATGACTACTATTAATATGCATCTCCCATTAGACAATAAACTTCCATGATAGCATTCTCTATTTCATTAAATCCCAAAAATAGAAATATATTCTCAAAGGAACATATCCACTGATCTCCTACAAATGGTTTTGTAGTCCCATTGAATGGTGGTGGTTGTTCTCACATAAATCGATCTAACATAGCTCCTCCGTATGGTGTATTTGTATTCTCCATATGAGTAAGGTTATTATTAATATCCTACGTATGTTGTCCCAGTATATTTATGAGTTGCTTAGCCCCAGTCACAGCCCCAGATCCAACATCATTATCTTGCATCAGAGGGAAATACTTACAGGGTACATGTGCAATCATGCAGTTTCCATTCCTTTCATTAGGCACCATCTCTAGATAATGGCATACAATATATTAGGTGATGAATCATAATGTATAATCATAACTTAAAAAAATACTTATCACAAATTGAAATCCTATGCATGGGTAATCCCAAAATCACAAAATTGGTTTCATTAAGGAAAATGTTTCTTTTAAAACCTTTATAATGTCCTATAAAGAAAATGTGAATTATCCAAAGAATATCCCTTGGGATTGTCGTAACCAAGAGTGTAACAAGCCCTTTTGTTGTATACCAAGATTCCCTGGGTTAACCACAAAACTCTTAGTCAGAGCTTTCAGTCCTAGGTATTTTGGTTCTAGGGCCACCTCTACCTACTCGTATCCAGATAGGAATGCATTTCATAAAATATTCACATAATATATTCCTTACCAGAATACTAGGAAGATATTTTATGTTTATCTTGAAAGACTACCTTAGGTACTATTTCCTAAACTACATTTCCTAAATCTAGTTTCCATATTTTCTACTTAACATCCTTTGATACCAACTGTAAGGACCCGAACCCAGTTTCCCAGATCTGCTGCCTTATTTGGTTACATTGGCATAAAAAAAGGAATATGAATCCCAAAGGACCATTTAGTTTAGTATTTTTGGAAACAAGATACATACATTAGTTCAACATTACAACTATAAATGAAAAACAACTTAAAAACTCCTTACAAAACTTCCATAACTCCTAAGTTATTTCATCATGTCATTCATAAGAAAATATTTCATGACCTGAGAATAAGAAACATAATAAAGGGGTGACCTCAATCACTCAGTAAGGTTATGCAACAAATTGAATGATAACATGAACATTAGATATGGTGAATAATTGAAAACACATGCCTTTAAAAATAAACTAAAACATAACATGGAAGAAATATGAGCTAAGTAAATATTGCCATAACATAACATATTCATGGGTATTATACTAGTTGAATAACCACATGAACCATAAATACTAAACTCATAATGAGTTAATTCATAATGTGGAACAATATAACCATACTGTCAAGGCCTCGTGCCAAGACCATAAATAATTGTTTTGCTAAGGCATTGTGCCAAGACCGTAGTTTGTCTCATGAGACCTACTGATGCACCGAGGGGCTATAGTGGGCCTCACCCATACACTTACTATGTCCAATTAATTCGTCATATGAATGGGGATAAACATAAACAATATATACATTCATATCGAAATTAATATATGAAATAAAAATAACTTTCTCTGAACATTAAGCATAAACAGTAACCATTCGGAGTAAATTGGTGAATGGTTTTAAGATAGCACATCCACAGACAAAATAATAATAAAACACTAAATTAAAAATATGTTAAGAGATATCATGGAATAATAATCCCAATAATATATAATAATAAACAAGTTTTTTGAAAAATATGAAGATGCTTCTATAATATCTTCGAGTAAATCTTTAGATAAATACTCTTTTCCTTTAAAAATATGATTTCTTTTCGAATATTTTTTTATAAAACCATATGTGAAGTAAGATATTATTTTCATAATAAAATGAGTCCTTTGATAAAGATAATGGTTTCCATAAACATATTATGGAGTTCCCATGAAAAGAGGTAAGAATTTTAGAAATTCCCTTAGATTGGGCTTGTATTTATGAAATAATTTTGAAAGTCTCTTTTAAGATGTTTAACCATCCATAAAATAGGGAACTATTCAGGCTGAAAAATATATATATATAACCCAAAAACATAATTTTTTAGGAGTACATAATAATACACAATATTTGCATTGATTTAAATTGACAATAAAAGTAACCCGAATGAAAATGGAAGTTCGGGTGGAAAAACTCTTACCTTAAGTCCGAATGTGTTCTCCTATTGAACATAAGGTCCTGGATTATGAAATTAGACTCATTAATAACTTAATTTAAAACTTATTAGGCATTTATTTGGTTTATCATAATTCTGTTTTTTTTTTCTTTTATGTCTTTATTTCTAAGTTATAATATCGAATTTCTTCGTTCCGGAGTGTTCGTTTTCTTGATTTTCACAATCGGTTCTCTTGTTTTTAAGTAATGGAGTTCAGGTGGAATGGATGTAAATCTACAAAATTTTAATAAAATATTATTCATTAACATAAATAGGTTTTAATGGTAATTTATATCATTTTGTTACATGGAAATTGGATGAATCATTAGATGAATTATTAATGATAATCACTTAGATTATTTAAGTGGTATTTTGATTATTAGGAACTAGTTTGGTCTTATGAATTAATAATATATACATATACTAGTTCCTGAATATTAATTTGGTTATTATAAATATATTATAGTCTAGTTAAATCATCAAAATGGTTTCATGACCAGTAATGAAGGATAAGATGAAGAAAGAAACTCTGTTGTCCACAAACGCTATAAATTGGAACCTCATGGATGTTGATTTCGTTTATAAAATAAAAAGGGGGGAGAGAGAGAGGGGATATTGATGATGGTTCATACATTAACATTATATAATTCTAGTATATATATGATACTGGATTTTTCATGGTTATTTTGAAATAGGGGGTTAAGAGAGGAAAATAAAAGAGATGAACTTGAAAATAAAAGAAACGTTGAGAGATCCCTCGTGAAAAATCAGCAGCCTAACTGTTTCACTTAAAATTTCATAAAATGAAATGATGGGAGATGAAGGGTATTTAATAATATAGAAATAAAAAGTAAAGTAATAGGAATACATAAAATCAAAATCCAACATTTGATAAAGGAAATTCAAAGAGATAATATAAAAGAAGTGTCAGCTAAAAGAAGATGGTGAAGGTTTCCCTTACCTTGTAGAGTAACTCCTAGAAATTTAAGTATGAGACCTTGGGGGATTAAAGACACCTTGGGAGGAATCTTAGAGAGGTAAACCCACCAGATATTCGAGGATGAGGGATTTGGAATCAATGAAAAATAATGGATGAGTGGGTATTTATAGATAAAGAGAGGGAGTTTTTTAATAATTTCAAAGGGACACCTCATTAGTGGTTTTTTCGAAACTATGGGCAAGCCCATGGTATTTTCCAATGGTTTTAGTCTCTTTGGACTCCTCATGTCATTTTTTACTCTACAAAAATCGACTAGACTTTTATTTTAATTAGTATTTCATTATAATGTCATTAAACTACTAAAAACTCAAAACTATATTTTTACTATTCACGAAAAATTAAAGTATTTTAGAAAAATAACAAAAATTCACCCCATACATTTTTTTACATGTAGAATTTAAAAATTAACTCCATTTTTCAAAAATAATTTTGTAAATATTCTTAATTTAATTTTTAAATGAAATCATAGTTAATTCGAAAAAACAATTTTAATGTATAATTAGTTTTATATCACACTGGAATATTAATTCAGATCACCTTATATTATTACCATATGAAAATAAAATAATATCAATATTTAATATTAATAAGGGTCATATTCCTATTTATATTACTAATCATAAGGGTATGTTACTATTCACCAAAAATTAAGTTTGTTCTATCAGACTCCAAATGACTTACTGGTCATAACTCTAGATGAACATTTTTCGAAATTCAAAACATAGTAGATGAAAAGTTGTGTTTAATTGATAGATTAAAAAATGCATTCAATATTTATTTTCAAAACTTTGGGGGTATTAAATTCTAGAATTGACTATTGCCTCAGATTTATCACTTGGTATATCCAACAATGGGAAACCCATTTATATTTAAACAATGCGCAGACAAGATTTAAAATATATTAATATTATTTTATATTAATTTTTAAGGTCTTGAGACATCCAAACAACATTCCAAGTGTGAGTAAAATTCCAGATATATATATATATATATAGAAAAATCACTAATCAGAATAAACCCAAATTTAATAAAAATTGATATGTTGGGTGCTTTGAAAATTTATTGAAGCTACCAAAACATTTCCAGGATTATTCATACTATACTTTTTTATAGTTATAGTTTTTTAATGATTACATGATCTAAAAAATTATGTATAACACACAAAATGGTGGGATAGAAATATAAAAAAATTATATTTAATTAATTATTTTACATGGAAGGCTAAAAGGGTTGTTTTAGTGCTAAAACAATTCTCTGAAGTTATTTGAAATTTATACTAATTTGTAGTTCCTTATATTGCATGTTTCTTCTAAATTTTTACCATATTGGGAGATATTGAAGTCATATTGAGGTACTAATTAATTTTTTGGAAATGTATCTAAATTTCATAAATATAAGTCATCCGGGATGGATGCTTAATATGTTGTTAAATGCCTCTACAAATTGATAAAATATTTTGATAGTGAGTTGTACATATTTTTAGAAGGGTGTTCATCCATATGTTATTCATCCCTATTTAATTCATCCCAATATTGTTCATCCATACATTGGTTTTGGATGAACCCTATGTTTAAGATGAAATTTAGGTTTGGTAACCGAATGTTTGGAATTTGATACCTATGTTTATGTTGAATATAAGCCACATGTTTCTATGTTTTACCCTCTATTCAGAACTCTATATTCCTTCTAATAGGTAATTCTCACTTCATTAAAAATAACATATAAAATACTACATGAAATTCATATGTTTTATGTAAAGGGTGCTTCACTATACATTGAAGTTTATGCATGTTGTAAAGTAGATTCAACTCAAACTGATAATGCCTTTATAAAACTCAACACATGCATAAATCAATCAACAAATATGCATTGTGATGTTTAAATGATAACTATAGATTGATTTATATAAAGGAATGTGAACTAGATGTGGCCTCACTAAATGAAGATTACTTGGAATAATTATTAAGCCTTTGTAGTTAGTTAAAACATGACATATGGGTGGTATAGGATCTCAACCCTATATATTTTAATCTCATCTATGCCTTATGTAATTTGAAAAACAAAATAATACCACATTCATGTTAAATGAACCTTCATCACATGCATATAAGGTATAGAAGTAAAATAATGATGTTGTGCATTAACCTATAGAGGATGTATTGCATAAACCCATTATCTACATCTCTCTTGAATTGGGAAAAAGATATCGTATGCTAAACTGAGTAACACATGCCACTATTTACCAAATAGATCAGGCTATGATGTGGGCATGAAAATTTCCTTATTAAGAGAACTCTAAATACAGCCTAAATTACTGGAGTGATCCTTTTTTGTTCCATTTTCTCATTATTTTAAGAAATTATTGGTTCTTTAGATTATCATATTATCATAAAATATGATAATATTTAATATTTTTATATTTCCAAAAATATCAAAATTTATAGAATTTAAATGTTATTTCAATCACAATTTTCAGAATAATGAAACATTGATTTATAAACAAAATATTAAATATTGGAAGATAATATATATACATATTTTTTTTTATAAGTGCATATGATACTCTTTTTTTTGATATTTTTTTATACTAGGTTTTTATCTAAATTGTTCTCAATATTTTATCAATTAGATAATTTCTCATTAAATATATGGAATTGAATCAAATAATTTATAAAAAATTTAGTGAAATTTAAAGAGAAAAATGATAGCATTATTTTAACATTATTTTCCAAATAAGAAAAAGGAAATAAGATTTTTTAAATTCAAAAAAATTAATTCTTATACAGATTTTGGTGCAATATTTCAATGATTATTTTGGTTTTTGGAAAGGAATATTTAAATAGGAAATTCAATATACTTTATAATATCATTCAATGATAATGATAAAATATCAGAAGATTTAAAATTTATTTGACAGGGTTTATTTTGAATATTACTTTAATAAATAATGACTGCAATAATGTTTTGATATTCTTGTGAGAACTATTTACTAAATTTGTTTTGAAACTCCAAAGGGGAAGGAGTCATTGTAACTGTTGGATATTTTTATTCTCTATCAATATTTCGTAGGAATCTTTAAAGTTGATGAGTAAAAACTCTTTCACTAACAAAAAAATAAAAACTTATTCAATCTTTTTTGTTGTTTTTTAGCATTTAATGAAGTGATAAAATATTTATTTTTACATATTTATTCTCTCACCATGTAAATAATAATAACATTTTCATAACTCTGTTTATCTTACTACTTATATTTAAATAATAAAAATATTTTATGATATTAGTGATCTATTAGTTTCTAATGTGATATTTTGAGGATCCAACCATATGTCGGTTGTGAAAGACACTATGAGCTGAAACATTATTCAAAAATCTACATCTCATCTCTTTCTATTGATGTTTTTACTGATTATACTCATCCATAGTGGAGTATCAAATTTTTATACTAATCTATATTCATCGAGGTTCCCTATAAATGAAACTAACTATTTGTAAGAATAAACTTCCTACATTCAGTTGTTGAGGTCCCTAGATAAAAGGACCCACTTAGTTAAAATCACCATGCTCATAGATAGAATGATGGTGGGGTGGATAAGGGGATTTATGTACACAAAACTACTATTCACCATCATCATCAACTATTTAATTTATTTATTTTCTAATTTTTCACTCATCTTTAAGAATAAGTATATGATTACTCTAATTCAAGTGGTACATTTGGAATTTATCAAGCTTTTTATATTCACAAAATTCACCCTCCCACCCCCTCTTATTCCTTCATCACTAACATTTTGAAATAGAACCAAATCCTCTCATGCTATTTTATTTTTGAATGTTAAACTCATAGAATCAAATAATATAGATCCTGGTCCCTTTTTACGGGATTTCATTTGGAGTGTTCTTTTTATGAGTTTGTCTTTAATATCTATAAGCATCCTTCAATGTTTTTATGTTTTACTATTGATATCATCTAATAATAGTATCCAATGTTTTTCTATGGATTTCTTATGATCATGTTATTCCATTAAATAAAAAGGAAAATTATAGGAATCCCATATATTTATTATTTCCAATATGGATTTTTATTGATAACTAAGGCAAGTTTATTACGTATTGTTTAACAATCCACCTTATTCTTATGAATGGATTATGATCATGTTATCTCATTAATTTTTGGAGAATGTATTGACATCTCATATGTTTCTATTTCAATATGTATATTTAGTATTTATTATGGAAAGTTGGTAACGTACTATTCTACTATCCACCTTTTTTCTTTAGATGTCTTATAATAATATTATTCTATTTATATACTGGGAAAAGTATTTTTATTATGTTGGTTATTATTCAAATAAGGATGATCATGGAATACTATGTAATGAATACTATAGCTCATTTTATTATTCATTTATTTCATATGGTGAATTAATAAGACTTATTAAGTGATGGGAAGAGTCCACAATAACCTGTTGTTTCTTTGATAGGTCTCATGAGGAAAACTGTCATGGACATTTGGTTTATCTGTTCCAAATTATTTATGATTTCTTAGAACAGGTCATTGATGGTATACTTGTGATGTCTTGGAATGAGGCATTGATATTAAAAAAATTTATTTCTAACATTATGAATCCCTTCACTTTAAAATTCATTATTTTTATCCATGTCATCTTTTATATTGTTATTCATGGATATAGTTCAAATTCATGTGATTACTTAAATATAATTATTTGATTATAAATTATTCTTTATATATTATTCATTATTTATTTATTCAATGATAGATTCTACTATATGATTTCCCTAACCAAGAATATGATCTCTCTCTTTAATTATGTTTCTTATCCCCATGGTACCTAAAAGTAAACATTGAATGGTTTTATAGATATTATAGTGGAAATAATAAATTTACCACAATAATTTATGTTATAATTCATATTTTAAAATTTTATATGAGAATCATGTTTATATCTATTCTCCCAATACTACTAAATTGTTTGATAATTTGTGATAGTATCCCTTGAATATTATACCAATGAAAGGAAGAAACCACCAACTCTGGGTTATTGGATTTGGGGAACTAAAGTTGGTATCAAAGAAATTTTAGTAAAAACTATGTGGACTAGATTTTATATTACATAGATTAATGAATAAAACCCTATGAAAAACTCTAGAGATAATTCAATTTAAAGTAAATATTTCTAAAATTATCATAACATAGATATTAGGTTGTTTCTTAGCAATTAAATCCTTGGCTTGATACAAAAAAGTAGACGAAATTTCTGGATCTAATTAACCTTGTGGTAATAATCATGAAAAGTATGGTTTGGTATTGACTTCATATTCACCTAGGGATTGACAAAGAGGCTTAACTCCACACCTTGTTTGAAACTCTTTGGGTATTCCAATTGGTTAATTTGAAATCTATTTATGAACAATTATGTTGTTTTTTAACATATTTTGGTCTGGAAACTTAATAGGTAATAACCAAATATGACTGAGGACAAAACATAGAGATTCATAATTTAGGTCATTGATAACATTTTTTAATTAATAATTTTATGTTTATAGTTTAATTTTTATGAAATTACTTATTTTGTCATACTAAAACTTTCAATTATTTATATAATTGATGGATGAAGGAGAAAAAAATTTAAAAATAGATGAAATAGAAATGATGTTATTATCCTAATGAACAATCAAATGTGATAGAATCTAGAGTAAAAAATCATACGATACTGAAAAACTACCTATCATGAATTATGATTAACAAAAATAACATAGTTTAATTCTAAAACACACCAAAATAGATAAGGGAAAATTTGTATCTATGTTTTTGTGGAAAATATGATGAAATAAATAAGAATAAATTTTCTACATGTCATGAATGTGGGATGAATTTACAAGGGATATTTCTATAAGAAACTGGAATATGTTCTTTTTGTGAGAAAGGAAAAAATTAAGAAAAAAAATTGTAGAGGTGGAATTAAGAGTTTGGCTAACATGATTAAGGGAAATAATATTCTTCCTAATGTACCACTAACAGTTCAATTTCTTAAATTTGAGGAACTTGGGCAGTATCCAAGTAAATTCTATAACCTATGGACTAATAATTATGATGATAATCAACAACATTCTTAGCTAAGGGATCAAGGAAAGGCCTACACAGTGACAAATACAATGGTGGATTATGGTAATATAGGGTACAATTTTCTTCTAGTCTAGAGTTATAGATGTATTTTTAGAGTTTTATTCTAGGAAAACTAGTATCTATGGAGTTTTATAATAGCATTAAATCACTACCCCAGTGAATTAGTATTGAATTATAAGATAAATATTTTAGTTATAATTTTATTTAATCCCAATATTGAAGTTCTTTGGAATGTTCCAAGAATAAATATTATTGTTCTTCCTTTATGTAAATTTAATGTTATTTTGTAGATGGATTGGTTTTCTATATATTGAGTCAAAATTAATTTTTAGAATAAATATTTCACATTTTAATTAAATTTTTGATAGTCTATTTATGCAAGGATTATTATGAAATACCTTTAAAAGAAAATTATATAATATGATTCCTAATACCAAATAAAAATGTTCTCTTTGCTCAAATGATTGAAAAAAAACTCAATATTAGGTATATTCTTATTATTAAGGATTTTAAAATATTATTATTTGAAGATATTACTAAAGACACTAAATTTATGATTCTTGGATTGGTTCTTATAAAAATTTTCAATTTCATTCATGTGTTTCACTCATTTTATAATTATACACTTTGATTTAAAATTCATGGTGTTATTCATGAACTAATTATGTGTGTTCCATTTTTTGGATATAAAACTTATAAAAATATTTTGAGGTAATTATAAATAGTTTGAATAATTAGTTATTTTTTGGTAATATAGTTTGAGTAGTATAAATAGATCTTAATAGTAGAAAAGTGAATTTTAAACAAGAAGGTTTAAGAAATTCTTGGAAAAGGTTAATATATTTTCAATAGTAACTATAATTACGGTGGAATTAACATCAAAAAGGTGAAACTTACGTGGAACTAAAATAGGGGAACTAAATGTATTTTCAGAGGAAATTAATGTTTCAAATGATGTGATACTTATAGTGGATTTTAAATATTAATGTGTTATTCAGTTATTATAATGACTATTTTGATTTTAGTATTTGGTTGAGAATAAGATCATAAAAAGAAATCTATGATAGAAATGTCATTATAAATTCTTATACCAAATTAATGAGAATTATTTTCCATAAATGGTTTTGTAAATGTAAAATTGTGTAAATGTGTCTATTATGAATTAAAAGATGAGTTTTTTAGTCTCTCCCAAGTTATTGATTCTAATATCTCATTAGAAATTGTATATTGAGTCATATGGATACCCTTCTCAATTTTAATTTGTAATTAATAATTGAAATTCAGAGGATGAAATTTATTTATGTTGGTGAGAATGTAATACCCTGAGTTTCAAATATGTAATTACCAATTAAATAAATAAATATGTTGAAAATATTTTTCCTCTGGAATTGGGGATGACCTCATTGATTAAAGGTTCAAACATTCCAATTGGTTTCTAACGGGTTTTTTTGTAGAACTGGAAACATCCAATGATTCCATATCCATTTGGACCTACTTTCCAAAGGTAGGTTCTCATTAGTTGTGCACTGATGACGATTAAGAATTTTCATTGGTTGAGAGGATGAGAGGTAAGACTCATCACACTTTTTTGAGGGGAATTATTGTTTACTCTGGGAATATCTTTATATATTTAAGTTATATTTTTGAATCCTTATTACATTGCCAAGTATAAAATGAGCTTTCCTTTACTGACAATCAATGATTGATATGTAGGATATTTAGAGAATCTTTTATATGTATTCAAGGTTCTTCATCGATAGAGAATCATCTGTATTAGTTAGAGATTCTTATTCAATGGTATAATTCACTACATAAAAGTATCTTGGTCATTATGATAACCATACTGGTTTTAAAGCCACGTGGTGGGGAACTTGAAGTTTATTGTCATTCATAAAGACATGTATTATTTCAGAGTTGGGATCGTACCCGCTGATTAGATACCTACGTATCCTTTGTTTTGAAAAAAGGAATCATAACCCACGTATTTCGAGTAAAGGAGTATAATGTTTATTCATGAATGATGGCTCAAAGAAAGATTTCATGATTACTTTTACACTCTAAGCTCATGTGAGTCAGGCTTGGTGTGAGAAACAAGAGGTATTGGTGAAACTAGACAATTATACCATGAAAGATGCAATGATGTGGGGCATATGTATATGTGACTGCCCAAAATAGATGAGAATTAAGATTTACTTCAGGGAAGAAATCCAGGAACAAGGTCCATAAAGGTATATGTACTTCATAGAGATTTGGGTACTCTAACTTGGGGATTACTCCTGTAGAAGATTCCCAAATGAGGAGGGGACTTATGATTGGGTTTTACTCTTGAGAAGGAAGCCCAAATCAAAAGTAAATTAAGACTTGTTAAGAGGAATTAAAACGGGGGCTTCCTCCTGAGAAGGAAACCCTGGTTAAGGGACTTGGGGCTTACTCCTAAAGAGGATTCCCATATCTGTAGACTTTTAGACTAGGGCTTATTCCTAGAGGGAAACCCCAGGTTAAGAGAACCATGGCTGGGGCTTACTCCTAAGGAGGATGCCCATATTTGGGAACATTAAGACTGGGGCTTTGTAATGACCTGAAATTTTTATTAAATCTTGTTTCCTAATTTTATGTGTTATTTTATTTTATTTTTATACTCAAAAAAAATTTTCCATTTGATAACATGAGTATAATTAAAATGTGACCGTTGGGTTTTGACTGTTATCTGACCATTGGTCAATATGACCACTGTAAACTAAACATTTTGATTATTGTCTCTAAATACAAGTAATCATGGTTAATTAATATAGAAAGAAGATTTGATGGCCTCATCCAGTAGTCTTGGACCGATCGAAGCCCATCTAAAAGAACTTGGGAAGGAGGTAGCACCACTAGGCTTTTCTCTGGACAAAACCCAAGCCGGACTTCATTGTGTGAAGCTAGAATGGAATTGCCTTCGCGAGAAGTTCAAACTGATAGAAATTACTACTTGTGCGATGTTAGCTGAGCCTCCCTGGGATTCTCTCACCTTAGAACACCTTACACTTAGGTCTTATGCTGGTGTGATTAGGGGCTATGTAAAGAGACAGTAACTGCCTTGTGTAATCCTTTGTTTTAAATAAAAATTTTGATTTCTTCTTATGATGAAGTTTATGAATTTTCAAATGACCGGATATATATAGTACGCATATTTTTGATGAATTTTAGAAAAATGATATTTTAAAAAATGTTTATGTAAACCTTAAATAATTACAAATGTGTAATGATTTTCAAAAAATGGTCTTCTACAATTATGTTCAGTAAAAATTTAGAGTCTAATAAGATCAACTTGATTTTTGATGAATAGTAAATTATGAATAGTGATTTAATGCTTATGATTAGTAATGTGACCAAATGGATTAGTATTCTCACTTAAAGAATATATTAATATAATCTAGGCACCTTGATTAAGTAATGTGATTTAATGAAATGGTTAAGTAATGGTTTCATAAATTATTATTCAAGTATTAGTTTTTTTGGATGAATATTGTTTTTTAATTAAAAATTAAACTAAAATTATTTAGAAAATTATTTTTATAAAATTGAATTCATTTTTGAACTCAGAGCATCGATATTATGTTAAGGTAATTTTTGGGAAATTTTCTGAAAAAAATGAATTTTTGGTTAATAGTGTATTTATTTAAAAAATAAATTAAAATTATTTAGAAAATTATTTTTATAAAATGGAGTTCATTTTTTGAAATCAGAGAATTGATATTTGGTTAAGGTGAAATTCTGAGAAAGATGAATTTTCAGTGAATAGTAAAAAAGCAGTTTTAGGGTTTTGGTATGTTTAATGACATCATAACTGTGTCATGATGATGTCATGAGATATTTTATGGGTTGTCCGACCAAAGGTGATGGAGTATTGTATTGGAGGCCCCATGTGGCCTAACTCCATGGGAAATACCAGGGGAGAACACATGGTTTTGAGAAAACCACTTTTGAGGTGTCCCTTAGCCATTAATGCCTTGTCCCCTCACTTTCCCTATAAATACCAAGCTATTCTCTCATCCTTTGGACTCAAAAATCATTCTCAATGATGTTATGGTCTCCTTACCTCTCAAGTAGTCCTCCCAAGGTGCCCCAAGCCCTCAAGGTCCCAACCTTTGAGTTTTAAGAGTTACGTTTTAAGGTAAGGGATCCGACCTCTTTCTTTCTTTTCAAGTAATCTCTTTTATGTCATTTATTTTATGCTCCATGTTCTTATGTTGAAGGATGTTCTTTTATATTCCACTTACTGCATTTTTCATGTTCATATAATGAGATATCCCATCTTACTCTCATTATTTCGTTTTATGAATGTTTAAGTGGCGTTGTTAGACTGCCAAAATTTTTGTAACGGATTCTTTCTCCCTTCTCATTTTTCAAGATCTATTTTCATGTAAAGTATTTAAAGTTCCTTTTTATTATTTTGGGGTATGATATCTATATTTATCATACCAATATTTTATTATCATATTATGAGATACCCCATTTGATCTCTTCAATTCAGTATTTTGATGTTTTATGTGGCGCCATTAGGCAGCCAGATTTTTAAGTGGTTCTTTCACCCTTCTCATTTTTCAATGTTCTAATTCCATGTCAAGACTTTCAAGATACTTTTTATTATGTTGGGGTTTGATCTCTATATCTATCATACTTAACTTTTATGTTCATATGATGAGATTACCTATTTGATCTCGTCAATTCTTTTTTGTTGAAGTTTAAGTGACGCTGTTAGGCTGCCGAATTTTTAATGGATTCTTTCACCTTTCTCCTTTTTCATGTCAAGTCTTTCAAGTTCCTTTTTATTATGTTGGGGTATGATCTCTAGATATATAATACTGATCTTTTATGTTCATGTTATTAGAGACTCTAGTTGATCTTGTCAATTCATTTTTTTCAAGTTTAAGTGACGTCGTTAGGCTGCCGAATTTTCATAAGAGAAACCTTATTTTTGTCTTCCTTTCATGTTATTTATTTCATAAGGTATATCTTTAAAAGTTCATTACCATGTTCTTAAATCCCTTATTTTCTGTCCCCCTACTTTTTTATGGATCATTTATGAGTGGGTGAAACATGTCCCCTCTCTTTTCAATGTTTTCTAAAACCCTGTAACGTAGCCGTTATGTTGCAGACTTTTTGTCTCAAAATGCCTCTATCTTTTTCTCAAAATTATTTCATGTTATTAAGTGAATACTCAAAGTTATTATTTCAACATGGTTATTCACATATATATAAAATTTTTCAATTTTAAATTTTGGTATTTACATACATGAAACCTTCTTTCCTTTTCTGTGGGTTTAAAGTGACATAAAGATCATGTCTTTAAAGCAGTTTTTAAAACGTTATGATTATGAAATGAAACCCATTTCTTTTATTCTATATGGGTTTTTAATGAATTGATTGATGATGATATATGTGGATCACATTATAATAAAGGAAAATTTAAGGGTGTGCCCTGATAGAGCTCCAATTCATTGGGTAAAGGCTTAATCTCTAGAGATGACCTTTTAGACTGATACTTTGGTGAATAACCTTGGTAATTTTTAATGACACCTTGGGGATGGACCTTGGTGAAATGAGATGATTGTCAATATTAAATTTTGTTGCCACATCTTCAAGTTATGAAAAATGTTATTTTTATTATGATATATCTCATGATTTCTTTCTCATGCCTTAAAGTTCTTTTCATGACCTTATTCAAGTATCTAATGTTCACATGTAAAATGTTACTCTTGTTTCCCTTACTAGGCCTTCTTCTCACCATTTCTTTTAATGTATGTCCCCAGGTTATGAGATTTAGTAATGAACCTAGGATTAACATGAGGAGAAGCCTTTCAAGTGTTTAATAAGAATGTTTTTTGTTTTCATGTTTTATGTTCCTGGTTTCCAAGACACTAAACCTTAAAGATCCTCATTTTTGTAAAATGTAATGAAAGATTATGTGATAAAAAGGCGGGATTCTATAGTTGGTATCAAAGGATGGTTTGTTATATTTGGAAATTAGGATATGAAAAACTTAGGAAAAAGCCTATAGAAAAGTTTATATATAGGAAATCTTCCTAGTATTTTTGTTAGTATTGAGTAATGGGTTGCCAAGAAAATATATCCCTGTATGGATACAAGCAGGTAGAGGTGGCTCTGGCACAGATGTACATAGGGGTAAAACTCGAAAACACCTCTTTGAGCTAGACTCAAATGGGAACTGGTACACGACAACGGGCCTTGCTGCACTCTTGGTTACGACACTCCCAGGGGATATGCTTTGGTAAATTCATTAGCTTGGTATGAACCATTATTAAAGGAACAAAGATAAAATAAAATAAAGATTCAAATAAGAGTATATGATCATGGATAACCTAGATGGGAACCTAGGGGATCACAATTTAGGGTATACTTTTCTTCTACAAGTTATCCTCATATGCTTTAAGTTCCTTTTCATGATTATTGGTGAACTATTTAAGACCTTAATTATACTTTCTCTTCTTAGTTAATGGTGGGAAATGGAAGAACATGTCCCAACAACAAATGTGATAGGAAATGCGATGATTTCCATATTAATATGACAGAGATGATTAGGGGATTAAAAAATTATTATTATTTTGGAAGACGTACACTATTTTTGGGACCCTATATGATCGAGGTAAATAGATTACTACAGTATTTTCATTGAGGAGTAAGGTTAACTTATATTTTGAAGAATCGATGAATTTAAGGTGGACTTATAGTAATTTAGGTTACTTATGGGAATGATTGACCTATCTTGGGTAAAATATGTTTAGGTTAGCTACTTTTTTTATAAGATGTTAGGAGTGGTTGATGTTGTTTGGAGATGAACAATGAAGTTTATTTTGGAAGACTATGTTATCAAAAACTTCTTGTATTTGGGTTTCAATCTTAGTTTGGTTTATTTTGAGGAATTTTAAGGACCGTTATTTATGGAATGGTCTATGATGAACTTTGGATAGTACCATGGAACTTTGAAGATTTAAAAGTAGTTTCCATTCCTATGGGATTTTTTTTTAAGAGTTGTTTTACCTTACCCTTTCTGTTTTTGGGATAATGTTTAAAAATAGAAGAAATAGATAGTTAATCTTTTGTGGATTATGTGATTCTCTAGAAGATGATTCTTGTGTTTTGATGAGACCAAGTAGTTTTGAATGCTCATCGTTTTGAGAAAAGATTAGTTTTGGTATAAACTTATTAAAGGATGAAACTCTACATGAAGGTAGGTATATTTTCTTATGTTTTTGTTCTATGGAGTAAATAAATTCCTCAAAATTATGAAAAGGAACGTAAAACAAAAACATTGTTGTTTTACATTTCCTACTAGGTAATCAAAGACCATTTACACACATCATAAGTTTGGGATTTTATTATAGTTAACTTTATTCTACTCATGTTTTCTATCACTCTCCAGCAGAACTTGACCCTTTGTTTTCTCCTCCATGTATATGTTTTCCAACATGGAATCCTAGTGTGGGTTAACTCGGGTGACCTTTGTACTTCCCTTTCTTTCTTTTAAAGTTATAGTTTTACTGACTCCTTTTCTGATGTGGGACTTTCAATGAAATTTCAAAACCCAATTTTAAAAATTGTGAGGATCTAATTTCTTAATGGTGGAAGACTGTAACGACCTGAAATTTTGAATAAATCTTGTTTCCTAATTTTATGTGTTATTTTATTTTATTTTTATACTCAAAAAAAATGTTCCATTTGATAACATGAGTATAATTAAAATGAGACTGTTGGGTTTTGACTGTTATATGACCATTGGTCAATATGACCGCTGTAAACTAAATGTTTCGATTATTGTCTCTAAATACAATTAATCATGGTTAATTAATATAGAAAGAAGATTCGATGGCCTCACCCAATAGTCTTGGACCAATCGAATCCCATATAACAGAACTTGGGAAGGAGGTAGCACCACTAGGCTTTGCTCTGGACCAAACACATGCCGAACATCATCATGTGAAGCTAGAATGGAATCACCTTCGCGAGAAGATCAAACTGATAGAAATTACTACTCGTGTGATGTTGGCCGAGCCTCCCTTGGATTCTCTCACCTTAGCACACCTTACACTTAGGTCCTATGCTGGTGTGATAAGAGGCTATGTAAGGAGACCGTAACTTCCTTGTGTAATCCTTTGTTTTAAATAAAATTTTTGATTTCTTCTTATGATGAAGTTTATGAATTTTCAAATGACCGGATATATATAGTATGCATATTTTTGATGAATTTTAGAAAAAGGATATTTTAAAAAATTATTATTTAAACCTTAAATAATTAAAAATGTGTAATGATTTTCAAAAAATGGTCTTCTACAATTATGTTTAGTACAAAATTTAGAGTCTAATAAGATCAACTTGATTTTTGATGAATAGTAAATTATGAATAGTGATTTTATGCTTAGGATTAGTAATGTGACCAAATGGATTAGTAATCTCACTTAAAGAAAGTATTAATATAATCTGGTCACCTTGATTAAGTAATGTGATTCTATAAAATGGTTAAGTAACAGTTTCATAAATTATTATTCAAGTATTAGTTTTTTTGGTGAATAGTTTTTTTTAATTAAAAATTAAATTAAAAATATTTAGAAATTATTTTTATAAAATGGATTTCATTTTTGAACTCAGAGCATCGATATTATGTTAAGGTAATTTTTGGGAATTTTTCTGAAAAAAATTAATTTTCGGTGAATAGTTTATTCTTTTAAAAAATAAATTAAAATTATTTAGAAAATTATTTTTATAAAATGGAGTTCATTTTTGAAATCATAGCATTGATATTTGATTAAGGTGAAATTTTGGGATTTTTCTGAGAAAGATGAATTTTCAGTGAATAGTAAAAAAGCAATATTAGGGTTTCGGTATGTTTAATGACATCATAATTGTGTCATGATGATGTCATGAGATATTTTATGGTTTGGATGACCAAAGGTGATGAATTATTGTATTAGGGGCCCCAGGTGGCCTAACTCCCTAGGTAATAGCATGGGAGAGCACATGGTTTTGAGAAAACCACTTTTGAGGTGTCCCTTGGCCATTAATGCCTTGTCCCCTCACTTTCCATATAAATACCAAGCCATTCTCTCATCCTTTGGACTCCAAAATCATTCACAACGATGTTCTGGTCTCCTTACCTCTCAAGGAGTCCTCCCAAGGTGCCTCCAAGCCCTAAAGGTCCCAACCATTGAGTTTTAAGAGTTACGTTTTAAGGTAAGGGATCTCACCTCTCTCTTTCTTTTCAAGTAACCTCTTTTATGTCATTTCTTTTATGATACATGTTCTTATGTTGGAGTATCTTCTTTTATATTCCTCTTACTTCCCTTTTCATGTTCATATAATGATATATCCCCTTTTACTCTCATTATTTCTTTTTATGAATGTTTAAGTGGCGTCGTTAGGCTGCCAAAATATTTGTAACAGATTCTTTCTCCCTTCTCATTTTTCAAGATCTATTTTCATGTAAAGTATTTCAAGTTCCTTTTTATTATGTTGGGGTATGATCTCTATATTTATCATACTGATATTTTATGATCATATTATGAGAGACCCCATTTGATCTCTTCAATTCAGTATTTTGAAGTTTTAAGTGGCGCCGTTAGGCTGTCGAATTTTTAAGTGGTTCTTTCACCCTTCTCATTTTTCAAAGTTCTAATTCCATTTCAAGTCTTGCAAGTTACATTTTATTATGTTGGGGTATGATCTCTATATCTATCATACTGAACTTTTATGTTCATATGATGAGATACCCTATTTGATCTCGTCAATTGTTTTTGTTGAAGTTTAAGTGATGTCATTAGGCTGCCGAATTTCTAAGAGATTCTTTCACCTTTCTCCTTTTTCATTTCAAGTCATTCAAGTTCCTTTTTATTATGTTGTGGTATGATCTCTATATCTATCAAACTGATATTTTATTTTCATATGAAGAGAGACCCTAGTTGATCTCGTCAATTCATTTTTTTCAAGTTTAAGTGACGCCGTTAGGCTGCCGAATTTTCATAAGAGAAATCTTATTTTTGTCTTCCTTTCATGTTCTTCATTTCATATGGTATATCTTTAAAATTTCATTAACATGTTCTTAAATCCCTTATGTTTTGTCCCACTACTATTTTATGGATCATTTATGAGTGGGTGACCCATGTCCCCTCTCTTTTCAATGTTTTCTAAAACCCAGTAACGTAGCCGTTATGCTGCAGAATTTTCGTCTCAAAATGCCTCTCTCTTTTTCTCAAAATTGTTTCATGTTATTAAGTGAATACTCAATGTTATTATTTCTACAGGTGTATTCACATATAAATCAAAATGTTCTGTTTTAAATTCTGTTATTTACATACATGAAACCCTCTTTCCCTTTCCGTGGGTTTAAAGTGACATAAAGATCATGTCTTTAAAGCAGTTTTTAAAATGTTCTGATTATGAAATGAAACCGATTTATTTTATGCTATGTGGGTTGTTTATGAAATGATTGATGATGATATATCTATCTCACATGATAATAATGTAAAATTTAAGGGTGCACCCTAATAGCTCTCTAATGAATTGGGTAAAGACTTAATCTCTTGAGATGACCTTTTAGACTGATACCTTGGTGAATAACCTTGGTAATTTTTAATGACACCTTGGGGATGGACCTTGGTGAAACGAAATGATTTTCAATATTAAATGTTGTAGAAACATCTTCAAGTTATGAAAAATGTTGTTTTTATTATGATATATCTCATGATTTCTTTCTCATTCCTTAAAGTTCTTTTCATGACCTTATTGAGGTATCTCAAGTTCATATGTAAAATGTTTCTCTTGTTTCCCTTACTGGGCCTTCTGCTCACCCTTTCTTTTGATGTATGTCCCCAGGTTATCAAATGCATTAATTAACCTAGGATTAACATGAGGAGAATCCTTTAAAGTGTTTAAGAGGAATGTTTTATGTTTTCATGTTTTATGTTCCTGGTTTCCAAGACACTAAACCTTAAAGATCCATGGTTTTGTAAAATGTAATAATAGTTTATGTGATAAAAAGGTAGGAAGCTATAGGCTTACTCCTGAGAAGGAAGCCCAGGTTAATGGAATTATGAATGGGGCTTACTCCTAAAAAGGATTCCCAAATTAGGGGACTTCGGTCTTACTCTTGAGAAGGAGGCCCAAATTAAATGAGAATTCGGACTGGGGCATATTCCTGAAAAGGAGGCCCAAATTAAGGATTCTTTCATCTTAATGGATGAGGTTGAATGAAGAAACTCTCTAACTTTAGTGATATAAAGTTGTTAAAATCGCTATTTTTTGAGAGATATTCCATGAAAACTCTTTTCATATAAGGAATTCAATCAAGAAAACATGCCACAAATAGATTTGAAGAGTGTCTTGAAGACTGAATCTTGAATAAGAGAGGTGGAATGGAATAAAAAGGGTTAAATGGGCAAGAAGGGCACCCAAAAAATAGAAGGGCGTGCAAGTCCTGGTAGGTGCACAGGTACTGCGTGGGCGTGCAAGTCCTGGTCGCGTAGGTATACCTGCGCGGCACATGGGTACTTGCGCGACTGTTAACCAATAGGGTAATACTTGGGCGATCCTTGACTAAATCCATTAGAATTATCCCGAGGTACTTCCAGAAGAGTGGCGCACAAGTTTCAGTGAGTAGGTTAGGAGGCGTGCAAGTGTATCCATTTCCCTTAAGGGTAAATTACTTAGGCATGCAAGTGTTAGTGAATTCTAACACTTAGACCTTATTCCTCTTGTTTAGACCTTCCATTATAGGTAGAGAATTACCATAGAAGTGTTCGGAAGACTTGAAGAAGAGACTTGGGAATTCAGAGCTCTATATATGAATTCTGTAAAAATTACTTCCTCAAATGGGGGTCCCACTGGGGTATTTATAGACTAGGGAAGAACCTTGGCGATTTTCAAAGAGGGTGTGAAGGTCACCTGCATGCCCATTTGGGCGGTTCCCAAGTCTACCTGTGCGACCATGCGGGAACTTGCGCGACACAAATGGAAAATATCCCTTGTTCATGCCTTTGTCAATTTTTGATGTTTTCTTCAAAGGATGAATCAATTTGGACACGGGTATTTCCCTTTTTAAGTCATTTATACTTTGTGATGAAAAGGAGTGTCAAAAAAAGTCCCCCCTCAGAGTTGGATCTAGAGAGAAAAGAGGATTTCACTCTGAGGAAAAAAGAGAAACCAGGGGTCTTTGTGGTTAATGGCAGTTTAAAGTCATGCATGTCGGACATAAAAAGTCTAATGCTTAAGGTCAAAATAGCTTTTACCGAATGGATTAACTTAATTCCTTGATAATTTATTTGAAAACATATTACCATGTTCAAGTATGAGGGAAAATATGTAAACTACGACTTAAGAATATTTGAATCTGAGGAATGATATGAAAAAGAGATAAAAGGCATTAGAAGAAGTAGTTCCCAAGAATGAAGTTACAATTATTTAACAAATGTGTTAGGGGGTTGAATTATGAAGGGCCACCTAAGGGCATTGGCTGCATAGTCAAATAAATAGCTTCTTTTGGATAACAGGTCAGTTATGTATACTATTTATGTAAGGACCCCTAAGGGCACGTGCTGTATAGTCCGGAAAAAGAACTCTTAGAAATTTAATTTTCTACTGCTAAGAAGCCAGAGAAAGTTTATGGGGATTCAACTCTTCCAAAGTATAGAGTTTTCTATATGGAAAGTGGTACTTGAATATGGAGAATATATTTCCAAACAAGATTATCGAAAAACTGGATGAATATCACTCCTACGAAGGTCTGACCCAAATGTAGGGAAGGAAAATATAAACCATAGATTTGAATACTTTCAGATCATAAAAAATGATATGGGACAAATATGTTAAGGATGTATATTTTTGCGGATCCCTACATATTTTCATTAAGAAAAATAAGGACAAACGAGGTTTTCCTCCCAAAAATGGAGTGACCACTATTTAACAAACCCATTAGGGGGTCGAATTATGTAGGTCCACCTAAGGGAATTGGCTGCATAGTCAAATAATAGCATCTTTTGGATGAAAGGTCTATAATGTTGACTATTTATGTATGGCCGGCTAAGAGAACATGTTTTATAGTTAGACAAAAGAACTCTTTGGTATCAATCCTTTTGTGATTAGAAGTTAAGAAAAGGGTTATGAAGATCTGAAAATATTTAAGGTTAATATTTTTGACACATAAAAATAGGTATTGTTCAATGTATGTAAAGATAAATAGATCAACGCTAATCATAATAATGTTATGGATGGGTCCTGAATCGAAATACTGGACTCTACTACGTATCCCATAAGGATGAGAATCAAGCCATACATAGTTCTTGAAATACAGTTTAACATCATTTAGGACGAAAGTATGAGAGATTTTAGTTTAGGGTCATAGAGCTCGGACCATTATAAAAAATACAAAGTGTGCGTTTTCATGGGGACTTTTCAGCCATGGGACTGAAATTGGAATTTGGGGTTAGGCCCAAAAGACTTGGGGCTGGATTTGAGGGACACTCGAACGTTCCTACGTTTCCCATAAGAATGGGAATCAACCCCACATAGTTTTAGAAACACCCTCTGTACAGATTTGATTCGTACAAGTGAAGGGTGAAAAGGGGACTTTAGTGCAATGATGGTTTGACCCAAGATAAAAGGTTCAGGCATTACCATGTATGCACATAGTCTTTGAAATATAAAATGATTTAAAATCAATGTAAATAATGATTCCCTCTCAGGTAAGGGTATCAAAGAATATTGTAGTCAAGACAAAAATGTTGTAAAGTTTAACGTCATATAGAAAGGATGAAGTTGAACCAATGTGAATAGATTGGTTTTGGGCTTGAACCTTGAGAGGTTGCCTACGTACTTATCCTGGAAGGCAAGGATCAAATTCCGTGTAGTTCAATTAAATAATTAATTAGTGATCAAGTTGTTTTTGGGGACAACGACCTAAAAATGATGTTGGGATTTACGAGTGGTTAGCGGCCCAAAAAGGCTGTTATGGTTGAAATTTGAACTAAGCTCACGTGAGTCATACTCGGTGTGAGAAACAAGAGGTAACAACAACCTTAACGATGCACATTTTAATGTCATGTTGGACATATGAAGGGACTATGTAGTTTAAAGTCTTGCAGTTAGGACTATTGGTGATGCATAGTTTAGTGTCTTGTAGCAGGGACAAAAAAATACAGTTTAACATCATGTAGGATGTATTAAGGGATTTCTCTACAGTTTAGCATCATGTATTTAGGACGATGGGGATAATACAGTTTAATGTCATGTTGGAAAAAAATAGGACTATTTAGTTTAATGTCATGCAATAAGGACAAAAGAGGACACATTTTAACATCATGTTTGATGTATTAGGGACTTTTTCACAGTTTAATGTCATGTTGGATGAAAAAAGGACGATACAGTTTAGCGTCATTTTGGATGAATGTGCGAATAGTTTAAGGTCATATGAATGGACCGTTGGTTATGCAGTTTAACATCTTGCTAGACGTAAGGGACTTCTGTACAGTTTAGCATCATGTAGTCTGGACGTCATAGTTTAACGTCATGTTGGACGTAAGTACCAATAGTTTAAAGTCATATGCATAGACCGTGGATGGTGCAGTTTAACGTCATGATGGATGTATGGGACATGCAAATAGTTTAAGGTCATATGCATGGACCGTGGATGGTTTATTTTGTGTTTATTCAAAATACTTCTTTAGAAATCTGGCATTGGTTAGAGTAGTGATGAGTTCTCCATCCATTGAGATTAAAGAATAATCTCCATTGGAATAGACCTTATTTATTGAATAAGGTCCTTCCCACTTTGGTTCAAGCTTAGGAGGTTTCTTTCCTGTTATCATTGGAGTTCTGAGAACTAATACCAATTCTCCCTGAATGAATGAATGAAGATGAACTTTTTTGTTGAAGGCTCATGCTATTCGATTCTAATAGACTTCCAAGTGGTGCAGAGTGCACAATCTTTTCTCATCTAACCATTCCAATTCATTCAATCACTTTTGAGATTGTTCATCTGTAGATGATTGATCACAAATGGCTACTCTGAGCGAAGGTAATTTAACTTCAATGGGAAAAATTTCTTCTGTTCCATATACCAGTGAATATGGAGTTGACCACGTTTCAGGGTGGGTGGTGGTTCGATAAGCCCATAAAGGATGAAAGAGTTTTTCAGGCCCTGACTTCTTATCTTTATCCACCATCTTTTGTAGTATATTTGACAGAATCTTGTTGAAGGCTTCTATCTGGCCATTGTCCGATGCATGATACTGAGATGAATTATTGGATTTTATGGTGTATTCTTGATACAACTTCTTCACCTTGGATGAATAGAAGTTGGTGCCATTTTCTGTCAATACGGTATGAGGGACACCAAATTTAGTAATGATGTTAGACTTGATTAAGCTAACAATGATTTTAGAACTAACTTCTTTGAGAGGTGTTGCCTCTGTCCATTTGGAAAAGAAGTCAGTAGCAGTAAGAATATACTTAAACTGCTTGTCCATAGCTGAAGAGTAAGGTCTCATCACATCTATTCCCCATGTGGAAAATGGCCACAAGTATTTAGTTGTATGAAGCAACTCTGGAGGTTGATGAATGAAGTTGGCATGTACTTGGAATGAATGACACTTCTTTATAAAATCAACACAATCTTGTATCATTGAAGGCCAAAAGTATCCAAGCCTTCGATTCTTATCAGACAGTATATGTCCAAACTGGTGGGCACCACAGACTCCTGCATGCACTTCTTTCATGACATCCATTGTCTCTTCACCATCAATTCATCTGAAGAGAACTCCATCAAAACCACACTTGTAGAGAATTTTCTCTAAGCTATCTGTGTAACGCCCCAACCCTAGATACCCAGAGTCGGTGCATTATTACATAACATTGGCGTGATCACAGAGGATCAAGTCTCGAATGACCGATTAGTTTAGTAGTCTTGGAAACACTGGATATATTCATAAGTCTTACATTACATCATAAGGTAAAAAAAACCACAACAACATCTTGTCTTCATATCCCCTCATACTATCCCTACAAGTCATTCATAAATTACTTCTTCATAATCCTGGGAAAATAAAACATTGAAAGGGGTGAGCTCAGATGCTCATTAAGGATAACATTATAGTAGAATCTTTCATAGATAAGCATAAACACTTAAGGAATTTTATAACTAAAATGAAAGCCTTTTAAACTTGAACTTCAGCATAAAATGGAAAAGATAAAATAAAATAATGCCATTTACTCACTCACATGGATATTCTAATAGTAGAATGATCACATGAAATACAAATAACCACTTTCATAATGATGGAATGCATAATGCCAGACTATCATAACCACATAGTCAAGGCCTCGTGCCAAGACTACAAATAAGATTTTATCAAGGCCTTGTGCCAAGACACTAGTTTGTCTCATGAGACCTACCGATGCATCGAGGAGCTATAGCGGGCTCCACCCGTCACATATTAAGTCAAATTCATTCCTCATATGAATAGGTTTAAATATAACATAAACATTCATATTAAAACTAGCATACGAAATGTCAATACTTTAACCACAAACCATGAATGGTATAAAAATAGCACATCCACAGTCAAACATAACTCATTCGATACAATATGGAAGATTGTATTGTATCACATTAACCTAAATCAATAATAATGAAGGATATTGACATATATGAAAATAATCATCCAAACTATTTGAGAGAAATATCCCCCTTTTTCTTGAAATCATTTAAAAGTCACACTATTTGTCAAGAATCCATTTAAAAATAGATTTTTTAATCAGAGTTTCCCATACCACTTTGAAACTTTTAAATGGAGTTTTAATTTTAAATCTTTAATGTCCATATAAATAAATCCTTAAAACAATTCTTAAAACATGGACATTAATGAGCAAGATTTAGAAGAATAAGTCTTTAAAACATTTAAAAATGGTATTTTAGTTAGTGTTTCTAACCAAAATAGAGACACTTGAATACAAATAATTGAGGTAATAAAAACATTGTAATATCATGAGAGTAAATGAATTCATGATATACTATGTCAAAGTACATTATATACACCACATAAAAGTGATTTGGTGTATAATAACAAAGAAGTCTCAATGGGATGTAAATTGAGATGAAATCTCTCATAAAGGTTGTATCCTTAGGTTAAGGATAAATCAACAACATAATTATGTGTGAAAAAAATAAATACACTATATATGATTGGATATTCAGTGTAAAACAATCAAAGGACATTCACAAATATTATTGTAAAAACAACACCAACGAATTGGATGTTTAACTCAACAAATGGAGAATGAGTTAATATTGCTCTTATCAAATTCATATCGATGACTTGAGAAATTATAAATGGAGTGATTATGTGTATCAAAAGTATATCAACAGGAAGGAGAGTGGAAATTATGGCATAATCAAATGAATAGTTATTCCACACATAATCTTGGACTAATATAATCAATGAAATATGCATAAAGCCAAATGAGTGGAAATTGAAATTTCAAATTCCCTTATCGATTAGGTAACTTACGAAACATACAACCATGAAAGAGGGATCAAACCATGATGATGTAAATATCCATAAATTAAATTATATTAAAAAATGAATACAATCATGGGTAGTACACATACCACATTCAAGAAATAAGTGGTGAATAATGGAATTCTCACGGAATTAAAAGTGAGATAAGAAACCCCTTACCATATACTTTTCTTTGGATGGGGTAGGTTAACCTCTTGTATAATGTTGAAATAATTTTTATTAAATTATTCATGAATCATATACATTAATATGATATCATATATGATCTTTTAACATTTCTTTGTTAATAATATCTTAGAATTATCGTCGTTTCGGGTGTTAACTTACTCGTTTTCTTTTATATGTTTTGTTACATAAGCCATGTTTTTCATGGATAGGTTGTATCTTATTCATATCCAGAATGATATAAATTTCTTAAAAATTATTTTTAAATCATCAAATGATAATTATACTTGAATGGATATGATGGAGAATGAATCTCATCACGTTCATGGAGACGGTAGTCCGTACATACGCACGAGTGACAATATAATTCATTTGATATTAAAATAATATATAATTGGATGGTATATAATATATAAAGAATAATTATCATGTTATATTTATTATTTAAATTATTTACACATCATTATTATACCCACCCAAATAATAATATATTGAATAACAATTACACCACGACGTGGAGACGGTAAGCCGTACGTACGCACGTATGGTGACATGTTATTCAAAGGGTGGATAGAATACTGAATATGGTTGTACCATATTTATAATAACATCATAGTATATATAAGATACTGTAGTTATTATTTTATAATGGTAATAACAAAGAAAGAAGAAGTGGAAGAAGAAAGTAACTTGCTAAGGGGTGGTGAAAACATTACCTCTTCTTCGGGTTCTTCCTTTAGATTTGATCAAAAGGGCTCCTTAGGTTGGATTCTGTTCAAACTAAGGCCTCTAGGTTGTAGTGAGTGAAGTTGATAGATTATTTGGGTAGGGGTTTGCCGAACCAAAAGGCTTTGAAGGTGTGAAGAAATGAGAAGGAAGAGTGCCCTTTTATAAGTGGGGTGAGGGGCACCTTTGGAAAAGCTAGAAATATTAATTTATAATAAATTCATATTCGGTTTATAATATCTCCAAAGTTGATTATTAAACTTTTAAGGTGGGGATAGGTCGAAAAAAATTCAACCAATAGAATGTAGATAGGTTTGGGTCATTATATTATCCTTATCTTTTAGTTTTAACTCTTAGTTAACAAGTTTGACATTTACCATGTCACTTTGAATTTTTATATTATATAGTTAATAAACTTACTATATACATCCAAGAGACACCCTAGTAGTCCATTAATGATACACCTATCATGATATAAGTCTCTTGGCCAAACCGTAGATTTTTATGAATTTAATATCAATTAATAATATAATATTTGTTTTAAAAACTCTTTTATGTCAATTTTGACACTATTCAATAGTTGATTTTTGTGAAACTCATAACAGATTGATTACTTCGAAAAAGGTCAATTAAATCAATCCTAATATGTCATATTATACCATAAAATTAGTTTAATTCATTAAAAGTTTCAAATTATATTTATTTGGGTATTTATAATATCAATTATTTTAATTTTTCACTATTATAGTAATTACTGCATCATCATTGTGTCATAAATAAATTAAATTATTTAATGTCTAAAAATTATAAATAAAATTTAATTATGTATTAAATATTTATATATTTCTAATGGATATTTATAGTCTAAAATAAAACATATATAATCTTATGTAAAAATTGTTTTTCTAAAAGATATATGTTTATGTCATTCTTGTAATTACTTTAACTTAATTAATATAAAGTGTCATTATCACTTAGAAGTGGATCTATGAGGTTCCAAAATTAACCCAAAGATGCCCATGGTTGGACATGTATCAACCTATAGGGTTAAGACACGTTTTTGTGTAATTTAATATTATTATAATATTATTTTTGTTCCATTATTTACAAGATTTTACCTTTTAACCATGGTAAATAAAATATTTACCGAAATAATTATTCAAAATGCCTAAAAATAAATGTTACCTATCTACACAATTTTAAAATCCTGATTCCAAATATGGAATCCATTTTTCCAAATTCAAAACACAGAAGTGGTAGAAATTAATTTAATATTAATTGCTGTTGTTAAAACAAAAAGCGTGTTTTTAAGAGATAAAAACTATCAAAAGATTGACACTAGTTTATGTCCAGTTTAATTGTAAAATTATGTACAATGACCCACATTGTATTACATGGTAAAAATATATTCTAAATATAATTTAAAATCACTCAAATTCATAATTTATCAATATTAATTATTTCGATTAAAAAAGTTGTTTCTAATTAAAATTTAGTAATTTTCACTATTCATCAAAATATAAAATTTATCCGAAAAGTACTAAAATTTCACCCTAGGATAATTTAGTTATTTAGAATCCAAAAATGAAGTCTATTTTACCAAATTCAGAAATTCAAAGTTGCATTTATTAATTTAAAATTAATTCCCGCTTTCGAAACCAAAAGGCGCATTTTTAAGAAATAATAACTATCAAAAGTTTGACACTTGTTTATGTCCAATTTCAAGGTGAAATTACTTAAAATGACCATCATTGGATTAAATAGTAAAAATATAATCCATTTATACTTCCAAAACCATAAAATTTATAATTTAACAATATAAATTATTTTGATTAAAAAAGTTGTTTTCAGATAAAATATAGTATTTTTCACTATTCACCCAAATATGAAAGTTATCAGAAAGACACCAAAACATTATTGATACTAAATTCTTATGTCTCAATTCTAAAGAATAATTTAATTTTGTTAAATTGAATATTTAAAAGTTTCAAATATTTGTTTTAAAAAGGCTTTTCCAATAAAAGGCGGTAAAAATTTATTTTTTGAAAAATACTTCTTTTATCTGAAAAAATGAATTTGTTCATAAATCATGTCTTAGAAACTCATAATATGGATTAAAATTATAAGGATAATATAATATTTAAAATTCAGTTAATACTATTCATAACCTCTTTTGATCGGCTAGTTTGGAAAGTCGTGGTGCGCTTGAACTCAGTGTTGCGTACAACACATGCTATTGTATTATTCAAAGAGAAGTGTACCGTGGAAGATTGGGGTGTTACATTCTCCACTCCTTCAATAAATTGCATCCTCAGAATTTTTTAAAATTGTGCTGGGGAATATAATGGAAATTCCCACATCGGAAAAAGAGTTAATAAAACTATCACATTAAAAGAAAGAAAGAGATGTATAAAGGTCAACCAAGATAACCCATACTCAGATTCCATGTAGGAAAACATGGATATAGACGATAAACTAAGTGTCAAGTTCTGATGGAGAGGGATATAAATCATGAACAGGTGAAAGTTAACAATAAGAAAACCAAAAACTTCTCTTCGGACAAACGGTCATTAGTCTCCTTGTATAAAAGTAAACAGACAACATTTTTTGTTTTAAGTTACATTACATAGGGATGAGGAATTCATTTATGATATTGAATAAGAATATAAAGATATATACTTACTTTTTAAGTAGAGTTTCATTCTTTAATAAATTTCCACCACTAACTCGTTTTTTTAAACGATGAGTACTCAAGAAGACTTGGTCACACTGGAAGATCTTGAATAAACTTTTACAGAATCACATGATCCATGTAGGATGAACTATATATTTACATTTTCTTTAGAGATTAATCAAAACCAAAATGGTTAGTACAAGATATAATGATCCCCCAAAAGGTTATTCCTTGAGAGAAATAATCACTCATCATAATTTCTAAAATTAAACCAACAATACCCCAAAGTTAAATAAATACCATTCAATAATCAATTGTCCTTAAAATCCTTCCATATAATCCAAAGTAATATTTAAACCCAAAAAATAGAAGAATTTGATTATGTAGTCTACCATGTTAAATTGTATCTCCATATGACATCAAATACTCATAAAGTCACATACTTAAAAGTAATTAACCTAATCACATATTCTCTATTATAGGTTAATCATTTCCATAAATAACCCAAATCACTATAAATCCACAATAAAAACGGAGATAAAAATCTACCATTACTCCACAAATGAAACCCCATAGTATTCTATTTTCCTTGGGCATATAGTGTTCCCAATAAAGCAAACATCTTACAAAATAAAATTTATCACTTAATCACCAAATCATTTTCCTATAACAAGGGTATTCATTTGATAAGTCATAAGAACCCAAATCAACTTATTATTGATCAATAAAATCATTTAACTAAAAATAATTAGTCACACTATCCAGGGACTTCACGTAGTCTAGTGGCAGGTGATAAATCCCAATCACACTTTGGTTGTGGGTTCGATTCCCATAGTTTTTTCCGAAGCGACGGGTTGTCACACGGTCTACGTGTTGTCCTTTTTCAAAAACTATATTTTATAAAATTGCCAAAATGAGATAAGTTCCTCAAATACCATAACATAAATTTAACCACAAATTTTATATCATACCTTGCATTTTCATCCCAAATTATAATAACTTATAATTCTCTCAAACCCCAATGATCATATAAAACCAAATGGTTATTTATAACTATATCCACAAGAGAAGAGATAATTATTCATCAAATATCACTCTCACATGGCAAACTGCGGGGTTACAAATACAAGAGAAAATTATTCCAATGTAAACCCATCAACAAGGAGCACTAATACTTTTTAAACATTTCTCCAACCATTTATTTCCACATAGCTTCTTCTTTGACCAAGAAAATATCCTATAGAATAGGGCATTCACTCGGGTAATGGTCAGGTCCCCTACATTTATGGAAAATGACTGTAAATTGATTCATGGGACCATTTTTATCTTCTTCTATAGTACTCTTCATTTTGCTTCGGCAATTCTTCACTTTATGTCCTTCCTTCCCACACGTAAAGCATTTATTGGTCCCATTGAGACACTTTCCCGGGTGTCTCCTACCACATTTCTTGAATGATAGAAATTGAGGGTTCTTTTCTCCATGGTCTTCATTGCTGGAGATCTTATCATTCATCACCTTTATCTTCCTTGTTTAGTCTGGGAGTTGGTTAATATATATGTTGTTGATCATATTTTTGGAAAACTGATTTGGCATGAACATGATATCTTTCACGCCTATCAAAACTCTATTTTGTTGCTCATTTCCACCACTGTTCCCACCTTGTACATCATTCTCAAAGTTACTAGGACTTCCTTGGAATCCGGCCATTGACTAAAACCATAAAGCATTGTCTGAGTAACAGTAGTCATAAAATGTTTTAAAGAATATCATGTCACCATATTCTCAATTTGAAACACATTAGGATTAACCAAGGTCAATTACTATGATCTTATATATAATACTTCAAATCGGTTTGTAATGAAAATGTAAATTATCCTAAGAATATCCCCCGGGAGTGTCGTAACCAAGAGTGCAGGAAGGCCCATTGTCGTGCACCAGTTCTCGTTCGAGTCCAGCTCAAAGCGGTGTTTTCGGGTTTTACCCCTAGGTACATCTGTGCCAGATCCGCCTCTACCTGCTCGTATCCAGACAGGGATTTATTTCTCAGAAAACTCACAAAATCTCTACAATACCAAAATTCTAGGAAGTTCTTCTATACTAATCCTCAAAGTTCATTTTAGTTCTACGTGCTCTAATCAGATTTTATCTAAATCTAGCTTCCAATGTTTGTACTAAACTTCCTCTGATACCAACTGTAACGCCCCGACCCTAGATACCCAGAGTCGGTGCATTATTACATAACATTGGCGTGATCACAATGGATCAAGTCTCGAAAGACCAATTAATTTAGTAGTCTTGGAAACACAAGATATATTCATAAGTCTTACATTACATCATAAGGTAAAAAAACTACAACAACATCTTGTCTTCATATCTCCTCATACTATCCCTACAGGTCATTCATAAATTACTTCTTCATAATCCTGGGAAAAATAAAACATTGAAAGGGGTGAGCTTAGATGCTCAGTAAGTATTACATTATAGCAGAAGATTTTGTAGATAATCATAGACACTTAAGGCAGTTTATAACTAAAACGAAAGCCTTTTAAACTTGAACTTCAGCTTAAAATGGAAAATATAAAATAAAATAATGCCATTTACTTACTCACATGGATATTCTACTAGTCGAATGATCACATGAAATACCAATAACCACTTTCATAATGATGGAATGCATAATTCCAGACTATCATAACCACATAGTCAAGGCCTCGTGCCAATACTACAAATAAGATTTTGTCAAGGCCTTGTGCCAAGACACTAGTTTGTCTCTCGAGACCTATCGATGCATCGAGGAGCTATAGAGGGCTCCACCCATCACATATTAATTCCAATGCATTCCTCATATGAAAAGGTTTAAACATAACATAAACATTCGTATTAAAACTAGCATACGAAATGTCAATACTTTAACCAAAAACCATGAATGGTATAAAAATAGCACATCCACAGTCAAACATAACTCATTAGATACAATATGGAAGACTGTATTGTATCACATTAACCTCAATCAAGAATAATGAAGGATATTGACATATATGAAAATAATCATCAAAAATATTTGAGAGAAATATTCCCCTTTTTCTTGAAATCATTTAAATGTCACACTATTTGTCAAGAAGCCATTTAAAAATAGATTTTTGAATCAAAGTGTCCCATACCACTTTGAAACTTTTAAAAGGAGTTTTAATTTTAAAACTATAATGTCCATATAAATAAATCCTTAAAACAATTTTTAAAACATGGACATTAATGAGCAAGATTTAGAAGAATAAGTCTTTAAAACATTTAAAAATGGTATTTTAGTTAGAGTTTCTAACCAAAATAGAAACACTTGAATAAAAATAATTGAGTTAATAAAAACATTTTAATATCATGAGAGTTAATGGATTCATGATATACTATGTCAAAGTACATTATATACACCACATAAAAGTGATTTGGTGTATTATAATAAAGAAGTCTCAATGGGATGTAAATTGAGATAAAATCTCCCATAAAGGTCGTATCCTTAGTTTAAGGATAAATCAACGACATAATTATGTGTGACAAAAATAAATACACTAAATATGATTGGATATTCAGTGTAAAACAATCAAAGGACATTCACACATATTCTTGTAAAAACAACACCAACGAATTGGATGTTTAAATCAATAAATAGAGAATGAGTTAATATTGCTCTTATCAAATTCATATCGATGACTTGAGAAATTATTAATGGTGTGATTATGTGTATCAAAAGTATACCCACAGGAAGTAGAGTGTAAATTATGACATAATCAAATGAATAGTGATTCAACACAAAATCTTGGAGTAATATAATCAATGAAATATGCATAAAGGCAAATGAGTGGAAATTGAAATTTCAAATTCCCTTATCGATTAGGTAACATACGAAACATACACCCATGAAAGAGGGATCATACCATGATGATGTAAATATCCATAAATTAAATTATATTACAAAATGAATACAGTCATGGGCAGTACACACACCACATGCAATAAATAAGAGGTGAACAATGGAATTCTCACGGAATTAAAAGTGAGATAAGAAACCCCTTACCTTGTACTTTTACTTGGTTGGGGTAGGTTAAACTCCTATATAATGTTGAAATAATTGTTATTAAATTATTCATGAATCATATACATTAATATGATATCATATATGATCTTTTAAAATTGCTTTGTTAATAATATCTTAGAATTATCGTCGTTTCGGGTGTTAAGTTACTCGTTTTCTTTTATATGTTTTGTTACATGAGTCACGTTTTTCATGGATAGGTTGTATCTTATTCATATACAGAATGATATAATTTTCTTAAACATTATTTTTAAATCATAAAATGATAATTATACTTGAATGGATATGATGGAGAATGAATCTCATCGCGTTCGTGGAGACGGTAGTCCGTACGTACGCACGAGCGACAATGTCATTCTTATGATATTAAAATAATATATAATTGGATGTTATATAATATATAAAGAATCATTATCATGTTATATTTATTATTTAAATGAGTTACACATCATTATTATACCCACCCAAATAATAATATATTGAATAACAATTACACCATGACGTGGAGACGGTAAGCCGTACGTACGCACGAATGGTGACATGTTATTCAAAGGGTGGATAGAATACTGAATATGGTTGTACCATATTTATAATAACATCATAGTATATATAAGATACTGGATATAATATTTTATAATGGTAATAACAAAGAAAGAAGAAGTGGAAGAAGAAAGGAACTTGAAAAGGGGTGGTGAAAACATTACCTCTTCTTCGGGTTCTTCCTTTTGATTTGATCAAAAGGGCTCCATAGGTTGTCTTTCTGATCAAACTAAGGCCTCTATTTTGTAGTGAGGGAAGGTGAGAGAGTATTTGGGCAGAGTTTGGCCGAACCAAAATGCTTTGAAGGTGCGAAGATGTGAGAAGGAAGAAGGCCCTTTTATAAGAGGGGTGAGGGGGACCTTTGGAAAAGCTAGAAATATTAATTTATAATAAATTCATATTCGGTTTCTAATGGCTCCAAAGTTTATTATTAAAAGGTTAAGGTGGGGATAGGTCTAAAACCATTCAACCAATAGAATTTAGACAGGTTTGGGTCATTATATTAACCTTATCATTTAGTTTTAACTCTTAGTTAACTAGTTTGACATTTACCATGTCACTTTGTATTTTTAAATTATATAGTTAATAAACTTACTATATACATCCAAGAGACCCCCAAGTGGTCCATTAATGAGACTCCTATCATGATATAAGTCTCTTGGACTATCCTTATATTTTGAGGAATTTAATATCAATTAATAATATAATATTTTTTTTAAAAACTCTCTTATGCAAATTTTGACACTATTCAATAGTTGATTTTGGTGAAACTCATAACAGATTGATTACTTCGAAAAAAGTCAATTAAATCAATCATAATATGTCATAATATACTATAAAATTAGTTTAATTCATTAAAAGTTTCAAATTATATTTATTTGGGAATTTATAATATCAATTATTTTATGTTTTCACTATTATAGTAATTACGGCATCATCATTGTGTCATAAATAAATTAAATTATTTAATGTCTAAAAATTATAAATAAAATAAAATTATGTTGTAAATCTTTTTATATTTATAATGGATATTTATAGTCTAAAATCCAACATATATTACCTTATTTAAAAATTGTTTTTCTAAAATATATATGCTTATGTCATTCTTGTAATTACTTTAACTTAATTAATATAAAGTGTCATTATCACTTACAAGTGGATCCATGAGGTCCCAAAATTGACCCAAAGATGCCCATGGTCGTCCATGTATCAACCAATAGGGTTAAGACACGTTTTAGTGTAATTTAATATTATTATAATATTATTTTTGTTCCATTATTTACAAGATTTTACCTTTTAACCATGGTAAATAAAATATTTACCGAAGTAATTATTCAAAATGCCTAAAAATAAAAGTTAACTATCTACAAAATTTAAAAATCCTGATTCCAAATATGGAATCCATTTTTCTAAATTCAAAACACAGAAGTGGCAGAAATTAATTTAATATTAATTCCCGTTGTTAAAACAAAAAGCGTTTTTTAAGAGATAAAAACTATCAAAAGATTGACACTGGTTTATGTCCGGTTAAATTGTAAAATTATGTACAATGACCCACATTGTATTAAATGATAAAAATATATTATAAATATAATTTAAAACCACACAAATTCATAATTTATCTATATTAATTATTTGGATTAAAAAAGCTGTTTTTAATTAAAATTTAGTAATTTTCACTATTCATCAAAATATAAAAGTTATCCGAAAAGTAGCAAAATTTCACCCTAGGATAATTGCGTTATTTTGAATACAAAAATGATGTCTATTTTACCAAATTCAAAACATCAAAGTTTCATTTATTAATTTAAATTTAATTCCTGCTTTCGAAACCAAAAGGCGCATTTTTAAGAAATAATAACTATCAAAAGTTCGACACTTGTTTATGTCTAATTTCAAGGTGAAATTACTTAAAATGACCATCATTGGATTAAATAGTAAAAATATAATCTATTTATACTTACAAACCCTTAAAATGTATAATTTAACAATATAAATTATTTTGATTAAAAAAGTTGTTTTCAGATAAAATATAGTATTTTTAACTATTCACCCAAATATGAAAGTTATCAGAAAGACACCAAAACATTATTGATACTAAATTATTATGTCCTTATTCTAAATAAGAATTTCATTTTGTCAAATTGAATATATAAAAGATTCAAATATTGGTTTTAAAAAGTCTTTTCCATTAAAAGGTGGTAAAAATTTATTTTTTGAAAAATAATTCTTTTATCTGAAAAAAAATGAATTTGTCCATAAATCATGTCTTAGAAACTCATAATATGGATTAAAATTATAAGGATAATATAATGTTTAAAATTCAGTTAATACTATTTATAACCTCTTTTGATCGGCTAGTTTGTTAAGTCGTGGTGCGCTTGAACTCAGTGTTGCGTACAACACACGCTATTGTATTATTCAAAGAGAAGTGTACCGTGGAAGATTGGGGTGTTACAATCTGGGCTATCATAAAGAGTGAAATTGACCACACATCTCTGGACTTGTTCTTTCCCAGCTCTATCATGTGTAAGTGTTCCACTTTGAAGGTATTCTCTGATAGGTGTCATCCATCCCGTAATATGACCATATGGTTCATATATGGGACTAATTTCATTGATTTCCTCTGTTCTGGACTGAACATAAGGTGAAATTGTATGACAGTGGGCAATATTGATGGTTGTCTCATCCTGATTTGGATTTTCCAGAGATGTGGCTATATTATCCAGTGCATCATCTTGGGCATTTTGTGATCTTGGGACATAAGAAAATGTCGGTTTCAAAGGAAAATCAGCCATTAACTCTCTGACGTAATCATACAAATGTATTAGTTCTTCTTTTCTGATGGAATAATCCCCATTGAGTTGTTTGATTATCAGGTCTGAATCACCTTTCACCTTTAAATGATTCACTTTTTCTTGAAGTGCCAACTTCAATCGTGTGATGAGAGCTTGGTATTTTTCTTAATTATTTGTACCGCCTCCCAATAATGAGATGGAATAAGGTATCAATGCCTTTTCTAGGGAAATGAGTAAAACTCCTAACCCAACTTTGTTGAATTTAGGATTTCCCATTTTCTTCCCTGTTGGACTTCTGGAATCACCATCGAAGTATATTTCCCATGTTTGAAGACTTTCTTGAATAGAGAAGACTTCCTCATCTGGGAGTTCAATATTTGAAGATGTGTATTCCGCTAAAGGGTGTTCATCCAGGAAATGAGCCAGATCTTGTCCCTTTATTGCCTTCTGAGACACATACTGAATATCAAATTGCTGCAAAATAACTTCCCACCTTGCTCGTCATCCTGTAAGAATTGGACGAAAAAGGATGAATTTTACCGGGTTATTACGAGATACCAATTGGACCTCGTGATGTTGAAGGTAGTGTCTCAACTTTTGAACTGCAAAGATTAATGCTAGGCAGCATTTCTCAATATTTGAGTATCGGGTTTCTGCTTCAAACATAGTCCGACTGAGATAATATAAGTTTTTTTCATTCCAAGAATCATTCTTCTGAGCAAGAAATACACCCAATGATCGCTCTAGAGCTGTCACGTAGAGGATAAGTGGTCTTCCTTCAACAGGTGGCATTAACACTGGTGGACTCAAGAGATACTTCTTGAGAATATCGAATGCTTCATGAAATTCTTTAGTCCACTTATAAGTGACACCCTTCTTCATCAATTTGGTGAAGGGTAGACTTTTTCCTGCCAAATTGGCGATGAAACGCCGAATATAGGCTAAGTTTCCTTGAAGTCCTCTTAATTCATTCAAATTTAGAGGAGGTGACATACCAAGGATTGACTTGGTCTTCTCAGGATCAACTTCAATACCATGAAGGCGTACAACAAAGCTGAGAAATTTTCCTATGGTTACCCCAAAAGCACATTTTAAGGGGTTCATCTTCAAATTATGTTGTCAAAGCTTGCAGAATATTACATCTAAATCAGCCATGTGATTATAACGTTTTTTGGATTTGACCACCAAATCATCCACAAAACATTCTACAAAATTACCTAAAAAAGGTTTGTAGATACGATGCATGGCACGCTGATATGTTGCACCTTCATTCTTTAAGACAAAGGGCATTACTCGATAGAAAAACACACCCTGAGGGGATCTGAATTCTATAGATTCCTCATCTTCTGGAGCCATTCGGATTTGATAATATCCGGAATATCCATCCATGAAGGAAAGTGCTTCATAGCCAGTTGTTGCATCAATTAATAGTTCTGTAATCGGAACTGGAAAATCATCCTTAGGAAAATACCGATTAAGATCTCTGAAATAAATGGAAACTCTAATTTTCCCATTCTTCTTTTTCACTGGGACAATATTAGCCAACCACTTGGGATATTTAACTTCTTTGACAAAGTTAGATTTGATGAGCTTATCCACTTCAGCCTCAATTTTGGAAGCATATGTTGGGTATGTTCTTCTAGAAGCTTTTTTGAATCCTCAATGTTATTCTGGAAAACCCAAACAATTAGTGGCAACATCAGGATCAAACCTGGGTATCACTATATAGTTCCAAGCAAATATGTCTCTATTTTTCTTTAAAAAGGAAATATACATCTCTTGTTCTTCAAGAGTCATGGCCGCACTAATTAAAGTGGGACATGGATCTTCTTTTGTACCCAGATTTATTTCTATGAGTTCATCCACGATAGTAGAGATATGACCTTAAAATGCTGGAGGAGCGTCTCTGAGATCTTTCTCTTCTTCTTCCACATGTGTTACTTCTTCCGTTTGTACTTTCATAGTAGATGATGAAGCAGAATTTCCATGATCAGAAGATATGTCAAAATTTGCACATCTGGAAGAAGAAGCTTCCATTTCCGACCCAATTGATGATGAAGGATATTCTTTGGGTAACAAAGAGGAGATGATGGATTGAGAATCGACATCATCATTTACCTCTGATATTTCTATAACTTTCCCTGGCCTGATTGGTGATATATAGACTTGTTTCATTTCAGCAGATGAAATGATGACATATCCATTTGAGCTTTCATCTTTTCTTGGTGGATCACCAATTTCTCCCATGTTGTCTGGATTGATTATCCTAATTGACATTATGGAGGTTTCCATAAGATTATATTGATTTGGGTATATCCTATCAATTTGATTGATACGTAACACATAATCTATACTCACATGTGTAAATGGGTTTACTGGAATCTTTTCCAAACCATATGGAGCATTAACTTTGGTAATCTCCCTTGTTGTGGATTTGTCTTTTCCCTTTTTGTGATAGAATTATGCCTCAATGTATTGAGATTCACATGTCTTGAATGGGGATTTATCACCATAAAATTTCCTTATTTGACCATCAAAACAATATTTGAGACATTGATGGTATGACGAAGGGATAGCCTCATGCCGATGTAGCTAGGGTCTTCCAAGCAAGTTGTTGAAGGCTGAGTCTTGATCAACAACCATGAAATCTGAATTGGAAACAAGATCTCCAAACTGGGTTCTGAGTGTAATCTTGTCCAGTGGCTCTTGTTCATTTTTTTCATATCCTTGTAACATCATAGTTGAAGGAGATAAATCAGATTATGTAAGGCCCAATCGACGAAGTTTATGAATGGGCATGGGGTTGACTCATGAACCATTAGCAATGAAATCTCTTCGGATTTCTACACCATTGACCTTTCCAGATAAGTACAAAGGTATAATATGTCCATGCATGACATCATCTTCATCTTAATCAGTAAAAGATATTACTGCATGGCATTCTTCAAAATTATTCTCTACATGGTAGATTTTAGCTGTAGTAATTTCAGTCTCAGACTCTGGAGGACTTGACAAAGCCTCGATGAGTGCCTCCAAAAGATCCTTTGATAAATTCAAGTCATCCAGAATTGATAACATGGTTGGTACTTGGGCCAGGTGCTTCAATATATCATATTTTTGATCCAAAGGTATGTGTTTCCCAATAAGAACATGTGGTTTAGCAGGTGCCTGGGAAGTTGAGGCTTTGGAATTTGATGCATCTTTTACCAAGATAGGAGTTTGTAATACTCCAAGATTTGGAATATTAGACTGATTAGGGCTATTTACTTACTGAGAGGAAGAATATGGAACCTTCAACCGATCTTCCAGGATAATTGTTCCAGGACTGAGTCTACATTGTGTGGAAGAACATTCGTGTTCTTGTTGAGCTCGTTGAATGGCTCTACCACGAGTTTCTACTACATACACAGTTCTAGAAGTGGTAGAATTGGAATAGTGGCCTCTGAAAGATCCACGTCTTCCCCTGTATCCTGAGACTCTGGAACTGCCTCTGATTCCTTTATTTGATATAGGGAATTAGGGCTCATCAAAATCGAAACTACGACTGGCATATGGATCTGTAATTGAATCATATTAACAGAACTGAAGATCAACTCTTCATCTGATGAAGTCTCTTCCTGATTAGCCTATTTAGGCTATGCCGTTTGGTGGGGAGGTTCCCATGAATTTGAAGTAGATGGCATGAAGTCTGTTAGAGTCAAAGACATCATAGGATTTGACACATACTCATCTTCTTCTGATTTTTTTTATTTCTTTGAATCATGCCGTCTTTTTTAGGATTTTCCCTCTGATGAAGAGGTTTTTTCTGTGGAATTAATGGAAAAGGAACAATTGGTTTCTTCAATTGCATTTTCGAAATGGCATGAGTTTGGTTGATCATTTTTCTAACCATCCAATCATCATATTTTTTCACATTTCTGCTTTTGACTTCTTTCCATTCACCTTCCTCCTCTGGAACTGTATCATTAACACATGATACCTAGGCTGAAGAGCCTTTTATTTTGACTAGTCCCGAGTCAACCATCTTTTTCAGGAGGTCTTTAAAGACAAAACACTCCTGGATGGGATGGCCCAACATTTGATGAAAGGGGAAATAGTTGGGACGGTCTTCATCTCCTTCCTTGTTTGACCTCTTGGGCCTTGGAAATTGAACCAAATTATTTTCCAGAGCCGAAATTAAATAACCAGGAACTTGTTCATTTCAGAAAGAGTAAACATTTTTTTTTAGATCCTCAATTTTTTTTTCTTTGATCTCTTTGATCATCTTGACGAAACGGCCTTTGTTTTTTGTGCTCAGGAGGTGGAGAACATCTACATGATTAAGGTTTTGAAGTAGAAGCAGGTACAGGTGCTTGTTTAAGCATAACTGTAGCAGTTTCTACTTTACCCATTCTCCTTCCTATATCTGATGAAATTATACAAGCCTTATCCTTAGAATTTATAATAGAATCATCAATCTAATGAGCAATTGAAGTACGGTCTTGAAACCCTCATGTGTATTTCACAGGGATCAGCGGTGTGCGCAACTCATCACGTAAGTTTTCCACACATATTGGCAACAATTCCACTGGAGGGAGTGCTAAGATTAAGGAATATGTTAATCCCTTACAGTGAGAAATGAAATCTGAGACCCTGTATTTCTCCCTTTTTTTATAGTTTGTAAGATCAAAAACTGTTGTCTTTGGCAATGTTGAGCAGAACTGAAGAAGGAATTTTTGAAGAAGATCCTCCCATTCGGTAATTTACCAGGATTGCAAGTTTGTGTACCAGATAAAAGATGTCCTTGAAAGGTTCGCACAAGGAATTTGAGTTTTACTGCTTCTTGTTGTTCCGGATTTCCCATCATAGTATCGCAACAAGACACGTAATGTGTCAAATGTTGTTCAGGATCTTCTGGTCCATTGAAAATACGGAATACAGGGTTCCCAAAACATGATGCGGGAAGGATTGAATCTACCCATTCAGGGTAAGCTCTGTTTTCTAGTTGAACCTGCACATGCTTCCCTTCCATAGTCTCTAACCGAGCTGTTAATGACTCAATGGTAGTTATTAACTTTTGAGAGACATCCAGTTGAACTTGGACTTGAACAGGTGCAATGACTGGACCTGGTATAGATGTGGTGGATGGTACTGCAACTGATGGTAGAACCACCAATTTTTGTTCCACTTGACCCGTAGGATTAGACCTGTGAGGGTGTACTGATAAAAGAGGATATTCTTGATCCATCTCATTAGCTGTAACAAATTCCCTTGGCTGACCGACTCCAACACGCTTAGGAGGAAGACTACCTTGAAGTAGTTTTGCATTTAACCGCCTCAATTCCTTCATTTCTTCCTCTTTTTGTGAAAATATTTGCTCTAGTGAGAGTTATTGGCCTTCTCCTGATGATGGTTATTTAACCTGGTTCTTTCCTTTCCCCTTATTAGACACCTTTCAGAGAGGGGGAAGTGAGTTACTTGAATGATTTCCTAGGTTCTGAGTAATCCTTTGATTTCGTGTACGCACACCTTCTTCATTTGTGTCTGTGCGTACAACTTCTTGACTAGAAAATTCTTCATCTGAGTCCCCTGAGTGAGCCTCATGTTCTGAAGGATCAGCAACAACGGAATTAATGACATTAATTGATGCATAATGCATCACATCCCTTCTATCAGCATTTCTGTGATATTGTCTTCTTCCATGTGTTTGATGAGACATTGCCTTTTGTTGGTTCGATCCCTCAGGAACTTCTTGATGAACCGTAATTTGGAAGGACTCTCCTAATATTTTGGCTCATTGTTCCTTTTGAGTCTTCTTTCCCAATCGAGAGAAGACTAAATTTCTCTGAGGGAGGGATTGAGTATTTGAAAAAGTCCCTAGTCCAGTGGACTGGGGCTGTTCCTGCTGTCTTTGCTCAACTCCTTGAATCCTATTTGTTGATTCTGAGGTTTGGGTTAAAAGAGTCCCCATTTTGGCAAGATGGGGTGGTTCTTGACATGCTATGTCTGAGAATTTTTTAAAATCTCTCCTGATCTTGCGGACCTTGGTCTGGAAATTAGCTGGATGCCTCAATCAACATCCACTTTTATCACCCGGCTCAAAAGACTGTTGGATGATTTTTGACACTTCTGTCACTTGGTGATGTGCTTTATCTAAACGAGAGGTCTAGTCAATATTATTGTTCGCTTGATGCAGGATTAATTCAACAACTTGTTCTCTGTATGATTGATTTTGAGAGGAACTAGTTGAATCCTGTTCTTGGGAAATCTTTTGATTACAAACAAAATCCATTGAATGTGGCTGGCCACGAGCAATAACATTGCACGAGACCATTTTCGGCGGGCTTTGCTGACTGGAGAGCATAGTGAAATGTATTTCTCCATGAACACCCCATCCTTTTACATGAATACTAGATGGGACATTGGTAATTAACTAGTGCAATCTTCGTATTGTGCCAAGGCATGAACATTGAAGGGCTCTCTGCTGCTTTTCAGCCTTGGGATATTGAGAGACTGATAGAGATGCAAAGTTAGTTTGGTGTTGTAACCCTTCTATTATCTTAAAATGATTTTCATATTCATCATAATATAATACTTTCTTTTTCAACTGACAAAGATTTTTCCATATGTTGAGGTGAATATCATGAATTCCATCTTCTGTCAACATCTCTGGAATGTCATACTGAGAGTCATCTTGAGGCCAAAACATAACTAGCACTTCACCTTTCGCCAGTTGTTTTCTAATGTTTAGTAATTCCTCTTTATCATTCAATGAAGATTATTCTACCTGATTAGACCATAGCTGGTTCTTACTTTTGTTTCATCGGATTCAACAAGACTAGTAGAGAAATCACTGATCAAACTAGAATATGCATAACTTATGGGTGGTTCGAAGAATGACCTACACCCTAGGCTATCTTCTTATTGAGAAAGTATTTCACTTGCTGATGGTAAAACATCAGACATGTTTGTCTTTACTTTTGCAAGTGCCTCAATATAAGAAGGATTTCTCATCACTACATTGTCTGTTAGAGAATTTTCTAAGCAATGTGAATCACTACTGCGGAGAGTAATTTCATAGAAAAATTCATCATCATGGGGAGGACCACCATGGTGGGTTATAGAAAAATATGATTTCTCTTGCTCCTTGATCTTCTGTCCACATAGGGGGTTCTTGTGGCTCTCATCTGAAGATGAAACTTCGAGATCGACCAAATTATCATGAAGCAAGCCTTCATGAGGAAGTACTTGTTGCAGACCTTTGGAATTAATGTTCCCACTATTGGGAACTGAGAGAGTATAATCTTGAGTTGCAACAGATAGTTGTATGAGTTCATCAAGAACTCCAACATCAAGTAAGGCCTTGTTAAAGATTAGCCCTTGATTTCTTGACTGTGTTGGGCGGGTCTTCTTCATAGATTCCTTCTTACTCAATTTGGAAGGTGTGTGTGTCTAATTAAGAAAAATGATCATGTTAGGATGATTATCTCCACTCAAACCAGGTGTATGTTCCTGACTTGGTTGTTTGTATGATATGGGGGAGTATGCCCCACAACCCTCTTGGATTGTAACAGAGGTGTGTGTCTGTTCTGAAGTGAACTGTTTATTTGTCGCTCCACAGGTGGGGATAGATTTATGTGTCTTTCCCTGAGATGTTGCTGAAGCTGTTATAATATTCTGGCAGGCATCCAGAATATGAGTAGGGATTTGCTTCTGCTCTTTCACCATTGATATAATATGCTTGGTGACTTCAGTAGCTAAAATGGGGATATACATCCATTCCGTGCTTTGAGTAGGTGTATGTTCCTTCTCATGTCCTCCTTTTCCTATAAATGAATCCTGACAGTACCCATGTTTGGGGGAAGAGAGTTGAGTCTGCCTTCTGTTTGTCACTGAAGCTTTCTGACTAACTTCTCTGAGTGCTACCAAACGAGACTGTTGGTAAGCTTGATAAATACTAGCAGGTATATGTGCCTTCTGATTGTACTTCACCGAACGTGGTTGATGAGCTCCATCATATGTAGTCAGACGAGCCTGCTGACTAGCTGATGATTTATAAATAGGTGTATGTTCCTATCTATAGTACTCTGTGGGAATTTTCGGGCGGGATTTGCGTGATGCTGCCAGATGAGTCTGCTAGACAGCAGAATTAAAACGGACGGGTGTATATGCTCGCTCGTTGCTTGCCACCAAGTTAGGTTGGTGGACTTCTCCAGAGATGGAAGAGATAAGAACCTACTCACTATTGACTGAATTTAGCCTCTGGAGATTCGTCTTTCCTTCTCGGGTTCGAGGAACCAGAGTCGAACTCCTATAGTTGATACCCTCATCATGTTGAGGGAGAACTGCCGCACGAGTCTGGCAGCGATTGTTGATGGGAGCCCTCAGGATGGACTCTTGTCTCCTTGAATTAAGGCCCTGAGGGACCTGATCATTCACCTCCTTAGAATATGGGAGTGAATGGTGATTGCGTTCCGAGGATAACGACCCGAAACGGTTGTAGACGGTGGTTAGCACGGCCTGCTTCTTGATCGCTAGTCATCGCTCTCTAAATGACCAGGTTGAATAATTGACTTGGATGTCTTGTCGAGCGGCCTCCAGAGTCAGAATAGTAATGTTTTGAAGGTACTCCTTAACCAGCGCATTTGATACCCAGCGTTGAAGATGCTGAGTAGGTGATGTCGTCCTCAGAGTGGACGACGATCTAGCAGGAGTAGCAGCAGTGGCATTTTCAGCAGAGGTTTTCACAGCAGACATATTCATGGGTGTAAACTTGAGAGAACCCTTTTGGAAATGCATAAGATCTGGGAAAAGAGTTTCTATTTTATATAACAAACATAATCAAGATAAGTTTAGCTGCTGCATCTTTTGGATGAGCACATATGTTATTTACTGTCTTGTTGGCCCTCTCATTGAGTTTTAAATAGGGGCCTAACAAATAAGCACAGCATCATTTTAACTTGGTTAAGGATTCATGTCGGTTTTACCATTTGTTTCCTCTGGAATTGGGGATGACCTCATTGATTGAATGTTCAAACATTCCAATTGGTTTCTAACGGGTTTGTTTGTAGAACTAGAAACATCCAATGATTCCATATCCATTTGGACCTACATTCCAAAGTTAGGCGCTCATTAGTTATGGACTGATGAGGCTTAGGAATTTACATTGGTCGAGAGGATGGGAGGTCAGACTCATCACACCTTTTTTAGGGAATTATTGTCTACTCTGGGACTCTGTTTATAGATTTAAGTTATGTTCGTGAATCCTTTTTACATTACCAAGTATAAAATGAGCTTTCCTTTACTAACAATCAATGATTGATATGTAGGAAATTTATAGAATCTTCTATATGTATTCGAGGTTCTTCATTGATTGAGAATCATTTGTATTTGTTAGAGATTCTTAGTCAATGGTATCCTTCAGTACATAAAATACTCTTGGTCATTATGATAACCATACTTGTTTTAAAGCCACTCAGTGGGGAACTTGATGTTTATTGTCATTCAGAAGGACATGGATTATTTCAGAGTTGGGATCGTACCTGTTGATGGGCTACCTACGTATTCGTTGTTTTGAAAAAAATAATCAGAACCCACATAGTTCGAGTAAAGGAGTATGATGTTTATGCATGATTGATGGATCAAAGAAAGATGTAATAATTACTTTTACATTCTATGCTCACGTGAGTCAAGCATGGTGTGAGAAACATGAGGTATTGGTGAAACCATACAATTGTACCATGAAAGATGCAATGATCTGGGGCTTATGTATGTATGTCTGCACAAAATAGATGAGGATTAAGATTTACATCAGGGAAGAAATCCAGAAACAAGGTCCATAAAGGTATATGTACTTCATAGATATTTGGGTACTTTAACATGGGGCTTACTCCTGAGGAAGATTCCCAAATTAATAGGGTACTTATGATTGGGTTTTACTCTCGAGAAGGAAGCCTAGATCAAAAGTAAATTAAGACTGGTTAAAAGGAATTAAAATTGGGGATTACTCCTGAGAAGGAAACCTAGGTTAAGGGACTTGGGGCTTACTCTTAAGGAGAATGCCCATATTTGTAGACTTTTAGACTGGGGCTTATTCCTGAAGGGAAAACCCAGGTTAAGAGAACCATGGTTGGGGCTTACTCCTGAGGAGGATTCCCATATTTGGGAACTTTAAGACTAGGGCTTACTCTTGAGAAGGAAGCTCAGGTTAAGGGAATAATGATTGGGGATTACTCCTAAAAAGGAGGCCCAAATTAGGGGACTTGGGGCTTACTCCAGAGAAGGAGGACCAAATTAAATGAGAATTTGGACTGGGGCTTATTCCTGAAAACGAGGCCAAAATTAAGGATTCTCTCATCTTAAAGGATGAGGTTGAATGAATAAACTCTCTAACGTTAGTGATAAAAAGATGTGAAAATAACTATGTTTTGAGATATATTCCATGAAAACTCCTTTCAGATAAGGAATTCAATCATGAAAACATTCCATAAATGGATTTGAAGAGTGTCTTGAAGACTGAATCTTGAATAGGATAGGTGGAATGGAATAAGGGGGGTTAAATGGGAAGGAAGGGCACCCAAAAAATAGAAGGGCGCACAAGTCCTGGTAGGTGTGCCAGTACTGCATTGGCGCACAAGTCCTGGTCGCACAGGTATACCTATGCGGCACATGGGTACTTGCGCGACTGTTAACTAATAGGGTAATACTTGGGAGATCCTTGACTAAATCCTTTAGAATTATCCCGAGGTACTTCCAGAAGAGTGGCGCGCAAGTTTCAATGATTAGGTAAGGTGGCGTGCATTTGTATCCATTTCCCTTAAGGGTAAAACACTTAGGGGCGCAAGTGTTAGTGAATTATAACACTTAGACCTTATTCCTCTTGTTTAGACCTTCCATTCTTGGTAATGAATTACCTTAGAAGTGTTCGGAATACTTGAAGAAGAGACTTGGGAATTTAGAGCTCTGTATCTGAATTCTGGAAAAATTCCTTCCTCAAATGGGGGGCCCTCTAGGGTATTTATAGGCTGGAGAAGACCCTGGGTGGTTATTAAAGAGGGTGTCCAAGTCACCTGTGCGCCCATTTGTGTGGCGCGCAAGTCTACTTGCATGACCATGCTGGAACTTGCATGACACAAATGGAAAAGAACCCTTGTTCATGCCTTTGTCAATTTTTTATGTTTTCTTCAAATGATGAATCAATTTGGACACAGGTATTTCCCTTTTTAAGTCATTTAGACTTTGTGATGGAAAGAAGCGTCAACAAAAGCATACTTCACACATAACACCGAAACAAAATTAAAACCTCTATAATCTAATAAAATTATTAAATATAATGATTATAATATATCCACTAAACTAGAGGGTATAATTAATAGTAACTACATTATAATAACTATGTTAAAATGTATAATAAAAAATTTCATTTAAGAGTAAAAGTATGTTATTTTTGTTTCCCATATTATATTTTATTATATGAAATTAATTTAAATTGATTTTTTAATTTTTATTTGATAAAATATATTCATTTTTGGATTAAACACATCAATATTATCCTATGATGATTTCTTTAGATTTTTTTTGAAATGGTTGATTTTTATATGAATAAAGAAAAATATAGTTTATACTGATACCATATAATTTATGACATTATCATAAACTATGTATGACTATAAAACATATAACATGTTTTTTGTTATCAAAAACTTATTTAAAGAATAAAATGAATCATTTAAAAAAAATAATATGTTTAACTTAGGAAACTCATGTTTAACATTTTGAAGCTAAGTAATATTCGATTTAATAAAAACGATTTTTAGTCTATTTATTTTAATGAAGTTTCCAAAAGTATAATTAGGTACTGTATTGAGGTTAATTAAGTATAAAATAGCTAAATATTGCATAATTTTTTATGAATATTCAATAATATTCAAAATTATACATTCTCCAGGACCGTAAAGGTTCAATGAATTTGGAGAATAAATACATAATCATATTATATCATGGAGGATCTCCAATATCTCCCAAAATGTTCTTCTCACATATTAAACTTATTAGAAATACCATACCTAAAACCTTTCTTCATAACATAGGGAAAGAAACATAATAAATGGTGAGCTCAAATGATTAGAAAGGGTGAACATGGGAGATATCAGTCAATGATCATATGTAATAATAACATGAGAATAAGGATATGATAATATGATCTTAAAAATTCAGAATCATACCCTTTAATTCATATATTAGATTCATAGTATAAGGTATTGGTAACTTATAATACATAAATCATATAAGAATAAAATATCATGATACATGTGATTATATCATAAGTATAAAACAAATTCCTATAGATTGGAATAAAAATTGTTGAATAATCATAATCATAGAAATATTATGTTATGTCTACCCACAAAGAAATTAATCATATATTAAACATAGTCTAACCACTAGTGTACCTACATCATGTTTGGATTAACCATCTGTGTACCCTCATTTGGGCTTGGGCTAACAGCATGGGTACCCGTTGAGTTCATAAAAAGGTAATAATTACATAATGAATTAGAGGTCTTTAAGGAACTCACCCATCACATAATAATAATCAATTAATATTTATGCCACAAGATCATGAAAATGTTTATTATTTCTTCATGTATTAACCCACAAAAAATAAAATGGGTTTCATTGGGATATCATTAATAATTATTAGGATAAAGAATAAGTATGGGATCATTAGTTAATATCCCCCATTAATCATAAGTAATGTCAATATTTGTTTTCGTTTATGAAAATAATGATATATAATCATTATAAAATTTCTTGAGGAAAATAAGCTTTTCATTTTTAAATCTCTTCATTAAAATCTATAAATTTATAAAATATTTGTAAAAATTATTTTCTTTGAAAATTACCACAACAAATTATAAAAGAATCATCAAATAAAATAGTAGTCATGATGACAAGAAAATTCACTCGTGTGATATATGTTGAAACAAATATTCAATTTAATCCTTTGGAAATTTTTTAACTCTAGAACAATTTAATTAAAAGAAAAATATTACATGAGCCTAAAATAAGGTATCATATTACAATCATTATCATGAAGATGGAGAAGATAAGTGGGAAGATCTTAAAGCTGGTTAATGTCTTGATTTACTCCTTTATTAACAAGTCCATCAACAACCGTATTAGCTTCATGATTGATATGATTGATAATATAGTTTATGTCGAGAATTGGGCATGTGAAATCCATCCATCGAGTAGGGATCGGCCACGCAAGGTGTGTCACATTGTTCCAAATTGATTGTTCCATGGTAGTCTAATCGCTTTCAAACCAGGGATTTTTCCAACGATGACTCCTAATGAAAGAAACAACATGTATCATGCCCATACTTTCAACCTCCAGAGAAGAGGCAATGTCACAGTTCCCAATAAAGCATCCAAGGATCTGACCAAGGTGATTCGTGAAGATAGAACCATAACCTGTGGGACCTATATTGCCTTTTGAGGCACCATCAACTTTGAATTTGATCGAAAAAAGGAAAGGGATCATGCCAAAACACATCAAAGGTATGATGTGGTTGACAAAAATTTCCATTAATCTGAAGACGTTGCAGAATCATAAAGTCATGAACAATGTTGTTGCAGTGACCCTTTTGCATTAAATAAGCTTTATGTATGGCAATATGAATCCACATACAACTTTCACTATGATTCAGTGAGGATTTGTTATATGTAATAATATTTCTATCATAGCATATCACATTATGGAGCTGAGCAAAAACAACAAGAAAGAGGTTCTTAATTTTCTAAGAATTTTTCATTTCTACACATCTCTTTAGTTGAGTGTTAACAGAGTCCATAATCTACCATCTGCAATTAAAAATGTCAAAAATATAGTTCCAAAGAGTATAGGCATTAGCACAATAAAGGAATAGGTGGTTAGTGTGTTCTCTATGTTGATTACAGTGCCTAAATTTAGAGAAAAGTTGAATACCCAATGATTGAAGGCATCTTTCTGTGGGAACTCTATTGTGGTAAAGGAACCAAATAATATTGAATCTTGAGGTCTTTATATAGGGTTTTTTATGTGTTTTAGCTCATCAAAATCGCATTCAAGATTAGAGAAAAAATAATTATAACTGTATTTTAAATTAATCATACCATTATGAGAAGGTTTCCATATTAAAAAATCATCTTTGTTTGAGAAAGGATTGTTTTTAGTGATGTTTATAATGGATTCAGAAAGATAATCATTGTGATAATTTAGAATATCTCTAATTGAGTTGGTGGAACTTTCAGGGGTTTGTTAAGGATGAATCATAGATATAAAAGGGTTATAGTCTAGTTATCCAACCCGAAATTTATGGAGGACTCCTTGGTAACCATCCATCTAGAATCATTCATGATGGTGGAAAAATATTTCTTAATATATAGCCAAATAGAGGAGTCGAAGAAGTTCAACTTTCATTCCTTAAGTTTTCCAAGAAATATATTTTTGATAAAAGAGATAGAATCCAAATTGTTATAAAGAAGGTTAAAAGTGAGTCTAGATTGATGTGCCTCATTAGAGTATCTAAGATTTTTTTCCAATCCCACCCTTATCAATAGGTTTTCAACTAGTCGACCAGGGGACAATCACAAGCTTTCTTTCCAACGTACTACCAGTCCAAATGAATTTTTTGATTTGGGTATTCATTTTTTTGATAAGCACAAAATTCCATTTATTAACCATCATGGAGTAAACCAATTTGGAAACAAAAGTATATTTGACATGGCATAATCATTCGGCCAATGAAATGAATTTCCCTTTCCAAGAAGATAGTTGGTTACAAACGTGGTCAAAAATTGCAGAAAAGTTATAAGACTTGGGTATGCCACCAAAAATGGGAACACCAAGGTAATTAAAAGAAAATTAAACCTCTTTGATGCCTAATTCACTGATAATTTTACCTTTCCGGTTGGGAAGAAATAATTTTCCAAATAAGATAAAATATTTTTTCTAGCTAATGGACTCCTTTGGAAAAACGTATCTCACATAGAAAACAAAAAAGGTTTATTTTAAGGATTTTTATATAAAGTAAAACATGGGTAAAAATGTAATTAATAAATCATTTAATAATATTAAAAAAACTTTAAAATAGTCTAATGAAAATATATACATGTAAGGAAAATATTATCTACTAAAGAGATAAAAAAGTTGATTTTCCATAAAATATTATTTTACACACTTGAGTACATAGAGTGAGAAAAAAAAAGAAATTAGAACTTATAATAAATATAAATAAATATAGTATAATAAAATAAATAGTATTTTTTAGATATTGATAATATAAAACCATTTTAATTCCCTACGAAATCATTCAAAATCCTTAAAAAGGCCTTTACATCATCCAAGAATCCTTAAAACCCATACTCCCTTAACTATAAAACATAAAATCTCAACCCTACACCCAAAAAAGAAATATTATATTCCCTAAACCTATTTAAAACTATTTAAACCATTAAAAACCCTTAAAATTCATAAAACCTGTTCAAAACCCCCTTAAAACCACTTAAACAATCTCCGTAAAAAGTGATATTGTAACATAAAACCCTTAGCTAAAGTATGAATTTCTCTATAATTGATTTTAACCTCCTATATAATAAATTTAAAATTTTATATATTTCTATAACCAAACCATATTCATACTTAAAATTCCATATATGGTGCACTTATAACATCTTTCCACCCATTTATTAATAATTCTTCATAAAATCATTGTTCCGGGTGATAATAGTTTCATTTCACATGCATGTTTCCATTTAGAAGTTATGTTCCCTGCATTTTAATCATGGTTTAATCATCTCAAAAATATTAATCAATTCCTAAGTATCATATTAATTCACTAGTTATGTTTTTATAACCATTCAGATAAAGTAGTGAAGAAAAATGAATTACATCACTTTGTGGATACAGTAGTAGGTACATATGCCCAAGTGATGTTTCCTATTTTTGATGGATGGACTGAAAAAAAGGTAAATAATAATTAAACTTTAAAAAATAATTACATCATAAATATTCATTAAATATGACATTATAACCAATCATGTGAGGTAGTGAAGGAAAATGAAACAAATCGCTTTGCGGATGTGGTAGTCCACACGTATGCATGATTAATACTCTCATTTACCATTTGATGGAAAGGATAGGGAAAATGGTCATACCATAATAAAAAATAAATATATTTATATTTATGATACTTTATTTATTATGTAATTATGTTTAAAATAGAATTTTAAGAATTATAAAAAGAAACAAACTTTGAAATATTCGGGTAAGATGATTACCTTATCTTTGAGAGACCACTTTGTCTTATACCTTAAGCCTTATTAGGTTGGTCTTAGGGTAATAAATACTGACAAATAATGAATTGAATAAATCTAGTAAGGTTTTTTCTGGTAATTGCTTATCTAAAAGGCTCAAGTTTTATTAATAATAGAGGATAATTTGTTCACTTTTATAAGTGAGTGGAATGACACACATGGAATACTTGGAAGATGTAAATAATATAAAGTCATTTTCTCATAAAAGTAGAAAAAATGGAAAACAAATATAATTTAAAAAAATATATGGTCTAGATCTATTTAAAAAATAATATTTATACAAATATAAGTTATATTTTTCCCTTATGTTTTAGTTTAACTCCCTTCGTTAACTTGTTTTAACCCTAACAAGTGTAATAATTTTTTTTATTTTTACTATTCATTATGAAAAATACTAGAAGTTGAATAATAAAAAAAGTGGAAATTATGATTTAAAAATATGGAATAAATTTTATTAAATTCAATTTTTATTAGTTGTAAAAGTAAATTTTATAATAATAGTTAAAAACGTAAATAAAAAGTTGTTTATTAATTCATTTTTAAGAATCAAACCAAATTTTTATTATTAATTTTTCAGTAAATATTAATAGAATAGTATTTAAAAAAAATTATTGAATATATATTATCTGAATTTCATGAACATCATTAATATATATTTATTTATTTAATTTATAAATATAAAATCACATTGTGCACATAAATACAGTTTTCCAAAAAAAATAACATTGTTTACCTTAAAATTATTTTATCAACATTCATAAAAATTAGATAAGCAATATATTATTTCTTTCATAAATTACAAATAAATTTTATTAAAATAAATTTTAAATATTGATCAATAAATATTTTAATATAAAAAATCCTAACACCTAATAAAACCCATTTTTTTGGAAAAAATAAGTATTTTATTCAAGAAATTATTTTATTAAAATATGATGATTATTTTTTAAAAATTAATAAATATATTTTAAGGAAAGAAAAAAATTATATATATATATATTTAATAAATTTTTTAATCAAATTATTTATCACCAATCCAATGTCTTGGTTATCATGGTTCATTTAGATTTGGGGTTGCGTGTAAAGAAAGTTATCAAATTCTTAAACTTTATTTCAAAGGAATACATATAAAATCTCAAGGTGTTATAAGGATCAATTTAAAATAAAAATAAATATTATTTTTTCAATAAAAAATTAATCTCCTCGAAATCGATGATATGGATAATTTCATTCAAAATAATATTTTTATACTTAAAAATACATTTTTTCTAAAAATTGGATTTTACGCATGATGTGCACTAATAATAAAATTAATTTATATTACCCTTTTAAATTTTATTTGAAAAAACATATTTGGAACCACTAGGACCACATTATATATTAAGATTCACTTTATTTTAGGCCATTAGTATTAAATTACTTAGGTAAAAATTAGTTGTCATGGAAAAAAACCAAAAAATGGTAAGAGTGAAAATTCAATGATTAAAAGACTAAAAACGCTGTTATTTTTTCAAATGTTTATTTTATGATTTATTTATCTTACCATTTTCACCACTCCACTATTTTCCATTATTTGACCCTCTTAACCTTTGAATAGTGACATGTCCATTTATATAATTTCAAAAATTACATTCTCTTCACTTATTGAAGGATATCACATACACCAATCCAAGACACACATATTCCATTGAATTACTCTTAAGACTATACCCCTTTTACTTCCCCTGGAATCCTCTTCCACATCCCTAATCCTTTGGTCACAATAAATTTTCTTATTCTAAGAATCACTTCAAGTGAAAGTTCGAATTCTCAAAATAAATACTAATCTCTCTCTATTATTTTTATTTAACTATATTTATCATAAAAACATATGTTAATAATTGAAAAAAAATTAAATAATTATTATTTATATACAAGTATTTTTTATGTTTATGTAATAAAAAAATATTCACTATTTCCCTTTTCACTTAAAAAAATGTTGTTCATGTGTATATGCGGACTACCGCCACTGAGAAGAAATGTGGATCATTTTCTATCACCAACATAAATGGATGGATTAAAAAGGTATTTAATTAAATAATATGATATTTTTATAATTATTCATATTATTAAAAGATAAAAAAAATTCATACCTTTTTCCCATTCTATGGAAAATTAAAATGTACTTGGTGACTACCGCCACCACGTAGCAACATAGATTTTTCATTATAACAATAATTTGATTGTTATTATAACATATTTTATGAATTAAAATTATATTCATGACATTATTAACTTTTCTTAGAATTCTTATTAATTTTTTACTTGTAATTAATATAATATATATTACTCATTATAATTTAAAAAATACACTCATCACTAATTCCATCATCATGAATCATAACTAAAAAATAATGAAATTAAATTTAAACTTTAAAAATAATTTTAAAACATATATTATATTACCTCTAATTATCTAGGAATGTTTAAATAAGTAATAAAAGAATAATTATTAATATTTACATTACAAAATCATACATAACAAACAAAATTACTTACATCCGAAAATGAAAATAGACTATAACTAACTAATGAGTTTAAAATAAATTTTTATAAAAAAATATTAAAAAGTTTTATATATTAATAAGTTTAATCAACAATTTAATAATATAATTTTGTATACAAGATAGGATTTTACACCACTTTCATAGAATCTGAGAATTATGTTAAGGGTTTCTATCTTAATTTTGATTCATTGAGACATGTTTTGAAGTTAAGAAAATGTTCTTATTTTATATTGTGTACATAAAATCCCATTGGATCATATTTTAATTTTTAATGTTTCTTTTATTTTATTTACAATCCTTTTCATGAATTATTCATTCTAAACCTTTTTATTCAAGTGTTATTAAATTCATAAGTGTTTTGAAAACATAATTTTAATTCATTGAATTATAATTATTCTTCTTAAACTTTATTCCTATAAGTTGGGTACCATGTAACTTATGAAAATTTTATTTTTTTAATTTAACATTATTTTATAAATATTAAAATTTCATTCAAATTAAATCCTTATTCATATATTTCTACATCATTATTTTTAATTTGATGTATTTCATAATTCATAAATAAAAAGTTATTGAGAATAATCCGCATCCTATTTAAAAGAGATTCCTCCATCATTTCAATTTTAATTATTCGAATATATAAAAAACATTTAATATTTTGAAATAATATTTTTCATTATATAATTTGTAATTATAATTTTTCATTTCCTCTTTTCAAAGGATGTTTTATTATCCTTTATATGATGTGGGTTTCAAAAAGGTATTTTCATAATATTAAAAATTCTTTCAATTTTCACATCATTATTTTTATCTTCCACTCCACATTTTCTTAGGATAACGTTTATGAATTTTTCAATGATCTATTATTTAATATTCTCTTTAAAATTAAATATTTTAAAAAATCACTCTACCATTTCAAAAATTACTTTTAAAAGTAACCTATAACTTTACCTTTAAATCATTATAAAAAATATTTTATAAAAATGATTATAATGTTTCATTCATTTTTATCATATGAAAAATGGTTTTTACCTACTTTTGGTTATTCTTAAAAGAATACCATATTAACCCACTTATTCTATTCTATTTTTAGGGATTAAACTCAGGGTATCAAATAACATAATTCTTGATTTGTTCCAATGTTATATCATTTGAAGTTTTGTTCTTGTGAAGATGTTTTTCATCTTTGTAAAAAACCTTTGAAGTTATTATGTTTCATTTGGAATATGCTCTTATAATACCATTTCACTTTTTTATCTAGGGGTATTACAATCATGTGATTTTAACTATTGATTGGGTAAATTATTGGCATCCTATGACTTTATTATTTCTAATATGAAATTTTATTGATTACTAATGAAAATTGATTATGTATTGTTAAACCAGACTCCTTCCTCTGGATGTCTTATGATCATGTAATATACTTTATTCATTTGAGAAATTAATGGAATATATTAAGTTTATATTTCAACATATATAATTATTGATTATTATGGTAGGTTTATTATTTATTATTTAACCATCCACCCTCTTTATCGGGATGATATATGATCGTGTTATTACATTGATTTATTATAGAAATATTGACATCCAATTTTTATTAGTCAAATATGAATGATTATAAATTATTAAGTAAAGATGATTATATATTTTAATTTTATTCATTTATTTAATATTGTTAATTTACTAGACTAATTATGTAATGGGAAAGGCCTACAATATCCCCTTGATACATCAATCGGTCTCAACAGATAAGATAGTATCAGTATTTTATGTATGTCTATGCAATTATGTATGATGTCTTAGAATGAGGCCTTGGAAATAGATTTTTTATTTCATGACATGTGACGTAATGGATGAATTTATGATGTTTATAATTATGAATCTCTTTACTATAAAATTAGTTATTATTTCCATGTGGTTGTTTATATTGATATTCATGGATATAGTTTAAGATCATGTGATTAGTTATGTGGAATTATTTGAATATAATTTATTTTTAACATGTTATTTATGCATTATTTTTTATATAATATATCCTTGTGTAAATTTTCCTTTACTAAGAATCTCATATCACCCATTTATTTATTTTCCTATCTCTAGGGTACCCAAAACTGAACATTGAATGATTTTAGGTATATTCTAGAGAAAATAAAAAATCTCACTAGAATTTAGGTTTTATTTATTGTTTTAAATTTTAATGTGGAAATATTTTTTTTATATAATCTATATAGACTAAAAAACTTTTTTATCCAATGTGATGGGATCCCATTTATCTTATACCATTGTAAGGTAGTGACCACTAACTCTAGTTTATTATAGTCAGGGTGCTATAAAACTAGAGTCTACCAGTATAATCCATGTCCAGCCATTCAAGAGTTATAATACTATAGGGATCTAGTATAATGAAACTATTGGGAGATAGTTATTTTCCTAGGAATATCAATATTGACCCTACCATAAGGTTTAATCTTGAGTAAAATAAGAAATCTTAGGTGTTAAGATAAGGATAATCCATGCCCACCTATTTGTAAACACTTTTTTGCACTAGTGATAAATCTATGTATTGGACTATACCAAATTGTAGAATGTAGATGATTTACACATTGGATTTTAACCTTATAAAACACTAAGTGTTTTTGTATCTTGTTTTTTATAATGACCCAGACCCTCACTCCTGGATATGGTGCCTAAAACACAAACATTAAATACTAGCTTTGATACCAAATATTGATTATTGAACATTAATATCCCATAATTTTATAACTTAAATAAAATGTTGAATTATAAATATTCCCAATACTTTTTATGTTTATTTATTTAGATAATTAGAAAAAATCATAAACTAATTAATCCTATATCATTATCAACTAATATAAAAAAAACTAATATATAATAAACTACTCGTAATGACCCAAACTGTTATAAATAGAATTTTCCATTTTGATTTAATTAAATGTAATATTATATAATATTGTTGTAGAATACATGTTAAATTATTTAATTTTATTATATCCAATTGGACTCAAAATAAAATTAAATTTTCTTTACTATTGATAATATATTCATTGAATAGTTATCACATGATTAGTATAAATTTAGGGTTTTAACAAATCCAATTGACACAGAAAAAGGAAGTGATGGCCTCAGCCAGTAGAATAATACCATTTAAAGCCCAATTATTTGAGATTTTGAGGGAAACAGAATCTCTGGGATTTACCCTCTACCAATCTCAAGCTAAGATCCAATAACTTAAGCATGAGAAAAACTATTTACAGAATAATTTTAAGCACATCGAGATCACAACCAAAAATAAGTTTATCGAAGCACCCCATGAAAGTCCCAAAATTGTGGACCATACTCATAGGGAGTTCTCTAGTATATTAAATGGATATATATCAAGACAATATTAATATTAATATTTAAATTATTTTATATAGAATATTGAATATATTTCCATCCTATTATTGTTACATTTTACATGTTTTTTATTTTCATTCAATAAAATCCAAATCGTATTTTTGGTTAATATTCAAATTAAATTAAAAATTTATTTTTATGAACTAATTTATTTTTTAAGTAAATAATATTTTTAATAAAATATTATCATAATTTAATTTTTATTGTATATAAATTATCATATAATTTTTATGAAGTCAAATGTAATTTTTATAAAGGTATGAAAACTTTTATTGTCAACAAAACCTGTCATTTACATTAAATGTTACTTATTATTATAAAATATTAAATTCAAATATTTGTAAAATTATTTATTTAAAATTATTATTATTTTTGGAATTAGAATATCAAAATTATCCTGTGGTTAATTTTTCAAAAAAAAATTAGACAATCGAATTTTCAGGTATAAATTAAATATCGTATAAATATACATTGTGTTTTATGAAATAATAATGACCCAAAAGTGATGTAATAATTACTATAAATTGGTTATAACAAAAAATAAATATTTTCTCTTTGAAATAATTTTATTTTATGTTAATTATATTTATTTTTTAAAACTATTATGAATCCTCTAGAACCTATAATATATTTTAAGGTTTTAAAATAATTTCTTTAAGTGTGTGACTCACCTTCACATAAGAAAGGGAAATATTTTAATAAGTTCAGACCTTGGAATTATAAAATAAAAAAACACTCTGATTTGATAGAAAACCTGGGAAAAACAATGGTATGGTTTGTGGTATTTAATATTTTTTATATAGAGTCCAAAACCTAAATAATAAAAAATTCCCCCTCTTTTCTTATATAAACCCACCAAACCCCCATTTAACTTCAATAAAACTAATTCTAGAACATTAATAATCTTCCCTACACTCTCTAGATTCTTCCCAAGGTTCCCCCAATCTATAATGAATCCCTTTTCAAACATATTTATTCACACACTCAGGTAAGGGATCCTCACCTTCCTCTCCTCCATTCAATTCTAACACCATCATTGAAATTTGTCCTCTTAATTAAAATTTTTATAATGTAAATTACTTAAAAACCATCCCTTAATATAAAATTTATGTTATTTTAATGATATATTATTTATCCTCTCATTTTTAACTTTATCTAAGTCGTTATTATCTGGAAATTTTGTAAGGGATCTTCCATTATCCTCTTTTTGTCAAGTAGTTATTTTTATTATATTTTTAAATATAATTTTTATTATATTGGGATATGTTATTAGATATTAACATTACTTTAAATTTTATATATAAATAATTATATCTCCCTTTCACTCTCATTAATCCCTTTCATGAACCTCTTTGTACATCTGTTACCATGCTGAAGGTTCGTAAGGGATTTATATCTTCTCATTTCCATTAAATTACTTTGTTTATGTTATGTCTCTTAAATTATAATTTATTATATTGGGATATGTTCATCCATATACCCATTGTTTTACATTTAATGAATAAATTATGTGATCACCCATTCTCTCTCATTAATCATCACATGATCTTTTATGTTCCCCTGTTACCATGTCGAAATACAGTTAGGATTATTTTCTTTATTCCAGTTTCATTATTACCTTATACCTTAAATTTACAAATTTATAATTATAGTATATTATTTTACATGTCCCTATTACTTACCCTTTTATTTCAATTTTATTGGATACCTCATTCACTCTCATCAGCCAATTTTTAAGAATCTTTAAGTGACTTTATTATTCTATCGAAGTTTCACTACGATCTTTCATGCCAAAAAAATTATTTATTAAATACCATACCAATTTCCTATCAAGGGTGTTCACCTTTGTGAACATATAAATTTTGATTGGGGACAGACACAGATATATTCCATACTCTTTAATTGTTTAAAAAATTATTATAATGAATAATTCCATTTTTTAAAATCTATATTGCACACTTAAGAATGAGAATGAAATGAATATGATTGGTTTTCCTAGATAGTTCTCTAATGCATTGGGAAATGTTTAGTATTATGATACGTCATGTTGAGATAGGGATTTAACCTGATTCTTTTATGGTACTTTTTCCACCATGATGTCTTGGCCGGTACAGCCTTGACATATGTTTATGATTCAGTGTTTTAACTTTTTTCCACATTTCCCCCGTTATGATTATCATGATATATCATGTCTCATTATCATGTTTATGATTAATACTCTTGTTATTACCAATTTATATGACTACTATATAACATATATTATATTTTTTAGGTTATTCTATGTTTATTACCTTTTTGGGATTTATTACTCACACATTTTTTAGGGTTTTCCCCTAGTTATCCCATTCATTTTTAAAATCCATGGAATTTTAGAAGCATTTTATGTAATTTATTTAATAATATTATTGTATTCTATGTTTAAGATGTTATGTTCTATACCGAATTAACAATGACACTAGAATTATCAACATTTCAGGTTTTATTAAGTGTAATATTGTGTAATAAATCATGTATTAATTTCAAATGAAGATAAGTGTTGTTATAGTTGGTATCATAGGGAAATTTTAGTTATTTTTGGGATTAGGATTAGAAAAATATAGAAAAATCATTATGGATAAGACTAAGTATAAGAAAGAATCCCTATATTTTGGTAAGTATAAATTCATAGTTTTATGAAGAAAATATATCAATTTCTGAATACTATAAGTGGATTTGGTTCTAGAATAGATGTACCTAGGGGTAAAAACTACAACAAGGTGTCCCAGGCCTGACTCAGGGTAACCTCATACATACAAATTGGCCTTACTAAACACCTTGTTTGACACTCTTGGGGGATATGATTTGGTAAATTCTTAATCTCATTATGAAACATTATTAAAAGAACTAAAACCCCATAATAATATATATTAGGAAATAGATCATGGATAACATAGATTGAAACCAAAAAAATTCATAATTTAAAGAAATATATATAATTTATATGTTATCTCTTTAATGTCATTAGATTCATGTTTATGTGATCAAACTCATCCCTAAGTCTATATTGGATAAATTATAACCAGAATAAAAAAAAGTAAAATGTATTTTTATCATCCATAGTTCTATGCATTCCTTCATATCACAAAGTTTTAGTCGAACTATTCAAGAACCACCACAAAGAAAGGAGGTAGAGATGTTAGTGAAAATAGAAAATGGGGAAATTATTTAATCCCAAGTATATGACTCCTTCCCTATCACAATTTGTGGGCTAAAATTCCCATTAAACCATTTCATACTTCCTTTGGTAGAATTTTATGTAATTCTAGGCATGGATTGGATTTCCCTATATAGAGCCAACATAAATTTCCATGAAAAGGAAATCATTATTCATATTGTGAATCGCCCCTCAATTTTATACAAGTTTAAGAAGGAAGATAAATCATTTTTAGCACCAAAATATCAAGCAAGGATATTATTTACCTATGAGAAATCATATATATATATATATATAATGATTGAGTATAAGGAAATAATCATCCACAAATACATTCCCATTGTGAGGGAATACGCTGATTTATTTCTTAAGTAATTTCCGAGTCTTCTTCCTAATCGAGAGGTTTAATTTTCAATCAAGATTATACCTATAGAGTTAATAATATCCAAGAATCAATATAGAATGGTTGTTATGAAACATGAGGAAATTAAGAAACAACTATATGAGAATTTATATAAAGGGTTCATACACCCAAGTGCTTCACCATGGGGTGCACCAGTCCTCATCATTAATAAAGGGTAAATGTGCCTTTAAATTGATTATCATGAGCTCAATAAGATAAATATAATGAACTAGTATCCCCTGACCCATATTGATAACTTGTTTGATTATTTATGATGAGCACAATACCTCTCCAAGTTGGACCCATGATTTGGATATTACCTAGTAACAATGAAAAAGGAACATATCCCCAAGACTATCATTCGTACAAGGTATGTGCACTATATGTTCATAGTGATTCCTTTTGGATTTCTAATTATCCAAAAATCTTCATGAACATGATTAATAAAGTCTTTATAGATTACTTATAGAACATTATAATAGTCTTTATAGATGATATTCTTATATAATCCTAACCCCAAGGAGGGGCATGAGGGGAATCTGAATGCTATGTTAATGACCTTGTAAAAAAATAAGCTTTATTCCAAGTACATAAAATGTGAGTTATGTTTGAATGAATTTTCATTAATGTGGAATATCATAAAAAGAAATGTAATATTTTTGGATCTTCCAAAGATATAAGTAATTGGAGGATGGTTGAGGCCAATATCCATGAGATATATTTGTACTTTACTTGGATTTTCTTGGTAATGTCATCAATTTTTGATAAATTTATCCTGATTTTCAAACCCTATGACCAAGATAACTCGAAAGAGAGTTATTTTTTCTTTGATTAGTGAATGTGAAGAGACATTCAACGAATTGAAAAGAAATCTTACTATTACACCTTTTCTCACACTACCCATAAGTGGAGATCCTTTTGTGGTATCCATCGATGCATGGATTAAGGGATTGGGTTGCGTTTTAATGCAGAATAAAAAAAGTCATAGCCTATGATTCAAGGTAGTTGAATGTTCATAAATATAACTACCCAATAAATGACTTTTAGATTAAAGAAATGATCTTCACTTTGAAAATATGGTGGAATTGTCTCTGTGGGGAGAATTGTGAAATATATATAGATCAAAAAAGTCTCTAGTATAAATTCAGACATAAACAACTAAATATTCACCAATGAAGATTTTTAGAGCTGATCAAATACTATTACTGCTCAATCCACTACCATCCTTGTAAAGTGAATAAATTGGTAGATTCTATAAGTAGATTGGATCTAGAAATTCTATCACTTAGAGAATTGAGAGCAATCTGATCTTCTTAGATTTAAAAAGGATATAAATGGGATTCATAAAGGAAGGGACATCATCAATACTTTAACTAATTATTTCTCAATTGTACCTTCTAGAGAGTTTAAAATATTCTGAAAGGGATGATGTGTGAATCCAGAAGAAAGTGGAAACTATAATTAAAAAAATCCTTGGAATTAAATATTAATGATGGAGTGGTGAGATTTGGGTCAACATTGTGTGTTCTATAAAATCTTGAGTTAAAGAAAGCGTTGTTGGATGATGTGCATAGCTCAGCCATATCCATCCACCAAGGAAGCTCAAATATGTATCGACATATCCATGAACACTACTGATCAAACAATATGAGGAAGGAGATTATTTAATATACATAAATGTGGCTGGCATTCTAGCAAGTGAAGGCTGAAAGGAAAAAGTATAAGGGGATGATGCAACTATTACCCATAAAAACATGGAAATGGGAGAACATCACCAAAGATTTAGTAACCAGACTTCTGAATACATCCATGTGAAACAATGTTATATGGGTTTTTATGGATATTCTTATAAAGACATCTCACTTTATCGTAATTTGAGATGATTTCTCACTAGATCAACTTTCATGGATATACATCAAAGAAAATGTAAAGCTTCATTGAGTACCACTATTGATTATATCCGATCAAGATCTAAGATTCACCCACAAGTTATAGGAAAGTATCAAACATTATCTAATCACTAAGATAAAATTAATTAAGTCTTACATCCTCAAACATATATCCAATCATAGTGGAAAATTCAGAAACTAGAATGGATATTGTGAGAATGTTCTATAAATTTCAATGGAGTATGGGACCAACATCATCCTTTGGTTGAGTTCTCTTACAAAAATAGCTTCAAATCAATATTCCAAATGACTCCCTATAATGTAATTTATGGGAACTGGTATACAACACCTCCATGCTAGGACAATGTTAGGGAATACAGACTGTTATGTCCTTAAATGGTCAAGAAAATGGTGAAAAGAATTAAGACTCTTCAGCATCACATCATGGTTAATCAGAGTCGGTAGTAGAGTTATGCTAATAATAATCAAAGAGACCTATAGTTTGATATTGTAGACATGGTATTCCTTTAAATATATCCATGGAAAAAGTTGATGATATATGCAGAGAAAATGAAATAATGGTTCAAGTTACATCTTCCCTTTTGAGATCCTTGATCACATCGGAGCGGTGGTCTATCGACTAGCACTCCCACCGAACCTATCTCAAGTACATGACATGTTCCATGTTTCCCTATTGAGGAAGTACATACAAGACTACCAACATATAATAAATCTAGAGATGGTATTATGGGATAAATATATCTCTTATTAAGAGCATCCGGTGAAGACCTTAGATTGTAGAGAAAAATTTCTTCGAAGTAAGACAATACACCTTGTCAATGTGTTGTGTAGAAACCATAAGTTTGAATAAGTGACATGGGAATAAGAGGAGGTAATGAAATAGAATTTCTCTCATCTATTTTAATTTGAGAAAATAAAATTTGGAAGATGAAATTTCATACGGGGGAATATTATAATGATCCGAAATATTATACAGATCCGAAATATTATAAATCAAATTTTCTCTTTTGATATAATAAAATGTATTATTAAATAATATGGTTATAGAAAAAACATGAACTTGTTTTATTTTATTATATCCTATTGGATTTAAAATACTATTAAGTATATTTATCATTGATAAAATAGTTGGTCAATAGTGACCACATGATTAATATAAATATAGGGTTTTAACAAATCCAATTAACACAGACAAAGAAATTGATGGCCTCAATTAGTAGGATCATACCCTTTGAAGCCCTTTTATTAGATATTCTGAGCGAGATATCATCTTTGGGATTTTCTCTTGACCAATCCAAATATGATATTAAATATTATAAGAGTGATTAAAACTGTTTATAGGAGATGTTTGATCTCATTGAGATCACAACACAAGCCATGTTTGTCAAACCACCCCATTAAAGTCCCACCATCGCACCCCTTACTCCTTTGGGTTTTGATAGTGTGTTAAAGGGATATGTATGAAGACCCTTGAAATATGAATATGAAAATTATTTTTTTATAGACAAATTAATATATTCTAATCCTATTATTGTTACTCTGTAAAAGATTTTTACTTCAATTCTATAAAACCCAAATAGTATTTTTGGTTAATATTCAAATTCTAATTGAGTAATTTATTTTAATGAATTAATGCATTTTTTAAATAAATAATATTTTAATAATTTATTATTATTAAATAATTTTTATTAAATATAAATGATCAGAAAATTTTTATGAAGTTAAATTTAATTTTTAAAAGGGTTCAACAACTAAAATTTTCAAAAAAAAACAACCATTTTAAATAAATGTCAGTTATTATTTTAAAAGTAAAAATTCACATATCTAGAAAAATTATTTTTAAAAAAATAATACTATTTTTAGAATCAGACTGTTTAAATTTTCCAATGGTTAATTTTTCATAATTTTATAAGATGATCAAATTTTCAGGTAAAATTTAAATATTGTATAAATATACATTGTGTTTTATGACACCGTAATGACCCAAAATTGATGTAACAATTACTATAAATGGGATCCACGAACAAATATATTTTTTCCTATTAAACTTATATAATTTTATGTTTATTTTATTTATTTTTTAATACCATCATGAATCCTCCAAAACCTATAATATATTTTATGGTTTTAAAATTATTTCTTTAAGAGTGTGCCTAGCCATGACATAAGAAAGGGAATTATTTTAATAATTTTTCTACTAGAGTTATAAAATAATAAAAAATAATCACATTTTGTAGAAACCATTTTCAAAAACATGGTATGTTTTGTGGTTTTTGATATTTTATTATGTGAAGTCCAAAACCTAAATAATAAAGAAATCCCCCTCTTTTCCTTTGTAAACCCACCAAAGCCCCTATTTAGCTTCACGAAAACTCCTTAGAGATCTTAAATACTCTACCAGACACACTATAGTGTAGGATTTATTCGGATATAATGAAATAGAACCAGTAATTTTAATGTATGATAGAAAAATAAGCATCATGTAGTGCCTTTTATATTGATAGATAGTGTATTTATTGGATGATAAAGAAATGGGATTATATTTCACTAAGCAATGTAGAATATAAATATATTATTACTACTTAATAATTCACACAACTATTGTGGGTTAAGTATAATTTTGAAAATGTGGGTGTATAAGTGTAGTTTCCTATTGTAATTCACTATGATAATTTATGTGTGATAAATATTAGAAAAAATACTATCAATCCCTAAAATATAAATCACATTTAAATTAAGGATCATTATATAAAGTATAAATTATAGCATTGATTGGTGAAGTTGAAGTATTCTCCCCTTAAACTTAAAATCATGAATATCATAATTCCTTTCCCAATGAAGCATTCAAGAGGCATCGTCTGGCTATTAGAGTCCAGTATACTCCCCACACTTAAAGAGTGTGGAAAATAAACCCCCACAATCTGAGGTATATTATATAATTATCTATGTTCTTGTGTCTACTATTTTCCCTATTTCATACCACAAAGGAGTAACATTAGGTTTTTTGAAAAATGAGGGGAAATATTGAATATAGAGTATATATTTCCCAATCTTTCAAAGAGGGGGAGTAATGTTTTATTCAGTTGAATCAAGAAATCAAGGGGAGTAAAGTTTTTAACCTAATGATGTTGAAGAAAGTATTTCACAACATATAAATAATGAATGTAGATAAAGGATGAACTTTGGGTGCATGATTGAAGTGGTTTCCATGTTTTTTTAACATGTGGTCTCAAAATATCTATAAATAGTTCAATAAGTGGTATCAATAATGAAGTGATTCGTTAATAATATTTTCATGTTACTCTTGTTTCTCAAACTAATATCAGCCCATATGGTTTTATATTATTTATTGTTTGAGTATTTAATTTATTCCTTTATTCACCGAGATAGAATTTTGTGTGAATCAGAAAGAATAAATAAATTTTTAATAGGATGTTTAATGGTTCTTTAAGTATTTTCAAAAATTATAAAGGGTGATATTGTTGGTGTAAAATATCTTAAGATATTATTTCATGTTTATTTGTAATTTTGTTTGTTGAAAATCCTTTTAAAAAATTTACAGTGTGTTTTTTATAAAGTGGCAAGAAAAAGTGGTTCTTGAAGAATTTGGAGGAGTCTATGAGTTTCATAGAAAATTGGAAAAGGAAAGTTATTCACAAAGGATTCATGAAACCACATAGTAATTAAGTGTCTTAATAGGAATTTAATGGATAGTGGATATAAAATTTTGTATACATTATGGACATTATGTAGGAAGAATTTGAATCCATTATAAAATATTGTTAAAGGAAATGTAGTCGAGGTTGAGAATTTAGGTAATACGTTTCCTTAGTTGTAAATAGTTTTCATGGTGGCCTCATTTTTGTGGTAGAGAGGTAATAATTTTAGGTAGACCATGAGTGATTTGTGGTATGAAATTCTATGAAAGATATTTGTATATGGAAGATTTTTGAGAATATATGAACCAAAATATTTTTATTAGTGGATTTAATATGGTTCTTTGACTATATAAGGATCCATTAAGCAATTCATTAGATAGAGTGAAAAAATAACTCATAAGATCATCACTAATTCGAAATTAATTTCATTAATATGTATTCTAATGATGAACATGAGTTTTTGGAAGCATTATCATGAAGTTAAAACTACAAAGGAGGTTTATGGTGGTAGTAGTGAGAAACACAAAAAAGGTTCACAAAGGGAAGTATATAGAGAAAGAAGTCTCTAATATTTGAATGTATATGTAGTCTATGTTGAGAAATTATATGAGTTGGGTATGCTGAGGTAGTCTATATAGGTTAGTACAAATAGGTAGTCCACATATAGAGTTCAGGAATGGACCTTACATGAGGGGTAGTCCTTGTATGATATTATTACATGGTGAAAAGTACTCATAAAGGTACTACATTATTAACAGTTCATCAATAAGGTATTTTTCTAATAGATTACACCCAAATTATTTTTTACATGGTAATGAGGGTTTTAACTCATTAAAAAAAGAGGATATTCATTTCATACCTATGTCCTTGTGAATGAATTCATAGATGATACATATCATCTGAAGTTTCTTTTGTTGTAGCGGTGTGTTCAGTTCAAAAGAAAGGGTAGTGAAATATAAATTGTGTGTAGTTGTAACCCAGGAGGGAAGTGTGTCATCTATAAAAATAATAAATAAATTTCCACTTTATTGATTCTAGTATATTGTATAATTTATTTTTTATGACCCTTGGATTATCCCTGTTTGGGTAAACCAAGTAAAAAATATTTTCTTTATTGCATGTTTTTTATTTTATCATATGTTTTTGTGGTATAAAATATAGAAATGTGTTTTTTTAATGATGAAACAATATCAAAATTTTGGATTAGTTAAATCCTTCATACCCTTATTCCCCCCATAATACGCCACTCTCAAGGTATTTAACCTTATAAAGTTAAAAAATTAATCGTTATCATCATCTCTCTCTGATTTGAAACCCATCTACTAGAGTTCTTGCTGTTTAAAAAAGTCTAAAACATCAATATACATAACCACATAATTGAATTATTCAATATAAACTTTGACATTATCAGGATGATTCTCGAAATAAATATGGAAGAGTATATTAATTTGACCAAGATATTTTAAAAGGATCTCTTCATTATATAAATAATATTATATTTCATTCATGTAATGACAATGTATCTAAGAATATCACTCCTTTATGATTATAAAAGTAGGTAATTATATTGGATAGTTGGATAAGGATTTTCTGTGCTGATTGAGAAAGATATCTCCAAGTGCCTCAGTCACTTCATAAAGTTTCCGCTGAATGTGTACTTTCCTTCCATGATCCACTTTTGTGGTGTCATTGTCATTAGGAACTCATAAAACTATTAAATTTTAGATATTGATAACCAATTAATATAGACTAGCTATTTATTCATAATTCCATAAAGGTATGATCTAATTCATATTTCACCATAATTGAAAAATATCTCAATAGAAGCATATTTTTTTAGGAATATGATCCACATGTTTGTGTCCTATCAAAAAATAATCAACCAAAATTGGTGTAAAATCCTAAGATTCTACGCATACCATAAAGTAAGGGGTATAGTAGGTTATATTATCTATATTTTGTGAAATTGGTGACTGTATCTACAAGTTTCATAAACATTAAAAAAATTCTCCACCATCCCTAGCTACCAGTACTCTATCTCATAATTCCATGAGATACAATCATTTATAATGTGTGATGTTTGTGTTTTCAATTATTGTTATAGTTGGAAGACTTTATGTAACAAAGTAAAACTTATTAAGGAAGTTTGTAATGGTGGTGACATCTTGTTCCCCTAACTAGGTTGTCCAAATATTGGTCATTCTTTGTAGATATGGAATAAATTGGGAACCTAGGGTGACTATGGGATTCATAAACTCATATCTCCAAAATGAGTTACAATAAATCTCAAAAAAATCGAAAGGGATTGATGAATATAAATAGTACCTTCACTTTACTGATATGTCAAGGTATTTGATATAATTTCTTGAACACTGTTATGGCCATGTTATTCAGATTTCTACTTTCCAGCTTAGATTCCATAATGATCAAGTTGATTCTAACATTTTCGTGAGAATTGTGGGTTGTAAAAAGGTATAAGTTGATAAATATTGTGAGGAATATTATAGGGAAGACCCACATATCAACTCTATGGATTTTTTCCCAACCCCACCCATCATACATTCCTTATTCTAGTGTTTTCCACTGCAAACATGAAAGTCAATTATTTTATAATTTCAAGAAACTATAGAGTATCCTTTTATCAATACAGAGACAAAGGTCCAGTTTCATGATTAATTTAACCATATATAGTAATATATTTTCTATTAGAGGATTCTTCTTTATATCATCCCATGTAGAGATAGTAGGTATAAATCCATAATACATATCTCCTAATACTAGATCCCCACTAATCATTTAAATGTCCAAGAGTTTTATTCCAACCTCTCCGAGTATTAAATAAAGAATGTTTGTGTTAGGGATCCACTTACTAATCAAATCATGGATGATATTAATTTTGTGATACAAGAATGACTATAATATCAAAGCAACCTCATATAACCATATAACATTCAAATATCTCTATCACTAAACAACCTTGTAAGACCTTGTAGGACCACCTAAATTTCATCCCAATGAAACCCCTAAAGTGGATATCCCAACTCAAATGTCACCTTTTTCATTGATCTTCAAAAACATTCTAAATAATGGATGTGTTGTTTCGATATTATGTTTCCAAAATTCATACATTATCTTCCATGTTATATAGTGCGTACCAGATTACATTCCCCACCCTAGAACTATACTTCTTAATGAAACATCTGGTTGATGACACATTGGCTCGGGAAAGGTTAGTGTGTTGAGTAAATTACTATGCCAACAAGTTATAATCTAGTACGGGGATGAATTCATCATTCAAAAACATAAATATATAAATAATAACCCTTTCCAATGTCATGTGTATTTTAAATATTTCAACTATCAGGTATAAGATAATTCTATTGTTTAGAAAAAAAATACCATTACATTCCATCAGTTTCATTGTCTATATCTATCCACCACTTGGTGGAAGAATTTTGAGTGCATCATGGATCAATTTTTATAATCTAATGAATGAAAATTTTAAAAATCGATTTATGGAACAAAGTAAAAAATAATTAATAATAATATTAATATAAAATTAAATAATTTGGTATTTTTATATAACTTTAATATGGAAATTACTTCATGTAAATAATAAGTTCACTTGAAACTATTTCAAAATTTTCTACGATGAAGGGTGGTTCACGTCAGTTGTATTCATATAAATTTTGAGAAGGTTCCTCTTCTTTCACATATGATTGAGTTTTATGTGTTTTATTTTTATCACAGGAAGTAGATTTATATGAAAAGAGTAAATTTAAATATCTTTTTCACTAAGTGGTCCCCCAACATATTTATAGTTATAGTGGTGAACTTTTACTTTCTCCTTCTAAAAAAAATAATCGTACTTTGTGGATGAATTTTCTTATTTCTTTGAATTTGATCATTTTTATTCAAAACATATCAAATTATGAGGGGGGGTTATCTTTTGACCCTTGAAAAATTAGTGGATAGTTAATCCCTAATGTTGAAAAGAATATTGGAATAAAGTGAGACAAAAGGGGCATATTAGATCAAGTGAATATTTTTATTCATGTAAACATTACATGACCATGAAATAATTATACAAACTAGATCCCATTATAGTTAGAGAATGGGATTAATTTTTGGATATATAGATCTTATGTTGACCATCTCCCTTAGTGTTTGGATAATGGGCTTCCATTATATCCTTTTCGATCTTATGTGGTTTGGATGCTTTTGGGGTTATAGAACGAGATTCTATCATGTCTTACTAGATCTTATATAGTCTATATCTCTTTTAAATCAATGAAAAGAATTCCATCATGCCTAAAAGCCTCCTAAAATATCTGATATCTAAAATATCATGTACCATGAGGTCTTTTCTGTAAAAAGTCTATCTAGAATGTAGGGTGAGGATATTTATATTTTTAGATTCATAAATTTCAAATAATTTATTTGTTTAAGAGGAATTTTCAAGGTACAGTATTCAAATATGAACTAGTGTGGGTAAAGTCAAATCCAAGTATAAAAGGGTATGCACAGCTTAAAAGAGAGAAACTATAAATCTAATGTATTGGGACATGCTGTATTGAATGATATTTTATAGTTGTATAATATGAATTTCATAAAACTAAGGCATATTATATGTCTTAGTTTAAGGGATATCATTATCCATGTTGTATGATAACATGATACTTAATTTACATTTTAGTAGAATGATTTAACATTAAAAAAGTAGATCACATACATTGGTTAACATTAAACAAATCTTTTCATAAGATGAAATTTTTGGGTGTACTATTTCATTTATATGTCGAATGCATGGTCAGTAGTAGCATTAAACCCTATGTTATTAAAGTGAGAGTTAATGCAAACTATAATTGGTTCTGTCTCCATATTTTTTTAAAGAGTTGAATATAATTTGATGTTGTTCATTCAAGATTTATTAGCTTATTGTCGATTCTCTTATACTAATTACTCTCATATTCTTACTAATTTTCTTAGTGAGGTGCTAGAATGTCATGGATATAGGAGGTGTCACACTAAATGTTCAAGTGATTTATCCAACCCATGGATACACCATGGAAGAGGAATTTTATTTGTCTCCCTCTTTTTGATCTTCATTAAGATATATTATTTAAGGTAAATCAATTACATTATATAGTTTAAGGTATTCATGCAATTTATTTATTATATATTTATAATGCAGTTTCATTATTCATTCATGTTTTTTTAGGTTTATGGTTTATTGATGATCTCACTACTAAAGTAAAAAATTAATATTTCCTAATAAACCTATCAGTAGTATCATAGTAATTCATTCATTTTGATTCTCTAAACTACAATGAAAATAGAGAGTTCATGTTATTAAAAAACTAACAGAGCATTGTAACCTCTTATACTTCTTGATGTGTGTCGTTAGAAATGAATTTCTATGATATAATGAGTATTATGACTTATAATAGGCATTGAGATTATTTATACATGTACTATAATGAATATAAGTATATATCTAAGTTAATAGTACACGGATTTGTCTACGAATGATTAATCTTATATGGGTTATCACACACGAGCACCTGTCACAACTTACTCAAGGTCACCCAGTATGAGTTATTCTTACTGGATACCTTGGAATTCTCATTTATACCTAAATAACTCACCCTAAACATGTCAATGTTCCATTTATTTAATTATATGTAGGTCCCTTACTACAAGGGTTAATCCTTATTAAATGGGGTCGGTCCATATTAAAGGGGAAAACTCCATCCCAACAAAATATAAGAACTTATACACTCACTAGTAGAAATAATATGAGCATGGATGGTAAATGACCAATTCATACCAAGGAAAACATCATAGGGTCCCACTTCTATAAGAAAATATTTTATGTGAGGATCTCTCTCTCTCTCTTTGTAGATATAGGGTACATCATCGATAAAAATAGGTTATCAATAATCCTCTCTACTAGATCCTCTAACATAAAGTTTCATTAAAAAGGTATCCACTGGTATCGCTCAGTCTCAAATAAGGGAAATATCCATGGAAATTTGGCTTATGAATCTGTTCTATAACTGCAGCTAGAGTATTAGAGATATATGGTGTACCCCAAACCACACTAGAATTCATTATGCACATGATTCTACTGATTGAAGATCATCATTCCATTTCCCACCTACTCACCAAAATCAGGGTTCACTCCAACACCTTATCACATCAAAATAACCTCAATCTTAAAACTCTAATGAAATCATCTACTACACCTTGATACAATAATTTTTTAGAAGAAGTGGCTCTCTCTTTTGGTTTTGAATTCTGTTATAATAACACATCTCAGTGGGGTAGGTGTCCTCTTTATTCCATGTCCATATCCTCATCAAACTTAACCACTAAAGGGATATAATGATGCCCCACATCACCCATGAGAATTCTTGCTTCCATGACCATCATTATGAGGTTTCCTATCTAAGTGGAGAATTTTCACTAAAGACTAGATCCAATCCTCTAATACATAATAAGGGGGTTTGGATCACCATGAATCTTGGGCACTCTCTATCTATAAACCCTTCAATGCACACTTGATAAAATCGCATCATAAATTGGAATCTCTATATCCAAAAAATTCTCTATAGAGAATAATGGTCTCCAATTCCACCATATGATCATTATGGGTCCTCACAAGCCATAAAACTTGGACCACTTTCTTGATTTAGACCTCTACTAGCTGAGGGTTTGTCTCATCATAGAACGTCAGCAATGTCTATAATCAAAACTCACTTAATGCACTAATAATGTGCATACCATCTTCCTACCCAACTATAAAAATCAACCTCTCAACATGCGGACGATTATCTAGCTAATAAAAAAAGTATCCTTGTGTTTCTCAATGGGTGGTAGAACTTCTCAGTGACTACCTAGAGAAAATTCCTCAGGGGTGGGTCCCTGATCTGTGGTCACAACTCTCAATCAGTCGTTATTACAACCGTATCTCGAAATCTTTTCTAGGTGTCATCATGAAGTCATCTGGAAAGTTATGAAGACATACCACAATCAAATAAAATATCTTGGTAGCTGGCTCTATAAGGATAGTCAAAGTACTCAATATTATATGATACTTATAAAATGTTCCTTACAACTGATTTCTAATTATGCTGAGTCTTCAAGTGGGTAATTGGGTTCATGGTTTATGGATACATCATCTTCCAAAACAAAACTGGGTTACCTGACTTGAAATCTACACTCAAGACACTTTGATAATATTTATCTATGTTACCAACCAAATATCATAAGGGGAAAATACTCTAAACATTATTCCAAGGTCAAACTATCTTTGATACCAATCTATCATGACCTGAACCATCTAGACCCACCTAGTAGATGGAAGGATGGTCCACAACTACCCCAATCTCACCTCCATATTCCAAGGGATAGCAACAAGTTCTAAAAGGAATAAATAAAATGTGTGTTCTTTGAATAATGTAGATGTTTGCACAAACCCAACCATATCCATACATAAGTGTAGAGGGATAAAAATAATAATAAAATATTATGACATATGGAAAAAAATCAATGAATTTAATAACCTCTAGGAAATACATAAGACTGTAAAAATGTAATATGAAAAGAAAAGGGTAAAAATAAAATCACAACTATAAAAGTTGTCCCAACCTGAAAAAAAAATAGAAAATAAATAAAGATGAGAGATCATGAATCTTGATCTCTAATCCCTGGCCATCATACATGGTCAAATGCACCCCAAGTATCCCTATGATCCTCTAAAATCACCATATACCTATCTATCTTCTGCATAAGAAATGAAACATGTAGGAAAATCCCATTCAAGGTTGATTATATAGATACACGATAGGAAGCACTAAAAATAGAAGAGAGAGAAATATAATACATGATATAAGTATTAATCTCATCACAAATAAGATACTTCAATCAGTATATGAGATAAAAACCATATAGAAAATCCCAAATATGCTCAATAAGAATCCCAAACAAGAGAGAAAGGGGATCCCAATCTTGACAGCCTAGCTAAGAATAATGAGTCTATCGGTAGCTCTAAATTTCCACCATTAATGCCCAAAATCTCACATATATGTCAAAATAAGTAACTATATAGAGGAACCACACCTATTTACTACGCTGCATAGTCGAGGGGGAATAATATTCAAGAATAAGACCCACATCCTAGTGCTTTATGGGGGTACCACTCAGTAGATAGAGGACCCATGCCCTAGTTCACCAAGGGGTACCACTCAATAGATAGAAGACCCAGTCCCTAGTCTGCTAGGGGATACCATTACATAGATAGAGGACCCACGCCCTAGTCCATCAGGGGGTACCAATCAGTAGTTAGAGGAACCATTCCCTAGTCTATCAGGGGGTACCACATAAGAGATAGATAACACACACCCTATTCCATTAGGGGGTATCACTCAGTAGACAGAGGACCCACTCTCTAGTGCATTAGTGGAGTACTACTCAACTGATATATGACTCATTCCCTACTCTATTATGGGGTACCATTCAATAGATAGAGAATCTATTCCCTAGTTTTTAGGTTGGTACCACTCTCTTATGATCCTTTCTGATCACTAATGCCATGGAGCATCGCCTAATGAAGTCTCATTGTCAGAACATCTTGCACCATGTATCAAAAGACACTATGAAGTCCACCATCACATTCTGCTAAAAAAACACTAAGGATGGGATACTATCATTCCAAATTCGATATACAAATGAAATATATACAAGATATTGAAGATTTATAAAAGGATTATACATCATGTAAGGGATTCCACACACCATGTGGTCCTACTCTAATACTTGGACGTATACCTGGATGTTCTCGGGTAGCAAGAAATGTATATATAACCCTATGAATTATCATGTATTCCCATATTACACATTGTGTCTATTGAAAATCAAGATGAACGAATGATTCTTATCATCAGTCTAACAAGATAAACCATTTAAACACTGGTATTTTATCACAAACAGTCATTAATAGTCAAACAGATCAAACCATTGTGATCCACACATAAAAACACTCGTGATAGGCTATTAACTTTCACAAATCAAAAACCTAGTGAATAAAAAACATTTCACTACATCACGCACGAATGACGTACCATTAGCCCAATCCATGAGTCTGAATTAAAAACCCGATGTTACTCCTAAAAATTCTGCCTCAATATTTGGGTCATGATGCCTTGGAAGTTTTTTCATTCATACACCACATGAATAAGTTATTTCGGATACTATATTCCCTAGTAATAATAATAATATCATTATTATTGTTCTTCGGTACTCTGTGGATCGGATCCATGAGTTAGAAAAAGGTATTCATCATTGGTCTTAAATTAACCATCTCAAAGTCAAGGTCACATTGTCGTGGATGGTTCGTCATTCTATTTTCAAAAGCATAAGATATATTTTAAATGATATTCCCTGAAAAAAAAATTATAATATGTTATTATTATTATTATTATTATTATTATTATGCCTTATTTAATGAGGGACATGCTCAAACGCATATCCACCTTTCACATCCAACCTTCACTAAATTGGATTCTTCCTCCCATTCAATAATAATAATCTATTATTAACATTATATTAAAACATAAAATTGAATTTTGGATCCACCCATTGCTTCTACTTTAACACCTATACAGAACCATCCCCCACCATCTCCCCTCTCATCTCATTTAATAATTTCCTAATATTATTATTATAAATAATATTTTTATTATCATTATTATAAAAAATGATAACAACACAACATTATTAATATTAAAAATAATAATAATAATACATTATAATTATTATTAAAAATTAAAAAATTCCCATTATTCACACCCAAATCTTGATTTGACTATGCTCCACACCAAACAATGTCCTTAGCGCCTTCAATCCACCATCAAATCCATACAGAGTAGCCTCTTCCATGAGACCCCATGCATTTCATCTACTTGGAACTGATCTTATTACACCTCACATCATTGTTGTGTTTCAAGTGGGAAAAACATGAATCATAGATCTAATCCTAAACCACCCTCGATCACCCATCATTCTCCTTGCACATCAATCGAATCGTCGATCTCAAACCCGTACCCACTGTATAGATCCAGTCCATTCACAAAACACCATCCCTATTATACATCAATTTTCCAAAAACCATCGATTAGCATATCTTATATGCTACTGCAATGAATATGGGGGTTTGATGGTCCTCGAACACACCCCAACAATATCAAACGGTGACCTTATTGGCCAATGGTAAATAACATGATTAATGGAGAAGGGAAAAGTAAAAGAAAAAAGTGGACCAAAATTTGAAAATAGTTATTGGAAATTTATTATATAAATTGGGTGATAACATGTTCAATAAATAAACAATTTTACAATATGAATATAATCAATAAATTTTGGGACTCATGTGAATAAAAATTATCACATATCAAAAGAAGATAAAATCCATTTTCAATATTTCAAATAAAAATAAGAGAAACCAAAAATTAGTATCCCTACCTTAAATATGGATCGATTTTAGGTGAATAATGCAGCCACTAACAATGAATTTGATGATCCTGTTGTGTTAATCTAATGATCATCCTTAATCTGATCATTTATCACTATCTGGTCTCAATCCACCAATGAAGAATAATCTCCTCATACTCTTAGATATATTAAGGTATATGCTTCTAGCCCTTGGAAAATAATCATAATATGGTATTTATAGAGGGTTTAATTAGGTCATTTTATAATACAAACAAAAAAACAAATTATTTATTTTAATTAAACGTACCTAACAACGGTTGCCTCATCCAGATATTATGTCGACCAACTTTAGGTCACTCCTAGAATAAACTCTACACTATGAGTTCAATCGTGGTCTTATATTTTTGATCTGATACACTATTTGCGCTTTATTCCACTTTTCAAGAAAACTATGTGCATATTATATAAAAAATATATAACATTTTATAACTTTAAATATTTTCTCACCGGGACTCAGAATTGCGCACCGTCTTATCTATTTGCTCTAAAACTATTCCTAGAAATATTTATAAGTCATAAATAGAAAAACAAAAATGTTTAAAATACCCCTAAACTATCACGTGATTTTACAAACATGTGTGATGTTTGTCAAAAAGAAGATCAATCAAAATACATATAAGGAAAAAGACCAAAATTCTATATTGGTGGTCGAACTAGTTCAAGTTGATGTGTGTGTACCAACATCAGAAAGATTAATTTATGTAAAGATATATTATATTCTTTTAGTTGATGATTGTAGAATTATTTCATGGTTGGATTTTATCACTCTCAAGTGTAAGTTGTTCATTTTCATTACTCATCATTTAAGGAAGGATGAAAATATTATTTTGAAAGAAAATTATAAAAATATGAACTAATAATTATATGTAGTTTTCAAACATACAAGTGAAGGATTATCCTAATAATCATGGTATAAGGTAATTTTTCATAGTAGTTAGAATGACTAAAAAATTGTATGGTTGAGATGATAAATAAGATAAAAAACAATATGGAAAAAATATTCTTATTGATAAAGACCTACCATAAAAAATTTGGAAGGAAGCATTTATGACATCAAAGTATAATTCCAATAGGGTTTTATTGCATCTAGAAGAATAAAAGACTCAATATGAGATGTGGTATAGAAAAAATTAAACACTAAAATACTTTCAAATATTCAAAAGTAACTTTATCATTCTCAGTAAGTATAATTAAAAGAATATTTATTCTCACAGATTTGAAGGAATTTTCCTTGGATTCTAAAGAAATATAAAAACATATAATTATTGAATAAGAATATAAGAAATGTTTTTAAAATCAATGATGTCACTAAAGTATATAATGAGCATAATATTTAGAAAAATATTGAGAGATTTATTTATTAAAGTGATTAAGATAAGAGAATATCATGGGGCACAAGAGGTTAAGTAAAATTTATAATATTTCACTAATGATTAGAAGGATAATGTTATACTTGAACCAATAAAAAAGTTAGAAATCTGAGATGAAATTGATGGGCAGAACACTATTTATAACCAAGAAACACTAGTATAGACAAGTAGAATTAAGAATCTATATAAAACATCACGTATATAATTTTTAGAGCCAAAAAATTGAATAAGTTACTAAATATGAAAACTGATTTCAAGTGATGCATGAAGAGCTTGAGAAAATTGAAAATAATCACAAAAGGGACATAATTTGGAGGTTGGTATGTAAGAACATCATCAAGAAAAAATGGGTTTTATGTAATAAAGTAAATCAATATTTAATGTTAATTTATAGAAAATAATGATTAGTGTGGAAGGATACTCTCAAATTAAAGGTATTATTGTAGATGATACATTCTCTCTTATGGTGAGGATAGGAACAATTTGATTATTCTTGTTTGTAGTAGTGAAAAAAAATTCAAGGTTTTATAGATGAATATAAAGAGATAATTTTTAAATAGATTACTTGAAGAATAAAAATTCAGATGGTTTTATTATGCATAAAATGAAAACAAATATTTTTAGCTAAAGAATTAACATTATGGGATAAAACAAGCACTAAGAGAATGGTACTCACTTCTTGATTAGAACGTGAAGTAGCTTGATTTCCAACATGAGGTATTTTATAATAATCTCTATGGTAAATGGGAATGTGATAAATTAATTATTATTCTCAATTATTTTAATGACATAATATTTTATGGATATAATGAATCATAGTGAAAGGATTTTGTAGAATTCATGAGGTTCTATTTCAAAATATTGATGATTGGAGAGTTGAAATTTTTCCATGGATTATAGATGATGTAGGGAATGAATGTAACATTAATATCTCGATAAAAATATGAAAAGGTGGTTCTATATTATATAGAATAATGGATTCCAATGTAATTAAAACATAGAATACTACCCAGATGAAGTTAACAAGGGATGATGGTGGAAAATTTATCAATGTCATATAATATGGATAGATCAATGGGAGCTTATTTTACATAATAGTGACATGAACCAGTATTGTGTTTTACACTTTTCAAGTTTTGTGGTGATAGAGAAATCCCAAATAAATACAATTATCCTAAGTAAATAGAATATTATGATATATCAAATGCATAATGGATTTGGTTTTTTTATATAGTGAAACATCAGAGTTACAATTGTTAGGATATATTGTCATTGAACTGGCCATTTTAATAGATGATAGAAAAATCAACTTCATGTAGTGCCTTTTCTATTGATAGACTGTGTATTTATTAGATGATAAAGAAATGGGATTATATTTCACTAACCACTGTAGAATCTATATATATTTTTACTACTCAATAATTCACACAAATATTGTGGGTTAAGTATAACTTTGAAAATATGGGTATATAAGTGTAGTTTCCAATTGTAATTCACTATGATAATTCATGTGTGATAAATATTATCAAAAATAATATGAGTCCATAAAAGATTAATCACAATGAAATCAAGGATCATTACAGAAATGATAAATTATAACATAGATTTGTGAATTTTAATTATGCCCATATTAAACATAAAATCATGAATATCATAATTAAGTCATTTCCCAAGGAAGAATTCAAGAGGCATCAACTGGATCTTGGAGTCCAGTCTACTCCCCAAACATAAAGAGTGTTGATATTGAACCCCCAATATTTAAGTTATATTATATATTTCTCTATGTTTTCGTATCTAATATTTTACCTATTGCGTACCAAAAAAGAGTGACTTTGGGTTTTTTGAAAATTAAGAGAAATCTTAAAGAGAGAATATATTTTTATCAAACATTCCAAGAGGGGGAGTAAAGTTTAATTTAGTGGAATCAAGAAAAAAATGGGAGTATAGTTTTAAACATGGTGGTGATGAAGACAGACTATTACTACATATAAATCATGATTGTAGATAAATTATAGCCTTTGGGATCATGATGGAAGTGGTTTACTTGTTTTTTTAATAAGTGGTCTCAAAATATATATAAACAGTTCAATAAGTTTAATTAATAATGTAGCGATTCATTAATAATATTTTCATGTTAATCTTGTTTTTCACACTGATAATGGTTCATGTAGGATTAGTGTATGTATTTTTTGAGTATTAATTTCTTTCATTATTCATAGAGAGAGAATGGTATGTGAATCATAAAGTATAAAAAAATTCAAAAGGATGGTTAATGATTAATTATGTAATTTCAACAAATCGAAAGGGGGATATTGTTAGTAGATAATCTCCTAAGATATTGTTTCATATTTTTTTCACTATGTTTGTTGATAAAGACTTTTGAAAAAGTTATAGTGTGTTTTTTGATAAAGTGGATTGAAAAAGTGGTTCTTGAAGAATTTGGAGGAGTATGTTAATTTCATATAAATTTGGAAAAGGAAGGATTTTCAAAAAGGATTTATGAAGCCATGTAGTACTTGAGTGGATACATAAGAATTTCATGGATGGTAGCTAGAAAAAGTTGTATACATCATGGACATCATGTAGGAATCATGATAATCCATGATTAAATATTGGAAAAGTAAATTTCTTAGAGGTAGAGTATTCATATAAGATGTTCCTTCAGCCATAAAGTAATTTCATGGTGGCTTCAATGTTTGTGTTTGGGAGGTAATAATTTTATGCATACTTTGATGGTTGTTTGGTATGTGATTCCATGAAGGAGATTTGTATATGAAAGATTTGTGAGAAGGGGTAAATCATAATTTTTTGATTAGTGGATTTATTTGGGTTCTTTGACTATATAAGGATACATTAATCAATTCATTAGATGGAGTTAAAAATTAACTCAGAAGATCGCCGCTAATTCGAATGTAATTTTACAAGAAGTATTGTCATGATGAACATGAGTTTTTAGAGGCTTTATCATGAAGATAAAACTACAAAGGAGGTTTGTGGTGTCAATAGCGTGGAGCGCACAGGAAGTTCAAAAAAGGAAGTATATAAAGAAAGAAGTCTCTAAAGACTATACATAAATATAATCTGTGCTGAGAAATTCTGTGAGGTGGGTATGCATAGGTAGTCTACATAGGTTAGTACAAATAGGTTGTCCACATAGGGAGTTTAGGAAGGGACCTTACATGAGGGGTAGTCCACGTATGAAGTTATAACATGGTTAATTGTATTCACAATGGTGTTATAGGATTAATTGTCAATCAATAAGTTAGTTTTCTAAGTCATACAAAAATAATTTTTTTATATAGAAAAGAGGGTTTCATATCATTAATAAAAGAGGAGATTCATGTCATGCATATATACTTGTGAACCAATTTATAGATGATACATATCATCATAAGTTTCTTTTGTTGTAGTAGTGTGTTCATTTCCAAAGAAAGGGTAGTGAAATATAAAGTGTGTGTAGTTGTAACCAAGAAGTGAAGTGTGTCAGCTTTGAAAATAATAAATAATAGTTCATATTATTAATTCTAGTACATTGGATAATTTATTTTGTATGACGCTTGTATTATTCCTATTTGGGTGAACCAAGTAAAAAACATCATCTTTTTTTCATTTTTTGATTTTATCATATATTTGTATGGTATAAAATAGAGGAGAGGGTTATTTTATTTATGAAACTATATCAAAATTGAGTATTAGTATAATCCTCCATACCCTAATTCCCCACATAAAACCCCGCTCTTAAGGTATTTAACCTTTTGGTGTTCAAAAATTAATGATTATCACCATCTATGTCTAATGTAAAACCCATAAACTAGAGTTATTGATGTTTAAAAAAGTCTTTAACATCAATAGACAGAACTACCTCATTGAATTATTCAATATAAGCATAGAATTTATGTGTATAATTCTCAAAATAAATATGGAATATTAATGTTATTTGACCAAGACATTTTAAAAGGATTTATTCCTTATATAAATCATATTATATTTCATTCATGTAATGAAAATGTATCTAAGAATATCACTCCTTTATGATTATAAAAAATAGATCATTAGTTTGGATAGTTGGATAAGGATTTGTTGTTCTGATTGAGGGAGATGACTCCAAGTGCCTCAGTCACTTCCTAAGATATCCACTGAATGTAGAATTTCTTTCCATGATCCACTTTTGTGGTGTCATTTTCACTGGTAAATCTTAATCATATTCACTTTTAGATATAGATAACCCATTTATATAGACCCCCAAGTTCTTTATCATTCCCTCTATGTATGATTTAATTCATGTTTCAAAATAATTTAAAAATAACTAAATAGAATCTTAATTTTATAGAAATATGATCCTCATGTATGTGTCCTATCACAAAATAATCAATGATAATTAGTGTAAAATCATATTATAGTACTCAGACCAGATTGTAAGAGGTGTTGTAGGTTATATTCTCTATATTTAGTGAAATTGGTGAGTGTATCTACAAGTTCCATAAACGTTAAAAATGTTTCCCCCGTTAACCATAGCTACTAGTATTCTCTCTCATAATTATATAATATAAAATCATTCTTAATTTGTGATAGTGTTGTTTCCAATTATTGTGATAGTTTTAAGCCTTTATGGAACAAATGAAAACTTATTAAGGAAGTTTTGGATGGTGGTGACATCTTGTTCCCTTAACTAGGTTGTCTAAAAATTGTTGATGATTATAGATATGGAATAAATTGGGAACCTAGGGTGACTATTGGATTCATAAACTCATATCCCAAAAATGAGTTACAATAAATCCCCAAAAATCTAAAAGGGGTTGATGAGTCTAAATAGGACCTTCAACTTACCAATATTTCTAAGTATTTGATATAATTTTTCTAACACATGTATAGCCATATTAATCAGTTTTCTAATTTTTATCTTAGTTTCCATAATGATCATGTTGGTTTAACACTTTTGTATGAATTGTGCACTAAAAAAAAGGTATGCATTGATAAATATTGTGAGTAATATTATAGGGTGGACCCAAAAATCAACTATATGGATTTTGTCATAGCCCCACTATTTTTGATTCTTTCATCGAGGCGTGCGTGTCCGTCTGCTTAAGTGTGACAGGAACGGCTTTGTTACCCCGCATTCATGCTTTACAAAGGCGGGCGGCATTCGTTCCTTGTTCAGGGATGTTTTCTCCTTTATCGAAATGGGATGATGGGATGTTGGTTCTTCCTTCCGTGGATTCCTCCTCGGAATTCTCCACATAGTCTGGGTCTCCCTCATAGTTTTAATACGTTTTTTGTGAAACTCTTCTTGGCGCCATATCTTCATAGATGCCAGTTAATTACACTACTTCTATCAGGACATTCCAAGGGGTTCGGTCAGAGCAGCAACCTTTGGTTATGGGATTAGTCATGCTGGGGCATCACTGACGTGTCTTGACACTGGGGGATTGGTGTCTCTCTCTTCTGTCCCTTATTATAGGGCTTCTCAAGGGCACGAGATCCCGAGGAATCCCACATAGAACGTGGGTAATTGTATGCCATGTTCATGTATCTGAGGTTTTCCTCAGCTTCCCATGATTAAAAAAGGGTATGTCGTGAGTTTAACGTCTAGTGGAGACGGATCAGACGGATCGGAACACAGATTAGAGTGGATCAGATGAAAGAACCCTCTTGGAGGGAACACCGATATTGGGGCCAACATGTGAGTAGATTCCCAAATGTTGTGGGAGGGAATGAGTTGGCATGATCTCAAATGGATGTGGCAGCCTCGGTAAGAATCAGGATGGACGATGGTTTTGGGCTTGATCCTCAAAGAGACCTTCTACGTATCCCTGTGGCAGGGAATCAAAGTCCACATAGTTCATCTGATGACGACTTTCCATCAAATAAGGTTAAAAACAGCTTACTGCTGAAGTAGGTTGCAACGGATTACTGCCAGATAGGGTCGAACTGACGTGAAGGAGGCTAGAACAACTGGGTGATGGGCTTGAACCTCGTGGAGGCTTACTACATACCATGTCTTGACATAATCGACGTCCTCATAGTTCGGGTCACAGAGGGGTTCTAGGTACACTGACGTGGGGTAATCGGGACCAATGGATAGTGGGCATGAGCCTCAAGGAGGATTCCTACATACCATTCCTTGACATGGATCAAAGTCCTCATAGTTTAGGTTGTGTGGGGCTTACACTCTGAGGTGGCCCAAGGTGTTGGGGAACCGACATGAAAGAGGTCAGAATGACTGGGTGGTGAGCTTGAACCTCATGAGGCTTCTTACGTACCATTTCTTGACATGGGTCAAATTCCTCATAATTTGGGATGGGTTGTGTCAGCGAACATATGAGAAGATGGACCGGGGGTCCTATGGGTGATGGGCTTGAACCTCATGAGGCTTTCTATATACCGTGACTTAACATGGATCAAGGTCCTCGTATTTCATGATGGAGAGGGGTGTCGGTGAACCAACGTGAAGATGGACCTGGGGTCCGATTAGTGTTGGTCTTGAACCTCATGAGGCTTCTTATGTACCATGCCTTGACATGGATCAATGTCCCTGTAGTTTGGGATGGGTTGTGTCGGTGAACCGATGTGAAGATGGATCGGGGGTCTGATGGGTGATGGGATTGAACCTCGTGAGGCTTCCTACGTACCATGCCTAAACATGGATCAAAGTCCTAGTAGTTTGGTATGGAGAGGGGTTGTTTCGGCGAACCGACGTGAAGATGGACCGAGGGTCCAATGGGTGTTGAGCTTGAACGTCGTGAGCCTTCCTACGTACCATGTCTTGACATGGATCAATGTCCTCGTAGTTTGGGATGGGTTGTGTCGGCGAACCGACATGAGGATGGACCAAGGGTCCAATGGGTGTTGGGCTTGAACCTCGTGAGGCTTCCTACGTACCATGCCTTAACATGGATCAAAGTCCCCATAGTTCGGGATGGGTTGTGTCGTCGAACCGATGTGAAGATGGATCGGGGGTCCGAGGGTGATGGTCTTGAACCTCATGATGCTTCCTATGTACCATGCCATAACATAGATCAAAGTCCTCGTAGTTTCGGTGGTGTGGGGATTACACTCTAAGGCAGCCCAAGGTGTTGGTGAACTGACGTGAAGGAAGTCGGAACGACCAGGTGGTGGACTTGAACCTCGTGGAGGCTTCCTACATACCATGCCTTGACATGGATCAAAGTCCCCGTATTTCGGGATGGGTTTTGTCGGACAGCCGATGTGAAGATGGACCGGGGGTCCGATGTGTGATGGGCTTGAACCTCGTGAGGCTTCCTATGTACCATGCCTTAGCATGGATCAAATTCCTCGTAGTTCAGGTGGTGTGGGGCTTACACTCTGAGGTGTCCCATGGTGTTGGTGAATAGACTTGAAGGAGGTCGGAATGACCAGGTGGTGGGATTGAACCTCGAAAAGGCCTCCTACGTGCCATGTCGTGACATGGATCAAAGTCCCTGTAGTTCAAGATGGAGAGGGGTTGTGTCAGAGAACTAACGTGAAGATGAACTGCAGGTCTGATGAGTGTTGGTGTTGAACCTTGTGAGGCTTCCTACGTACCATGCCTTGACATGAATCAAAGTCCTCGTAGTTTGTGAGGGGTTGTGTTGGTTAATCGACTTGAAGATGGATCAGGGGTCCGATGGGTGTTGGGCTTGAACATCGTGAGGCTTCCTATGTACCATTCCTTAATTTGGATCAATGTCCTCATAGTTCAGGTGGTGTTGAGCTTACACTCTGAGGTAGACAAAGGTGTTGGTAAATGGACGTGAAGGAGGTTGGAATGACCGACTGGTGGGCTTGAACCTCATGGAGGCTTCCTATGTGTCATGCCTTGACATGGATCAAATTCCTCGTAGTTCGGTTTGGGTTGTGTCGCTGAATTGATGTGAAGATGGACTGCGGATCTGATGGCTGATGGGATTAAACCTCATGAGTCTTTCTACATACCATTCCTTAACATTGATCAAAGTCTTCGTAGTTTGGTATGGATAGGGGTTGTGTCGACGAGCCGATGTGAAGATGGACAGGGGGTCTGATGGGTGTTGGGATTGAACCTCGTGAGGCTTCCTACGTACCATGCCATGACATGGATCAAAGTCTTCATAGTTCGGGATGGGTTGTGTCTGCGAGCCGACGTGAAGATGGACCGGGGGTCTGATGGGTGTTGGGCTTGAACCTCGTGAGGCTTCCTACGTACCAAGCCTTAACATGGATCAAAGTCCCCATAGTTCGGTTGGTGTGGGGATTAAACTCTGAGCTGGCCCAAGGTGTTGGTGAACCAACGTGAAGGAGGTCAGAATGACTGGGTGGTGGGATTGAACCTCATGGAGGATTCTGACATACCTTGCCTTAACATGGATCAAATTCCACCAAGTTTGGGTGGTGTGGGGATTACACTCTGAGGCAGCCCAAGGTGTTGGTGAACCGATGTGAAGGAGGTCAGAATGACCGGGTGGTGGGCTTGAACCTCGTGAGGCTTCCTATGTACCATGCCTTGACATTGATCAAAGTCCCCATAGTTCGAGATGGGTAGGGGAATACAGTTTAACATCATGCGATATGGGGGTGATGTCATGGTTAATGCTTACTCTAAGCCCATGTGAGTCATGCTCAGTGTGAGAAACAAGAGGCAACAAAGGCCTGATGACCATGTCATGAAAGGTGCCCCCGTGGGAAGTGAAGAGGAGCTTACGGGTTGAGCGGCCCGAGAAGTGTTGAGGATTACTCTAGGATGGAGGCCCGAGGGTGACAAAGCACAGAGGGAGAGGGATTTGTGACCGAATAAAGGAGGATCCCCATTCCCTATCATGCCCTCCACTGGCTTTGGGAACGAGGAAGTGAGGAGGATCAGGGGTGCTGAATCCTGAAATAAAGGCTAGGGGATTACACCAATGTGGCTACCCTTCCCCACGGACAAATGCCACTCCAATAAGGTGGATATCATCCCCTGTGATGGGTGATCCCATCCCCGTGAAGATGAGTGGGCATAGAGAATGTCCAAGGCGGGGGACCCTACGTGCGAGGCACGGGGCCAGGTCATAGTTTAACATCATGTGTTGAGGACGAAGGTGCTTGGCAGTTTAACATCCTACATCTTGAAGGAGGTGGGTGCGCTCCACAACCCTAGTACTTACATAACCGGTACCATCTGCTCCTTGTGGGAGGGAAGGCATTGGCAACACCGTAGTGAGGGGGTGTCACAGAGTGAACCATCGAGGGGTCCATGTTAGCATGGCTATGCAAAGAAGCGATATCCAATAGCATGCCTATACTAGGAATCATTAGGCGAAGCAACACAACGGGTGGTATCATCCAGGGGACTTTTAATTCACATCGAGCAAACTTGGAGCGTCGCACGGGAAAAGGATTTTCCAAGCAGAGGGGTCCATAGACAGGGGCCTTGTGGAGCTCTATTGCTCCGCGTGGTGGAGGGAACCTGCGAAGGGGTGTGCTTCGCGAAGTGGGTGTCTTAGCCTTAGCATGGTGAGGAGTTTCAAATGGGAGGTGCTTCGCAAAGTGGAAGGTAATTCACGGAGCACATCCACGTGGAGAAAAGGTGCCTCGTGAAGCAAGGTGTCAAGAAGCAATGTGCTTCATGAAGTACAGTGACCCTGCCTTATCTTGTGGATCATGGGTACATGAAGGGTTATTTGCGAATCATAAACACTCCGTGATAACCCAGGTCTCCTTGGGGATCCCCTTCCTTTTCAAAGACCCTTAGGATTTGTGAAAGGCATCCCTCTCGGAAGAGGGGATCAAAATGAGACAAAGGGGAGGCACTTGGTAGAGCAGAAGTACCTCGCGTAGCTCATGGTTCGCAAAGCAGAAGGATTCTTTGAGATTCAGGAGCTGGGAAGCTGAAAGGTCAGATTTTCCATCATTTGGGATTATGAGGAGCTGGGTATTTATAGACAAGGGGTGTCATGGTGCAGAGCTCACGTGGCGTGAAGAGGGGCTGGGTGGCTTCGTGGTGGGCTCACGAACATCAAATGAAGTCCCGGAGCATCCCGCCTCCTTGCATTACAGTGGGTGCGTGAACATCAAGTGCAGATGCAGAGTGTCCCGCCTCCTTGCTTTGTGGTGGGTGCATGAACGTCACATGTGGTCATAGAGAATCCCACCTCCTTGCTTCGCGGTGGGTGCGCAAACATCAAGTACGACCACACAGCATCCCGCCTCCTTGCTTCGCGGTGGTCGTGTTACTGGGGGATCTCCACGAAGGGGCTTCACGAGGTAGTCCTTTGTGGTCTTCTTTGGGCCTCTAATTTTTCCCGAATTTGGGTTCCAACAAATGCCCCCCCCCCCCTCATACTTGGAGCCACGGAGAGATCAAGGTTTGAAATCTGAGAGAAATCACCAAAATCCTCAGTCATTCATGGTGATGACTCATGAAGAGGGCTCATGAGGCGAATAGGGGACGCGCGGGCCAAGCGTGTCGTGAAACTCCGTGCGAAATGGATGCGCCCCGAAGCTACAAAGGTCATCGCCTATAAATAGGGGGTGTTCCCTCTCTTTGTTTCATTCCCTTCTCCATGAATTTGTCTTCTTGTGCTATCGATTCATGAAGCTCGGTGTACTCCGCCAGTGGTCTCTATGAATCGAGTCTTTGCAGTGCACAGTGAGTCCTCGACTCTGTGGTTGTTCTCTGTGATCCGGCTTTGAACGCCAAGGCAGTGCCCAATGAACAGTCTTCGCGAGCGGGCTTTGCAAACGCACTTTGCGAACACACTTCTTGAACCATCCTAAATAAACATCATAGCTCTAGAAAGAATGTCCCACCAAGAAGCTGCCTAAGGGGTCCTTGTGGATGCCTCCTAGAGGGATGAAATGGTGAACGGTCTGGGGTTAGGAGAGCTAGTTTGGAGCCACTCGGACCATAGTTCATTGGTGAAGCTACTATTGGAGATCCAAAAGAACTACCCACTGTGTAAGAGGTTTCCCTTGTATGGCTTCCGGCTGAGGGATGACGTCTTCATCCCTGAAGTAGGTATGGATGTGCTAGCTTACTGGTTCTGAAGCACGTCGTGTCAGCACCGATGGTTCAGGGTGCCTGATGGTTATGCTCGGGAGGACATCATGCCTTTCATTGCTGACTATTTATACAATCATCTGAAAAATGTCGACGGGAAGGCATTCAAGCCAGAGACGTCCCCTCCTCTATACCAAACCATCCTCAAGGTGGCGTTGGGGAACCCGAAGAAATGGTGGTCTGAGGAATGGTACCTATGCCAAGGCGGAAATTTTACAGACAATTGGGTTGGGTCTACTGGGTAGGCAATTCTTGTGAGGAATTCAGAGCGGAGTTGTTAAGGGTATGCCTGTATGAGGCAACATGGGCTTCCCAGTTCCATATCTACCAGCCGAAGCAGCTAATGTCGGAGCTGTTGAGTCGGTGGTCCCCGGGGACCAATACCTTCCACCTACATCCTAGGGAGGTCGGCAACAGCCTATGGGACATGCATCAGATCTCAGGGGTCCCGATACTGGGGGTGATGTGTGACAAATTCCACATGGCTATGGGTTCATGGAAATATCTGGAGCAGATGCCATGTTTGGAGATGGCATTGATAGAGCTTGTGCCCGAGGAGGATAAGGAGGTGGAGAGGGATGTCCACATAAGGCGGTGGTTCAAGAAGTTTTTAAACATCCTAGAGAATAGGCAGTTCCTAGCGAGGCCTCGAACCTACTCAAAGGGGGCCCGGAGTAGGGAAAACTCTTAATGGTGGCTGTTGGAGAATAGCCTGTGGAAGACCTGGGGGTTTAGTGTCAGCATTGAACAATAGAAAATATTCAGGCTAGTGGTATTCATCGTATCTCTCATATGTGGTTGGATCCTTCCGGTGAGGGATACAGACATGGGGGTGCATCCAATCACTTTCATCATGGCATCGACATTGGAGACAGTAGGGCGGGTCAACCTAGGGATCTCAATGCTCGCCAATTTGTACAAAATATTGCGGCACATCAGTGAGGGGAGGAGGCCACTGAGGGTATGCTGGACGTTCCACTTTCTGTATGGATGGATTGTGCCACACATCAAGGGGATTTATGAGTATCCAAACCCCATCTCACTACCTGAGTCAAACTTCCATCCCTCGATCTTGAACGTTGCAGGGAGATTTCTAACTAAGCTGACTACACCATCGGTTCTGAACCGGGTGTGGAGGGTGGAGGAATTCAATTTCCACCCATTACTGCTGCTAACATTGGCTTTCATGGATGATGTACAGGGAATAGAAGAGCACCAAGCCTACCTCCTGGCCTTTCAAGGTGGGGTCTTGGTGGCCAGGGTGGACCGCGAGCGTCCATGCGAGCCATACATCCCACATTGGTTTGCAAGGAAATTCTGGTACCTGCAGCGGATGACCCCGCATGTCTACCCGGGGGTGCACTGCAAGGATCACCCGTGTGTGATGAGGCAGATATGGCTCATGTTCACACAGAAATATGGGAAGATGTGGAATTTATTGCCTCCACTGACCATCGTCTTTGGGCTGGTGAAGAAATATGCCCCGAGCTGGGAGGCGGCCTAACCAGGGGAGATGCTGGGGCGGCCAACCATCCTGGTCGGTGAGGGTGAGCTTCCTTGACCTCGGGGATGAGGCCAGAAGGCGACAATGGAATCTCGTAGTGGCGGGGATGATGTAGCGTTGACACCCATACTAGTTGGGGGGGAGCAGTGGTAGCGGATCTGGTAGCGGTAGCGGAGCCGATGGTCCCAGGAGAACAGAGTCATCCAAAGGGGCAGCCACCGAGGGGATTCCATAGGATTTCTACTCTAGCCCTGGGGAAACTATTGCATCACATTGACATGTCAGATAATTCTGTCTTCCCCAAGGCCTGGGACATCTGGGAAGTCAACCAGAAATTCCTAATTCCATCCGAGTTATGGAAACACCTCAACAACCTTAGGATGGACTTTCTTGGAATCGGCCCTATTAGGGACGGTTTCGCAGTATCCCAGGAAGAGGTGGAGAAATACATAGTCGAGCTAGAAGTCTTCATCCACTCTCAGGGTGCCCTTCACATAATGACATACCGAGTTAGGGTGCTCTTGAGATGCACTGTCCCTTTGCAACTATCAGCCACTGACCTGAGGGAGAGCTTCTCCCTGACGGACGAATTAGAAAAGTCCTCTTGGGGAGACGAGGCTGGTAGAGAAAGTCCACCGGAGGAGGGTGAAGTCGGCGATTAGTCCTTGGATCTTGAGGATTTTACATAGGCCCTCAAGGTAAAATTGCAAGTTCCTTTTTCAGAGTCTTCCCTTAGGTTACTCTGAATTCCTTATCAATGCCTGCATTGTGCAGGAGAACCTTGTGCATAGATCTCATTCCTTCCCCTCAGTGGGTGCTGATGCGGGACCTTTTGGATCCGTGCCCATGGCTGCATCAACCTCCGTGTCTGGCGGGGCTAGGACAGTCGAGGCGACTCCCTTGGAGTCTCCAGACCTGCCAACCATATATGGGGGGCTGTGTCTCGGGGTTCCAATGACATCATCCCAAAAGCGAGACTAGGGATTTGACCTCTGTAAGTCTTCCCTACCGAATTCACAACTTCTATCCCCTAACCGCGTTAACTGAAATTCTCATCCCCTTCTTAGTGTTTACAGTCCTTCGATTGGCATGGGTTGTTGTGGTGAAGTTGGTCAGGGCTTAAGGTAGTGCCCTTCCCAGGGGATTTCCAATGATCATAGAGGTGGACATTCAGGCTGACTGAATTGTAGAACTCCCGATTTCTAGCAGGGGCACCAGTGGGACCGTGCCTGAGATTATCAAGGTGGTATCTAATGATGGGGATCAACCAGATAGTCTAGGCCCCACCACGCCTGATCCAATGCCTGATGTGGACCCAGTTGAGGAGTTCCTGGGGTCATTCCTTACATATGAGCCTGGCAATCGCATCGATTGGGACAAGATGGCCTCTGACGGGGAGGAAAACAAAATAGTCTGTTGCCGATCATGGAATCTTATAACTTGCTTCATCAAAAACACCCCCAAGAACTATAGTTGGATGATATTGATAGACTTCGCTCATGATTGCGCAAACTATGTGCTGGGGGAGTGGATGCCCAGTGTCCTCACATGCTAATCCAAGATATTATGGTGGAAAAGATTCGGTAGTATAACCATGGCCTTGGCATGGGCTGGCAGTAGAGGTAGGTGATAAACATCAAGAGGCTTCCTAAGGCTGAAGATGAGGTCTAGTGGCTGCAGAATTGGGCAGACGGGCACTTGACCTCCCTCAATACACAATCTAAGCTAATATTACGACTGAAGGACTAGCTGGAAGAAGCCGAAGAGGGCCTGAAGTGAGCTTATTGGGAGATGATCGCCTCCCGGGACGATGTGGAGCAGGCCAAGATTGTGGCAAAAGAATTGCATCCTCTCACCGCTGAGGAGGAGAGGGAGCTGAACAAGCGGCAGCAACTCCTAGATGGCACCAGCCAGAGGGTGGTGGAGCTTCTACGCTCCTTTTACAAGGTCAATCTGTCCTAGGGGAAGTCGACCCCCAGGTACTGTAATGGTTACAAACCCTTAAACATACTTTCATTATTTTATTGTTTGAATGTCGTAGCATGCATGAGTTCCATTGTTTACATTGGTTTATTGCATCCTTGTGATGTTCACAGAGCATCCAACGATCATTCCCAAAGCTCACATGGTTCGGGCCTGATGTGAGAAACAAGGGATGACCACATTATCACCTCGTCCAAATGTAGGAGCACAAACCAAGCTTCAATATTATGGGGTTTGAACAACCAGTCTGGATTTTCAGGAGGAAATGGGAGACACCTGACTGTAGAATAAAATTCTCAGAATATCCAAATTATTGTTTTCCAAGAGTGCTCTTGTGCATGAACGGGGTAACGCCAGGGGTGCTGAAATAGATCCGAATAGATGGGAATGGGAGTTGTGAAACATGATAACCATGATTCATATCATTGTGGAGGTGGCATGAAAATAAAGAATAACTATTGACCGTATTCAAAACACAACATTCTTATTGAATTATCCTGGAGTGGGGATAGAAAATGAGGGTTGACTATTAACCTTGTTTGAAACATGGGACCAGACTCAAAATGTCATTCGTTAGTCTTCTAGAACATTGGCCCAGGAATATAGGCGGGCCATAGTCCAAGCATCCATACTGTTAAGGGGTTCCTTCAGACATGAAAGAGGATGAGGGTTCAAATAAGGGGCACGCAAAGTGTGGAATGTGGAGTGAGGGTTTGTTTGAACAGAATCCAACACTCTTGAAATTACCACACCATGGTGGAAGCACATTGGATGGACCCATCAGTTTGATCATGGATCATTCCTTCATTCAGATAGGGCCTCTCTGGTGAGGGATTCATCGCTTCTCAATGTCGTTGTGGGGCATCCCGAACTTGTTCAGGGAAAAATTGCAGTTGCACGGTTTCCCATAAGGGGTTAGGCCAGGGGGCCGGAAATGGGGAGGAATAGGACTTTATGATTCCTGAGGCTAGACCCTGGGCAAAATACCAGGGTGTCTCTACATATCCCATAAGGATGTGAATCAAGCCATACGTAGTTCTAGAAGCACAGTTTAACGTCATGCGGGATGATGAGAAGCCTGGCTGTGTCGGGGCACATCCGACCAAAACTACTAAGACCACGTGAGTCGTGATCGATGTGGGAAACAAGAATTAGTGGTGGGACTTTACCGACATAGAAAGGGGCATGTTAGGGTGAAGGGATGCTCGGTGAATACCAACCCAATGATGTTAACTCATCTATGTATCGCACCTAGACATGAAAAGAGACAAAGCCGAGTATGTCGGAATTCCACTTGAACATAAAGAAGTGGAAATGTGTGAATCATGATGCTCGAAATCTGGACCACAATGATGGTGGCATGACAATGGAGGATAACTATTGACCATGGTGGAAACTCAGAATCCACATCGCGTTATCCTAGAATGGGGACAGACAAATGAGGTTCAACTGTTGACCATGTTCGAAACACGGGACCTGTCGCAAATGTCATCAAATATCCTTAGGGGCGTTGGCCCAGGATAGTAGGTGAGATGATGCGGCATGGGACCAGTTTTTTAGGGGTTATCTTCAGATATGAAAGAGGATGAGGATCCAAATAGTGAGCTCAAGAAGCTTGGACATGGAACGGGGGGAATGTCCCCATGAAAATTCCACACTTCAGGCTCTTTTTCAAAATGCATATGAATTCGGCAACAAGATGTATTAGATAGAGTGATTCGAGTCCCTTCCCATATCTAGAACTTAGTTTAGGGTCATAGAACTCAGACCATAGATGGTAGGAAACATGGGAGACACGTGGTGGCAAAACTACAAAAAGCCAAATGTGAATAGGAACCGGGGGTTCCAACCACCACGTGTTCCTTGGAGAGGTTTTAGGTTGATGGACTGAAAATGAGAGTTTAAATAGGCCTGAGGCAAAGTGCACAAGCATTCATACATACCCCATGAGGACGGGGATCAAGCTACACGTAGTTCTTGAGGTGTCCCATTAAGGTACCAGTGCCAGGGATAAAAGGGGCATGCGGGCGTGGCCCTCGCACCAAGACAAGCAGAATTTGATAAATCTTGTTTCACCTTTAAGGTGAGTGTTTTTTCTATGAATTGATAGGCCTAGGGTAGTAGGACCAAGCATCGCCATAAGAATCAAGCCATAGAAGGCATTGACAAATAGTATGGCGTGTTCCCAATACCAAACATGGTGTCCCATTTAGTGAGAACATCACGATGCAATGCTGTTTTTTCGTCATGCGGCCAGGATGATAATGTCACAATTTAGGGTCATGTGATAGGACTAGGCATGCATTTTAACATCATGCAGTACAGATGTAGTAGACATGATACTAGGAGGGGAATTTGTACGGTGCAATAAAACATACACAGTGTGAATGGGGAAATGATCCTATATCACACCGTACACAATTTTGAAAGGGGAACCTAGGTACAAGGGGACCAAATAGGGGTAAGAGGGAAAGGTGCAAGAGAAAATAGCTCACAACTAAGATGGACCTAAAAAATAGGTGTTCGGGTGGTCCTACATATCCCATAAGGATGAGAATCAAGCCACACATAGTTCTGCAAAAGGGGAAATACGAAAGGATCTTATTTTAGGGTCTCAGAACTCGGACCATGGAGAACTAGGACTATCCCAAGTAAAGGCAGAACCTAACCCAATCCCTAAGCCCACATGAGTTGAACTCGGTGTATGAAATAAGGGCGGATATAGTATTCGCGATACATGAGATGCATACAAGGGAAAAAATTAGTGAATCCCCGAATGATCATCCTATCGTGGCTTTTTTCCTCCTAAAGTGCAGATACGCACTGAGGAATAGTACCAAGAGTTTCAAAGTTCTACTTGAACATGGTGAGGTGGAGGAGGATGTGAATCATGTAAATGAAATTTTGGGCTTAATGGGGTTGGCATGGTGATGGAGGATAATTTTTGTCCATGTTCGAATCACAGTATCCATATCATGTTAGCTTGAAGTGGGACAAAAAATGAGCATTGACCATTGAACATATTCGCAATGCGGGAATTGTATCGTCTTGTTGTCTGCAACCCTCAAGGGAATTAACCTGTAATGGTAGAAGAGCCCTTAGTTCAATAATCCATGTCACTCGGGGGGTCCCTTCAGGTTTGAAAGGTGATAAAAGCCCTAATTAATGGGAACCAAAAGCCTAAAAAGTGGGTGGAAGCATGTCCGAGCAGAGTCTAACATTCCAGGTGCTAAACCAGAGTACCCTTAGGCACGTTGATGAACTGTTGAAGAGGGTCGATGAGTGTTTTCAGGAGGTAGGGGCACATGACATGGTTGTTACAGGCTCGACGTGAATGAGGACATGATCCCATGCCACTCCTTATACTCCCATCCCTGGGGAAGGGTAGGCCAAGGGGCCAATGTGAAATGGAGATTTCAGGGAGATGGGGTTGGACCTGAAGTCTAGACATTTGGGTGGTCCAACGTATCCCATAGGGGTGGTAATCAAGCCACACGTAGTTCTTAAAGACACTCGGGGGTAATATACCCCAACGAGGGGGGTGTACGGCATAGTGACTAACCCGAAATGAATGAGGACATAATCCAACACCACACCATACACTCTGGGTAAGAACATCGACCAGGGCCCAATAAGGCCAAGGGGGCTGAGGTTGGGCCTCAGTTAGGAAGACCTGACCAGTTTTCAGTTTAAGGTCTTGCATTGAGGACAAAGGTTGGGGGCCCAAGAAGGCCATGGGGCCTGAGGCTGGGCCTCAGTTAGGGAGCCCTGACCAGCTTTAAGATTAATTTCTTGTAGTGAGGACGAGGGTCGGGGTCTCGAGAAGGCCAAGGGGCCTGAGGCTGGGCCTCGGTCAAGGAGGCCTGACCAGTTTTTAGTTTAACGACTTGCAGTGAGGACTAGGGCCGGGGGGCGTGAAGGCCAAGGGGTCAGAGTCTAGGCCTCAATTAGGGAGGCCTGACCAGTTTGTAATTTGATATCTTGCTGTGGGGATGAGGGTTGGGGGACTGAGAAGGCCAAGGGGCCTAAGGCTAGGCCTTAGTCAGGGAGGCCTGACCAGTTTGAAGTTTAATGTCTTACAGTGAGGAAAAGGGTCGAGGGCCCGAGAAGGCCAAGGGGCCTGAGTCTGGGCCTCAGTCAGGGAGGCCAGACCAGTTTGCAGTTTAACATCCTGTAGTGAGGATGAGGGCTGGCAACCCGAGAAGTCCATGGGGCCTAAGGCTAGGCCTCGGTTAGGGAGTCCTGACCAGTTTGCAGTTTAACATCTTGCAGTGAGGATGAGGGTCAGGGATAAAGTGTCTCATTCTGGGATGTGTATGGTGCAGTGAGTAACCCAATGTGAATGAGGACATGATCCCATAACACACCACACAATTCCATAAGAGAGAACCTAGGCGGGGGGCCTAAAAAGGCCAAGGGGCCTGATGGTTGGCACTACCCCAAGGGAGTTCGTCACTTGGAGATACAATGGGGAAGAATGAACCACTACACTGGATATTTGGGACATCTTGGGGTGGTCCTAATGATCCCAGACATCTGTTGACCATGTTTGAAACACAACGTCCATATAGTGACCTGAAATGGGAGCAACAAAGGTGCATCGATCGTTGACCCTGTTCGAAACGTGGGACTTGTATCATCTTTTTGCTCGAAATCCTTGAGGGAGTTGGCCCAAATTGTTAATAGGATCCCTTAGGCCTGGAATCCATACCATTCAAGGGCCCTTCCAGATGGAGAAGGTGATGAAGTCCCAGCCAAGGATTGGGTGAAGCATAGCTTTACACATCTTATGAAAGAGGAAAACATCTCTAGAGAGCAGGACATACAACTGGATCGAGGTTAGCTCAACGTGAATTGCGGCAAGAGTCTACACCCCACCGTATGTCTTGAACCGAGGGTAAGATTCTGGAATTAGGGTGGGGCCAACAGAAGAAATGTCTGGGCGTTCCTATGTATCCCAAGAGGATGGGAATCAATCCATATGTAGTTCTTGAAGGCCATGCAGTTTAACATCGTGAGGTGAAGACATGGGAGGATATAAGAACGGGAGTGGGAACATGATATGACCATTACAATCCTGGTATGAGTGGGGATGAGGAATCCAACATCACATCATGTGAGGATCCTTCGAGAGAACTATACCTAGGGGGATAGTCGAGAAGAAGTGTTTGGGGATGGGATCAAGACGAGGCATCTGAGCTTTCTTACGTATCCCATGTAGATGGAAATCAAGCTATACGTAGTTCTTGAAATGGAGTTTAATGTCATTCTGGATGATGCGCAGTTTAAATTCATGCATGACTAGATATTTTAAGGTCATGCAGGAATGATGTGCAGTTTAGGGTCATTCGAGACTATCCAGTTTAAGGTTGTATAGGACCATCATGTAGTTTAGGTTTATACAGGACCATTCGGCTCTGGAAAAGTATTTCTTGAGAAACTTGGCATTGGTGGGAGGAGTTATACGCTCACCATATGTGGTTACCAGAAAGTATGCTACATTGGGATAAACAATGTGGGCTATGTAAGGTCCTTCCCATTTGGGCTCCAACATGGGTGGTTTCTTATCAGGGATCATTGGTGCTCGGAGGTCCAATACCAGGTCACCTTGCAGAAAAGAGTGGAGGCAAACCTTATTATTGAAGGCTCTAGACATCTTATTCTGATGCCTTTCTAGATTGTGCAGGGCACAAAGCCTATTCTCGTCAAGTGCTTCCAATTCAGCTAGACAGATTCCGGCCACCTTATATGGCGTCTGCTGGTCATAGACTGCAGTGTGTAACAAAGGTATCTGAATCTTGATGGGAAGGATGGCCTCAGCCCCGTACACCAGTTAATATGGAGTCACCTGGGTGGAATTTCAAGTCATCGTCTGATAATCCCAAAGGGTGTGGGGGAGCTTTTCCAGCCAACTCTTCCTGTTCTGAACAACAATGTTCTGCAAAATGTTAGCGAGGGTTTTGTTGAATTCCTTTATCTATCCATTTTCCTACGCATTATAATGGGAGGTATGGTCTGAACAGATATTGTACTTGGCTTACAATTTCTTCAACTCGACTGCTCGGATGTTGGTGTTGTTATCAGTGAGGATAGTGTGAGGTACTCCAAACCGATGGATGATATAGGAACTTACGAAGGCGATAATGGAATGGGCCTTGAATTCCTTGAGCGTAATTGCCTCTGTCCACTTGGAAAATAAATTTGTGGCGGTCAGGATGAACCTGCATTGGCGATCTGTCACCGGTGGATATGGCCCCACGACATTGAGTCCCCACACCGCGAATGGCCAAGAGTACTTGGTGGAGTGGAGAGGTTCTAGAGGAGGATGAAAGAAGTTATCATGAACTTGGTATGCATGAAATCTATTAGAAAACTAAATACAATCATGGATCATAGATGGCCAGAAGTACCCTAGTCTCTGGATCTGATGGGACATCTTCGACCCAGCCTGGTGGGCACCACAGGAACTAGCATGAACCTCTTGCATGACCTGTGTAATCTCAACTCCTTGGATACAACAGAGGAGAACACCATAAAAACCACTCTTATAAAAGATCTTCTCAAGACTGGGATCACTCTGGAGGGTAAACTGTAGCACGCGGCATCGGATTCCCTCATGCTCGGCCCGATCAGTCGGGAGGCAACCATTTTGGAGATACTCAAAAAAATGGGATCTCCAGTCGAGAGTCACTTCAACCACTATATCTAAAGAGCCTTGTAGTCCTGACGTGAAGGATATGGTGGTAAGATGTCTTACTCGTAGGTTGTCTTCATCCTCTGGGGTGACGTGGGCAATGACTCTCCGGTAGGCCACATGTATAATCAGATCATCTTCATCAGGCTCTACAAGTGATGCAGCTAAGTTGGCCAAAGTGCCTGCTCGACCATTCTGTGAGCAAGGGATATGGGTAACCACTGGTTGAGAAGGGAACTAGGCCATTAGATGGAGGGTGTACTCCAACAATGGTACGAGCTCTGGCTTTCTGACAACATAGCCAGAGTTGACTTGCTTGATGACTAGCTCGAAATCCCCTTTCACATGCAAATGGGGCACATCAATCTTGAGGTCCAGCTCGAGGACAATGATATGAGCCTGATACTCTGCCTCATTATTGGTGCAGCCTTCTGACAATAGGAATGAGTATGGAAGAATAGCTTCCACCGGGGTAATGAAGATGATAACCAGGACCACTCTGTTGAGCCTAGGATCATTGAGCCTCCTATCGGTTGGGCTTCAGGAGGCACCATCAAAGTGAATTTTCCAACATGGGACGGCTTGATCGACTGAGAGGATTGCCTCATTAGGAAAATCCAAGTCCAGGGACTGATCTGTGGAGGTTGGGTGGGCAGATAGAAAGTCTTCCAATGTCTGCCCCTTGATAGCCTTCTAGGGCAAAAACCTGATGTCGAACTGCTGGAGGATTACCGCCCACCATGCTAGAATGCCGGTCAACATGAGGAGATTCAGAATTTACTTTAGAGGTTCTACCTGGGAGACCAGATATACCTCATGGTGCTATAGGTAATGTCGCAACTTCTGCACAGAAAATACGAGCGCAAGGCAGCTCTTCTTGATGGGGGAGTATCTAGTCTCTGTATCGAGAAGCATTCCACTGAGGTAGTAGAGACTATTCTCTGTCCCCTCGTTGTTCTTCTAGGTGATAAGGGCATCGAGAGATCGGTCCAGGGCAGTCATGTACAAGATTAGCGGTGTACCAGAGATGGGTGTCATCAAGACTGAAGGCTAGAGTAAGTACTGCTTAATTTCCTCAAATGCGGTCTGGAACTCTTCGTCCCATTCTTAGGAAGATCCTTTCTTTGTTAACTGAGAAAAGGGATTACACATGCCATCCAGATTCGCAATGAATCGGCGTATGTAGGATAAGTGGCCCTGAAAACCTCGAAGCTCTCAGATATTTCTTAGGGGAGGCATCTGAATGATTGCCTTGATCTTCTCTGGATCGATCTCAATGACTCGGTACCTGACAGTAAAGCCAAGAAACTTCCCAGAAGTGACCCTGAAGGCACACTTCAACAGGTTCATCTTCATGTGGCAGGAACGAAGGAAGTCGAACACTTTCTCAAGGTCCTTGATATAGTCTTGGTGCAGGTGAGATTTCACCACTAGATCTTCCACATAGCATTCCACCAATGTCCCAAGGATTGGCTTGAATCTGCGATGCATCACCCGCTGATAGGTGGCACCTGCATTCTTTAGGCCGAAGGGAATAACCTGGTAACAGAAAGTACCTTGGGGTGACCTGAAAGCCATGGACTCTTCATCCTCAAGGGCCATCTAGATCTGATTATATCCAGAGTAACTATCCATGAAGGAGAGGTCTTAGAACCCAACCATAGCGTCGATCAACAATTCTTTCACCAGAAGGGTGAAATTATCCTTCGGACTGTGACGGTTGAGATCTTGGAAGTTGATACAAACTTTGATCTGTCCATTTTTCTTTCTGACTTGCACAATGTTGGCTATCCACTTTGGGTGTTGGTCCTCCTTAACGAATTTGGCTCTGATGATCTTTTCAACTTCGGTTGTGACCATGGAACTGTGAGAAGGGTGAATCTTTTTGAGAGGCTGCTTGAACCCATGATGGTTTGTTGGGAGACCGAGGTGGTGAATGGATACTTGAGGACTTAGTCCTGGCATCTCATCATAACTCCAGAAAAACACGTCAAGGTTCTATTTAAGGATGTCCATGTACCACTACTGCTCCTCGAGGGACATGGTGGCACTGATCAATGTGGGTCTCGGATCTTCCTTGATACCAAGGTTCACCTGTACCAGTTCATCGACCATGGAAGATACGCCTTCTTTAAAGGTGGGGGGAGCGTCCTCAAAATCCACTTCTTCAATTGCAGAGGATGGATTCTCAGTAGGTGAGGCTTCCCCTTAGTCAGAGGAACCTGACAGAAGTTTGGTACCATCCTGGACAGTAGTGGATAGTGCATCAGGAGATTCATGCGCCACTGAGACCATGGCGATGAAGGAAGTCGATCCAATCCCATCTGGCCTTCGGCCTATGGGGCCACGCTTGATGATATCAAAGCAGTAGTGGAACATCATCTTGAGCCAGTTAATCCCAGTCTGGTGAAATAGACACATATGATGTACTTCTATTTCCATGTGGTGGACATCTAGATATCGTACAGGGGTAAGAGGTTCTGAGATCACCTGATCCTTGTTTGTGTAAGAGTACAAGGAGATTTTCCACCGTCGCTTGGACTTGGGAATATCCCTTCCTCTTGTACCTGAGACAACAAAGCATTTCTCCATGTCAGGGTTCATGGCCTCCAATCGATGTATTGGGAAGATGTAGGTGTCGCCCAAAGCTGCCCAGGGGTCACTTGTGACTGGGGCAGGCTGAACCTCAGTTTCCAGAATCTGTTTATCCTTGCTCTTGTAATAGTTAACTTATAGATAATGGGATTCAAAAGAGGCGAAAGAAGATGCAACACCTTGGAGTATTCCCACTCGACCATTAAGGGAGTATTTGAGGCATTGGTGATACGATGAGGGGACTGACTCATGCATGTGGAGCCATGACCTACCCATAAATGCATTGTACGCGGTGTCCTGGGAGACGACCATGAATTCAGTACTAGAATCCAGGCCACCGAAATGGGTCTTCAAATGATTCTTGCCTACCAGGGTCTGCTATGTCCTATCATATTTTTAGATACTTAAATCTGATGGAGTCAGGTCATCCTTGGATAACCTCATCTTCTGCAGCGTCCGTGTCGGGATAAGGTTGATCCCGGAGCTGGTGTCAACGAGATAGCGGCAAACTTCCACACCATTGAATTGACCGATGATATACAGTGGGTGGATGTGAACTTGTATGGGAGAGCCTTAATCCTCTTTAGAGAACGAAATGATGTCCTGGAATTCGGCAGTATCAACTGCTTCAACATGAAAGGCTTCTGTATCTGCTACCTCCATCTCAAACTGGAGGGGGCTTCTTAAAGCCTCCACGAGGACCTCGCAAATATCTAATGACAAGAGGAGGGATTAGAGGATGTAAAGCCTTTTTGGGATTCCAGAAGGGTTATTGAGAATTTCATACTTCTGTTCCAGGTGTGAACTTCTTCTTACAATAGGCCACTCTGCGATTGGAGGCATGGTGGGCACGGTCGGCTGGACTGGCAATTGGATGGTGTTGGGCACGTTCTGTTGTTCAATAGTAAAATCCTAAAGAGTAGCCATTGGATGAGGTCCGGATGACTGAGATCAACCTGTAACAGGGAGAAGCTGGTCATGGTATGACCGAAGTGGCTCTGCCTGATCCAGTAGCACAAACGGGGGCAGAGTCTGTCCTGACAACACTGGATGAAGAGGCTACAAGTGTTGAGCTCTGTGCATGGCCTGCTATCTGGTCTCAGTGGCATGCATGTCCTTGATGGAGGTGCCAATTGATGTTCCCTAATGACCCATATACCCACGGCTCCACCGACTTTGGCGGTGGCTATGGACGTTGGGGAGGTTCGCCTGGAGTTCCCCCTCTTTGAAAGTCATATAGGGGTTTACCAACTCGATGGTGTTAACCGAAGTGTACCCTTGACTATCACTCAAAGAATCATCCACCACTGGGTAGATTCTGGGAGGTATCTCCATCTTAGGGGGAATGAAGTCATCGAGAGTGCGGGACGACGATGGCATCGGCGGGGCACGTTGCTTCTTCTTGCGTCGTTGATGCTAGCTCTTCTAGGAAGAGGTCGGCTGAGAAGATGCTGCAGAGGTGGTGGTAGATGCTTCTAAAGGATCTGGATTATTCATGCGTGCCCGAATAATTCCATGGGAATGAGAAACCATTTTAAAAGCCATCCAGTTGTTGTAATTTTTGGGATCTGTGGCTGGGAACCTACTGCCACTCACCTTTGTCACCACCATTGCTATCTGACCACACAAAGACACCCACCACTTATTCCAGGGTTGGGCCTAGCCTGACTATGTTATTATCGACCTGGTATTGGATCCAGTCCTTAAACACATAGCACTGGTTGATCATGTGCCCCATAATCCGATGATAGGGGTAGTAGTTAGGGCGATCGGTGAGATTCTCCTCTTCCGGCCTTTTCCACTCAGACAAGCGTACAATCCCCTGCTCTAGGGAACTACAGAAGTAACCGGGGACCTGATTCTCACTGAATGAGTAAGTCTAGTGTCCTATATCTAGATAGGGAGCCCTTGGATCCCGGCCCTGACGAGGAGACAGAGGGGCCTGTCGTGGCGGTGGACCCTGATTGTCCTGCTTGGGCGGTGGCGGTGCATTATGCGGGGGCGCTTGTCAATTCTGAGGACGTTGTGGAGCCAGAGGCTATGCCTGATGTGGAGGACCTCTATGAGGCTACAGGGCTGGTGATACTGGTAGAAATTCTAGCTTCCTGGAGGCTTCTATTTGGGCCATCGTGGTGGGCTTGGCTCTGGAATCTCTCCTTGCTGGGATTACAGGGGACAATGGACGTGCCTTCCTGGCCTGTTGCAGGGCTTCCTCAAGGCGTTGGTCCTTGTTTGAAAAGTATATGAACCCTTCGAGATAGTTCTGGGTGATCAGGGAAGGAACCAGTTCCGTCTTAACATTCCCTACGCATATATTCATTAATTCCTCCTAAGTCAGTGGTATGTCAAGGGAGTATGTGAGCCCCTTCTACCGGGTGATAAAGTCTCTGACTCACTCATCATGCCTTTTTTGCACTTAAAGAGGTCTGTGATGCTGATTTTCTGGGTAGTAGAGCTGAATTGGTATGGGAACTTCCTGCAAAGGTCCTCCCAGCTGGTCACTGATCCGATGGGGAGCTGGATGTACTAGACGAATGTCGGCCCCTCCAGTGTCTAAATTAAATAGTGGAGATCGGTGGCCTCCTGCTATGATGTAGTCCCCAACAAGGGCCCACACCTTGAGTTGAAGTGGGCTAGATGTTGCGGTGGTTCCCCTATCCCTTTAAAGGGGGAGAAGGTGGGATTCCAAAAACCCAAAGGCACCGTCATATCATCCACCCAGGTTGGGTATGGCTTGCCATCTAATAAGATTTCCACCTTCCGCATTTCCAATTCCTCAAGGCGGGATATGAGTGATGCCATAGGATCATATAGGTGGGGGTCCCTGTCTTGATGGGGAACCCTAACCATGAGTGTGTTGTTGGGATCTTTGACATGGTAGATGGGTTCAACAGATCGTGGAGAAACTAGTGGAGTGGCCTGAGGGGCAGTTGGGGGGACCTGGACCAGATTCCTTAGATTGTCATGCCATTCAGGAGGTTTTGGTGAGACATACAGTGCCCTCTTTCCATGAGTTCCGGCTTTAGCCCTGTCTACAGGAGCGGTATGATCAGGGTTGCCTTGAGGCATCTCGCAGGGGGGAAGTTGTTCCTACCCTGGCCTAGGATCACCATAGTTGGGTCGTCTCTCTACAACACGTTCATCCAGGAGTTCATCGACCAACCTATTCTACTCATCAAGTTGTGGCGCAACACGGCCTTCTTGGAGTCCTCCATCTTCTGCACTAAGGTGGACGGGTCGGAGTGCTTGACAGATCTGACATGCTCTTTTCCCTTACTGACATTCCAGCTGAGCCCCAATGCCTCGGTGGGCACAGGTAGACCTAGGAGGTTCCTCTGCTGATGAGTAATCCTCGCTGATGGGTCCAACAGTGGTGGCACACCCTCAGGGGGTAAGTCTCCATCGAGAAACTCCAGCTCGTCTTCATTATCCATGATGTCGACCATGTGGACTATGACCCTTCCCGAGGGAATGTCCTCAAAATCACATGGCAAGTCGGGCTTCCGTCAGATAGGGATGAAGAGGAAGGAATCATACTACCCCTAGACATGGAATTTCATGTGGGGTCTGCTTCCCTGATAATTTTTTAGAGTACCTTGATACTCTGAACGCATTGTTGGTGGAGGGCCTTACGGCGGCCTAGTGGCTCAAGGAGCTGGGCCAACAGGAGCACGGCCAGATTGACTAGACAGCACTACTCGTTGATATATTCAAAATGTGCTTAGATCCTTGGATAAATCATGTGCTAATTATAGAGACTAAAATGCTTCACTTAGAGGGTGTATCAGAGACACTAAACATCCTCTGGGGTGAGGGACTCGGGTATGCAGAAATCATGCGCTACCACGGGCCAGAACTTCTCAACGAATTAGTCCACTACAAGGATGCTCCAGAAGCTCCTCGGCTCAAATTCAGGGTCAGGCCCTTGATTTCCCCACTCACCAACTAGGGGTGGTTGAGGAACTGGAAGATGTACTGAGGTAGACTATTGGGACGGCAGGTTGGCTGGTTTAGAATACGGAGAACGAGTTGACTGGCCACCAATTCTTGGGTTGTCCTCCGAGGAGTGTAGTGACCTGGCCACTACATCATGATAGGACGGGCTGATGGCCACCGTTCCTGGCTCAAGGGCCAGGGCTGCTTGTGGGGGGTCGTGCTGCTGCTCTCCGACCATTGGTCCCCATAATAGCTCTATGTGATCTCTTGTGGAGGTAGAAATCACTTCCGGTGATGATGGTGGTGATTGCATGACCGTAACCTGTGAGGTCGCTAGATTTTTATCCTCCTGTATAAACCTATGGAGGGAGGTGTGAATCCTATGGACCTCACATTCTGGGAGTACCATACTGATGTGCCTCATCCCTGCCCTGACCCTTGACTCGGATGAGCGAGGGGAGGTTTCCTGAACCGAGTCACACTCTACTTTAGAGTCTGAGAAGAAGACCAGTTTGATCTCCGTCTGGGCCTTCCCAGGATGTTTCTTGTGGTGGCGATGACCTTCCTTCCTGCCCCTAGGTGGCTCCTCAGGACAGGGCCAATTTCCGACATGTGGTCCTTTTGGCCGTACTAGAGCTAGGGTGAAGAAGGTTTCTACTTTAGATAGCCGGAATGCGAGGAGAACTGGGACAAATGTCGAAGGGGACATGGTTAGGACCTCCATGAACATCACCTGAGTGTGTGAAACCTCCGCCGAAACTAAATGGAGCATGGGGAGGACCCCCATGCTTGGTGCGGGTGGAGAAAGGCTGGCCTTCACCCCTCTGGTTGCTGGGGAGAGGAGGACCTTCACCAGCTGCGGAGAGGACGTAGGGAGGATCCCCATGTTTGAGAGAGACAGGATGGGTAACTTCTCCACGTTGACAGTCAGGGGCTAGTGTAGAGACCCGAAGCTTAACGTACATGGACATTACATTACATTTGCGGAATACTTAGTACATAAAAAAAACACACACACAAGGATCGTAATAGTTTAGTGTCTTTGGAAACTCGGAATATAATCTTCTAATCCTGGTGAAATATCTTCAACATCTCCCATAAAGATCTTTTTTTTACCTAAAACCTTTCTTTATATCCTGGGGAAAAGAAAACATAAAAGGGTGAGCTCAAATGCTCAGTAAGGGTAAACAAAATAAATATCAATCACATCATATACACAAGCACATAATTTTTGGAAATCTTAACCTGCAAAAGAGACCTTAATTTCATACCATGGGGTAAATCATGGCAGTGAAATGTAATCACAATAATCATAACTTAAAACATGAAACTTTGTGGCATTCACACATAATCATAGAGAATAATTTCTTGTTAGTCAAGACTCATTTCCAAGACTATCTTAGTGGACAAAGTCCCTTTCTGAATCGAGTAACCCTCGTTTCAGTCCTGTTTCACTGAACCGGTATAACCTACCGTTCCAGCCCTGTCTATCTCATGAGATATAAAATCTTTACCCAATGCATTGGAGGGAGATATAGGTCCCACCCATCTTATAATGAATCCTTTCTTATGTGTGCCACATAATCATAAATCATACATCATCGCATAACCCATGTAATAAAAATGGGATTCTTAAACAACATGACATCATAAAACAATTCATATAAGGTAAAGGAATTCATAAAAATGTTTCCATCACAACATAATCAAATCCATGTAATAATAGGGATAATAATAGAACCCTTTTATTATCTTATATGGAAAATAATTTTGATAAAATACTTGAACTTCATTCTTGAGGAAAATATCCTTTCTACTTCAAAAACATTTTTCCTTTCATAACATGTCATACGACTTTAAAATAAAAGAAGTTGATTAAAAATAAACTTCAAAACCTTTAAAGGAAGCTTCTTGTAAATAATGTTTTAAAAATCCATTCATTCCGTATAATTTAAAAAAAAACATTCTTCGTACTTTTGTCGGAAAAGTCAAAAAGTACCTCGTATGAAAAACGACAAAAGATTCCTTTCATATCTTTTACTAAAAACTCACCGAAGGGTAAAATTGGATTTAAACAATTGTACGTGGATGGAAATAATATTACATATTGAGGAAACATGGATTTGGATGATAAAATACACCCCAGTAACATTCAAAGTATAAACAATCTCGGATAAAAATGAGATTGTGATATTTCCCTTACCTTAGGTCCGATTTGCTTCGTATGTGTCCGAACCTCCTGTATAATGATTTAAATAATGTCATTGACTTATTACAGAATCATATTCATTTTTATGATATCATATATGGTTCACTTATGACATTATATTACCCGTTCTTTTGTAAATTCTATGTTAAAGTAGCGTTTTGGGTAAAATCGTTTCATTTATCGTAGGTGTTTTGACTTGTTGTTCTTGACATTATTATTACTTATATCATGATTTACATACTTCCAGAATATAAAATATGATTTATATATCATATATATTCAGTATATATATATATATAATAGATAGATAAATGAAATGAAAAACACCGTTCATGGAGACGGTAGTCCGTACGTACGCATGAACGCTGTTTTCGTTTCCTTATTGTCTTGAATGGAAGTAAGTAGATGAAATACATATATATATATATACATAAATACAGTAGCTTTATAATGTCATATATTTCATTATTATTTCTTATATATACATTATAATCATTCTTAAATGGTTAACATGGAGAATGAATCTCATCGCGTCGTGGAGACAGTAGTCCGTACGTACGCACGAGCGATGATATCATTTCCATAAAAATTGAATTGAATTGGAGTGGATTATACAATATATCAGAATCAATATGATGTTTTAATAACTATGTATAGTTATTCTTTACACCATTATACCCATCCATGTAAGGTGGTGGTGGAAAATAGATTACACCACGGCGTGGAGACGGTATTCCGTACGTACGCACGCGCGGTGATTTCTTTTTCCATAGGATGGATAGATGGTGAAATAGGGTTGTTTCATACTTATAATAACATATCAGTATATGAGTGATACGGATGTTATTACTTCATAATGAAACAACCTAATAAGAAGAAGTGGAAGAAGAAATAAAGATGAAAGAATTGCTAACGGTAATTACCTCTTCTTTGAAGCGCCTCTTTGAGACCTCCTCTTAGGGCACTAAAATGGGTCTTTGAGGAAGACCAGAACCTCTAGGATGTTTCTAGGTAAGTGGAGAAGAGATTTTGGCAGGGTTAGGACGAGCTTGAGGGCTCCAATTGGTGTGAGGAGGAGGGGGAGGAGGTGTCCTTTTATAAGGGAGGAGAGGGGCACCTTAGGAATATCTCAAAATATTATTTTATATTAAAGTCAAAATCGGTTTATAATGGTTCCAAAGGGTATTATTTCGAAGCTAAAGTGGGGATGGGTCTAAATCCTATCAACCAATAGGATTTAGACAAGTTTAGGGTGTTATTGTAACCTTATCAATTAGATTTAACTCTAAGTTAAATAATTTTACTTTTACAGTATCTTTTTGTTTTCTTTCACTATATGGTTAATAAACATACTATAACATGCCAAACGAACCACAAATTGTTTATTATTAATATATATATCCTTATCTAATTAATTTGGCCGATCTTTAGATTTTTAGGAATAAAATAACAATTAATAATATAATATTTGATTTAAAAACTATTTTGTGTCAATTTTGACACTATTTGATATATGATTTCTGTGAAAGTCATAACAGAGTTATATGTTCGAACCAAGTTGATTAAATCATCAATAATATATCATAGAAACCTATAAAATTAGTGGAATGCATAAAAAGTCTCAAATTACATTCATTTGAGAATTTATAACATCAATTATGTTAATAATTCCTTAAAAGGGTAATTACTGCATCATCGTTGTGTCATAAATAAATTAATTTATTTAAAGTCTAAAAATTATAAATAAAATATAATTATGTAGGAAATCTTTTTAGCTTTCTAATGAATATTTATAGTCGAATTTATCTTATGTCTAGCCCCATATTAAAAATGTTTTAGTTGTTAAACATTGATTTTAACTATTTTAACTATTCATTAAATAAAATAATATTAAATGTCATAATCTAATCCAAGTGGACCTAAATGGTCATATTATATTCATAAGGTTGTTTTTGGTCGAATTACACTTATCCAATAGAATTAGGACATGTGTTAGGGTAATAGTAATATCATATTTACCGTTAGTTACCCTATTTACTATTAACCGTGGTAAAAAAAAGTAAAAAGTTACTATTCACCAAAAATTATTTTCATCTAATTGAACCAAATTTTATTTCTTGATATTAACCGTGTCTGTCGGATTTTTGAAATTCCATTCATAGAAGCGGTAAAATTAAGTTTTATGAAAAATTCAGTTTTTTTAACTACCACTTAGTAGTTTCACTATTCATCAAAAATTGATGTTTTTCAGCACAATGCCAAAATTTCATCCTAAGCTATATTTCATATTCTGAATTCAAAAATGAAGTCTATTTTACCAAATTCATAACATAGAAGTTTCATTAATTAATTTTATAATTAAATCCCGCTGTTAAAACAAATAGCATGTTTTTAAGAAACAATATATATCAAAAGATTGACACTTGATTATGTCTGGTTTAAATGTGAAATTACATTCAATGACCAACATTGTATTAAATTGTAAAAATATATTCTAAATATACTTTAAAACCACTCAAATTAATAATTTATCACTATTAATTATTTCGATTAAAAAAGTTGTTTTTAATTATATGTTAGTAATTTTCACTATTCATCAGAATATGAAAGTTATCCGAAAAGTACCAAAATTTCACCTTAGGCTAAATTCGATACTCCGAATCCAAAAATGAAGTCCATTTTGAGAGCTAAAAATTTTAAAAAGTGGTTATTACTATTCATAACGGCTATTTTTAATAATATTTTAATAGCATATCGTTGTTACGTGAAACTCAGTATTGCGTACTACACACGCTGTCGAGGAAGGTAGTGATTGCGTGTAATGCAAGGAAAGTCAAAGATGCATGTTGTGCAAGCTCCTTTTGGTGTAGCGTACAACACAAGACATTAATAAAATTAAAAAGAATATTTTTCATAAAATCTCGGGCTGTTACATTCTACCCCCCTTAAAATGAATTTCGCCCTCGAAATTCGTCGGTGTTATAAATGGTTTACTATTCGAAAGTTTCTTTACTAGAAACCCACATCGTAAAAAGGAATATCAAAACCAATCTTTAAAAACAAAAGTATGAAACGTAACGGTTACCCAAATAAACTAGTCACTGGGTTTCCACATAGGTGAAAATATGGATATGGAAGAGAAATCTAACCATCATGTTCTGATGGAGAGTGGTAGAGAACATGGCTATGGAAAAGCCAGCAATCACAAAGCCATAAATTTGTGACAATCTAAGGTACCATCTGATTCATCAGATATAAGATCACTAGGACAACATTTTTGGTTTTCAAGATCGTTTCCCTAATGTTAAAGAATTTGAATTAGAATAAATACTTACTTTATTTTGGTACAATCTCACTGTTGTTCGTGCCTTTAAAAATTTCCACTTCATCTCTTAAATAAATGAAGTTGAATTTGTTATTCGTGAAGTGTTAGCAGATCATGTGATAGAATGACGGGTCATTCCATCTGTCTCAAACAAAAGGTTAGCAAAAAAAAATTATATACATAAGTCGATCTATAGTGAGATTAATCATATATGGTTCCTAAAATGGACTTATACTTCATATATCATACTGCTTAATATAATAAAACTAGTTTCTACTAAACAGGGACTTCCTGTAGGCCAGTGGTAGGCGATAAAGGCTAGTCGCACTTCGGTTGTGGGTTTGATTCCTACAGCCTTGTCCGACGCGATGGGCTGTCGCCCGTGCTGCAGGTTGTCCTTTTTCTAAAACTACATTACTATAACATCCCATCAATAATATTGAAAAAAACTTCTATCCTTAAACACTAATCACTTATGTCCAACATAATCCATTTCAATCTTTAGGCTTATCCATAATACTGCAGTCCACTCTCATAACATAGTGAAAACGATTACCAGAGATTTAATACCATCGTTGATCCCCATATATCATAAGATATGTTTTGTTGGTCACATTCCAAACATTCAAAGTCCTTAATCATGTATTCTCTTGAATACCTTAGTGAAAACATGAATGCAGTTTAAAGTTAACACTTTTCTCATACCAAAATCCTCAAAATTCTATATACTCAAACCATGATATCACTTAGTCCTTATATCAATCATGAGCTCATGAATACTATTAAACATTTCATTTTCTCGTTTTCCCTTTATTATGCGCATATCATCTTATTTCCAAAAAATATCTCAATCACTTTGAATACCACATCAATAAATATTGCAATACTCAATGATACAACATTATTTTGGAATCCCATTACATAAACACTTAATCATTCCACCACATCGTTTTCATATTCAACATTGCCAATAGTGATCGCATGTGACTTCCCTTTGTCCTTTGCCTTCAGTGGTTGCTCATGTTGATCATCACTAACCCTTGGATTAGGGCATTTATTAGCATAATGCCCCATTTCCTTGCACTTGAAGCATTGAAGTGTTGGTGGTGCGTTCTCTGCAGTGTTTGATTTATTCACATCATTAGAAACCCTTTTTCCATTACTTCGACACTCGGCTGCTCGATGACCTTCTTTTCCACACTTAAAACATTTTCTAGTCCCTTTAAGACAATCTCCACCATGCTTCTTTCCACACTTTGTGCATAAGGAAACATTCATCTTCTTTTCACCATTATTCTGAGATTTCTCCTTGAACTCCATCTTTCTTTTTTTGTCAAAACCATGAGATGGATATGTAACACCAACTTCCATTTCTACCTTGATAGCACAACGCACAATTTCTTCATAGCTACTGAAGTCTCTTATAGCTAATGCCCTTCGAAGACTTGGTTTTAAGCCACTGAAAAATCGATCAACTTTACTTTCAGGTTGGATGATAATGCCAGATGCATACCTTGCAAGTCTTGTAAAATTCACTTCGTATATACCAACAGATTCATCATCCTTTTTCTTTAGTTCAAGAAACTCCTTCTCCATCTTTGTTCGAAGAATACGAGGGAAGTACTTATTGAAAAATAAGTTCTTGAACTCGTCCCATTCCCTGGACTCAATTTCATCTCTTTGCCTTGTATTCTTGATAAGATTCCACCACTGATCAGCTTCACCTTCCAAACGATATACTGCTAAGATGACTTTATCATGTTCAGAACATTGAAGAACTGAAAATATCTTTTCAGTGGTACTGATCCATTGTTCCGCAACAAGTGGATCAGAAGACCCACTGAAAAAAGGTGGACGTTGCCTCATGAAGGACTCAATAGAATATTGTTCCCTTCTCTGCTCATTTGGAAGTCCAGAATGATTCATAGCTTGTGTAAGTATAGCAATAAGATTTTGCACTCCATCTCCCATAACATTTGTTTGTTCAGGAGGACAATCATTTCATTGTCCATTGCATTGATCAACACGGTTCCTTCGGGTTCCAGCCATCGTCTAAAACCCAAAAAGAATAGTGTGAGAGGCAAAAATCATGCTAGGGAAAACAACATAATAAAGGGGGAGTACCTTCAATATCTAACATCTTAGTTTTAATTCTATGATCGTTAGCGTAGTTCTAGTACTATAACCTATACGTATACTTAACCGTAGGGACATCCCTAGACATACTGTAGAAATATCTCTAGGGATCTCACTAACGTTTTCGCATCCTAGTTTCCAAAGGTTGACTAAACCTTTCCTCTGATACCAACTGTAGAGACCCGAAGCTTAACGTACATGGACATTACATTACATTTGTGGAATACTTAGTACATAACAAAAAACACACACACAAGGATCGTAATAGTTTAGTGTCTTTGGAAACTCGGAATATAATCTTCTAATCCTGGTGAAATATCTTCAACATCTCCCATAAAGATCTTTTTTTACCTAAAACCTTTCTTTATATTCTGGGGAAAAGAAAACATAAAAGGGTGAGCTCAAATGCTTAGTAAGGGTAAACAAAATAAATATCAATCACATCATATACATAAGCACATAATTTTTGGAAATCTTAACCTGCAAAAGAGACCTTAATTTCATAACATGGGGTAAATCATGGCAGTGAAATGTAATCACAATAATCATAACTTAAAACATGAAACTTTATGGAATTCACACATAATCATAGAGAATCATTTCTTATTAGTCAAGACTTATTGCCAAGACTATCTTAGTGGACAAAGTCCCTTTCTGAATCGAGTAACCCTCGTTTCAGTCCTGTTTCACTAAACCGGTATAACCTACCATTCCAGCCCTGTCTATCTCATGAGATATAAAATCTTTACCCAATGCATTGGAGGGAGATATAGGTCCCACCCATCTTATAATGAATCCTTTCTTATGTGTGCCACATAATCATAAATCATACATCATCGCATAACCCATGTAATAAAAATGGGATTCTTAAACAACATGACATCATAAAACAATTCATATAAGGTAAAGGAATTCATAAAAATGTTTCCATCACAACATAATCAAATCCATGTAATAATAGGGATAATAACAGAACCCTTTTATTATCTTAGATGGAAAATAATTTTGATAAAATACTTTAACTTCATTCTTGAGGAAAATATCCTTTCTACTTCAAAATTTTTTTTCCTTTCATAACATGTCATACGACTTTAAAATAAAAGAAGTTGATTAAAAATAAACTTCAAAACTTGTAAAGGAAGATTCTTGGAAATAATGTTTTAAAATCAATTCATGCCGTATAAGTTAAAAAAACATTCTTTGTACTTTTGTCGGAAAAGTCAAAAAGTACCTCGTATGAAAAACGACAAAAGATTCCTTTCATATCTTTTACTAAAAACTCACCGAAGGGTAAAATTGGATTTAAACAATTGTACGTGGATGGAAATAATATTACATATTGAGGAAACATGTATGTGGATGATAAAATACACCCTAGTAACATTCAAAGTATAAACAATCTCGGATAAAAATGAGATTGTGATATTTCCCTTACCTTAGGTCCGATTTGCTTCGTATGTGTCCGAACATCCTGTATAATGATTTAAATAATGTCATTGACTTATTACAGAATCATATTCATTGTTATGATATCATATATGGTTCACTTATGACATTATATTACCCGTTCTTTTGTAAATTCCATGTTAAAGAAGCGTTTTGGGTAAAATCGTTTCATTTATCGTAGGTGTTTTGACTTGTTGTTCTTGACATTATTATTACTTATATCATGATTTACATACTTACAGAATATAAAATATGATTTATATATCATATATATTCAGTATATATATATATAATAGATAGATAAATGAAATGAAAAACACCGTTCATGGAGACGGTAGTCCGTACGTACGCATGAACACTGTTTTCGTTTCCTTATTGTCTTGAATGGAAGTAAGTAGATGACATACATATATATATATATATATAAATAAATCCAGTAGCTTTATAATGTCATATATTTCATTATTATTTCTTATATATACTTTATAATCATTCTTAAATGGTTAACATGGAGAATGAATCTCATCGCGTCGTGGAGACGGTAGTCCGTACGTACGCACGAGCGATGATATCATTTCCATAAATATTGAATTGAATTGGAGTGGATTATACAATATATCAGAATCAATATGATGCTGTAATAACTATGTATAGTTATTCTTTACACCATTATACCCATCCATGTAAGGTGGTGGTGGAAAATAGATTACACCACGGCGTGGAGACGGTATTCCGTACGTACGCACGCGCGGTGATTTCTTTTTCCATAGGATGGATAGATGGTGAAATAGGGTTGTTTCATACTTATAATAACATATCATTATATGAGTGATACTGATTTTATTACTTAATAATGAAACAACCTAATAATAATAAGTGGAAGAAGAAATAAAGATGAAAGAATTGGTAACGGTAATTACCTCTTCTTTGAAGCGCCTCTTTGAGACCTCCTCTTAGGGCACTAAAATGGGTCTTTGAGGAAGACCAGAACCTCTAGGATGTTTCTAGGGAAGTGGAGAAGAGATTTTGGCAGGGGTTGGCCGAGATTGAGGGCTCAAATTGGTGTGAGGAGGAGGGGGAGGAGGTGTCCTTTTATAAGGGAGGAGAGGGGCACCTTAGGAATATCTCAAAATATTATTTTATATTAAAGTCAAAATCGGTTTATAATGGTTCCAAAGGGTCTTATTTCGAAGCTAAAGTGGGGATGGGTCGAAATCCTATCAACCAATAGGATTTAGACAAGTTTAGGGTGTTATTGTAACCTTATCAATTAGATTTAACTCTAAGTTAAATAATTTTACTTTTACCGTGTCTTTTTGTTTTCTTTCACTATATGGTTAATACACTTACTATAACATGCCAAACGAACCCCAAAATGTTTATTATTAATATATATATCCTTATCTAAGTCATTTGGCAGAACGTTAGATTTTTAGGAATAAAATAACAATTAATAATATAATATTTGATTTAAAAACTATTTTGTGTCAATTTTGACACTATTTGATATATGATTTTTGTGAAAGTCATAACAGAATTATATGTTCAAAACAAGTTGATTAAATCATCAATAATATATCATAGGAACCTATAAAATTAGTGGAATGCATAAAAAGTCTCAAATTACATTCATTTGAGCATTTATAACATCAATTACGTTAATATTTCCTTAAAAGGGTAATTACTGCATCATCGTTGTGTCATAAATAAATTAATTTATTTAAAGTCTAAAAATTATAAATAAAATATAATTATGTAGTAAATCTTTTTATCTTTCTAATGAATATTTATAGTCGAACTTATCTTACGTCTAACCCCATATTAAAAATGTTTTAGTTATTAAACATTGATTTTAACTATTTTAACTATTCATTAAATAAAATAATATTAAATGTCATAATCTAATCCAAGTGGACCTAAATGGTCATATTATATTCATAAGGTTGTTTTTGGTCGAATTACACTTATCCAATAGAATTAGGACATGTGTTAGGGTAATAGTAATATCATATTTACCCTTAGTTACCCTATTTACTATTAACCGTGGTAAAAAAAAGTAAAAAGTTACTATTCACCAAAAATTATTTTCATCTAATTGAACCACATTTTAGTCCTTGATATTAACTGTGTCTGTCGGATTTTTGAAATTCCATTCATAGAAGCGGTAAAATTAAGTTTTATGAAAAATTCAGTTTTTTTAACTACCACTTAGTAGTTTCACTATTCATCAAAAATTGATGTTTTTCAGAACAATGCCAAAATTTTATCCTAAGCTATATTTCATATTCCGAATTAAAAAATGAAGTCTATTTTACCAAATTCATAACATAGAAGTTTCATTAATTAATTTTATAATTAAATCCCGCTGTTAAAACAAATAGCGTGTTTTTAAGAAACAATATATATCAAAAGATTGACACTTGATTATGTCTGGTTTAAATGTGAAATTACATTCAATGACCAACATTGTATTAAATTGTAAAAATATATTCTAAATATACTTTAAAACCACTCAAATTAATAATTTATCACTATTAATTATTTCGATTAAAAAAGTTGTTTTTAATTATATGTTAGTAATTTTCACTATTCATCAGAATATGAAAGTTATCCGAAAAGTACCAAAATTTCACCTTAGGCTAAATTCGATACTCCGAATCCAAAAATGAATTCCATTTTGAGAGCTAAAAATTTTAAAAAGTGGTTATTACTATTCATAACAGCTAGTTTTAATAATATTTTAATAGCATATCGTTGTTACGTAAAACTCAGTATTGCGTACTACACACGCTGTCGAGGAAGGTTGTGATTGCGTGTAATGCAAGGCAAGTCAAAGATGCGTGTTGTGCAAGCTCCTTTTGGGGTAGCGTACAACACAAGACATTAATAAAATTAAAAAGAATATTTTTCATAAAATCTCGGGTTGTTACAGCTGGAGGAAGGGCTTTATACCCGGTGTGATGGGAATGGGAGAGGCTTTTGTACCAAACATCACTACCGTGGGGTAGACCTTCATTCTGATTTGGGGTAGCATGGAGCAGACCTATATGTCGAGCCTTGAAGCGGGGAAGACCCATGCTCTTGGTGTTGGTGGTATGGGGAGGACCTCCGTATGGGGTGGCATCACTATGGGTTTGTTCACGACAACCCCCACTAGTGCATGTGACTAGGAGAGTCGACCCAACCTACCTGTGGGGCGGTTGGGGTATCGATCCTGGTTGGGCGTAGGAGAGCCCCTGGTCAGTGTGCACGGGGACTTGATGATATGTGTCAGAAGTGTCTCAGGACATAGTAGTCATCGATGTTGATTCCCCTTGGTAGGTGTCCTCAGCTCGTTCCCAATGCTGGAGTCGGGTTGGGCAAGCTGGTGCTGGTGGTGCAGGTGCATTGCTTACCTGCTCCTCCGGCAAGACCGGGTGGCAGCGCTGACGTGGCTGAGTGGGGGACCTTGTTGCGAGCCCACGGATTGAGACTCAGGATAGTGTGGTCCGTATGTCATCCAACTCATCAGCATAAGGCAGGTAGTTGTCAAAGCACGCCAGGGACAAGCTCCCGAAATGATTGTATGCTGGGGTGGGGAGTAGTGGCTCCCTGCGCGGCCCTCGGGGGTAGCGTTGATGGCGGGGCCTAGATGCCTCCAATTCCAAGAGGGCCATATCTCGCATTGGGATTATTCGCTCCTCCTCATAATGATGTACGAGGTCGTTAATTACCCTTCGTTGGATAAATTCTGATGGGGAGGTGGGGCATGGGATCCCTACAGTCATGGATGCAGAAGTCGTTGGGGAAGCGGAAAATCCATGTGGAGCGGTTGTGCTGGTGTTTCCTCTGTCCCTGCGTAGGTGGGTGGGAAGTGATCGCATTCCTATGGTAGCAACCTGATTCCTAAGAAGTAGAGAGATGAACTCGTCAGTGCATAAATGAAAAAGGAATCGACAACCAATGCCCCATCACCATACTGTCTTCCATGACAAGTAAGAGGGATCCACACTGAAAACGTCGCAGAATGGGATTTCCAATGTTCTACTACCCCAACTTCTGGTGAGTTTCACGCCAGGCCTACTATTTTCTTGGAGGGACCCGGCGACGGATAGTTGGGTATGGTGACACGTCAATCCATGGATTCCCAAAGCATTACTAATCTCTCTTTTGAGGATAATACCTTCATGTTGGGTTCACCATTTCTGTTTCTAAAACTTTTACTGGGGCGCACGCGTCCATCTACATGAGTATGATAGGCATGTATTTGTTACCCCACATTCCCACCTTCCAAAGGTGGGTGACATTCATTCCTTCTTTAGGTACGTTTTCTCCTTGATCGAAACGGGATGATGGGATGTGAGTTCTTCCTTCTATGGATTCCTCCTCGTAATTCATCACCATGTCCGGGTCTCCCTCATAGATTTAATATGTTGTTCATGAAACTCTTCCCAACTCCATATCTTTATGGACACCAGTTAATTATGCTGCTTCTTTTAGGACATTCCAAGGGGTCTGGTTAGGGCAGCATCCTTCGGTTAGGGGAGTAGTCACACTGGGGAATCACTGGCGTGTCTTGACGCTGGGGGATTGGTGTGTCTCTCTTCTGCCCCTTATTATAGGGCTTCTCGAGGGTGTGGTAGCATGAGTCATCCCACATAGAACGCAGGGAATTGTATTCCAAGGACATGTATATGAGGTTTTCCTCAGCTTCCCATGTTTAACACAAGGTATTCCAGGAGTTTAACATCCAGCAGAGATAGATCAGACTCATCGGAATACCGATTAGAGTGGATCAGATAGAGGAACCCTCTTGTAAGGAACACCGATATTGGGGTCAACATGATGGTAGATTCTCGAATGCCATGGGAGGTAATGAGTTGGCATGATCTCACCAGGATGTGGTGGCCTGGGTATGAATGAGTAGGGATGATGGTTTTGGACTTGAGCCTAAAATAGACCTCCTACGTCCCGTGGCATGGAATCAAAGTCTGTGTAGTTCATCTGGTGACAGCTTACCATCGAATAAGGTTGAAAACAGTTTACCGCTGAAGGAGGTTTCAATAGATTACTACTGGATGAGGTCGAACCGATGTGAAAAAGGTTGGAACGATATGGTGGTGGGATTGAAACTCGTGGAGGCTTCCTACATACCATTCCTTGACATGGATCAAATTCCTCGTAGTTCAAGAGGAATAGGGGTGCTTGGTACATAGATTTTTGCTATTTGGGACCAATGGATGGTGGGCTTGAGGCTCAGGGAGGATTTTTACGTACCGTGCCTTGACATGCATCAAAGTCCTCATAGTTCAAGTGGTGTGGGGCTTACACTCTGAGGTGTCCTAAGGTGTTGGTGAACCGATGTGAAGGAGGTTGGAACGACTGGGTGGTGGGCTTGAACATCATGAGGCTTTCTACGTACCATGCCACAACATGGATCAAAGTCCCCATAGTTTGGGAAGGCTTATGTCGGAGAACCAACATGAAGATGGATTGGGGGTCTGATTGGTGATGGGCTTGAACCTCATGAGGCTTCCTACGTACCATGCCTTAACATGGATCAAAGTCCTCATATTTCTAGATGGAGATGGGTGTCGGCAAATCGAAGTGAAGATGGACCTAGGATCTGATGGGTGTTGGGCTTGAACCTCATGAGGCTTCTGACGTACCATGCCTTGACCTAGATCAAAGCCCCCATAGTTCGGGATGGGTAGTGTCGACTAACCGACTTGAAGATGTACTGGGGGTCCGATATGTTATGGGCTTGAACCTCGTGAGGCTTCCTATGTACCAATCCTTAACATGGATCAAAGTCCTCGTAGTTCGGGATGGAGAGGGGTTGTGTCGGTGAACCGACATGAAGATGGACCGGGGGTCCGAAGCGTGTTGGAATTGAACCTCATGAGGCTTCCAAAATACCATCCCTTGACATGGATCAAATTCCTCATAGTTCAGCATGGGTTATGTCAGTGAACTGATGTGAAGATGGAACAAGGTTCCAATGGATGTTGGTCTTGAACCTCATGAGGCTTCCTACGTACCATGCCTTAACATGGATCAAAGTCCCTATAGTTCTGGAGGGTTGTTTTGGCGAACCGACGTGAAGATGGATCGGGGGTCCGATGGGTGATGGGCTTGAACCTCATGAGGCTTTCTACGTGCCATGCCTTAACAAGGATAAAAGTCCTCGTAGTTTGGGCAGTGTGGGGATTACACTCTTAGGTGGCCCAATGTGTTGGTGAACTGACGTGAAGGAGGTTGGAATGACCGGGTAGTGGGATTGAACCTCGTAGAGGCTTCCTACGTACCATGCCCTGACATGGATCAAAGTCCCCGTAGTTCGGGATAGGTTGTGTCGGTGAACCGACGTGAAGATAGACTGGGCGTCTGATGGGTGATGGACATGAACCTCGTGAGGCTTCCTATGTACCATGCCATAACATGGATCAAATTCTTCATAGTTCAGGTGGTGTGGGGCTTACACTCTGAGGCGGCCCAAGGTGTTGGTGAACCGATGTGAAGGAGGTTGGAACAACCGGGTGGTGGGATTGAACCTTGTGGAATCTTCCTACGTACCATGCCTTGTCATGTATCAAAGTCCTCGTAGTTCGGGATGGAGAGGGGATGTGCCGGCGAACCATCATGAAGATGGAATGGGGGTCTGATGGGTGTTGGGATTGAACCTCATGAGGCTTCCTACGTAACATGCCTTGACATGGATCAAATTCCTCGTAGTTTGGGATGGGTTGTGTCGGGGAATAGACATGAAAATGGAACGGGGGTCTGATGGGTGTTGGGCTTGAACCACATGAGGCTTCCTATGTACCATGCCTTAACATAGATCAATGTCCTTGTAGTTCAGGTGGTGTGGGCATACACTCTGAGGCGGCCCAAGGTGTTTTTGAATCGACGTGAAGGAGGTCGGAATGACCAGGTGGTGGGATTTAACCTCATGGAGGCTTCCTACATACCATGCCTTGACATGGATCAAAGTCCTCGTATTTTGGGTTGGGTTGTTTCAGTGAACCAACGTGAAGATAGACCAGGGGTCTAATGGGTGATGGGCTTGAACCTCGTGAGGCTTCCTACGTACCATGCCTTAACATGGATCAAAGTCCTCATAGTTCTGGATGGAGAGGGGTTGTCTCAGTGAACCAATGTGAAGATGGACTGGGGTTCTGATGAGTGTTGGGCTTGAACTTCATGGGGCTTCCTACGTACTATGCCTTAACATGGATCAAATTCCTCATAGTTTGGGATGGGTTGTGTCGGCGAACCGACGTGAAAATGGACCGGGGGTCTGATGGGTGTTGGGCTTGAACCTCATGAGGCTTCCTACGTACCATGCCTTAACATGGATCAAATTCCTCATAGTGCATGTGGTGTGGGGTTTACACTCTAAGGCAGCCCAAGGTGTTGGTGAACCGACGTGAATGAGGTCGGAACGACCGGGTGGTGGGCTTGAACCTCGTAGAGGCTTCCAACGTACCATGCCTTAACATGGATCAATGTCCTCATAGTTCCGGTGGTGTGGGGATTACACTCTAAGGCAGCCCAAGGTGTTGGTGAGCCGACGTGAATGAGGTCGGAACGACCGGGTGGTGGGATTGAACGTCGTGAGGCTTCCTACGTACCATGCCTTGACATGGATCAAAGTCCATGTAGTTTGGGATTGGTAGGGGAATACAGTTTAACGTCATGCGGGATGGGGGTGATGTCATGGTCGATGCTTACTCTAAGCCCATGTGAGTCATGCTCAGTGTGAGAAACAAGAGGCAGCAAAGGCCTGATGACCACATCATGAAAGGTCTGTCCGTGGGAAGTGAAGAGGGGCTTACGCATTGAGTGACCCAAGAAGTGTCGGGGCTTACTCCAAAATGGAGGCCTGAGGGAGACAATGTGCAGCGGGAGAGGGATTTGGGACCAAAAAAGGAGGAGCCCAGTTCCCTATCACGCCCTCTGCTGGCCTTGGGACTGAGGAAGTGAGGGAGAGCAGGGGTGCTGCCTGCTGCAAGAAATGATTGGGTCTTACACCAAGGTGGATTCCCTTCCTCATGGACAAACGCCACTCCAATAAAGAGGATATCATCCTCTGTGAGGGGTGATCCCATCCCCATGAAGATGAGTGGGCGTGGAGAATGTCCAAGGCGGGGGACCCTGCATGTGAGGCACGAGGCCAGGTCATAGTTTAATGTCATGTGTTGAGATCGAAGGTGCTTGGTGGTTTAACGTCCTGTATCTCGAAAGAGGTGTGTGCGCTCCGCACCCCTAGGACTTATAGAACCAGTACCATCTGCTCTTTGGGGGTTGGAAGGCATCGGCAACGCCATAGTGAAGGGGTGTCACTAAGAGAACCATTGAGGGGTCGACGTTAGCGTGGCTATGCGAAGAAGTAATAGCCATTATCACGATTATGTGAATAAGCATTAGGCGAAGCAACACAACGGGCGGTATCGTCCAGGGGACTTTGAAGTCACATCATGCAAACCTGGAGGGTCACACGGGAAAAGGATTTTCCAAGCAGAGGGGTCCATAGGCAGGGTACTTGTGGAGATCTATTTCTCTACGTGGCAGAGGGAACTTGCGAAGGGGTATGCTTCGTGATGTGGGGTGCCTTATCCTTAGCATGGGGCAGAGGTGCAAATGGTAGGTGCTTCACAAAGTGGAAGTGAATTCGTGGAGCATAGCCACACAGAGAAAAGGTGCCTCAGGAACAAAGGTTTCGAGAAGCAATGTGCTTCGCGAAGTACAGTGACCCTGCCTTAGTATGTGGATCATGTGTACATGAAGGGTGTTTCATGAATCATAATCTCTCCGCGATGACACGGGTCCCCTTGGGGATCCCCTTCCTTCATGAAGAACCTTAGGCTTCATGAAAGGCCTCCCTCTCATAAGAGGAGATCAAAACGAGACAAAGGGGAGGCACTTCATGGAGAAGAAGTACCTCGCGCAGCTCATGGTTCACATATCAGAAGGATGCTTCACGATTTGGGAGCTGGGAAGCTGAAAGGTCAGATTTTCCGTCATTTGGGCTCAGGGGAAGCCCGTTATTTATAGGCAAGGGACGCCGCGGAGCAGAGATCACGCGGCATGAAGAGGGGATGGGTGGCTTCGTGGAGGGCTTGCAAACATCAAATGTGGTCACGGAGCATCCCGCCTCCTTGCATCACGGCAGGCGCGTGAACGTCAGGTGCGGTCGCGGAGCATCCCACCTCCTTGCTTTGCAGCGAGTGCACGAACATCACGTGCGGTCGCGGAGTGTACCTCCTCGTTTCTTTGCAGCGGGTGTGGGAACATCAAGTGTGGTCACGGAGCATCCCACTGCCTTGCTTCATGGTGGCCATGGTGCTGGGGGATCTCCGCGAAGGGGCTTCACGAGGCAGTCCTTTGGGGTCTTCTTTGGGCCTCTTCTTTGTCCTGAAGTTTGGCACCAACACCCACCAATCATACCTTCCTTTTTATTTTGTTGTATACTACTTGAAAGTCAATGATTCTTTTGTTTCAAGAACTATATAGTATCCTTTTATCAATAGAAAGATAGAGGTCCTTTTTCATTATTACATTAACCATATTTAGTAAATTTTTCTCTTGTATAGGAGACTTCTCTATATAATCCCATGTAGAGACACTGGGTAGAAATCCATCATAAACATCTTCTAATATTGGATCCACACTGATCATTTAAATGTCCTGGATATTTATTCCAACCTCTCTAAGTATTAAATAAAACATTTGTGTGTTATGGATCAACTTTCTGATCAAATCATATGTGATATTCAGTTGGCGATACAATAATGACTATGAGATCAAGGCAAACTCATATAACCATGCAACCTTCAACTCTCTCAATCTCTACATGACCTTATCAGAACTTGTAGAACCACCCAAAGTCTATCACAAATAAACCCGTGAAGTTGATATGCCAACTCAAATGTCACCTTTTTCGTTGATCTTTAAAAACATTATGGATAATGGATGTTTAGTTTTGGTATTATGGTTCCAAAATTCATGAATTATCCTCCAAGTTCAATAGTGTGTACCAGAGTTCATACCCCACCCTAAAACCATCCTCCTTAATGAAACATCTATTTGATGACATGTTGGCTCAGAAAAGGTTAGAGTGTTGAGGAAACCACTATGCCAACTGGTTATGATCTATCATAAGGATGAATGAATCACTAGAAAACATAAATATATAAATAGTAACCCTTTCCAATGTCATGTATATTTCCAATATTTCCACTTTCAGGTATAAGATAATTCTATGATTTGGATAAACAACGTGGAATTAATTTTCATCAATTTCAATATCTATATCTATCCACCAGTTGGTGGAAGACATTACAGTTCATCTTGAATCAATTTTTATAATCTAAAAATGAAAATTTTAAAAAATAAGTTAGGGAACAAAGGGAAAAATAATTTGGAAGAAAATTAATAAAAAATTAATGAAGCTTGAGCTTTTATATAAGTTTTATATTGAAATTACTTTATGTAAATTATATTTTCACTTGAAAGTTTTTTGAAATTTTCTATAATGGAGGGTAGTTCACATGAGTTGCATTTGTATACCTTTTTATAAGGGTCCTCTTATTTCACATATGAAGGAGTTTTAGGTTGTGTATTTTTCTCACAGAAAGAGGATTTATATGAAATGAGTGAATTTCAATATCTTTTCACCAAGTGTTCCCCCAACCTATATATAGCTGCAGTGGTGAACATTCAGTTTCTCCTTATATGTAAAAGAATAGTATTTTTGTGGATGTATTTTCTTATTCTATTTAATTTTATCCTTTTTATTCCAAACATATCAAATTATGAGGGGTTTATGAAGGAACCCAAAACACCCTGAGAGGGGAGGGGTGAATCAGGGTGTCAACTTTTTCTTTTTAATGTTGTGGATATTATTCTCATATTGGTAGGAACTTGTTAAATTTGTCACACAAATGAAAGTAGGGAGATAACACAACACGTTTACTTGGTTCACCACAAAGGGCTACATCTAAGGAGAGTATACCGATAGTGTGTTGGTCATACCTAAATCAACTAATATTTACGAGTTTTAGGGTTACGATATTATGTTATAGTCACTATGTGCTAGTCACACTACCTTTACAAAGATTTAGGGATAGCTCACTACTTCCCTCAGATCACTTCCCTCAACTCTCCCTAGCTGACTACCTTGAGAGAATTAAAACTCAGTTTATCGACTTGAAGGTTGGTTCAATAGATTTTCATTTAAGTATTTCTTTGTGTTCATCATGAGACATTGCTAGCATCGAAGTCTTGAATTGATTCACTTGATAGCACTGAACCAATAAACCGGATATTCCGAACATGTATTCAGCCTACACTGACAATTGTGCACAACACCTACCCTGTGTTCCTAAGATCTTACTTTTGCATGTAAGATTTTATTTTTGCAAGGAAATATTTTGAGCAGCTACAACCTTTATTCCCAACTTATCCTTTTATGTGTAACTTCACATTTTACGCACAACTTCACCTTTTACAAAAAACTTCACCTTTTACGTGCAACTTCATCTTTTTCACACAACTTCAACTTTTTCATTAAACTTCGACTTTTTCGAGATACTACAACTTTTTCGTGCAGCTACAAATTTTGTGCACAACTTTTTTTTGCACAATGTTTATGCACAATAGAGCTCGGATTTTTGATAAGTCTCTAGTCCTCCCAAATGATGGGGTTCACCTCTTATTTATAAATGTAGCCGACCCCCATGTGAAAAACCCACCGTTTCATGCAAAACCTATCATTCTATGTGCAATGATTTTCGTGTAGCAACAATTTTTCGTGCACATCTCTATATTTTTTTGAAACTCATGCCTTTTCCATTTTTTGGTGTTCTGATCCTGAAACACCATTTTTGTTAAAAATCCAACATTATTTCACTATTTTGGGAAAATCCAATTTATCACATGTTCCATGATTTTCACGCACCACTTAAATATTTTCCACACCTTACTTTTCCAAGAACACATCTCTATGTTTTCTGATTTTCAGACCAAAAAATTTGGCAATTAATAGAAAATGGAACCACCTTCAGTACTATTTCTTGGTTGAACTATATAATCTATTTCTTCGAAAACATTCTGATCTTCCAATGAGGATTACAAACCATACCCCATTTTCTTCAAAGAATGGTTGTGGTTCTGACAGATTATTTGTTGACCCTTGAAAAAATTAGGGGATAGTGTATCCCTAATGGGAAAAGAATATAGAGAGAAACCTAGAAAAAATGGGAATATCAGATCAAGTTAATATTGGTATCCATGTAAACATTATATGATCATGAAATATTTATACATATTGGATCCCAGTATGGTTACAGAATGGGGTTCCTTTTTGTATACATAGATCTTATGTCGACCATCTCCCTTAGTGGTTGGATAATGGGATTCCTTTATATACTATTGAATATTATACGGTTTGATTGAGTTTGGGATTAGGGAATGGGATTATTTCATGTCTTCCTAGATATTATATAGGTTATATCTATTTTTAATCAATGAACAATATTCCTTCATGGCAACAATAATTCTACAATATCTTATATTTAAAATATCATGAACCATAAGGTTTTTCCTATAAATTGTGTATCTAGAATGTATGTTGAAGATGTATATATTTTTATAGTCATAAATTTCAAAGAATTTATTTGTTTAAGATGAATTTTAAAGGTACATGATTCAAATATGAACACATGTGCGTAAAATCAAATTGAAGTATAAAAGGGAAGGGACGCGATAAAATAGATAAACTATAAGTCCCATGTATTGCGACATACCATATTGAATGATATATTCATGTCTTGTAATATGAATTTCCTAAATCTATGGCATATTATATGTGTTAATTTAAGGGATATCATTATCCATGTTATATGATAACATGATACTTCCTTTACATTATAGTATAATGTTTAAACATTAAACAATTAGATCACTTGCACTAGTTAACATTAAACAAATCTTTTCATAAGATTAAATTCTTGGGTAGACTATTACATTAATATGTTGAATGCATGGTTAGTAGTAGAATTGACCCATATGTTATTAACTTAAGAGTTAATTCATACTATAGTTAGTTATGTATCAATATTTATGAAAGGAGGTGAACATAATTAGATGATGGTCATCCAAGACTTATTAGCTTATTTTATATTCTCTTATACTAATTACTCTTATATTACTCTTCCTTTTCATAGTGAGGTTATAACATGTCATGGAGATAGGAGGTGTCACACTAATTGTTCAAGTGATTCGTCCAACCCATGGATACACCATGGAGGAGGGATTTCATTTTTCTTACTCTTTGTGATCTTCATTAAGATATATGATTTAAGATAAAATAATGAAATTATATAGTGGAAGGTACACATTATGTTTCTTTATTTTATATTTATAATTCAGTTTCATTATTCATGAATTTTTGTTTCTGATTTATGGTTTATTAATGATTTTAATTATAAATTAAGAATTAATATTTCCTAATAAACCTATTAGTAGTATCATAGTAATTTATTCTTTTTTATTCTCTAAATCAAAAATAAAATAGAGAGTTCATGTTATTTCAAAAGAAACAGAGCATAGTAACATCTCATACTACTTGATGTGTGTCGTTAAAAATGAATTTCTATGATAGAATGGTTATTGTGATTTATGATAAGCATTGAGATTCTTTATACATGGAATATAATGCATATAATAATATATCTAAGCTAACATTACACAGATTTGTTTGATGAAATATTAATCTTACATGGGTTATCACACACGATCACAAGTAACAACTTACTTAGGGTCACCCAGTATGAGTTATTCTTACAAGATACCTTGGCTTTCTCATTTATATCTAAATAAATCACCCTAAACATGTTAATGTTCCATTTATTTAATTCTATATAGGTTCCTTATTATAAGCATTAATCTCACATAATGTGGTATTATTCTTACATGTGATAGTCGTATGTCATATTGTAATTCCTATATAGTTCATTTTGTGCAATATTAAATATGATGCAATGTCTTATATCATAAGTTTATGTCAATATAATAATAGAAATATCAGCCATATTTTAAATCCAATGAATCACATTTTAATAACTCTAATCCTTAATAATATTATAAAATTGTGTTTCACTTATTATTCAATTTAGAATTGAATTCAATAATTTATAAAATATTCAAAAATTATGAAAAATGAAATATTGGATTTTTATTAATTTATAAAGTTGTTTATAAATTAATTATTTATAAAATGTACATAATTGATTATATAAATTAATTTGAAATATTTATTAAATATATAATAATATTAATTTTTAATGTTCAAAATAATTTTTTCAACTTTATATGGAATGCATTATAATTTAAAAATAAAGTGTTGTTTTATAAATTATAGGTGTAATTTATAAAATGTTTATAAATTAAAAAATAAGGCTAAAATATAATGTCTTATATTTTAGTGATGTATTATTCAAAATTAGATAATTTGAATTATTCAAATTAATGGCCTTATTTGAGAAAGTATTTAGACTATATAAAAATTAGTTTAATGATTGATTTTATAAAGGTTGAAAAATAATAAACATATGATATTTAGATTATGTTTGTCTTTACATGACAAAATTGGATTACAATTATTTTATAATTCATATAATATCACATATTTAAGGTAAATTCCATGTAATAAATAATAAGAAAGTGTTTAAATTAGGATCTGAATATAATATGTTTATATTCAAAATTATGGAATGTCCATAATGAATAACTAAATTATAATGTTTTTATAGTCATTTTTAATTTATAATTGTTCATAAATTTTTGTGTCATGTTTAAATAATGATTTATTTATTTATTTATTCCTAGTTTATTATTCATAGTTATAAATTATTTATATTGTGGATATGTGAACTCTTTAGTTAAAATTTTAAAAACTGCTACTAAATTGTCATACATGCATCTAATTAGTCACATGCTAGGTATGAAAATTTATTTAAGTTTATTATACCTTAAATCTATATTTTACATAGTTATGAACTGAAATTAAGAAATTTATAATGATTTATACATAAAATAAAATATTTTCATATACCTTATGTATGGGATGGATTTAGATGTTTATAAATATTATTGGTTTTTCATTTAAGTTAGTAAAATAAGTCATGAGTTTTGTAAATATATACACATAAATATTATTAGATCATATTAATTTGGTCTAAATGGAATGGGTTTTCAAAAAAAATCATTAGTATCATTCATACACAAAATGAAATAACATGAGATAAGATGGTGAGATTAAACACCCTTTGAAAATACTAAGTGTAAGATTCCTTCAAAAAACACATTTCAAGACCTTGATCATTAAATTGGGAAGGTTCTTCCAAATTAGGGTGGCCATATATTGTCTTTTATAAGGCATGGTGTAAGTGGACAACCATAATAGTTAGTTAATTCAACCCCACTATAATCTTTAGGTTACACTTAGTTGGAAAACCTTAAGAGTTGGAATACCCAAGGAATAGATTTTAGTGTATCCATATGATAGATTGAATAATTTTTTATCCACTCAACTTTATAAGGGTCATATACAATATAATTGGGTTGATAACTTCCTAAATCTCTAAGTTGTTTGAGTGATTCCAATGTAGACTAGTTGTTTAGTGAATGTGGATATTGAACTATTAATGGATAAGATGAGTTTAAATGGGGGCATCATTTATGTGGGAAAAAACTAATAAAATTACTTATTAAATATTTCTAAAACTAAATACTCATCATATAAAACCTTATATTGTACATAATTTCATCATTATCACTAGAACATTATTTAAAATCATTCCTAAAAATTAAATTCTTATAGTAAGTAACTTATTAGACTGGTATTTCATATTAATAATTATTTCCTGTAAAATAAAATTCTTTATGTAAGTATAAATATTTTTGATTAACCAAGTGTTAAATTATTTTAACAAGTGAATCTAGATGCATATGAGAACCAAAAAATGATTAACATAAGTTTTCAATGGAATTAAATGCATGATGGACTATGGAATTTTAATCTCTGGTCATATATTTAATATCATTGGTTATATTGATGACATGAAGAGACTGAAGATACCCTATGAGGGTTATTATTTTTTTTGTAATTAATTCCTTTTTCATTGGTATAAATTTTATTAAAAATTTAAGGAGTTTAAGAAATGTGTACTCAATTTTATCAAAGACTTTAGGAATGATAACCAGGGTATATTATATATAGTTTTTGATGTTGTTTCTATAGTGAAAGTGGGTAAAAAGTTTATCCCAAAAGAAGAAAAGCTATTTGGATAGTCCAACAATGTTTCTACAAATATTTAGGTAAGGTAATTGAAACAGGATTTATCAGGATGGAATGAAATTTTTTCTATTTGATGGGATTGTTCAAGACACCTGAAGGTGTTCGTGAAACTCCATGCATTGTCAATGTCAGGTATTAGTGTTATAGAAATTAATTATTAAGTTTTGAATGAAATTTCATACAAAATGTATGCATTAAAAATTTTATAAATATAAATGAGTTCAAAATAAAGGTAAGAATATAATAATATTAAAATTTTTATTCAAGTGATAAAGTAATAATTTTTTACATGAAATATTTTAATGTAAAAGAATTAATCAATCTCGTGTGGATATTTGTAAAGTATGTGTGTGGTTCTCTCATTTCAAATATGTGATTAGAGGATTTGTTTGTTAAAAAATAGTTATTATGAACAATATGAGATGATATATTTTATACTCATGTTTCTTGATTCATCATAATATATAATATGTTTTTATAATAAGGTAAGTACAAAAATATTTTATTTAGGATAAAGTTTTTTATCTAGATGTTTGTTAAAATATTAGTTATTGGGATTCCAGAACCATCAGTGGAATATTTTAAATAATAATATTATTTTAAATAAAATTATCCAAATAAATAGAATAAAATATATTATATGTAAATAATAGTATATATATTAACTATTTTACTAAGATTAAATAAGAGTTATTTCCTAAACACAAAGGATTTTGTGAATATAAACACGATACACTAATGAAAATAGCACATAAGATAATTGTGGTAGTATTTTTTTACTTTGAAAAAATAAAAAATAACAAATAAAGGTTCATGATGGTAGAATTTTGAAGTAAATCTCACAATATCCTAAATGGAGTTTTAGATGCATTGGTAAAAAAAATGATGTAAATTGTCACATTATTTACCAAAATTTTTCAAGGAAAAATTTTAATGGAAACTATTCCGATATTTATGATGATAAAATTATTAAGAGTTATATATGGACAACATAAGTTATTAACATTATAAAATTTTGTGTTGTGAAGTTAAGTAATTTTAATGCTATCTTCAAAGAGTTGAATATTAGAAATATGATTCCTAAGTCCCTCCATTATTCAAACTATGTTGATTCAAAGACATTACTCACTGAAGTTTTTATTTGGAGTGTTTTATTTGATGTAGTAACAAATATATGTTAGGAATTAATTATAGATGTAATGAGTTTAGAAAACCCCCTAATAGTATAGTAAAAAAAGTTTTATCTCATACTCTATCATACATTATATAATATATGGGTGATTAAATATAGTTTTTTTATTTATTCTTAAAGTATCTGAAGAATACAAAATGTATCGTGCTATAAAATATTTAATATCTACTTTATAATTAATTCAAATTGGATGGATATATGTATAAAACAATATATATTTCATGAAGTGTGGTGATAATTGACCTCTCAAATTATAACATTGATTTATCCCTGATGGATGTTCATCATTCAGTATTTTACATTATAATGTTGTTTTAATATTATCATGATTATGATTCTTGTGTGAGGATACCTAAAATTATCATAAGGTGAAAATTGGTTTTATGTGTGGATGGTCCATGACGTATACCACATAGAGTATCATACACTTTGTATTTGGTATATTAGTGGTGAATATTTCATATTTGGAGTTCCCACTACCTTAGGTTTGTGTTATTCCTAGAATAAGAACCTTTATAATTTGATACATTTCTTAAAAAAGTCTTAAAACATAACTAAATATTGGTTGATTGTGTATATTGTTGATCATGTCATCATTTGTAGATCAATTAATATGGTATTTTTCCTCTCATATAATGAGTATGTAATCAAGACCCTTGATTAATATAGAATAAGGAATTGTATTCACACGCCAAGACAGTTTATATGATGTTATTATCTATTTAGGTGAGGGACATGTGATGTGATCATTTATAAAGGTGAGAGACATGTGTTATATTTGTTGACATGGTCATTCTATATTTGGAGAATCAAGAAGGTATAAGTTGTCAATATCAAATTACCATACTATGCGTCCCATTTTTACTTGATGTCTTGGAAAAAGGATCACATAAAATTCCATTCTTATATATGATGAAATGAGCAGAAATAGGTATAGTTTTACAAGTATTTGAAAAGGGTATTTCCATATCCCTTTGTATCATGAGTTGAATTGATGATTTTCTATAGGCCATTATTTTTTACATTTATGGATTTAGGTATTTATATTTACCATAAATACTACAAAGGAATATGGTATTACACTTTAAGGGTAGTTTGATAGGGATTGTGTTTGACTCGTAGAGTAATCTAAAATTGTTTTAGAGTTTATCTAAATGGATCTTTGTATCGGTATTAATAAGTTATTGAAAATTTTGCTACATAAGGTGAAGTTGATGATAATTTTCCAAAATTATTTTAGAAGATATATAAACTTTTTCTTAGATATAGTTTCAGAAATTATTATATATTATACAATATAAGTTGAAACGTCACTAACTCTATGAGTCTTCAGTATAAGTGGGATATTGAATGATATATTCCTTAAATCTTAATTATTGGTCCATATCATATTTATTCATATGTTCAATTCATACTGTATGAATTTCATAACACTAAGGAATATAGTATGCCTTGGTTTAATGGATATTTTTTGGTATTTTATGTGTTAACATGCCACTACCTTTTCATGATAATGGAATGTTTAGATATTAAACATTTGATGACATCTATTGTCTATCATTAAAACATTTTTTTCATAAGATGAAATTATAAAGAGTGTAGTTGAATTCATATTATAAATTCCTGATTGGTAGTAGAATTAAACCATACATTACTAATATATGATTTAATTCATGTTATGATTTGTTGTATATTGATGGTTATGAAAGGAGTTGAATATATTGAAATGAATATAATTTGAGCCTACCTAGACTGTTGCGGATACTCCCGTAATTTTCACTCTCTTATTCTTCCTCCTTTTCTTAAAGAGTCACTAGAATATCATGGAGAGTGGATATGTCCAACTTAAGCATTGAGAAATTCAACCAACCCATATATACACTATGTATAATTTATGTTGATTAGATTCCTATTTTTGATCCTCATCAATAAAAATGATTTAATATGAATAATATGTGTTCTAAAGTTTAGGGAACACAAGAAGTATCTTTTTTTTATATTTCTAATGAGGTTTGATTATTCATTTATGGTCATTTCTAGTTTATGGTTTCTTAATTCTTCTGCTTCCAAATTAAGCATTAATATTTTATAAGAAACCTATCACGCCCTTTGAATAAATGGTTAGCATCCTTACCTTCAAAAAGTAATATAAAAATTTATAACTTTTATGAAGGTAAAAAAAGTTATCCTTACCATGTGAAACTTATATTTTATATTATACCACATAATTTCATAGATAAATACCTGATAAATCATATCATATAGAAATTTCTCCTTTCATATAAATTTTAAATTTCATAAAATAAGGATTTTTAGTATGTGTTTCCCACTTCCAAAAATTTTATATTTATATAATTTTTAACATGTTGTAACCCCTTTCATGAAATTATTATCCTTTGGGAAGACCATGTGTAATCTACACAAAATCATATTCTTGTACCCATTTCTATCAAACATGGATTAGATTGTCCTCTAGGATGCTCATGCATAAGTTCCAAACCATAGCATTTCTAGGTGCCTTTCACATTCTTTTCCACTTTATATAAATTTAAACATTTCCAAATTAGTATTAAATTCATGTAATTAAAAATGAACACCATTGGTCCTTGATGAATGAACTTAAAAGGAACACCATTAGTAATAGCTTCAAGACTATACAAGGAACCAAAATATTACTTGTCACATAAACTTAAAAGGTATGATTTATTTTGATAAATGGCGCTAAACTACATGGGATTTGATTCCATTCATAGGGTTACATAGGAATCCTTTTATCAAGGTCACAATCTCCACATTATAACACAATAACCCTCATTGGGTGGTGATAAACTCCAAAGTTCCCAACTGTACAGGTTTAAAACATAGTAAAAGCAATAAACATGAGAAATATAGATAAATTTTCATATATAAAGTTCTCATTAATGCATGGTCTCAATAAATAATTTTTAAAACAAGGTTAAGCAGTTTATTTATTGGTAAGGATTTCACAAAAATGAATTAATTCTATAATAGAGTCCTAGACTAGACAAAAAACTCTTATGTGGGATGATTCAGCCTCTTATCTTCTCAATTTCAATGAACATGTCCTAAAACAACCAAACATGTAAATGATAGGAAATTAAAGAAACAATATTATTTTGGTGAGTTACTTATTTTATTAGTCATGGTTTGGAGGAAAACCCCTTATCTAAATTTGTGAATAAAATTCTCATTTTTTTCATTGTGGTGAACAATGGTCTATTTCGGTGGGAATTGTGTAACACCCCAAGTTTTTATGATATGCCTTTTTTTAAATTTAACTTCTTCAATAGATTAAGAGATTGAAAAATGATTAAACATTATTATTTAACTATTATATTTATCTCACAGATGTTTGGAATGGAGGATATGAATGAGGTTAAGTAAAGTATAAAAATATAGATTACACAAGCTTGTAAAATTTATTCAATGATTACCAGTTAATTATAAATGAAACCCAATTGAACATAAAGGATGTAATTTTATAAAATCTAATTTTATGCCCACAATGAAATTTTATATTAATAAATTAAATTAAATAATATTATATAAATATATTAATTAAATTAATATATTATATATTCAATAAAATATTTTTACATTTATCCAAAATATTTTTAGAGTCATAATATGATAATAAATTTAATTTTACAAATAAGAAGGCAGTATTTTTTTAAACATAGTTTTAACTTATTTTTAATGTCAAAATTGTTTTAAAAAAATTTACAATTTTATAAATTATATTTTTCAAAATAAACATTATTTTTTAAAGGTTAATATCAAAATTTACTCTGGTTAATTTTTTTTTATTTTTATGATATGTTTTATTTTTTAATGAATAGTAATGTTACTATTGGAATAATAATGTGACCATGAAGAATATTAATATATCCATCATAAAAATGACCCCAACTATTAAAGTATAAATAAAATTTATGCATCCTATAATTGGTAACATAATATAATTATATCATAGTATAAGTAAATGACTATTTTGAAAGTTATTAATTAAGTCTTCATATTTTTTAATGTCATAATTATTTAATTACAATTTTATTATTAATAAAATTAATTAAAGGAAAATTTATTTTACTAAAATTTATTCACAAAATAATATTTTTTTGTATTATTATTTTAAGATAATTTAATGATACCCTGGTTAATTTTTCAAAGTGTTTTAAAATAAGTAATAATTTTCAAATCTATATTTCTCGAGTAAATGATGATTTTAAAGAAAAATTAAATTTATCATATTTAAAAAAATTATTTTCATAAAATATATTTAATTTTAGAATTATACAAATTTAAAAATGTTTAGGGGTAATTTTTGGAAGTTTTCTAAAATACTTGAACTTTTTGTGAAGTAAAATACAATAATTTATGATAAATGCTGAATACATGAATTATTGAGTCATAAGTGATGTATGTATGATGTATTACAATAATATAGAACTATAATTAACTATTTTAATATATTTGGTGATAATTCTCAAACTATTTATAATCTTTATCAAAAATAATAAAAAAATGAATAAAATATTCAAAAAAACACCTCTCTCCTCCACTAAAAATACTACCCCTCACCACCCATTATCCTTACACCTTAGAAGATTTGATCCTTGTCAAAATTATACCCAATTAGATTCCAAAGACCCTCCCCCATGTTCATGAGCCTTTTATCTCAAAAAACTACTAAAACTAATCTCTTTAAGGAGGTTCTCAGGGACGAGAATTTAAGAGGTAAAAATTCTCTTTCTTTTCTTTTCAATTTATTTTATTTTCTTATCCTTCCCTAACCTCCCCTATCCAAATAGACTTTATAAATCCATAATAATTTATATAATTTTATGTTATCATGTTAATGGAAGTTACATTATCACATTCCTGTCTATTTCTCTTTTATTCTATAAATGAAAACATCACCCATGATGTGTCATATTACCGATATCAGGGGAGATGCATTTTTATTTTCCATTAACACCTTTAAGGCCGGTCATAAAACCATTTTTATGTTTAAAAATATATATTATATATATTAAAACCTATTTAATGTTCTAGAACCCTTATATACACATTATTTTAATTAATAAAACAAAACTAGTTTGTGATGTTTGAGAACCCACCAAAATAATCTAAACGATTATCACTAACGTCTTGTCTAATGATTCACTCTCACCCCAAATATCTAAATGAATTATATAACCCTTTAATATTATTTATGATCATTAATAAAATTCAACTTAAATTATTTTTATTTATTTCTATTTAACATGATCTTTCATTCATGTATACAAGTGAACCGATTGTGAAAACGAATGAAACAAACACTTCTGAATGATGAAATTGTATCTTATAACTCGTCAAAAAGGCCATAAATGAACTTAATAACATTATAATAAATAAAATACATGTATATAATGTTAGGAATTAATTAATTAATGTATTTAATCTTATTATACATGAAATTAATATTAATTATAGAACACATTTAGACATAAGGTAAGGGTTTTCTCATCTTACTTTTATTTCTACGAGATATGCCTTATTCACCACTATTTCTTGTGTGGGATGAATGTATAATTCAAATTTATTTATTATATCATGAATATATTTTTCTTTGTGGTATTAAATATCTTTATTTATGACTATAAATTTTATGGGGCATATGGTTCGACTGTTTTCAAAGTGCTAAGGGTTTATTTCAGAACCTATATTTTTTATCCCGGTTACGTTATCTCTCTCTTTACCCCTATGTAATTCTTGATTCTTCTTATTTAATACTTTTAAATTATAAGTGTAAGTTCCTAAAATATTTAACTAGATCATTTATTGTTTCTTTTATGGTGAAATACATGTTTTATAAGTCCCACTTTTCAATTCCTCTCGATAAGTAAGGCCGATTTAAGGGAACATTTCAATTTCTTACCCATTTTCAAGTTCCACCTATAATCTATTTTAATATATGAATATTTTTTTTAAATCAGAAATTTTATCATGAAATACTATAAAAATTAATTTCTAGTTTTATACAAACAATTATTCATTTTTTCATTTTAAATACTCTTTAACAGTTTCCACAAACCGCATTAAAGAGGCTTATTTCTAAAGTTTCTTAATCACTCTTTTTATATGTTTTCACTTTCATTATACATAATTTTTGACTCAAATATAATTTCATTTTCCTTCCCCTTTTTATGTTATATACATATTTTAATTTTACTTTATTAAAAATACAAGTGATTTTACCAAATAACTCTTCTTCTCAAAGTAAAAATGGTTTTTCTCATCTCACTTTTACTTCGGTGAGATATACGCCATATTCACCACTTATTCCCTATATGTGATGTATGTACTACCATTTGATATATCATATTAGTATTATTATTATATTATGATTTTAATTTTTATTTATTCATTCATAGGGATTTTGATTTAAATATTTTTAAGTGGTATGGGACACTTTGGAATGTTTAAATATTATTTTTCCTCAAGAATTTATCAATGATTTTGTTAGAGTATTTTCATCAATGATTATGATTCAAATATTTCAATGTGGTATGGGATAATTTTATTTAAATATATTTTTCAATTATACACATGAGGAATACATTAGACTTAGTAAGTGACTTGAGGGGCCCTATATAGTCCCTCGATGCATCAGTATGTCACATAAAACAAAACAGAAATGGATTTTGGGTGAGGCCTTAACCATTTATTTTCAAAAGTCTTTTATGAGGCCTTGATGGTATTTTTATGATGTATGGAATATGAATTCTATAATTATGATATTATTAATTGAAAATTCATTTGATTATTCTACTAGTATAATATCCATGGTTAAGTTTCATGTGATTATGGTATTATTCATTTAGATTTTATTTTTGACATATTATGATAAAGATTACATTATATTTTCATTTTTTTGTTATTCTCCTTTCCTTAATGTTTATGTTTATAATAGATTCCACTTTATTTTTTACCCTTACTAAGCATATGATCTCACCCCTTTCTTATGTTTTATTTTTTCCTAGGATGCGCATATGTGTATTATAAATGACTTGCATAGATAATCTAAGAGTTTATGGGTGCTTCCAATTGAGTTTATATGCTTTAATTCATTTCATGTTGTAATTTAATGTTCATGTATGTAATATAGCTTCCAAAAATGCTAAACTGATAAGTCCTTTGGGATTTTAATTTTGTATTTATGCCAATGTGTTTAAGTAAGGAACCATATCTAGGATAATAAGGTTGAGGTCTTTAAAATTGGTATGAGATAAGTTTATTACAAACCTTTGACACTAGATTTAGAAAATATAGATTAGGGAACATAACCCTAAAATATAATTTGAGGATAATAATATAATAACATCCTAGAATTTTAATAAGGTATGTATTATGTGGGTATTTCTAATAGTACATCTCTATTTGGATACTACTAGTGGGTGAGGTTCTGGTATAGATGTTTCTAGGGGTAAGAACACTAACAACGTGTCTCGGGCCTAACTCAAGGTAACCTGGTACATGACAATAGGCCTTTCTATGCACCTATTTAAACACTCCTGGGGGATATTATTTTTATAATTTATATTTTCTTTATAAACCATTATAAAGGATTTAAAATTAATCATGTCCCCAAAGAAACCATGTTTATGATTATGATATTAGCTATACGTAAATTTTTAAATTTATGTTAACTATTTCACTTTTATTGGGATTATGCATTACGTTTCATGATGTTATGATATAATCTAGTGTATTCCATTGTTCAAAAATGTAATCTAATGGAAGGAATGAGAACCACATAAATGCACATAATCAAAAGAGTAAGAATAATAACTTCAATGGTGGTTTTAACATAGTATTTTGAAGGGAATTAGTATCTCAAAAGTTCTCATCATATAAGGAAATAGTATAATGTTCTAAAACTAATGATAAAGAGTTTTCTAAGTATTATATCTTCATAAGGATGTAAGATAGGAAGAGGGAAACTGGAAAAAAGATAGATAATGGGAATAAGGTGAGATATATTTTCCCACATGTAATGATTGTGGGAGGAAACACCTTGGTATATTCTTAATATGTAAAGGTGTATGCTTCAATTGTGGATAAAAATGCCACCATACTCATGATTAAAAGATAAGGAAATAATATTCAAGTATTCAATACTTCAACTATAGAGATATGGGGCACTGTTCAAATGAATTTCCCAAGCATCAAGGGAATATAGCTTAGAAGAATCAAATAGATCGTGGTCAAGCCTATGCTACTAAATCAGACTAATAGGAATTATTAATATGCCCATGTTTGGATAAAATAATTATTTCATTTGAGTATTTTATCAATAATTCTATATTTATAATATTCATGAGATATATATTGATTGTACTACAGTACTTATTCTTTGAGGAATTATAATCATGAGATGAATAGAAATAGTAATCAAGAGAAGTGATTCTACTTCAGGAAGATCTTTTTGAAAACAAATGAATTGGGAAATATAACCCTACATATGTGTTTTTTGGTTGATATAATAATAAATATATGTTTATGATAAAGTATTAGTGACCATGAAGTTGGTTATTGATCTTATGGTTTATGTTATATTGTAATTATTAGATGTCTGGATTTAAGAAAAACCTGTGATTTTATTCATGGAAGAATACATGTTTTTGTTAATGTTTTAACGTGAAAAAGGTATTGAAATATTATTTATATGGGTTTATGAACTACATTATTTTTGGGATATTATTTTATGTTTATTTTGTAAATTGAGTGACATTCCTTTTGAATTTTGTTTTGGTCATTGAATGTGAATATAAATGTTTTAGATGAGTCTGAAGATTAACTACTTGTGTAATGGATAGATTAAAACTTTAGAAATTATCGTACATTGATGTCATAATCTAACCTTTTTTGTTTTAGTAAACATTTAAATGTTTAATGAATGACTTAAGTGCTATAAGATTTGTTAAAAGTGCTTTAGGTGTGAAAAAAACATCTTGAACAATCATTTCCTAGTGTTAGGATTGAAGTTAAAATAAATCAAACCACAACTAAAGGAAGAGGTTATGATTATGACATGTAATATAGTAATGTAATTATATTTCCAAAGTTCCTATCTATATATTAAAAGAATTACTCATCTATGGTAAAAATATTTTTTAATAAAAACATTAAACGTTTACTTTTATTTTTGAAAAATCAATGTTCTTTTGACAAACCACAGGATTTACAATTTATTTGAAGGTTTACTTTATAATGACCATGTCATCTATCACTCTCCCTCAAAAGGTGATGGTTTTATTATTCTTTCATTCCATATTTTCTATTTTCACAAATGTTATCCTATTTAAATACCCCATTTTGTTGTAACCTCAACATTTTTCTTTCCCTCTACTATGAGGATATTATATTAACCTAATTTACAAAGTGGGTTTACCACAAAGTATTTTTGAAGTACCAAACTTTTATTTTTTAATTACAATTTCAAATTTCAAGGATGCAATTGATTGTATGAGGGGAGAATGTAACACCTCAAGATTTTACGGTATGCCTCTTTATAAATTTAACTTCTTCAATAGATTATGAGCTTGAAAATGATTAAATATTATTATATTTACTTATTATAGTTATCTCATTGATTTTGAGAATTTAGGTAATGAATGGGATTAATTAAATTATTAAAACATATATTACACATGCTTATAAAATTAAATCAATGGTTACCAATTAATTAAAAATGAAAACCAATTGAACATAAAGGATATATTTTTATAAAATTAATTTTTATTCCAACAATAAAATTATATATTAAAAAATTATATTAAACACTATTAGTGAAATAGATCAATGAAATTTATATATTATATATTCAATGAAATTTTTTTATATTCATCCAAAATATTTTTAGAGCCATAAGATGAGAATAAATTCAATTTAACACATAATAAGGCTATATTTTTTTAAACAAGTTTTTACCACCTTTTTAATGGAAAATTGTTTTAAATATAAATTTTTACATTATTATAAATTATATTTTATAAAATAAAAAATATTTTTGAAAGCATAATATCAAAATTTACTTTGGTTAAATTTTTGGTATTTTTCTAATAAGTTTCATTTTTGATGAATAGTAATGTAACAATTTGAATAATAATGTGACCATTAAAAATAATAATGTGTCCAGTATAATAATAACCTCACCTATTAAAGTTTAAATAAAATTTAGGCATAATATAAATGGTAATGTGATATAATTATATCATAGTATAAGTAAATAAATATTGTAAAAATTATTAATTAAGTGTTTGTATTTTTGTATGTAATAAATATTTAATTACAATATTATATCAAATAAAATAATTTAACAAGAAAACTTATTTTCATAAAAATTATAAATAAATAAATATTTTGTTTTATTATGATTTTAATATAATTTTATGAGACCTTAGTTAATTTTTCAATGTATTGTAAAATCAGTTATAATTTTAAAATCATATTTTTGTGTAAATGGTGATTTTAATTAAAAATTAAATTTCTCATATTTAAAAAAAATATTTTAATAAAATTAAGTTCATTTTTGAATTATAAATGTCGATATATTGTTAGGGTAATTTTTTTGATATTTTTCTGAAATACATGAACTTTTTGTGAATATATGATAATTTACGATAAATGTTAAATACTTGAATTTTTAATTCATGGGTAATGTATGGATCATGTAAACCCATAATATGGAAGTATCATTAATTATTTTAAAGATATTTTTTTATATATCTCAAACTATGCATAGTATTGAGACAAAATAATAAACAATTGAATAAAAGTTTCAAAAAACACCCCTCTCCTCAACTATAAATACCACCCCTCACTAACCCATCTCCTCACACATTCCAAGATTTGAGAATTATAAAATTTATGTCCAATACATTTAAAAATCCTTAACCTATATCTAATATACATTAGTCTCAAAAAAATACCAAAACCAATATTCTTATAGAGGCTCTCAAGGAGGACAATTCAAGAAGTAAAAATCCTCTTTCTTTTATTTTATTTTACTTAAATTTTATTTTGTTTTCTTATCCTACCCTCATATCCCATTTCCAAAGAGACATGATAACTACAGTATCATTTATATACTATAATTATATCATGTTAATGGAATATCCATTATCAAACTCCTTTCTCTTTCTCTTTTATTCTATAAATAAAAACATCACCCGTGATGTGTCAATTTATTGACATCATGGATGATTCATTTTTATTTTCCATTAATTCCATAAATTCTATTCATAAAAACCTTTTTATGGTTAAATTTTTTTTATAAATTTATTACAACATATTTAATTTTCTATAACGATTATACACACGTGATTTTAATCAAAAAAACAAAACTAGTTTGTGATGATCGAGAAACCTCCAAAATAATCTAAATGATTATCACTAATATCTTATCTAATGATTCAAGTTCACCAAAAATATTAAAATAATTTATATAAAAATTTATTTTTTTTAGGTTCATTAATAAAATTTAACTTCAATTCTGAATATTTATTTCCATTTCACATGATCTTTCGTACAGGTATACAAGTGAACCAATCGTGAAAACAAAGAAAATGTACACTTTCAAATGATTAAATTATATATTATAAATCATCAAAAGAGCCATAAATTAACTTGAAAAAATTATAATAAATCAATTACATGTTGAAAAGGTTATGAATTAGTTAATTAATGGATTTAATTGGATTTTTTTGAATATTAAAATCAAGTGCAGAACACATTCGTACATAAGGTAATGGATTTATCATCTCACATTCATTTCTATAAGTTATATCTTAATCACCACTATTTATTGTGTGGGATGTATTTATACTACCCATTGATGTATTATATCATTATATTCATTATCGTCAAGTTATTAAATGTATTACGTAAGTACCATTGATTTTATGGGGCATATGGTTTAACTATTTACAAAGTGGTAAGGGTTTCTTCCCGAACATCCATTTTTCATTTCGGTTATGTTATCTCTCTCTTTACTCCAATGTAATTATTGTTTATTATTATGTAATCCTCCTAAATTCTATGCATATATTCCAAAAAATATGTACCTATCTCAATTATTCTTTCTTTTATAGGGAAATACATGTTTTATAAGTCCCTCTTTTCAATTTCTCCCGATAAGCAAGCCCGATTTAAGGGAACTTCTCAATTTATTACCCATTTTCAAGTTCCACCCATAATCAATTTAAATCTATCAATTTTTTTATAAAATCATTCATTTTATCATGAAATGATATATTTTTTTATTTATTATTTTATACAAACAACTATACCTTTTTCTATTTTAAAGACTCTTTAATATTTTCCATAAACCGCATTAAAGGGGATCATTTCTAAAGCTTCTTAAACACTCATTTTACATGTTTTCACATCATTTGGACATCATTTATTCATCAAATATTATTTCATTTTCCTTAAATTTTTTCTGGGATATAAATTTTTATAATATAATTTTATGATAAATACAAGTGATTTTACAAAATAACTCTTCTTCCAAAGTAAAAAAGGGTTTTTTTCACTTTTACTTATATGAGAGATATGCATTGTTCAACACTTATTCCTTGTATGTGATTTATTTACTAACCTTTGATATATTATATCATGAGTATTATTATTCTTATGATATTGTAATTTTCATTCGATGTTATTCCTTCATAAGTATTATGATTTAATTGTTTCAATGTGGTATGGGACACTTTGGAATGTTTAAAAGTTATTTTTCCTCAAGAATTTATCTATGATTTTATTTCATATATAATTATGATTAAAATGTTTCCAAGTTTTATGGGAAAATTTTATTTAAATATATTTTTTATTATACATATAAGGAATTCATTGGACTTATTAAGTGAGGGGAGGGGCCTGCTATAGCCCCTCGATGCATCGGTATGTCTCATGAGATAAAAAATTGGATATTGGTCGAGGCCTTAACCATTTATTTTTATAAGTCTTGGAAAATTAATTGATAGTATGTTTATAATGTATTGTATATGAATTCCCTCATTATGATATAAGTAATTGACAAATTGTGTGATTATTCGACTAGTAGAATATCCATGGTTAAGTTTCATGTGATTATGGAATTATTTAATCGTCTTTTATTCCTTCCATATTATGCCCAAGATTGGGTTATATTGGAATTTGTTTTAGTTATTCACATTTCTTTAATGTTTATGTTTATGATGTCTGCCAATATATTTTTTACCCTTACTGATCATATGACCTCACCCATTTCTTAAGTTTTATTTTTTACCAGGATGTGAAGATGTATATTATGAATAACTTTCAGGGATAATTTGTGATTTTATGGGAGTTTCAAATGATATTGTTATGTTTTAATTCGTTTCAATTTGTAATTTATTATTCATAAATGTAATCTAGATTCCAAAACTGCTAAACTGATTGGTCCTTTGATATTTGAGTCTTGTATTTATTCCAATGTAATAAATTAAGGAACTTTCTCCATGCTACTAGGTTAGGGGAATTTACACATTGTGTCATGTTTTATATATTGTTTAATGGAGTATTGAATTTCCATGAAATAGTATTAGATGACTATTTCACAGTTTATTCATGGTGTATTTGAGGGAGAGAAATATCTAGTAATATTCAATAGGTTAACACCATTTCAAATATCATTACATTCAGATCATGGTTGACAAAGCTAATCCATGATGTGGTTTAGTCCAAAAAAATTATGGTTAGGTCCCGTAAATTTTTTATTTGAATTTTCACCATCCCTATTCATTCATTTAGTTATATTATCACTATCAAACCCTATAAGGTTATATAATATATTCTTGGAAATTTTTTATAGCCTTGGTTGATCTTAATTTCATGGACTTTTAGGATTAAATTATTATGGTTTAAAGTTCTCTTATCTTCGATTATTTCTATTCTCCCCTATTATATATTCAAAAAGTCCATGAAAGTTTGTAGTGTTTTGTTTTGATAAAATTTGGATGATGGTTTAATAAGTAATTAATGTGTAATAAGTTATTTAAGGGTCATTATAGGTTGTGGGAATTCTATCATTGGGTCTATCCAATCATGGTGTTGAGTTGTATAAACTTTATTTGGTGTAGGTGATATGTATTCTATCTTTTTTATTTATTTTTTTAATGATGAATTATCATTATTTAATTTTCATTGGGTAAGGATTTTAAATTTTCATAATTAAGATAATGAATTAAGAAAAATTAAAAGGGGATATTGGATTGAATATGTTTTACATGATTTCCTTATTATTGCATATGTTTTTTTAATTATTTTAATGAGTATACTATTATGATTAAATTTATTAATGACATTAGAAATCTTGTTTTAATTTTTTAAAATAAACTAAATAATTTAATAGGTTATAGAAAGTGATAATCTAGGTTCATTGATGTATTATTTCTATCATGATGATTATGAATTGGAAAATTAGTTAAAATTTTAAAAAATAATAACCATACAAGTTTTCTATTGCGACAGATTTATATCAATATCTTAGTAGAAGATGGTTTAGTATGAATAGTCTGAAAATGGAATTAATGTGATTGAGAATTTTCATATTATTGTAAAATGATTAAAGTTAAATCAGTCATGATATGAAGTGGTAACAGTATTTGGGGTTGTTTTGTGACTATTTTATGGTTACGGCTCAGCCTATTGTGTGTATAGAGGTGGAAACTGTAATAAACCTTCCTGAGTGTACCTAACCCATCACCCAAAATAACTAACCAAAAGTCCTCAATCATTCTTCCTTGAATTACAAAGGCTCTCAACTAGTGGTGAGGATTTACAAGAAATAGTGGGGAGACTATACCTTATGGTTAGGGTGAAATAACTGTGGAAATAACTAAAACATCCACAAGGATAAGCATTAGAGTACTTATAATATATAAATAAAACAAAAGTATTTTATAATAAATGTAATCAAGCATACATTCATATATACTCAAATCATAAAAAAACAAACAATAGCTAATCTCCCACAAGACTGGACATAGATACAAAATAAAAAAAACTAAAAATAAAAACAACAGGATCTACTAACAACACTAACCCAAAAAACATACATATTCTCCACAATGATTGAGTTTCACCAGCCTAATCATGAGACTCCACATTAGTTACTCTTTTTTATCAAGCAACAATGGCCATTGCTCCCATATATCATGTAGCTTGTGCTCCAACATGAAAGTAGACATCAAGTTTGTCAACAAACTGAGGTGCACGTACAAGGAGTGAGAAAAGAGTCATAGTAGTTCAATTCCAACATTTAACCTACAATATGTTGTCATAATAAGTGCATTCACACATGATATTCCTAGCATAAATGAAGAATAAAAACATCTAGTATAAATTAAACAACATTAAATAAAATGTGGAAAAATTAAGAACAACCAATTGTGGGTTCTAGATTGATTCCCAAGGTAAATCTACCCATACAATGGCCCCCTATATAGTATTTAAAACATGTAGATCACCATGAGACATGAAAACCAGTGCATCTACCATATCTATATAGGATCTCCACTATCTCTAAATAAAACATGCATGAATTTCATAACCCATGAAATAACTATAGGAATACTCTTGATAAAGTTCATCTACCGAGACCTAGGGATCTAATGGAATGATACAAAATAGTGAATGAATCTTCCCTCTAGGCATATGATAATATTTCCTATCCCAAATTTCCTGCAAAGAATCAGGCTCCGATAACATGTACCTAATATATACACCACCCTATGGTCTCTATCCACATGGAATCGATGGAGGCACTACACTATGGGCTCCATATATATGTTCAGGAGTGTAAAATAATCCATGGAAAATAAAACTTTCTTAGTGAGTGCCTTGGAACCTCATGAACCAAAATCCACTCCGTTGAAGGTATCACACTAAACTATATAGGAGTTCACACATTTAATCATTCATTATATCCCAAATACTATCTAACCATAGACAACTAGCATAGTAGAGAACAATATCACAACAAAGTGACAATGATTGATCCAATATATCCCAAGGTTCTCCTCTTAGAACCAAAGTCCTTAACAGAAACTACCTCAAACAACATGGAAAACACCCAACCAAACATGGTATGGTACAACCTTGAACCACCATCCAAATATCTAAACTATATTTTCATTCAACTATTGGAAAATAAATCATAGAGACTCTCTTAGAATTATATATCTCAACATCAATTAAATATCACCTATAAGATCTCAATGAACCAAATTAGGGCCAACTAAAACTTGTGGATCCCATGGTCCCTAGGTCACAACACAAAGTTGAACTCCTACTAGGGACTCCCCAGCTACACCCAACTCTTGGGCCATGCCCTTCAAAAGAACCACAAACATTCTATAGTCCATGAAAAGATCATGACACCCTTTAAGGGGTTTTTATATCTCTTCAAAAACATGGGACACAGCCAGTGAATAAATATCCCAAATAGACCATAGTTTCCACCAACTAATCCCCGATCAACAACTCACCCAACAGGTATCAAAAAAAATAAATCCAACAATGGAATTCACAATTATCCTCATAGCCACATTAAAAGTAGGACAATAAAATTGATCCTCTTCATAAGCTAAACCTTGGTAAAAACCCACTATAATAAAACCTCAGTAATATTTCCCAATAAAAAACACATCCATGGGAACCAACTCACCCATAATGGCATCCATAAAATACAATGGCACTTAGGAATCCCCAAAGGACAACTACGACAACCACTAATCACTCAATCAGTAACCATACCACTAGATAATCCTCAAGATTCCCTCAGACTCATCTCAAAAACTAAAAATCACACATCTATAAATATTATCCCATAGATGAAAACTAACCTATAGGCCCCAAAATCATTGATCTTTAAACACGGAAGTTAAAACTCTACTGCTCTAACCTCAAGCAATTGGTCCCATCAAATAGGGGGAAAACATGATCTCCTTAGAGATACTACCTGATTCCATTTTCCAAAATCCATTTGAATAACCTCAAAAGAATATTTATGGCACACTTGGTCTAATAAAATCACCAATATCACTACCCTCACCCACATCTTTCATCTCATAACCCAACCCCCCAAAGGATTCCAAGACCAAATATTAAATAAATCTACCTAAAAATACATTCCCAGTCTAAAACACCATCTATATGGATTATAAATTCAAAAATGATTAAACCATAATGATTTATATGGAAACCACTCTGAATGGACTACTCACAAGTAAAATTCTGAAACATGAAATAAAAACAACCAAAAAAACCAGGGCAAGAAAAGTACATGGAGTGTAATTGGGGTACATGGCGTGTAACACCAAAGTTTATTCCTAGATATGTTGCTCAATCCAATTATTATGTACTTTCCCAGATTACATGGAATGTGACTCTTAGTAGATGGCCTATAACCCCACATGGGTACCGCCTCGTGTACCACAACACCACTAAGCATTTACACCATCAAACTACACGTCGTGTACCATCCTATACACGGTGTGTTCCCAAAAAGGGGTTCCCAACCCAATACCTTTACATGTACCCCAACATGGGGTCTGTCTGAGTATAGTACACTACCACTATCTATGTACCTTTCATAGGTCTTGTTCATGTACCCTATGTATCCATGTTCCCCAGGCACACTCTAAGGCTCCACTATACGGCGAGCACTCCAAAGTACACAATGTGTTGTCCCAAAAACATTATATTCCTTGAATAGTGTGTTCTCTTAACCACTTGTTGTACACATTGGTAATACTGAATAAAAAACCTCTATATCCTTCTAAAACACCCTATTTCTCCCCAAAATCCACTATTTGACCCGAATGGGGTCCCCAAAACCAATATAAGTATTTAAAACTTAAAAAAACTAAAAATATTAGTATTTATTAAAAACAAAAAAAAGGACTGACTCCGATAATAATCCTTTGAAGCTTCTCAATGGATTCATGTCACACACATGTAGAGCCATGATCTACCTTCGGATGATCTCATTAGGAGGCACACCATCCTTTCTTTCCCTCTTATCTCCCTCTCCCTCTCTTGATTGAGGACCCAAAATGGGTATCTCTATGGGTGTATACATCAATATAAAGAAAAAAAAGATATAAGAAAACAAAAAAATGAAAAGGGATGAAAAAAAGAAAAGAAAAATAAAAATAAAATAAAATGGGTTCAGGCATAGGCCACGCACCCGATGTAAGGTTATGGATCACCTAGGAAAAAAAATCCTCATCTCAAAATTGACTATAGAGACAGAAATTCAATCTTAAATTCCATTTAATATATATCACTTATTGAAATACATGAATAAATTAATATTTAATTAATTTTATATAAGTATTTCATGAAAATTCAAACAACACTAATTTCCACTGAACCCCTATCCTTGGGAAAAAACCATATTTTGGTACCATTAGAGTGTTTAGAAAAATTATATGAGATAAAATTATAGAATAAATTACCATTTTCCCATGAAAACTATCAGGAACAAAAAATCTCAAATTTCTGTTGATATTCAAAACTAGTGATGATTCATATTATCACAAACTCCCCACCGAAAACCCTTTTCTCCTACAAGAAGCCTTAGTGGTCAACCAAAATTCATGATATCCCATAAGAACTAGCACAACCTATATTATCTTGATACTTTAATGAACAGTATTATTATGTCCCCAACTCTCACACAACATGAGAGAGGCTAAACTATGACCAACCAGATACTCCCCACCATAGAAGTATCCTTATCATTTCCCCACTATCCAATAATAAACCACACAACCCATGATACATCCATCACCAAACACAATGGATAAACATCACCAAACCACTCACACCTGGGCACCATCACAAAGAATGGAACCTTTATGCTTAATATATAACTTAAATAAGGATGACTATGGTGCACTCCCCATCATAAATATTTCCTTAAAACTCTCCTGAATGAACACCATCACCCCCACTCACATGGTCCAAGTCTGAATGAAACTAGTATAAAATTTCTAAACTCACCAACCATGATCCTCAAGTTGGCAAATTCCAATGAACTGTACCACCCTTGACACTCCTCTTCAAAATAGAGGCATCTATCTCATGTAAGAATATACCACATGGACACCTTTTACTCAATCATCGATCCAAATCTGTAAGCATCTAACCACGCTTCCACTACACTACCCAAAGTGAAAACAAACAAGGAAGTATGTGAAAATAACCAAACCTTACCTCTCATGACATCCACAAGATAGGGATCACTCACAATGCTCCTCTTATCAAGAACTAGTAATCATCATGCCTAACCACATTTTGAATATGGTAGGACTCAATTTTCCCACCATAGAAGAACATTCATGCCCACCTAAGCCATCGGTGATATCTGGAACATGGGTTCCATTGCATGACCCGGCAAACAACACAAGGAAAAAATAGCTACCTTCTAAGGAACACAAAACTATAAAATCTGAGTAACCACAACATCAATGAAACTTTTTCTTAATCCAAATATAACTTAGGAAAAATTTCCCTCATCAAGCCACCAACAGGGAACTCAATGACCATTATTGTCCCATAATGGTCTCCATTCATCTCTCGACAAAGGGACAATATCTCCATCACCAGTGAGAATCTCTCCAAATGATCCACATGCCCTATCATCAAAAGCAAATATATACATGTGGCTCAGTTGAGTAGAATTCTACCAATTACTTATATGAGATAAAATCATATAATAATTTTTTTACACTTTAAACAATTGAACATCCATAGCCATTAAAACACAAAAGGCAATAATATGTTATTTGAATCCTATATTCCTAGAATTATAGTGACCTGATATTTTCATACATTGATATTACATCATTTTTTGATAAACATTCATTACTTTATACAAACACAAGCCTAAGGACCATAAATTTATAATGGATTTGGAAACATGGAAATAAAAACAATTAGTTAATATATAATCTACATTATCTCCCACTATGTTCTTCATAACTATCACCCTTATTATAAATTTCATACATAATATATTTCTTCATAACCTGGGGAAAGTAAATATTATAAAGGGTGAGATAAAATGATCACTGAGGGTAAACAAGCGAGATACATAAGAATAACAATATCATAAGTATATGAGAACATGATAATAACATTTAAAAATCATACCCTGCATATCAAGGATCATAATATTGAGTCATGGAAAATGTATTGGTATTTCATAAGACATGAATCATAAAGAAATCAATGAACTTGAGACATGACAACATAAAATTTAAATAATACAGAGAATTGTTATATACATATAAGCCTATAAAATCATTTCTATAGTAATCAAGGCTCACTGCTAAAGCTATCATAGTTGAATGTGTTCACACACCAAACCATCATCGTATTCAATGATCACTCCTAAGAAAATCTGTAATGTCCCTCAATCTGGAACTCCCCCACATGTCTAGAAAGGGTTGGCCATGTGACCTCAAGTGTGCCTCCCCGTACGCCATAGGCTATCGGCTAGCACTAAGGTTATAAAGTTTATAGTGGAGAGACTATACCCCTAGTATTAAGTGTCATATAAATATAAAAAAATCATAAAAATCATAAAAATAATCAAATTATACACATAGATAAAGAATACAACAAAAACTAACAGAATAATATAATAAATAATAAAGGAATAATGTAATGACATGCTACAATGTAACTAAATTCCATGACAGAACAATATAATAAAAAGACTACAAGACTCAAATAAAATACTCAAATTCCTATGTTCCAAACTCCATGTTGGTCCGATATCCAAACTCCAACCCAAAAACAAACAACGAATCAACCACAAGGTCTTTTCCCTTTGTCCAAACCTATATCCATGAAATCTACTCGGGTGACAAACAGCAGCCCAAATAGGGTGTGAGTATAACTCAGTAGGTTGACACCATCATGCCTAAAAAACTAGTCTGATAAGAAGTGTATGCAATAAATCGATAAACATGTGTATTAATTAATTCAAAAATTAAATAATACAATGGCCTACTTAGGCTCCATATTGGAATATCTCTACGCATGTCTTATAACCATGCCAACCACAATCATATAACCAAGTTAAGATAACCTGATTCAACACCATGATAAAATATCACTAATCTTGTCCTTCAACCATACCATACATGACCATATAACCATGTTATAGTCACAAAAAATAATATAGCCCATTTCTCTATAAGAAATATAGAATTCTTGGACGAATCCCTGTAATATTTACAACATTCTGGGTCAAATCCTTATAAGAATTATAGCATGGTACTGGGCATAACCCACTCTCTATAATAATTATATCATGGGACTAGGCCGAACCCACTCAATATTATCTTTAAAAAATATAACTGTGAAAACGCCAAGGTCGGTCCCAATAAATAAGCATTACAACATGGAACACAATTCTTGTCATAAAACATAGATATCACAATATCACATCACAATTATCGATGGATAATTATTAGAATTACCATTTTTATTTTATGTTCTACTTGAAATATAATTTAAAATTGATTAACAATTATATTAATAAGAAAAAGTAAAAATTTAGGGATTCTATAATAAGAAATCACCCTAGGTCACATGTCATGATAAAAATACCTTTATCCATTAGCCAATTAGAAATCCATTTGAAACGAAATTAATTCAAATAATAACCTTATTCAATTATTTAAATGATTCATAATTACACAACTATGGTACAATTACAATATTCTATAAAGTTGGAAATTATCAAACCATAGGGTTAAGATTTTGACCACCTACCTTTAACCGATGATCCAACAATGCATCCAATAGACAAATCCCATGAGGAAGAAGGTGCAGATAACTGAAAAGAGGTTCCTAGATCAAAACTAATCAAGATAAAAACCAAGAACACAATTGGGAAAATTATTTCACCATAATATATAATAGAATAAAGAAGGTAAGGGAGAAACCTAACCAAAAAGACTTACTAGGGATTTCTCACACAAACAAGGCATCCAAAAGGAATGTTGTCACCCAAAAATTAACTAGATAGAGCCCTGGGGTCAAGAGGAGAGAAGTTTTAGTGGAATAGAATGAAAATAATCCACAGATAATGTTTAAAGTAGTATATTGGGCATTTACACGGTGTGTAATATGGTTACACATCATGTAAATGTTTTTAATGGAATTGAAAAAAACCCATTTCCTCAAATTTATTTTATTAAAACCCAAAAACAATTACCTCACATATAATCCCTTTACATGAAATGTAAATGTTCTATAGTTTATTTTTCAACCCATTTTCCTTTTAAATAACTCAAACCACTTTTAATTATTCTCAATTTACCAATAACCCACAAAATCCTTTACTCGTTTATTCCCAAACTCCATTAAGTCAAATAAGCATTCATTCTTGAAGTTTAAGTCATTTTACATAACAAAGTCTCTCCATCTATGAATAAGACTCAGTCACCAAGGCTAAAACAGAAAACTCAAATAGAGACATATCTGGAAAAAAATACGATCTTACAACCACTCCACCTTATAAAAACTTATCCCTGGTCTGCTACAACCATCATTGTGAGGTCAAAACAAACAATTCTGGACATTATTATCACATGTTATAATTCATCTCCCAGTTATCCTCCAAAACTTTACCATGCCCCTGTACTCAAAATAATGGTATAGTCTGATCCCGAATATATTTATCACTATAATCCACAACTCGTATTAGATTCTCCTCAAAGGATATATTACCACAAATCTAGATATCTGCTATGTATATCACATGGGAAGAAAATTAATGATATATTTATAGTTATGACACATGGAAAAATCATGCTTGGATATCTAGCACTGTGTAAGGTATAAAAGGTATGCCAATAGACTGACCCTTTCCACTGTTCCAAATGGTCAGACACACATGTGATCTAGCTTTCCATATTTTCTGATATAGTGTTTCCCCAATGTAGGAAACATGTGAATGAAAACATGATGACCAAGTGCTAATTCCATAGGTCATCCCCAATGGTCAACAGATAACTTATTAATAATTTGTGATGTCACCAACCATTATCTGATCAACTGAACCTATTCAGATGTCTCCTACATAAGACTAGGACCCACAAATTCTGACTCACTTTCCTCCATCCAATAAAGAGTTGAAAAACACCACCTCCCATACAATGCCTCAGCATTTTCCATTTGGATTTATGTATAAAATCTATTATTATATGAAAAATCCATGAGTTCCATATTTTTCTCCCATGAACCACTAAAATACAAAATATAGGCTCATAACATATCCTCTAGAATATGAATATTATTCTCAAATTGACCATCATTCTATGGATAATAGGATGTGATTAAAAGAAATCACAATCCTAGGGATTTATAAAGACACTTCCATAAAATTGATGTGAAATGAGGATCTCTATTTGAAACAATACTCCCTAAAACCCCATGCAATTGAACAACCTGGAACACATAGATATTTCCCATATATTCAACTGTGATGGTTTCCCTAATAGGTATGAAGTGGGATACCTTAGTTAATCAATCCGCCATAACCCATATTAAATTATTCTTATGGGTTGTGTTTGATAATACTATCACAAAATCCATTGTGACATCATCCCATTTTCACTAAATAGTTGGTAAAGGCTAAAAAATCATATTTTGCCTCTGATGCCCATCTTTCACCTTATAACAAGTGATGAATACAGCCATGAATCTTTCTGTATACTTCCCCATTCTATACCACCAATATTTTACATAGATATCATGATACATCTTTGTTAAACTAGGATGCACCACCCATCTAGAAACATGAAACTCCCTCACCAACTCCCCACGCAAGCCTGTAGGAACTCATTCTTGGACATGGAAAATAATAGATTTTCCACTAACAAAATAACATCTTGATGGAATCTCCCCACCATATAATTTGTATCCAATAACTAATCCCTCTGAATCAGACAACTCCTCGGTCTTAATATGGTCCAAAAGAACAAGTATAACAGATGTTGAAGTCAGGGATACTTGTCCTTGAGATTCTTGAACAACAAGATGTATGTCTGTAAAAAGGTCCATTGTCCACAACTCATCACAATACCCCTATACTTCATTTGTCTCTTTCTTCCTAATAAAATTGTTGGCAATGAAATTTCCCTTTCCCATTGTATAAGCCAATTCAAATTCAAAAGACTATAAGTTCTTGACCCACGTCCTCTACCGAAGGTTAAGGTCTCACCTTGAAAATATGTACTTGCGGAACTTGTGATCTATGTATAACACAAACCTCTCACCCATGAGATAGTGTCTCTAAAATCTGAGGGAATGCACCACTATCTCTAACTCCAAGTCATGATTAGGTTAATTCCAATCATGTGGTCTTAATTACCTAGAGCCATAAACAATCACAAAATCCTCTTATATTATCTGATTCCAACTTTTGATGAGTCAGAGTACAAGTTATATGCTTTACCTGACACATGTAAAGTGAGGATACATGATGATTTCATCCTTCCTTTTAGCTCTTTAAAAAATCTTTTTCAAGTATCAGACCAAAAAAACCTCACCCCTTTCATGGTCAACCCAGACATTGGTGTTTCCCAACGGAAGACATATTGGATTAAACAATGATAATAACCTTTTAAACCCATAAAGATCTTAATTTTGAAGGATTTTTTGGGATATTCCTAGGATACCATAGCTGTGAATTTCTCTGGGTCTATTAACTCTCCTGCCTCTAAGATAATATGTCCCAAGAAGTGTACTTCATTTACCTAGAAAATTTATTTAGTTTTAATGGCATAATGATGATCGATAATCAATGTACTAAGGATGATGTCATGATATTTTGGATGATATTCTACTGACTAGGAGTATAATAAGATATCATCGATGAAAACTATCACAAACTGGTCTAGAAATGGATGAAAGATCTTATTTATTATGGACATGAATACCGTGAGCGCATTAGTCAATCCAAATAGAAACACTGAGAATTATTACAAGCCATAATTACTTCTAAAAGAAGTATAAGGTATGTCTGATAGTATCAAACATAATTTATGATATCCCGATCTCAAATAAATCTTACATAATATCATGGAATCTATCAACTAATCGAAAAGATATTCAATTCATGGAATAGGATATCAGTTCCTGATAGTCATCTGGTTCAACCTCTGATAATCCATACATAAGAACAAATATCCATCAGGCTCTTTGGAAAATAGAACTAGATAACCCCAAGGAGATTTACTCAGCCATATAAAGCCTTTAGATTCTAGATCTTCCAACTTAACTTTCAACTCTTGAATCTATTTTGGTTCCATTTAGTGTGTTGGGATAGAAAATGGTTCTACCCCTAAAAACAACTCAATCATGAACTCACCCTCTCTCTCAGGCATTAAGTCATAAAACTCATCAAGTAAAACATCCTAAAAATTTTCTTCCATCGGAGGAAATGAATCATGTTACATTTCAACATTATCTAGAGAAATATTGAAAATATTAACCATTATACAATCCAATCTACACTAAATTGGACCTGCATTATCAGGATGAAGATCGCACTCACCCTAGTGAAAATAGTTGCTTCCTTATGGAGATAGGAAGGTAACTCTCCTCCAATAATAGTTGATATAAGATTGGTATAGAACTAACCAATTCATATTAAGAATAAAGTTGAATCCTATCATTTCCATCATGAACAGTTCCCAAAAGAAATGGTAACCCCCAATCCCTAGCTAACACTCCTTGCAACATTTGATATTCCCTAACCGCACTCATGTAAATCCCCAAACCTAGTTATCCATAGTCCATGCATTATTACATAACATTTGCGTGATCACAAAATATCAAGTCTCTAAAGACCTATTAGTTTATTATCCTTGGAGGTACTAGATATATTCATAAGTTTTACATTACATTATAAAATGAAAAACAACAATAACATTATCTCCATTAGCTATATTCATATCCCATAGACTATCCCTTCAATTAAGTCATAATATACTTCTTCACATCCAGGGAATAATAAAACTTAGAAAGGGGTGAGCTCAGATGATCAGTAAGGATAACAATATAACGGAAACTTTCATAAATAAGAATAAACATTTAAGGAAATGTATAAGACTAAAAAAAATCCTTTTAAACTTGAACTTCAGCATTATATATAAAAGATAAAATCAAATAATTCCATTTATGTATTCACATGGATGTTTTACTTGTCTAATAATCACATGCAATATCAATATCCACTTTCATAATGATGGAATGCATAATTCCAGACTTTATAACCACATAGTCAAGGCCTTGTGCCAAGACTACAAATAAGATTTTGTCAAGACCATGTGCCAAGACACTAGTTTGTCACATGAGACCTACCTATGCATCGAGGAGATATAGAGGGATCCACCCGTCACTTACTAATTCCAACGCATTCCTCATATGAAATGGGTGAAACATATTCTAAACATTCGTATTAAAACCAGCATAGAAAATGTCAATACTTTAACGACAATCCATGAATAGCATAAAAATACCACATCCACAGTAAAAAAAACTCATTAAATAAAATATTGAATATTATATTATAATATATTAACCCCAGTAGATAATAATGAAGGATATTTTCATAGATGAAAATGATCATCAAAACTATTTGAGGGAAATTTATCCCTTTTTTATGAAAACATTTAAAAGTCACACTATTTATTAAGAAGTCGTATAAAATTGATTTTTGAATCAAAGTGATCCATACCAATTTGAAACTTTAAAAGGAATTTTAATTTTAAAACATTAATTTCCATATAAATAAATCCTTAAAACCATTTTAAAACATAGAAATTAATGATAATGATTTAGAAGACTAAATATTTAAAACATTTAAAATGATATTTTAGTTATAGTTCCTAACAAAAATAGAGACACTTGAATACAAATAATTGAGGTAATGAAAACGTTATAATATCATGAGAATAAATAATTTCATGATATACTATGCTGAAGTACATTATATACACCATCTAAAAGTGAATTGGTGCACAACAACAAACAAGTCTCAATGAAATGTAAATTGAGATGAAATCCCTTATAAAGACTATATCTTTCAGTTAAGGATATATCGATAACATAATTATGTGTGAAAAAATATAAATTCACTCAATATTATTGGAGATTTAGTGTAAATAAATAAAATTAAATTCACACATATTCTTGTAAAAACAACACCAATGACTTGGATGTTTAACTCAATTAATGTAAGTTGAGTTAAGATTACTCTTATCAAGTTCATATCAATGACTTGAGAATTTATCAATGGAGTGATTATGTGCATCAAAATTATATCCACAAAAATTGGAGTGGATATTACAAAATAAATAAATAAATAGTTATTCCACACATAATCTTGGAGTAAAATAATCAATGATGTATGCGTAAAGACCAATGAGTGGAAATTGAAATTTAAAATTCCCTTACCGATTTGGTAACTTAAGAAACATACACCCAATGAAAGAAGGATCATAAAATGAAGATGTAAATACCCATAAATTAAAGGATATTATACAAGGAATAAAATTATGGGTATTACATACACCACACAAAAGGAAATAGTGGAAAATATAGCATGAATCTCACTGGAATAAAAAGTAAGATGAAAAACCCTTACCACATTGTAATCAATCAAGTCATATGAAAAAAAGTTAATAACCACAAAATGAATCACAAAATAACCTGAATGTAAAGATAATCATGATAATATATATCAAATGGAAGTAAAAAATACACCACATGAAAAAAAATAAGTGGTGAATAATAGAAATCTCACAGAATTAAAAGTGAGATAAGAAACCCCTTACCTTATACTTTTCCTTGGTCGAGGGTATTTTAACCTCTTGTATAATAGTTAAATCATTGTTATTAAATTATACAAGAACCATATACATAAATATTATATCATATATGATCTTCTAATATTGCATTGTTAATAATATTTTAGTATTATCACCGTTTCAGGTGTTAACTGATTCGTTTTCCTTTATATACTTGGTTACATAAGCCATGTTTGTTATGTATAGGATGTATTTGATTCATATCCAGAATAATATTAATTTCTTTAAATATATTTTTTAATCATCAAATGAAAAATATTCTTGAATGATTACGATGGGGAAATGTATCTCATCGCGTTCATAGAGATGGAAATTCGTACGTACGCACGAGAAACAATATTATTTTTTGATATTAAAATCATAAGTAAATGGATGGTAAATCATATATACATAATAATTAACATGTTATATCTATTATTTACATCAATTATACATCATTATTATACCCATCCAAATAATAATGTATTGAATAACAACTAAACCATGATGTGGATGCAGTAAGCCGTACGTACGCACGTATAATGACATGTTATTCATAGGATGGATAACATAATGAATATGGTAGTACCATTTTTATAATAAAATCAATGTATATATAAGATACTGGAGTTATTATTTTATAATTTAAACAACAAATAAAGTGGAAGTGGAAGAAGAAAATAACCTGAAAGAAGTGGTGAGATATATACCTCTTCTTTGGGTTCTTCTTTTTAATTTGATCAAAAGGTCTCCTTAGGTTGGATTCCTGATCACAATAAGGCCTCTAATATAAAGGTAGTATATTTGGGAGGATATTCTGATAGGGGTGTGATGATCCAATTGGTTTTGGAAAATTTAATTTGAGAGAAGGGGAAGTTCCCTTTTATTAGAGAGGGGAGGGGTACCATAGGGAAAGATTGAAATATTATTTTATAATAAAATCATTTTTGGTTTATAATTGCTCAAAAATGATTTATTTCGAGGATAAGGTGTGTAGGGGTCGGAATCCACTCAAACAATAGGTTTTATATAGGTTTAGGTCATCATATTAACCTTATCTTTTATATTTAACTCTTAGTTAAATAGTTTAACATTTACCATGTCTCTTTGTATTTTTATATTATATGGTTGATAAACTTACTATAAGAATTCAAGAGAACCCCAAGTGGTTCATTATTAATATATATTAATTTATCTAAGTCATTTTTCAGAACCTTAGATTTTTAGGAATATTATATCAATTAATAATATAATATTTGTTTGAAAAACTATTTTATGTCAATTTTGACACTATTTGGAATTTTGGTTTTTTAGTCATAACAACATGATTACCTCAAAGAGAACTCATGTAATCCACCCTAACATGTCATAGTAACCAATAAAAGTAGTGTAATTCATCAAAAGTCTCAAAAATACATTTATTTGAATATTTATAATATCAATTATTTTAATTGTTCATTAATAATGTAATTACTGCATCATCATTGTGTCATAAATGAATTTAATTATTTAATGTATAAAAATTTTAAATAAAATACCATTATGTATAAAATATTTTTATCTTTCTATTGAATATTTATAGTTGAATTTATCTTCTGTATAACCCTATATTAAAAATGTTTTAGTTATGAAAACTTGAATTGAACACTTTTAACTCTTCTTTAAATTAAATAATAATAAATATCCTAATCTAATCCATGTGGACCAATGAGGATCATATTTTATTCCTAAGGTTTTTTTGGTCGAATTACACTTATCCAATAGAATTAGGACATGTGTTAGGGTAATTATATTTTCATTTTTACCTTTGATGACCCTATTTACTTTTAACCGTGGTAAATAAAAGTCAAAAGTTACTATTCACCAAAAATTATGTTCTTCTTATTGAATAACATTTTATTTACTAATATTAACAGTGTCTCTTGGATTTTTGAAATTAAACTCACAGAAGTAGTCAAATAATGTTTTGTGTAAATTTACAAATACTCCTAGGAGGTGGGTAAAAGATGGTAAAAAGTTCAATAAAATTTTATATATCTAAACTTATTTTAAAATGACTCCAATGAATTACATTGAACTTATATAGGTATTATGTATCTATTTTCACCTAAAATAAATTTAAATAAAATAAATAATTATTTAAAAAAGTTAGTTTAAACAATAACGCAGTGTTTTTCACTATTCATCAAAAATTGAAAGTTTTCAGAAAAAATACAAAAAATTAACCCTAAGATAATTTTGATATTTCGAATACAAAAAATGTCCATTTTAAAAAATAACATTTATAAAATTTCAAAAATTTGGTATTATTATTCATAACGGATAGTTTGATTGGTTTTGGTGTGTTTGATCTTGAAGTTGCATAAAACACACGCTATTGTATTTTTCAAAGAAAAGTGTACCGTGGAAGCTTGGGGTGTAACATTTTCCCCTCCTTCAATAAATTGCATCCTCACAATTTAATCTCGGGATTTAAAACTTGAGTTTTTAAATTTCAAAATATATTAGTTGAAATCCCACATCGAAAAGGGATTAATGAGCCCTCTATTTCAAAAAATAAATAAAGGTAAGTACGAGGGTTACTGAAAATAACACATACTAGGGTTTCATGTAGGAAAACGTGGATATGGAAGAGAAAACTAATCATCATGTTCTGATGGAGGGTGATTGAGAATATTATTAGGAGAAAGTTAACAATCTAAAATCCATAAACTTGTGATGGGTTTAAAGGTATTTGATTACCCAGTAGGAAAAGTAAACAAACAATGTTTTTGTTTTAAGTTCCTTTTCATAATGATGATAAATTTATTTTTGAGATTTACAAAGAGTATAAGGAGATATAATTACTTTACAATTAGAGTTTCATCCATTAAAAAATTTCTACCACAAACTCATCTTTTCTCCAAACAATGAGTATTCAAGATCACTTGGTTACACCTGAAGTGATAGAATCAACTTAAATAAAATCACATAATCCACAAAGGATGAACTACATATTTCCCTTATCATTAAACAATAACCAATAAAAAAATGGTTAGTACATGATAAGATGATCCCCAAAAAGGAAAATACTTTAATGGAAGGAATACTAGTCTTAATAGAATCGTAACTATGATTTAAATCTAAAACTCAGAAGAATTTGATTACGAAATCTTCCACGTTAAATTGTACCTTTAAATAACATCGACTAATCTTAATGTCACATACTTAAAAGTAATTAACCTAATCACGTATTATCTATTATAGGTTAATCATTTCCATGAATAACCCAAATTGCTATAAATCCTCAATAAAAACATTGAAAAATATCCACCATTACTCCTCAAATGAAATCACATAGTATTCTATTTTCCTTAGGCATATAGTGTTACCAAAAGAGTTAACGTCTTTCAAAATATCATTTATCACTTAATCACCAACTCATTTTCCTATACTAAGGATATATATTTGATAATACATAAGGTCCCAAATCAAATTAATAAAATCATTAAAATAAAAGGAATTCATCACACTAACCAGGGACTTCACATAGTCCAGTGGTAGGAGATAAATCTCAATCACACTCTGATTGTGGGTTTGATTCCCACAGCTTTGTCCGATGCGATGGGTTGTCACACAGTCTGTGTTTTGTCCTTTTTCAAAAACTATATTTTAAAAAATTAATAAAATGAGATAAATTCCTCAAAACAACCATAACATAATTTAACCACAAATGATATCTCATAACTCTCATTTTCATCCCAAAATTTAATAACTTGTAATTGCCTCAAATTCAAGGATCATATAAAACCAAATGGCTATTTATAACTATATCCACAAGAGAAAAGATAATTCTTCCTCAAATATCATTTTCACATGGAAAACTTTAGGGTTACACATACAAGAGAAAAGTCTTCCAAAGTAATCCCATCAACAAAAATCACGAATACTTTTATACATTTCTCCATCCATTTATTTCCACATAGCTTCTTCCTTGACCAAGAGGATATCCAACAGAATAGGAAATTTACTCAGGTAATGGCCAAGTCCCTTACATTTACAAAAAATGACTATAAATAGATTCTTGGGACTATTTTTATTTTCTTCTATAGTACTCTTCATTTTTTCTCAGAAATTCTTTACTTTATGTCCTTCTTTCCCATACATAAAGTATTTCTTTGTTACATTGAGTCACTTTATTAGGTGTCTCCTTCAAAAAAAATTCATGATGGAAATTGAGATTTCTTTTCTCCGTGGTCTCCACTACTAGAGCTCTTAACATTTATCATCATTCTCTTCTTTGTTGAGTCTAGGAGTTGGTAAATATATATGTTGTTGATCATATTTTTGGAAAACTGATTTGGCATGAACACAATATCTTTTACACCAATCAAATTTCTATTTTTTTCTCATTTACACCACTATTCCCACCTTGTACATCATTCTCAAAGTTACTATGACTTCCTTGTAATCCGGCCATTGACTAAAACCAGAAAGCATTGGGTGAGTAACAATAGTCATAAAATCATTTATAGAATATCATGTCACCTTATTTTCAATTTGAAACACATTAAGATTAACCAAGGTAATTTATTCTCATCTTATATTAAAATACTTCAAATCAGTTTTTAAAGAAAATGTAAAGTATCCTAAGAATATCCCCCAGGAGTGTCGTAACCAAGAGTGCAGCAAGGCTGGTTGTTGTGTACCAGGAATACCGTGGGTCAAGCCCAAAACTCATTGTTGGGGTTTTCACACCTAGGTACATCTATTCCAGAGCTACCTCTACCTACTCGTATCCAGAGAGGGATATATTTCTCAAAAAATACAAAAAATCACTACATTCCCAAAATTTTAGGAAGTTCTTATATATTAATCCTCAAAGTCAATCTCAGAGTAATGTTCTCTAATCAGAGTTTTTCTAAATATATCTTCCATGTTTTGTACTAAACATCCTCTAATACCAACTGTAATGCTCTAACCCTAGTTACCCAGAGTTGGTGCATTATTACATAAAATTAGCATGATCACAAAAGATCATGTCTTGAATGACCATTTAGTTTAGTAGACTTGTAAGTACTAGATACATTCATAAGTTTTACATTACATTATAAAATAAAAAACAACAATAACATTGTCTCCATTGGATACATTCATATCCCTTAGACTATCCCAGCAAGTCAGTCATAATACACCTCTTCACATCCTATGAAAAATAAAACATAGAAAGGGGTGAGCTCAGATGCTCAGTAAGGATAACAATATAGTGGGAACTTTCATAAATAAGAAAAAAAACTTAATAAAATGTATAAAACTAAAACAAAAGCCTTTTAAACTTTAACATTATCATAATATTGAAAAGATAAAATCAAATAATTCCATTTATTTATTCACATGGATATTTGACTATTCAAATAGTCACATTCAATATCGATAGCCACTTTCAAAATGATGGAATGCATAATGCCAAACTTCATAACCACATAGTCAAGGCCTTGTACCAAGACTACAAATAATATTTTTTCAAAGCCTTATGCCAAGACACTAGTTTGTCTCATGAGACCTACCGATTCATTGAGGAGCTATAGCGGACTCCACCCATCACTTGCTAATTCCAATACATTCCTCATATGAAATGGGTGAAACATAATCTAAACATTCGTATTAAAACTAGCATACGAAATGTCAAAACTTTAACCATAATCCATGAATGGCATAAAAATAGCACACCTATAGTCAAACATAACTCATTAAATACAATATGGAATATTTTATTATAATAGATTAACCTCAATCAAGAATAATGAAGGATATTTATATACATGAAAATAGTCATCAAAACTATTTGAGAGAAATATCTCCCTTTTCTTGAAAACATTTAATAGTCACACTATTTATCAAGAAGCCTTTTAAAATAGATTTTTGAATCAAAGTTATCCATGCCACTTTGAAACTATAAAAGGAATTTTAATTTTAAAACATTAATGTCTATATATGTAAATCCTTAAAACCATTTTTAAAACATGGAAATTAATGAGAAATATTTAGAAGAAAAATATTTAAAACATTTAAAATGGTAATTTAGTTAGAGTTCTTAACCAAAAGAGAGACACTTGAATACAAATAGTTGAGGTAATAAAAACTTTATAATATCATGAGAATAAAGGATTTCATGATATACTATGTCAAAGTACAGTATATACACCATATAAAAGTGAATTTGTAACGACCCGACCCTAGATACCCAGAGTCAGTGCATTATTACATAACATTGGCATGATCACAAAGGATTAAGTCTCGAAAGACCGATTAGTTTATTAGTCTTGGAAACACTAGATATATTCATAAGTCTTACATTACATCATAAGGTAAAAAAATTACAATAACATCTTGTCTTCATATCCCCTCATACTATCCCTACAGGTCATTCATAAATTACTTCTTCACATCCTGGGAAAAATAAAACATTGAAAGGGGTGAGCTCAGATACTCGGTAAGGATAACAATATAGCAGAATCTTTCATAGTTAAGCATATAACACTTAACGAAATTTATAACTAAAACAAAACCCTTTTAAACATGAACTTTAGCATAATATGGCAAAGATAAAATCAAATAATGCCATTTACTTATTCACATGGATATTCTACTAGTCGAACAATCACATGCAATATCAATAACAACTTTCATAATGATGGAATGCATAATTCCAGACTATCATAACCACATAGCCAAGGCCTCGTGCCAAGACTACAAATAAGATTTTTCCAAGGCCTTGTGCCAAGACACTAGTTTGTCTCATGAGACCTACTGATGCATCAAGGAGCTATAGTGGGCTCCACCCGTCACTTATTAAGTCCAATGCATTCCTCATATGAATAGGTTTAATCATAACATAAACATTCGTATTAAAACTAGCATAAGAAATGTCAATACTTTAACCACAACCCATGAATGGTATAAAAATAGCACATCCACAGTCAAATACAACTCATTCGATAAAATATGTAAGATTTTATTGTATCACATTAACCTCAATAAAGAATAATGAAGGATATTGACATAGATGAAAATAATCATCAAAACTATTTGATAGAAATATCCCCCTTTTCTTGAAATCATTTAAAAGTCACACTATTTGTCAAGAAGCCATTTAAAAATATATTTTTGAATCAAAGTGTCCCATACCACTTTTAAACTTTTTAAAGGAGTTTTAATTTTAAAACATTAATTTCCATATAAATAAATCCTTAAAACAATTTTTAAAACATGGACATTAATGAGAAAGATTTAGAAGAATAAGCCTTTAAAACATTTAAAAAAGGTATTTTAGTTAGAGATTATAACCAAAAGAGAGACACTTGAATACAAATAATTGAGGTAATAAAAACATTGTAATATCATGAGAATAAATGAATTCATGATATACTATGTCAAATTACATTATATACACCACATAAAAGTGATTTGGTGTATAACAACAAAGAAGTCTCAATGGAATGTAAATTGAGATGAAATCTCTCATAAAGGACGTATCCTTAGGTTAAGGATAAATCAACGACATAGTTATGTGTGGAAAATATAAATACACTAAATATGATTGGATATTTAGTGTAAAACAATCAAAGGAAATTCACACATAATCTTGTAAAAACAACACCAATGAATTGGATGTTTAACTCAACAAATAGAGAATCAGTTAAAATTACTCTTATCAAATTCATATTGATGACTTGAGAAATTATCAATGGAGTGATTATGTGTATCAAAATTATATCCACATAAAAGAGGAGTGGAAATTATGACATAAGCAAGTGAATAGTGATTCCACACATAATCTCGGAGTAAAATAATCAATGAAATTTGCATAAAGCCGAATAAATGGAAATTGAAATTTCAAATTCCCTTATCAATTAGGTAACTTTTGAAACATACACCCATGAAAGAAGGATCATACAATGATGATGTAAATACCCATAAATTAAAGTATAATACACAATTAATACAATTATGGGTAGTACACATACACCACATGCAATAAATAAGTGGTGAACAATGGAATTCTCACGAAATTAAGAGTGAGATAAGAAACCCCTTACTTTGTGATTTTTCCTTGGTAGACGGTAGGTTAACCTCCTGTATAATGGTGAAATAATTTTTATTGAATTATAAAATAATCATATGAATTAATATGATATCATATATAATCTTTTAACATTGTTTTTTTAATAATATCTTAGTATTATTGTCGTTTCGGGTGTTAACGGATTCATTTTACTTTATACTATTTGTTATGCGAGTCGTATTTGTTATGGATGGGATGTATCCTATTCATATACAGAATGATATCATGTCTCTAAACATTATATTTAATCATCAAATTAAATTTATTTTTGAATGGATATGATGGGGAATGATTCTCATCGCATTTGTGGAGACGGTAATCCGTTCGTACGCACGTGCGACAATATCACTCTTTTGATATTAAAATAATATATAATTGGATGGTATATAATATATACAGAATCATTATCATGTTATATTTATTATTTACATAAATTACACATCATTATTATACCCATCCAAATAATAAGTTATTGAATAACTATTACACCACGACGTGGAGACGGTAAGTCATACGTACGCACGGATAGTGACATGTCATTCAAAGGATGGATAGAATACTGAATATGGTTTTACTATATGTATAATAACATCACATTATATAGAATATACTGGATTTATTATTTTAGAATTAAAATAACAAAGAAAGAAGAAGTGGAAGAAGAAAGGAGCTTGAAAGAGGATGGTGAAAACATTACCTCTTCTTCGGGTTCTTCCTTTTGATTTGATCAAAAGGACTCCTTAGGATGGCTTTCTGACTAAGTTAAGTCCTCTAGGACGAAGTGAGGGATGTTGATAGAGTATATGGTCAGGGTTTGGCCGAACCAAAAGGCTTTGAAGGTGTGATTTAATGAGAAGGAGGAGTGTACTTTTATAAGAGGGGTGAGGGGCACCTTTGGAAAAGCTAGAAATATTATTTTATAACAAATTCATATTTGGTTTCTAATGGCTCCAAAGTGTATTATTTAAATTTTAAGGTTGGTATGGGTAGAAAACAACTCATCCAATAGAATATAGATAGGTTTGGGTCATTATATTAACCTTATCTTTAAGTATTAACTCTTAGTTAATTAGTTTCACTTTCACAATGTCTCTTTGTATTTTTATATTATATGGTTAATAAAAAAACTATATACATTCAAGAGACCACCAAGTGGTCCATTAATGATACATCTATCATGATATAAGTCTCTTGGCCGAACCTTAAATTTTTAAAAATTTAATATCAATTAATAATATAATATTTGTTTTAAAAACTCTTTTATGTCAATTTTGACACTATTCAATAATTGATTTTTTAAAAAAATCATAATAGAATGATTACTTCGAAAAGAGTTAATTAAATCACTCATAACATGTCATATTATCATAGAAAATTAGTATAATTCATAAAAAGTATCAAATTATATTTATTTGGGTATTTATAATATCAATTATTTTAATTGTTCACTATTATGGTAATTACTGCATCATCATTGTGTCATAAATAAATTAAATTATTTAATGTCTAAAAATTATAAATAAAATATCATTATGTAGGAAATCTTTTTATATTTATAATTAATATTTATAGTCTAAAATAAAACATATATAACCCTATGTAAAAAAATTTTTTCTAAAATTAATATGCTTATGTCATTTTTGTAATTACTTTAACTTAATTAATATAAAGTGTCATTATCACTTAAAAGTGGATCCATGGGGTCCCAAAATCGACCCAAAGATGCCCATGTTCGGCCATGTATCAAACAATAGGGTTAAGACACGTTTTAGGGTAATTTAATATTATTATAATATTATTTATTTACCCTTATTTACCGAATTTACCCTTTATCCATGGTAAATAAAATATTTACCGAAATAATTATTCAAAATGTATAAAAATAAAAGTTACCTATTTACAAAATTTTGAAATCATGATTCCAAATATGTAATCCATTTTTCCAAATTCAATACACAGAAGTGGTAGAAATTAATTTAAAATTAATTCCCGTTGTTAAAACAAAAAATGTGTTTTTAAGAAATAGTAAATCTCAAAAGATTGACGGTTGTTTATGTTCAGTTTAAATGTAAAATTATGTTCAATGACTCAAATTGTATTACATGGAAAAAAATATATTTAAAATATAATTTAAAACCACTCAAATTCATAATTTATCACTATTAATTATTTGTATTCAAAAAGTTTTTTTTAATTAAAATTTAGTAATTTTCACTATTCATCAAAATATAAAAGTTATCCGAAAAGTACCAAAATTGAAACCCAGGATAATTTCTTTATTCCAAATCCATAAATGAAGTCTATTTTACCAAATTCAAAACATCAAAGTTTCATTTATTAATTTAAAATTATTTCCCACTTTTGAAACCAAAAGGCATATTTTTAAGAAATAATAACTATCAAAATTTTGATACTTGTTTTTGTCCAATTTCAAGGTGAAATTACTTAAAATGAACATCATTGGATTAAATAGTAAAAATATAATCTATTTATACATACAAACCATTAAAATGTATAATTTAACAATATAAATTATTTTTATAAAAAAAGTTATTTTCAGATAAAATATAGCATTTTTCACTATTCACCCAAATATGAAAGTTATCAGAAAGACACCAAAACATTATTGAAACTAAATTATTATGTCTCGATTCTAAGGAAGAATTTAATTTTGTCAAATTTAATATATAAAAGTTTCAAATATTGGATTTAAAAAGGCTTCTCCATTAAAAGGCGGTAAAATTTCATTTTTTGAAAAATACTTCTTTTATATGAAAAAATGAATTTGTTCATAAATCATGTCTTAGAAACTCATAATATGGATTAAAATTATAAGGATAATATAATATTTAAAATTCAGTTAATACTATTCATAACCTCTTTTGATCGGCTAGTTTGGTAAGTTGTGGTGCGTTTGAACTCAGTGTTGCGTACAACACACGCTATTGTATTATTCAAAGAGAAGTGTACCATGGAAGATTGGGGTGTTACAGAATTGGCTCATAACCACAAATAAGTCTCAATGAAATGTAAATTGAGATGAAATCCCTTATAAAGACTGTATCCTTAGGTTAAGGATATATCAATGACATAATTATGTGTGAAAAATATAAATACACTAAATATGATTGGAAATTTAGTGTAAATCAATCATAGGACATTCACACATATTCTTGTAAAAACAATACCAGTGACTTGGATGTTTAACTCAATGAATGGAAATTGAGTTAAGATTACTCTTATCAAGTTTATATCAATGACTTGAAAATTTATCAATGGAGTGATTATGTGTATCAAAAGTATATCCACACAAAGGGAGTGGATATTACTATATAAATAAATAAATAGTGGTTCCACACATAATCTTGGATTAAAATAATCAATGATGTATGCGTAAATCCCATTGAGTGGAATTTGAAACTTGAAATTCCCTTAACAATTTAGTAACATAAGAAAAACACCCCCCATGAAATAAGGATCCTACAATGAATATGTCAATACCCATAAATTAAAGGATATTACGCAACGAATACAATCATGGTAATTACATACACCACACAAAAGTAAATAGTGGAAAATATAACATGGATCTCATGGGAATAAAAAGTGAGATGAAAAACTCTTACCAAGTTGTAATCAATCAAGTCATGTGAACAAAAGTTAATAACCAAGAAATGAATCATATAATGCCATGAATATAAAGATAATAATGATAATATATATCAAATGGCAGTACACAATACACCACATGCAATAAATAATTGGCGAATAATGGAAATCTCATAGAATTAAAAGTGAGATAAGAAACCCCTTACCTTTTACTTTTCCTTAGTTGAAGGTTAGTTAACCTCATGTATAATAGTTAAATCATTGTTATTAAATTATAAAATAACAATATACATAAATTTGATATCATATATGTTCTTCCAATATTGCTTTGTTAATAATATTTTAGTATTATCGTCGTTCTGGGTGTTAACTGATTCATTTTCGTTTATATACTTGGTTAGGTAATCCATGTTTGTTATGGATAGGATGTATTTGATTCAAATAAATAATGATATTAATTTCTTTAAATATTATTTTTAATCATCAAATGAAAATTATTCTTGAATGATTACTATGGGGAAATGAATCTCATCGCATTCGTGGAGACGGTAATCTGTATGTACGCATGAGCGACAATATCATTATTTTGATATTAAAATCATTATTAAATGGATGGTATATCATATATACCGAATCATTAACATGTTATATCTATTTTTTACATCAATTATACAGCATTATTATACCCATAAAAATAATAATGTATTGAATAACAACTACACCACGACGTGGAGACGGTAAGCCGTACGTACACACGTATGGTGACACATTATTCATAGGATGGATAACATAATGAATATGGTTGTCCCATTTTTATAATAACATAACAGTATATATAAGATACTGGAGTTATTATTTTATAACGAAAACAAAAAATAAAGAGTAATTGGAAGAATAAAATAACTTGAAATATGTGGTGAGATATTTACCTCTTCTTCAGGGTTATTCCTTTTGATTTGATCAAAATGGACCCTTTGGATGGATTTATAATGAAATTAAGGCCTCTATAATTAAGGGAGGATATTTTTTCAGGGTTTGGCTGAGCCAAATGGCTTTGTAGGAGTTAATTGGATTGAAGGGGAAGTTCCCTTTTATAAGAGAGGTTAGGGGCACCTTAGGGAAAGATCGAAATATTATTTTATAATAAAATAATTTTCGATATATAATGGCTCAAAAATGATTTATTTAGAGGATAAGATGGGTATGTGTATAAATACACTCAAACAATAGGTTCTAGATAGGTTTAGGTCATCATATTAACCTTATCTTTTATATTTAACTCTTAGTTAAATAGTTTGGCATTTATCATCTCTTTTTGTATTTTTTTATTATATGGTTAATAAACTTACTATAACAAGCCAAGATAACCCCAAGTGGTTCATTATTAATATATATAACCTTATCTAAGTCATTTTTATAAACCTTAGATTTTTAGGAATATTATATCAATTAATAATATAATATTTTTTTAAAAAAACTCTTTTATGTCAATCTTGACACTATTTGGTATTTTGTTTTTGTTTGTCATAACAGAATGAATACCTAGAACAAAACTCATTTAATCCACCCTAACAAGTCATAATAACCTATAAAATTAGTGGAATTCACCAAAAGTCTCAAAATACATTTATTTTGATATTTATAATATCAATTATTTTAATTTTTCATTAATAAGGTAATTACTGCATCATCATTGTGTCATAAATAAATTTAATTATTTAATGTCTAAAAATTATAAATAAAATTATATTATGTAGTAAATATTGTTATACTTCTATTGAATATTTATAGTCTAATTTATCTTATGTATAACCCAATATTAAAAATGTTTTAGTTATGAAAACGTGAATTTAACACTTTTAACTCTTCTTTAAATTAAATAACAATAAATGCCCTAATCTAATCCAAGTGGACCAAAAAGGATCATATTTTACTCCTAAGGTTTTTTTGGTCTAATTACACTTATCCAATAGAATTAAGACATGTGTTAGGTTAATTATAATATCATTTTTACCTTTAATTACCTTATTTACTTTTAACTGTAGTATATAAAAGTCAATAGTTACTATTCACCAAAAGTTATTTTCATCTTATTGAACCAAATTTTACTTACTGATATTAACTGTGTCTCTTTGATTTTTGAAATTCAACTCACAAAAGTGGTAAAATTATGTTTTATGCAAATTTACAAATGCTACTTAGAGGTGGATAAAAGACGGTAAAAAGTTCTATAAAATTTTATATATCTAAACTTATTATAAAATGACTCCAATGAATTACATTGAAATTATATAGGTATTATGTATCTATTTTGACCTAAAATATATTTAAATAAAATAAATAATTATTTAAATAAAAAGTCGGTTTTTAACAATAACGTAGTTTTTTCACTATTCATCAAAAATTGAAAGTTTTCAGAAAAATACCAAAAATTCACCCTAAGTTAATTTCGATATTATGAATTCAAAAATAAAATCCATTTTAAAAAATAAAATATATAAAATTTAAAAAATTGGGTATTACTATTAATAATGTCTAGTTTGATTAGTTTTGGTGTGTCAGAACTCGAAGTTGCATACAACACACGCTATTGTATTATTCAAAGACAATTTTACCATGGAAGCATGGGGTGTTACAACTCCCAATGGTGTTTCATTGGTTAAAAAATCATATAATATTTCTAAAATCCAAGACCAAATAGTTTTCAAAAATAGAAGATAGAAAACATTGTGATGCTCGGATATCAAACAAAAACATAAGCTAAGGTAGATGAAACAAGAATCATACCTCTGACAATAGATGGCTATGCATCCACATTATCAGATGTACTCTTCATAACATAGAATAGACTTTTTTCTTCTTATGTGGGCTCCACTATGACAGCCTTGAGATACATCCCTTGATTGTTGTTGTTGCGAATGCACTGGGGTACCATGTCCCCTACATTAGCATGAACTGCTTTTAGAACTCTAGCTACTAGCCTGCTAAGGGGTAGTTGAGTCCCTTCCCAACTTTGGTTCTTTTCCTGATCCTCTTTCACTATTCTACTATATAAATTTTACATAGAACATCTAAATATGGACTATTCTTACATAGATAAGACACTCGACTCTAGGTTAGGACACTATGGGTGCTTGTTACCAAACATTCCACATTGATAGTACTATAATTGAACACGATCATGAGATGGTATTAAATTTCTTTGACAGCTTTTAAAACTATTAAATTGGTGGAAACTATCATAATGGTGATTCATACCACTTAATTAAGAACTTCCAGATTTCCCTACTGAAACAGCATGACCACTACTCGGGGCCTCTCTCAGATTCAATTCCCTGATGAGTGCTTGATTCATCACATCTTCAGGCTTCTTAAACAGAAAACATTAACATATGGCTAGATCACATAATGAAGACCGTCCTTGAAACTTCCCTCCATAGAGATTTCATTAGCTTCTAAATATGGTGCAAAACACTATTGGTTAGTAAAATGTCCTGTGTATTCCAGCACTGACAAACTCTCCTACATCATATGCCTGAATTAACAAGATTTTTCATCCATTAAGGTTTTGAAATAGAAATGGATCAGGAACGTTGCCTGAAATTCCTTTCATGTTATCTCGTCCTGATGTCCATATTCCTCTAGAATATCCCACCAATGCTTGGCATGTTCGGGAAGTATATACACAACAAGCTTCACCCTCTTATCTGTGGGTGTTTCAAGATGCTTGAAGATTGTCTGGAATGAATCAATATAGAGCTCGAATACCTGGGGTCCCCCTTTCATAGTAAAAATAGTTGGATACTTAATTTGAAACTCTCTTTTCATATCATACATCTAACGAACGGTATGAGCAGTCTCCCTTTCCATGAATCGCATGACCCTCAAGAAGCTTCTGTGAAGCTAAACATCCATCTAATTCTCAGAAACTATTGGAATATCATGTTCAGCTATGTTAGGTGCATGATGATTTCTACTCTCCTAACTCTAAATTTGAATATGAAAAGTAGTAATTTTATCTATAATACAAACACACGCATTAGAGAATTGTCCAGCAACATGGTCAACCCAACAGGTGACTGCAATAGATAACCACTACCTCTTGGTCTCTCTAGATACATATTTCAAGTATTTCCGCATGACACATTAACTCATTTCATTTATCCAGTGAAACATATATCTTATATTATAGTTCATCATCCAAGTATATGTCAAAATAAAAAATAAATATACCCCTATCGTGAACAATGCATTTCAATATATCCCTATGTGCCTATTATGATGTATGTATTCTCAACTCGTGCCATATCAGGCCATGCATATAATCTCAAGAAACAATAACATCATAAACAAAAACTCCTAACACAAAATTTGAATCACCTATGGTCAAAAAGAATCATTTATAACAAGTACACAACACAAACAACAATCTCATTCCTAGGAACATGGATTTTCCCCCGTACATGGGTTAGCTACTCCCGTGAACAAGCTCATTACCAAATCCCAACACATCTTAGTACCCTTTATACCTTTTCCCAAATAGTAAAGTAGAATAAAATAAAACCTACTCCTCTAATACCACTTTGTAACATACCCCAATCCATTTCTCTCTCACATGGTCAGAAAGGGTTGGTCATGATATCTCAATCATGACTCTCCATATACCAGAGGTTGCCGACTAGTAGCGGGGTGTAATGTGTATAGTGGGGAGACTATAACCCCTGGTATGAAGTTTCATAGTAGTATAAAAATTATAATAAGTGTAAAATTTATCAAAGTATACACACAGAAGAAGACAATAATAAAATTCAACTGAATAATCCAAAAAATAATAAATGAATAATGTAATGACATTTTGGAATGTAGCTAAATGATAGGATAGAATAATACATGAAAAATACTAGAAGAATAAAACAATACTAAAATTCCCCCGTTTCAAACCCCATATTAGTCTCATCTCTAATCTCTATCCCAATAGAGAATAAGAAGTCAAAAATATTTCCCTTTTCCCTTGTCCAAACCTACATCCATGAAATCTTCTAGGGGTCCAAATGGTGGCCCAAATAGGGTATGATTAAAACATAATAGGTCAAAACCACCATGTCTAAATAAAACCAATATGATAAGAAGTGTATGAAATAAAGCGATGAATAGATGTATTAATTAATTCAATAATTAAATAAATTCAATGATCTGCTTTGACTTTATGTCTGAATATCTATGTACATGTCTTACAACCATGATAACAACAATCACATATTTGGTTCCCTGATATAATATCTCTTATCATGTCTTACAACCATTCCAACCACCACCACATAAACATGGTATAGTCATAACAAACAATCTAGGTTACATACATATAAGAATTATAGCATTGTAGGTTAATGACCTATAAGAATTACAATATTCTGGTTCAAATGCCTATCATCATTATAGCAAGGGACTAGTCATAACATACTCTCTATAAGCATTACAGAATGGTACTGAGCTAAACTTATTCAATATCAGCATTACAGCATATAATTGTGAAAGTTATAGGGTGGATCTTGATATATAATCATTACACATGGATCACAATTCCTATCATATGGTATGGATATCAAAACATCACATCATAATTCTTAATGGTTAATTATGTGAATTGCCATTTTTATTTCACAATTCACTTGAAATATAATTCAAAATTGATTAACAATTTTATCAATATATAAATGTCACAATTTATGGATTCTATAACAAGAAATCACCATAGGATGCATGTCATAATAAACATAATTTAAGACATTATCCAATGACAAATCTATTTGAAACCAAATTAATTAAAGGAATTATCTCATTCAATTATTTAATTCATTCATATGCACGTAATGATGGCACAATCAAAATATTGCACAAACTTTGAAACTATCACACCATAGGGTTAAGATTTAGACCCCCTACCTTTAACTAATGATCCAAAAATGCTTATGGTAGCCAAATACAATGAGGAAAATGTGTAGATCATTGAAAATAGGATACTAGATCAAAAACAATCCAGATCAAAACCAAAAATTCAATTGGGTAAAGGATTTAACCATAGTAGATTGGAGAAGAAAGAAAAGAAGGTATAAACCTAACCAAAAGAACTTACCAGGGATTTCTCACACAAAGGGGACATCCAGAAGGAAATTTCGAACCCCAAAATAACCTATATAGAGTTGTAGGGTCAAGAGGATAAGAGATTCAGTCGATTAAAATGAATATAATCCTTAAAGTATGTTTAAAATAGTAGGTTGGGCATTTACACAACATGAAATGTGATTACACATAATGTAAATATTTTTAATGTAATTTTCTGAAACCCCCATCACCTTTAATTTATTTTGTTAAAACCCAAAAAATAATTACATGATGTTTAATCTCTTCACATGGTGTGTCAATGTTCTAGAGTTGATCTTTCATCCCATTTTCCTTTTAAACAACTTGAACTCGCTTTAAATCTTCTCAACTTACCAAGAATACATGAAACACTTAACCCATTTATTCCTATACTTCATTAATTAAAAAAACAATACATCTACAAAATTTAGGTTATTTTATCCAATAAGGATCTCCACCTCTGAAAAAGAATCATCCACCAAGGATAAAACAAAAAACTCCAAGATACATACCTAGAAAAATATAGGATCTTAACATCTCCCCACCTTATAATAGCTCATTCCTGAGCTTCCCCATGAATAATTATCAGGTCTCAAAAAAATATTTTGGCCACTATGTTTTCAAATTATACACCATCTCCCAGGTATCCTCTTAAACTATAATGGACTAGATTATACCTGAAAGTCCAATAAGCTCGGCTTTTCCCAATCACATTTCTCTAGCTGATAGCATACCCCTGCCCACTGGCAGATAATAGTCACCCACCTCTTACTGGCCTAGATAACACATGGCCGGAATTTTCCCCTACCTAAATTGGATTTTAAATTTCCTTACCCACAACTCGAACATGTGACCAGAGAATTAACATCCAACTAGGAAGCATTATGAGTACCACTGAGTCATTGGCCCAGTGGTACATGTAACATTTCTTGGTTGGATGCTAATCCTATGGTCATGGGTTTGAGTTGTGGGGGAGGTGATTTAAAAATCTCATCGGGTAGGGGACAGTTCCTACCATGTGTTATTAGGTCTAGTATGAGGTGGAGACCTGTTATCTTCTAGTGGGAGGGGTTCTGTTATCTACTAGAGGGTTGTGCTTGGGAATGGCTAAGCTTTTTGGGATTTTATATCCAATTGGGTTCGTTACATGAACTCAATCATGTGACCACTACACTCAAGCCAGTGATATAGTCTGACCTCGAAGATATTTATCACTATGATCCATAACCCATACTGATTGCTCCTCAAATATTCATCATCACAAAGTTTGAAATCTACTAAGTCTATCATATTGGATGAATATGTATCATATCATTTTAGTTGTGACACGTGGAACATGTTTTTATTGTCATTTTATCACTGTGTAATGGCTAAATGGTATGTCATTGGACCGACCCTTTACACTATTTTAAATGGCCCAAAAAAACCTAGGCACAAACTTTCATTATTTCCTAACACGGTGTTTCCCTAATCTAGGAGACACCCAAAGGAAAACATTGTAACCAATATTGAATTATATAGGTCATCTCTGATGGTCATCATATGACTATACGCAGTGACCGATTGCAATCTGATAAACTGAACTTATGAATATGTCTCCTACATGAGGCTTGGACTATCAGGTTCTGACTCACCTGCCTCCAGACAAAAAATAGGTGAATTATATCTCCTATCATAAAACTCCTCAAAAGTTTCAATATTAATTGATTCCTGGAAGCAATTATTAAATTCAAACTCTAAGTGTGCCATATGTTTCTCCCATGAACCACCAAAATCAAAAACACAGGATCATAACATATCCTTCAGGACGGTAATTGTCCACTAAGATTAAACATCAGTCTATGGATGATAGGATATTCTTAAAAGAACTCAAAATCATAGGGATTTCTAAAGGCCCTTCCATAAATGTGATGTGAAACAAGGATCACTTTCTGAAACGATACTCCTTGGAACACCATGCAACCAAACCACCTCACACACATAAATATTTTCAAAATATTTAACTTTGATGGTTTCCCTAATAGGTAATAAGTGGGATACCTTAGTCAATTGATCCAACACAACCCATATATCATCATTTTTACGGGTCATCATTAGTAATCCTATCACAACATCCATTTTTGCATCATACCATTTCCTCTCATGAATGGGTAATGGATGAAAATCCCAGCATGCCTCTGATGTTCGGATTTCACCTAATGACAAGTGAAGCATCTAGCCACGAAGCTTGCCACCTCCATCATTCCTTACCACCAATATTATCTATAGAGATCATTATGCATCTTTGTTAAAATAGGATGAAACACTCATCTAGAAGCCTAAAACTCCCTCATCATCTCCATGTGTAAGCTTGTAGGAACCCATACTCATCCATGAAAAAGAATATAATTTACACTTATGAGAGACCACCCTGATGGCCTCTACCCACCATATAATTTGTATCTCAAAACATAGCTCTATATCTGATAGTTTCACAGTACTAATCAAATCCAAAAGCATGGGTATAACATATGGTGAAGTCAAAGTTACTTGTCCTTGAGATTCCTGAACTTTCATATATATATATATATTTATATATATTCAAAAAGGGACATTATCTGCAACTTTCTATATAACTATCATATTAACTATATCTTTTTCTTTCATATTAAAGTGTCAGCAATGAAATTTCCTTTACCAAGATTAAAAGACAATTCAAAATCAAAAGACTGGAGGTAATCGACCCACCTCCTCTATCAAATGTTAATGTCTCATTGAGAAAAGATGTACTTGAGTCTCATGTGATTCTAGTATACCAAAAATATCTCACCCATGAGATCATGTCTCCAACATCATTATGAATGTACCACTACTACTAAATCTAGATCATGAGTAAAGTAATTCCACTCATGATATCTTAGCTACCTAAATCCATAAGCAACCACATGTTCCTCCTATATTAGAACTGCTTTGATTCCAACTCTAGATGCATCATTATACATGGTATATAATTTACCCAGCATAGGTAAAGTGAGGATAGTTGATAAGGCCAAACTTCCTTTTATCTCTTTAAAATATCTTTTTCAAGCATCAAACCAATCAAACCTTATCCCTTTCTTGGAAAACTGATACATTGGTGCTTCCAAATAGTAGAAATCTTGGATAAAAATCCTATAATAACCATCTAAACTGAAAAAGATCTGAATTTCAAATATGTTTTTGTGATTTTCCCAAGATACCATGGTTTTGAATTTCTCTAGGTCCAATAACACTCCTACCTATAAGATGGCATGGACTAATATTTTCTCTTCATTTATCAAGAAACTTCATTTATATAGCTTGGAATAAATCAATGCTCTATCAATGTACTCAAGATGATGTCAATATATTTGGAATGATAGTATACTTCTTGTGAGTACACTAAGATATTACTGATGAAAACCCCCAAAAACTAATCTATAAATGGATGAAAGATACTATTCATTAAGGTGATGAATACCACATTCACATTAGTCAACCAAAATGACTTTAATATGAATTAATACAAGCCACACTTACTCCTAAAATTAGTATAGGGTATGTTCAATACTCACAACCATATTGATGATATCCTAATCTTAAATCAATCTTGAATAATATCTTGGAACCTCTCAACTCAGCAAAAATATATCCAATGCGTGGAAGATAATAGTGCTTCTTGACCATCATCTGGTTCAACCTCAAATAATCCATACATAAGTGAAATGATTCATCATCCTTTTTGGAAAAGAGAACTAAAGAAACCCAAGGATATGTACTTGGCTATATGAAGCCTTTAGATTCTACAAATTCTAACTGAACTTTCAACTCCCGAAGCGCTGTTGGTTCCATTCGGTAAGATAGTATAGAAACTGGTTTTGCCCTCAGCACCAACTCAATCGTGAACTCGACCTCTCACTTGGGAGGTAATCTATATAACTCATCGAGGAAAATATCCATAAAATATTCGACCACTAGAGGAAGAGAATACTGCTACATTTTACCATCATCTATAGAAAGACTAGAGATCTAATCCATGATACAATCCAATCTGTTCTGAATTGGCCCTACATGACTAGCCTGAAGATCTCATCACCCTAGTGAAAATAGAATCTTCCTTATAGATATAGTATGGTAACTATCCTCTTGTAATAGGAGATTTGATCCTAGTATATGACTAACCTATCCATACCAATAATCAAGAAAAAATCCTATCATTTCCAACATGAATGTTTCCCAAAGGAAATGATAACCACAAATCTCTAGAGAACATGCCTTGAAATATTTGATATTCTCTGACCACACTCCCAATAGTGTGTAAATGGTAAAAACACTATCTAATATTTACACATCCAATCCCAAACAATTTGAAAAATGATAAGATATAAAAGAATATGATGATCTTGTATCAGAGAAAACGCAAGATAATGTAGATGCTATAGTAATCGTACATCTGATAATAGATGGACTTGCATTCACCATAGCTAGAGTACTCTTCATGACATGAAACGAACTTGTACCTATTCCCTAGGCTCTAGTCTAACTATGCTAATCTATATCCCTTACTTGGTATTGTTGTTCATGCACTGGGGTACCACATCATCTGCCTCAACCTGAACGGTTTATAGAACTCCAGAAACTTGATTGTTGATGGGTAGCTGAGTCCCTTCCCAACTCTGATGCTTATCCTAATCCTCTTTTATAGCTTTTCTATGGAATGTTTACATATAACCTCTGAATACTTCCTAGTATTCCACATAAATAGCCCTCGACTATGGGGGTAAGGACACTGTGGGTGATTGTGACCAAACTTTCTACACTGATAGTACTAGAATGGGACATGATCTTGAGATGGTAGTACACTATACTGACTAGTTTTACCAATGTTAATTTGGAGTAAACTATCATAATGGTGCATCTTACAACTTGAAGAATAATTTCTAGAATGTTTTTTTGAAACGTCTTGAATTCTAATTGGGGCCTCTCTTGGATTTTATTTCATGATGAGTGCCCAATACATCACATATTACTGGATTATTAAATAGAAAACATTTACCTATGACCTTATCTCATACTGAATAATTTCTATGTAACATATCACTTTGAAGATCTCATCATCTACCAAAGATGACGCAAATTGCTCTAGGTCAGTAAAATGCCCAGTGTAATCCAGCACTGAAACACTTTCCTCATTCAGAAGAATAAACTCATTATCTTTTTCATCCATAAATTTCTCAAGATAGAAATGGCTAAAGAAATTTATCTTTAAGACCTTCTAAGATACATAATCAAGTTTCCCAACTTCCATTGGAATATCTCACCAACACTTGGAAGGTCCATAAACCATATACACTACAAGATTCACCCTCATATCTGTGAGTGTCTCAAGATGATTAAATATTGTTTGTACCATAACTCAACTATCTAGGGTCTCCCTTCCCCAGTAAACATATGTGTAGGTTGAATCTAATACTCTCTTGTTGGCTCATACATTGATGGAATGGTATGAACAGTCTCCCTTTCCATGGATCGCATAACCCTCAGGAATCTGTCATGAAGATGAACATCCATCATCTCCTAATAAACTATAGGAAGCTATAATTCATATGAAATGGAAGTTTTTGATTTAAAATCTCATAAAACTCATGTTTAATATGATGATGAGGAGTTTTTTCTAAAATTCAAACACTCACCTTAGAGAACTAGCCAACAACAAGGTCAACCCAACAAGTGACTGAAATAAAGAACCACTACCTATTGGTCTCTCTAGACACATATTTCAAGTATATTATAATGACATGTAAACTCATTTCATTTATCCAGCCAAATAGATATATAATATTTTAGTTCATCGTTCAAGTATATATCACATGAAAAAATAGATATACCCCTATCGTGAACAATTCTTGTTAATATATCCCTATGTTTCTATTATGATGCATGTATTCTCATATCATGCCATACCATACCATGAATATAATCTCAAGAAATAATAACATCATAAAAAATAGCCTCATATATCATGTGAATCACCCAAGGTGAAATAATATCAATTATAGCAAGAATACAGAACAAACAAAAATTTCATCCTTGGGTACTCAGATTTTCCCCCTTAAATGGGTTAGATACTACCAAGAACAATCTCATTACCAAATCCTGAAAAATACTAGTCTCTATTATACCTTTTCATAAATAGTAAAGTAGAATAAAAACTAAAACATTATCCTCTGATACCACTTTGTAACATCCCCCAATCTGACACTATCTCACATGGTTAGAAAGGGTTGGTCATGATACCTCAAGTGTGCCTCCCCATATGCAAGAGGTTGCCATCTAATAGTGGTGGTGTAAAGTGTATAGTGGGGAAACTATACCCCTTGGTATTAAGTGTCATAATATTATAAAAAATCGCATTAAGTTGAAAAATAATCAAATTATAAACATAGAGGAGGAAAACAATAAAATCCAACTGAATAAACCAATAAATAATATATGAATAAAATTTTGATTTAATGGAATGTAACTAAATGTTATGCTAGAAAAATACAAGAAAAATACTAGAAAACACAAATTCTTAGGTCACAAACCCCATGTTTGTCCTACATCTAAACTTTATCCCAATAACAAACAAGAAATCAACATCAAGGTACATTATAACGACCCAATGTTTTATCAACGGAAATTCCCATCTTATAATTATGTCATATAATCACATGAAATTACAACATAATATTGTCACCTCTGTGATTTGAATTTTCAAAATCTAACATACACGGTTGTGATCGGTAAGATGTTTGGAGTCTAATGGAACAAACATTATTTTTGGTGAATAGTATCCTACCCTTATGAATAGAAAAATACACTTATGAGTATTAATATGAACCATATTAATATTAAATGTACCAAAATAACAGTGACCTCTCCCCTGAATGTATAAATAAAATTTAGGCATCTTATAAGTGATAATATGACCATAGTAAAAGTATTGGTATTTTTGTAAAACATAAATAATTAATTATAATTAATTAATTAATTTAAAATAAAATTTATTTCCCTAAAAAAATTTCATAAATTAACAATTTTATGCTTTTTTGTTTTAAATTATTTTTATTAGACCTTATGTAATTTTTGAAAGCATTATAAAATCAGTTATCGTTTTAAAATCATTATTTTTCACATAAATTGTGATATTAATTAAAAATTAAATTAATAACATTTAGAGAATTATTTTTTAAAAATTTAGTTAATTTTTGGATTCTACACTTCGAAAAATGGTTAGGGTGAATTTTTGGTATTTTTCTGGAATACATGAATTTTTGGTGAATAGTAAAATACATTAATTTACCGTATAAATACATTATAATTTAAATAGACTATTTCTAACATCATAAGTGATGTAAGAACCCAAATATTGGACTCACATGAAATTATTACTATTTTTCATGTAATCATCACTAATTATGATCTTGAGGGAAATTAATAATCTAAGGAATTTAATATTAAGAAACCCCTCCTACCCTCCACTATAAAAAACACCCACACTCCCCTCTTCTATTTACTCCTCCCAAGCCTAGTTCCTTGACTAAATTCTTCCCAAATCACTCCCCAAGATCATCCCCCACGTCCAAAATCCCTTTGTCTCTTCAAAATACCAAATCCTCTCTCCTTAAGAGGCTCTCAAATGAGATAAACTCAAGAGGTAAATTCCTCTTTCCAATTCTTTTATTTTCTTTCAAGTTATTTTCTTTTCTTGTTTCTTTCCTCAACTCCCTTAAACAAAATGGTATGATAAATAAATTAAAATACATGTAATTTTATGACATTATACTAATGGTATAGTTTATCATAATCTCTCCCTACCCCTCCTTTTATTCTACAAATGAAAATACCATCTGAGATGTGTTGATTTTTCACATTCAAGGACGACGGGTTTTCAATTTGCATTACCATATTCTAGACTGATCATGAAACCATTAAAATTGTTGAACCAGATCATAATATATTTATTTTATCTTATTTTATGTTCTATAATCCATTTTCACAAATGATGTAAAATAATAATACAAAACAAGTTAATTATGATCAAAATCACCAAATTAATCCAAGTATTTATCATTAATGTTTTATATAATGATTCAAATTCACTCAAAGTAACAAAATTAAATTTACAATCATGTAACCTTCTATATGTTCAATAATAAAATATAACTTCAATTCTGGAAAACCACCGTCATCATACATGTGTTTCTGAACATGAATATAAGTGAACCAACCATTAAAACCAATGAAATAATTGAACCCGAACAATGAAATTGAACATAATAACCAATCAAAAAGGTTATTAATGAACAAAAAAGTTATATTAAATCATTTAAATGTAAAATAGGTTCTCTTATTTTTAATTAATTAACCTAATTTTATTATTTAGGTCATTAATATCAGGTTGAGAACACCATCGGACTTAAGGTAAGGGATCCTATATATTTCCCCTTTATTCAAGAATTTCCCCTCTCTTATGTCATTTTATGTGTAATACCTAATGATGGGGTATGAGTTTTAACATCCCCCGTACTTCCATCATTATTTATAAGTGATTATAAACCCCTTTTTCTCTCATTAATCTCTCTTAATTACACCCAATACCATGTCAATAATCTGTAAGGCATTCTACCCAAACCTCCTTTGTCCCTTCAGGTTTCATTATCTTCATTTAACCAAAATGAAGTTATCTTATCTTTATATGTTTATTTTATAAATTCTATTTACATTTACAAAATTTATTTATCAGTACCATTTAATCATTCTCTTTTGGGGAAATAATTGCTTTTATGTGATTCCCTCCTCTATACTTCCCTATAAGCAAACCTGTTTTGAGGGGACTTCCTAAATTCTTACATGATTTCAAGTGAAATCTATATTATTTTCTATTACAACATTGTATTTATAAAATTAGTCTTTTTAATTATGAAAACATTGTTTTTTAACTTCTGGATTTATATAATGGATTTTTCCCTTTTATATTTTTAAGGCTCTATAGAATTTTCCTTAAAATAGCACAAAATGTTTTAATGATAAAAATTCATAAATACACTTTTCACATGTTATAATTTTTTTTTCATAGCAATTACCATGATATATTCCTATTTTACCTTATTAATTTCCATTTATGTTCTAATACCTTTCTTTCATGGACACTTTTATGATACACCCATTTTTTATGCTTTTTGACATGATTGTGGAACCCAATTCTTTCCATGGGTAACCCTTATGTTTATGTAAGATTTATTATGTATGATTATTTATGTGGAAAAAATATTTATGAAAATTTAAGATTGGTGTGCCCAGATAGAGCTCCAATGCATTGGGTAAAGTTGAGTCTCGTGAGAGGTTATATGTGACAGTCTTGGCGGTTAGCCTTGGCTTGTGCTACCATGTGTGACGGTCTTGGCAGTTAGCCTTGACTCATGCTAAGGATGTGTTTTATGTTGTTACCAAATTATTATGACTCCATGTTTATATGATTCCATGTTTATATGTTATGATTACATATGTTACATGCCTTTTTATATCATCATGTCATGCCTTCTTTCTCATGTGTTAATGATTTGTTCTTATGGTTATTACCTTACTGGGATATTTACCTCATCCCTTTGTTCATGTGATCCCTAGGGTACCCTATACAAATATAAGGGATCAAATTAAGTTAGTATCTATTTATGAATATTAAATAAAGAAGTGTTTTTTTAGTCCCTTGTTTTAAGTTTTATATTCCTAGTCTTCTAAGCCATAGACTTCATGATCCATGGCATGTACTCTGATGTATAATTATGCTTAAAGTCATGTAATGTTATATGTAAAAGGATACAATCTCTATAGTTGGTATCATAGGATAGTATAGTTATATTTATAGATTAGTAATAGATCACTTTAATAAGAACATTAAGGATGAGACTAAGTGTAAAAGAACACCCAAAATTTTGGTAAGTATTGAGTAAGTACTTTATCAAGATAATGCATCCCTTTATGGATACAAATTGGTAGAGGTGGCTCTGGAATAGATGTATTTATTGGTAAAACCCAAAAACACCACTTTGAACTAGACTCAAACGGTAACTGGTGCACAACAATGGGCCTTGTTGTACTTTCAGTTTGACACTCCCGGGGGGGGTATTATTTTGTAAATTCATGAGATTTGTACAAACAATTATTAAGGTAATAAAAAAATACCATAAGAATATAATCTAATAAATATATCAAGGATAAAGTAGATTGAAACATAGGGAATCACAAGTTATGATATACTTCTCCTTTAAAATTTTATCCTCTTATGTTCAAAGTTTTCTTCTTTTATGCTCAATATATAAGTATTCAATTTCTATAATTGTACGCTATTTTTCTTAGGAAATGGAGGTAAAAAAATAACATGAACCCACAATTAATGTTATAGAGAATGTTAATATTTCCCTAATAATATGACTGATATGATGGGAATGGGTGTTCAAAACTTCATTACAGTAATTTCTTAGCAAGATCAAGTTATGAATAATAACTTGAATCATGTTGAACACCCTCCTCCTACAAGGAAAGATAATGTTTTTTTTTTTGAATCCTTAATGTGGAAAAGGCCTCCCATATTTAGTTGATCATCTGATACCATCCTCATGGATCAGTGTTTTAACTACATTGAAAATATATTCTTTATCCTTCGTGATCAGAAGAAGATAAAGTTGTACTTGCAGTCTATTGTTTTGATGGGTAAGATGATCAGTGGTGGACACTAATCAAGAATACAAAGCCTTGGGAGGAAATTGATTCCATGGAATGAGAGTAATTCAAGAGAATGTTTTTCAATGAATATTTTCAGAAAACCCTCCATCTTAAGATGGAAAGAGAGTTACTTGGACTCGAGAATAATGAAGATGAGTCAATCAGGGCGTATGAAGAAAAATTTATAAGGATTTCAAGGTATGCCTTTCTCTTTGTCATGAACACTAAATGAAAGGTGGATCTCTACTTTAGAAAATGAAATCTGAGTCTACAAAAGGTGCTAGCGATTAGAGACTTCAGCAGATATGAGAAGATTGGTCATTGTTCTCTCAAGGTTGAAATGGAGAACAAATACTCTTAGTGTTATCATGGGACCAGCTGTAAGAAGAAAATAGAATCTCATGTGGGTAGTCCAAAAAATAAATTCCATGATGGGAAGAAGCTCGATCATTCCAAGTGTAAAAATTGAGGGAACAAGAATCTTGGGATTTTTCTAAAGGTAATTGGGAATTGATTTAAATTTGGAATGTTGGTATATCTGGCTAAAAACTGCCAATGGGATATGAAGAATCCCACTAATTTGGAAGAAGAAAAAAAGGTCCAGATCAACATTCAGCCTGTAGTGTAATGCTACAACTATAAGGATCCTAGGAATTAAGAGAACATTTTCCCTAATCCAAGAGTTGTTGGAGGAAATCAACAACAACATCCCAGGAAACAAAGAATGTATTATGCTATCACTACTGCTTAGGTGGATTCGGACAATGATGTGGTGATAGGTATTCTAGTTATTCACTCAATAATAGAAAATGTACTATCTGACTCTGGTTCTACACATTCTTTAATATATTGCAAGTTTAGTAGAACTATTCAAATACCACCAGAAAATTTGGAGGAAATTTTTTCTGTGAGAATAGATAATGGGGAAATTATTGCATCCATGGTTTATAACTCCTCCTCAGTTAACGTTTGTGGATTGAACCTCCCAGTATATTTTTTCATACTTCCTTTAGTGGAGTTAGATGCTATCTTGGGCATGGATTGGCTATCTTTATACAAATCCAATATCAAATTTCAGGAAATGGAGATCACTCTTCACATCCCAAAGAATCCTCCAATTCATTACAATTGTGATGAGGAATATGAATCTCCTTTGGAATTATTGTCTCAATTGTGGATAACAATTCTTTATGAGCAAGCATTTCTAGCACAAATTATAGATACAAAGGAGAGGATCATTCTTGAAGACTTTCCCATCATGAGGGATAACACTGATGTATTTTCTAAAGATTTGTCTGTTCTTCCTCATGACCAATAGGTTGAGTTATCAATTGAAATTATTCCTAGATCTCTACCTATATCAAAGACATTGTATAGAATGGACACCGTAGAGCTGGAAGAGATGAAGAAGCATTTACAGGAGAATCTGAAGAAGGGTTTTATATACCTGAGTGCTTCACCATGGGGTGTGCTAGTCCTCTTCATCAAGAAGAAGGATGTATTAATGTTCCTCTACATTGATTATTATGAGCTCAATAGAATTATGATAAATAACAAGTATCCCCTTCCATGAATAGATGACTTGTTTGATCAGCTTCGTGGGGCCAGTTATTTCTCTAAGGTGGACCTTCGGTCGGGATATAACTAATTAAAGGTGGGGAAGGAAGATATTCCCAAGACTACCATTAGAATGAGGTATGGACCCTATGAGTTCATAGTGATGCCCTTTAGACTCACTAATGCTCCAGAAATTTTAATGGATTTAATTAATAGAGTATTTAGATATTACTTATAAAAATTTGTGGTAGTCTTTATCGATGATATTCTCATATACTCCAAGAGAAAGGAGGAAGATGAGAAGCACTTTAATAATATTTTTAAGAATTTTTGAAGGGAGAATCTATATGAACAGTATAGTAAATGTGATTTCTGGATGGAGGAATTATCATTCTTGGGGAATCTTATCACCAAAAAAAGGGATATCTGTAGACACTTCTATGAAAAAGGTAATTGAGAGTGGACCAGGACAACAATTGTAACGATGATCCGTAGATTTCTGGGTCTATCAGGGTATTACTGATGATTTTTTAAGAAATGGTCACAATTTTAAAACCCAATGACCAAGATGACACGGAAGGGAGTGAATTTTTTTTGGACTAAAGAATGTGGATATTGTTTTAAGGAGTTAAAAAAGAGGTTAATCCCTTCCCTAGTACTCACACTTCCAACAAGTGTAGAACTATTTGTGGTGTACAGTGATGATTCAAAGAAGGTATTAGGATATATGTTGATGTTAAATGAGAAAGTGATAGCCTAAGCCTCAAGGAATCTAAAAATCCATGATAAAAACTATCCTACGTATGATCTGAATTTAGAAGTTGTGATATTTGCTTTAAAAATCTGACAGCATTATCTCTATGGAGAGAAGTGTGAGATATATATGGGTCACAAGAGTCTCAAATATATATTCATGCAAAAGGATATTAATATAAACCAGTGAAGTTGGATAGAGTTCATCAAGGATTATGATTTATCAATCCACTACCATACCGATAAGGAAAATAAGGTAGCGGATGCTCTAAGTAGAAAGTATCAAGCATGTTTATCAAATATGAGAATTGAAAAAGGATCTAATCTTCCTAGATTGGTAGAGGATGGACATGGTAATAATTAAGGGAGGGAAATCATCAATCCTTTCTCAAATGATTTCTCAACCATCCCTTATAGAAAAAATAAAGGATGCTCACAGAAAAGATGTGTAAATTCATAGAAGGGTGGAATCCATTAAAAATGTGAAATCCTATGAGTTCATGATTGATGAGGAAGGAGTTGAAAAACTTGGGTCACGATTATCTGTACCATCTAATCCAAAGATAATTAAGGTGATTCTAAAGGACGCACATAGCTCGACCTTATCTATCCACCTAGGGAGCACAGAGATCTATTGAGATCTCTGAGAGAACTTTTGGTGGGACAATATGAAGAATGAGATTGCTGAGTATAGATCAAAGTGCCCAGTATTCCAACAATTGAAGGCTGAAGTATAAGGGAATGATGCAAACACTACCCACACCAACATGGAATTGGGAGAACATCACCATGGACTTTGACATTGGACTTCAAAGGACATCCAGAGGAAACAATACTATATGGGTCAATTGTGGATCATCTTACAAAGATAGCTCAGTTTATCGCAATTTGAGAGGACTTCTAATTATATTAAATTTCACTGATATGTATCAATGATATGGTAAGAATTCATTGAGTACCACTATGTATTGTTTTCTATGGAGATTTTAGATTCACCTCAAAGTTCTGAAAAAGTCTCCAACATGCTCTAAGAACTGAACTGAACTTCAGTATCGCCTATCATCCTCAAAATGATGGAAATCTGATTGAACTATTCATACACTAGAAGATATGTTGAGATCATGTTCTGTGGACTTAAAGGGAGTATGGGACCATCATATTCCACTATTTGAATTCTCATACAACAAAAGTTTCCACTCAAGCATCTGAATGGAACCATACAAAGCCCTAAAAGGTGTAGAACACTTGTGTGTTGGGATGAAGTCATGATTGTAATATTTTAGGACATGAAATGGTCAAACAAATGGTGGGGAAGGTGAAACCCAATCAATATCTATTGACGCTCCTTTCCATCACAAAGTCTAATGACTTAAAAAGGGAAATACCTATGTCCAAAGTGATTCATCCTTTGAAGAAACATCAAAATCGACAAAGGAATGAAGAAGGAGTTATTCCCACTTGGGTCGTGAAAGATTCATCATTGTCACACAAGTAAAATTGGGAGCCGGATACTGGTCATGTAGGTGACTTGCATTCCCTCCTTGATTTTTCACCCAGGGTCCTCCCTGGCCTATAAATACCCCCTTGTGGGCCCCCATTTCAAGAAGGAAAAAATTCCAGAAACTCAGATTTGATCTCCTGGTGCCCTAGTCTCTTCTCAAAGATTCCAAACACTTCTAAGGTAATTTCCTACCTAGAATAGAAGATCTAAAGAGGGAGAGTAAGGCCTATGTGTTTAAACTCATCAACACCTGCGTGCCTAAGTGGCCAGCCCTTAAGGGAAATGGCCACACTTGCACGTTGCCTTACCCCTTCAACAGAACTTGCGTGCCCATCTTCAGGAACACACTAGGGATAGTACTAAGGGCTTGATCCAAGTCTCGACCAAGTATTACCCTAAGGTTTGACCGTCGTGCAAGTACCCATGTGTCTCACAAGTCTACTTTCACAACCAAGACTTACGCACCCACGTAGGACTTGCGCGCCACCTTCTTTTTGGGTGCCCCTCCTGCCTATTTCACCTCTCTTATGCCTATCCACTCATCCTCTTCAAAGATTAAGACTTTAGAACTCTCTTCAAAGCCATTTATGGCATGTTTCCTTTGTTGTCTTCCTTATTTTAAATGAATTATGTGGAACATCTCTTAAAACCTAGTGATTTACACATCTTTATGTCACTAAGGTTATAGAGTTCATTAATTCATCTTCATCCTTTCATATGAGAGAATCCATAACCTAGGCCTTCCTTTTCAGGATTAATCCCCAGTCATAATTTCTCTAATTTGGTCATCCTCCTTAGGAGTAAGCCCCAAGTCCCCTAACATGGGCCTCCTTTTCAAGAGTAATCCCCAGTCTTCAAGTTCCCATAATTTTGGCCATCCTCCTCAGGAGTAAGCCCCAACCATAATTCTTTTAATATGGGCATACTCATTAGGAGTAAGCCCAAAGTTCCCAAAATCCAAATTTATCTTAACCTGGGCCTCCTTTTTAGGAGTAAGCCCCAGTCATAATTCCCCTTAACCTGGGCCTCCTTTTCAAGAGTAATCCCCAGTCATAATTTCTCTTAACCAGTATTAATTTACATTTGACTTGGGATTCCTTCTCAGTATTAAAACCCAATCATAAGTCCCCTCCTAATTTGCGAATCCTCCTCAGGAATAATCCCTAAGTTAGAGTATCCAAATCTTCATAAATAACATATACCTTTACAGACCTTGTTCTTGGATTTCTTCCCTGAAGTAAATCCAAAATCTACATTCATTTGGACAGTCATACATACATAAGCCCCATATCATTTCTTATAATTTCATCTTTCATGGCACAATTACCTGGTTTTACCAATACCTCTTGTTTCTCACACCGAGTATGACTCACGTGAGCTTATAGTGTAAAAGTAATTATGACATCTTATTTTGAGCCACCACTTATGCATAAACCTCATACTTCTTTACTCTAACTACATGGGTCCTAATTCATTTTCCAAAACAAAATATAAATAGGTATCCCATCTGTGGCTATAATCCCAACTATGAAATAATTCATGTCCTTCTGAATAAACTTCAAGGGCCCCACTGAGTGGATTTAAATCCAGTATGGTTATCACAATAGCCAAGAGATTTCTATATAATGTGTTGAAGGATACCATTGACCAATAATCTCTAACGAATACAGATGATTATCTATCGATCAAGAACCTCAAATATATATAAAAGATTCTCTAAATCTCATAGATACTAATCATTGATTGTCAGATCTAATGGAAAGCTCATTTTCATACTTGGTAATGTAATAAGGATTCATGAACATAAATTAAATCTATAAAGAGAGTCTCGGAGTAGACAATAATTCCCCCCAAAATGGTGTCATGAGTCCGACCTCACATACTTTCGACCAATGAAAATTACTAATCCTCCTCAGTTCACAACTAATGAGCACCTACCTTTGGAAAGTAGGTCCAAATGGATATAGAATCATTGGATGTTTCTGGTTCTACAAACAAACCCGTTAGAAACCACTTGGAATGTTTGAACCTTAAATAAATGAGGTAATCCCCATTTCCAGAGCAAACAAAAAATGGTGAACCCGACGTGAATCCTTAACCAAGTTAAATGATGTTTTTCTTATTTATTAGGCCCCTATTTCAAACTCAATGAGAGGGCCAACAAAGCAATCAATAACATATGTGACATCCATAAGATGTAGCAAATAAAATTATCTTGATTATGTTTGTTATAACAAACAGGCACTCTTTTCCAAGATCTTCTGCATTACAATAATGGATTTTCTTAAGTTCACGTCTATGAATGCCTATGCTGTGAAAACCTCTGTTGGGAATGCATCTGCTGCTACTCTTGTTGGATCGTCATCCTATCTGAGGAAGACATCACACACTCAACATCTTCAATGTTGGGTATAAAATGTTCTGGTTAATGAGTACCATCAACATGGTACCATTCCAACTTTGGAGGCTGTTCCAAAAGCCCTCTAAGTGAACAACTCACCTTGGTCGTCTGGACAGTGACGACCAACGATCAAGAAGCAAGCGGTGCTAACTACCATCTCCAACTGTTTCGGGTCGTTCTACCTAGAACACAATCACCATTACCTCCCGTATTGTGGGGAGGTGAATGAGAAGGTCCCTCAAGGCCTTAACTCAAAGAGACAGGAGTCCTTCCTGAGGGATCCCATCAACAATCACTGCCAGACTCGTGCGGCAGTGCGCCCTCAACATGATGAGGGTGTTGTCTCCAGGCGTTCGACTCAGGTTCCTCAAAACCAATCAGGCAAGACGAACCAACAGAGGTGATGACCGGTTAACAGTGAGAAGGTTCTTATCTCTGCCATTTCTAGAGAAGTCCACCAACCTAACTTGGTGGAATGCAACGAGCGGTCACACACACCCGTCCTTTTTAATTCCGTTGTCCAGCAGACTCGTCTGACATCAACACATCAATCCCACCAACCAATTCTGGCATAGTTCAATAGACAGGAACATACACCTATTTATAAGTTATCAGATAGTTAGCAGGCTCGTCTGACTACATATGATGAAGCTCGCCAACCCAATGTGTTGATAACTAGTAAACAGGCACATACACCGGCTTACACTCATCAATCATGTCAGCATCCTCGTCTGTCAATATTAAATGAATATTTTAAACCATGTTTGGTGGAGTGCAATCAGAAGGCACATACACCTTTTAGTATTGATCAATCCTATCAACCGTCTCGTTTGGTAGCACCTGGAGAAGTCAATCAGAAAGATCTGACGAAAAATAGGAGGCAGACTCAACTCTCTTCCCCCACACTTAAGTACTATCAGAATTCACTGATAGGAAAAGGAGGATAGGAGCAGCAACACACACCTACTCCAATCATGGAATGGACATATATTCTCATTCTGGCAGCTAAAGTCACCAATCAAATTCTATCAATGGTGAAAGAGTAGAAGAAAATCCCTGCTCATATTTTGGATGCCTGCCAGGATATTATAACAGCTTCAGCAGCATCACAGGGGAAGAAATGCAAATCTATCCCTATCAGCGGAGTGAAATATCAATAGTTCACTTTAGAACAGACACAAACCTCTGTTCCAGTACAAGAGGGTTGTAGGGCGTACTCCCTATATCATACGGACAACCAAGTCAGGCACATACACCTGATTTGAGCGGAGATAGTCAGCCTAACCTGATCCTTTCTCCTAAGCAGGCACATACACCTACCCATAATGACCATTTTCATTAACAAGTGGTTCCTAAAATGAGTAAGAATGCATATAAGAAGAAGACCCGCCCAGAATATGCAAGAAACCAAAGGCCAATTTTTAATAAGGCCTTACTCGATGCTGGAGTTCTTGATGCACTCAGACATTTATCTATTGCAACTCAAGATTCTACTCCCTTAGTTCCCAATGGTGGGAACCTTAATTCTGAAGGTCTACATTATACACTTCCTCACGAAGGCCTGCTTCATGACAATTCAGTCGATCTTGAAGTTTCATCTTCCGATGAAATCCAGAAGAACCCTCTGTGTGGTCAGAAGACCAAGGAGAAAAATGTTTTATCTTTTTTTGTAACCCACCATGGTGGTCCTCCCCATGATGATGAATTTAGCTGTGAAAGTCCTATCCACAGTATTAGTGCACATTTCCTAGAAAATGCTCTAATGGACAATGTAGTGATGAGAAATCCCTCTTAACTTGAGGCACTTGAAAATGTGAAGCCATTCATGTCTGATGCTTTACCATTAGAAAGTGAAATACTTTCTCAATCAGAAGATAGTCCATGGTGTAGTCCATTTTTTGAACCACCCCTAAGTCATGAATCTTCTTGTTTGATTAGTTATTTCTCTACCAATCTTGTTGAATCTGATGAAGCAACAAAGAAGAACCATCTCTGGTCTAATTAGGTAGAAGAATCTTCATCGAATGATGAAGAGAAAGTACTGAATATGAGAAAACAACTGATGAAAGGTGAAGTGCCAGTTATGTTTTTGCCATTGGCTGATTCTCAGTATTACATTCCAGAGATGTTGACAGAAGATGGAATTCATGATATTCATCTCAACATATGGAGAACTCTTTGTCATTTGAAAAAGAAAATATTATCTTATGATGAATATGAAAATCATGTCAAGATAATAGAAGGGTTACAACACCAAATTGATTTGGAATCTCCCTCAGTTTCTCGATATCCGAAGGCTGAAAAGAAGAAAAGAGCCTTTCAGCGTTCATGCCTTGGCGCACTAAGAAGATTACACCAGTTAATTTCCAATGACCCATCTAGTATTCATATCAGGGGATGGGGAATTCATGGATATATACATTTTATAGTGCTCTCTAGTCAGTAAAGACTGCCGAAAATGGTCTCATGCAATGTTATTGCCCATGGCTGGCCATAGTCAATTGGCTTTGTTTGTAATCAAGGGCTTGCCCAAGAACAGGCTTCAACTAGTTCTTCTCAAAATCAAGCATACAGAGAAAAATTTGTTGAGTTAATACTGCATCAAGAAAACAAGAATATTGAATAGGCCTCTCATTTGGAGAAAGAACATCATCAAGTGACAGAAGTGTCAGAAATCATCCAATGGTCTTTTGAGCTGGGTGATAAGAGTGGATGTAGGTTGTTGCATCCAGCTAATTTCCGAACTAAAGTCCACAAGATCAGGAGATCTTTCAAGAAGGTCTCAGATATATCATGTTAAGAACCACCCCATCTTTCCAGAGTGGGGACTCTTTTAACCAAACCCTCAGAATCAACAAATAGGATTCGAGGAGTTAAGCAGGAATAACCCCAGTCCACAAGACTGGGGACTTTTTCAAATCCTCAATCTCTCCCTCAGAGAAAGTCAGTCTTCTCTCTATTAGGGAAGAAGCCTCAAAATGAATTAATATCCAAACTATCAGGAGATTCCCTCCAAATTATGGTTCTTCAAGAAGTTCTGAGGGATCAAATCGACAAAAGGCAATGTCTCATCAGGGACATGGAAAAAGGCATTATCGCAAAAATGATGATAGAAGAGATGAAATGCATTATGTATCAATTAATGTCATTAATGTCATTATTTCTGATCCACCAGATGAGGTTCACTCATAGGGATCAGATGAAGAGGTTCCTACTCAAGAAGTTGTACGCACAGACACAAATGAAGAAGGTGTGTGTACACTAAATCAAAGGCTTACCCAGAATTTAGGTAATCCTTCAAGTAACCCACTTCCCCCTCTCCAAAGGGGATCTAAAAAGGGGAAAGGAAAGAATTAGGTTACATAACCTTCCTCTAGAGAAGGCCAATCTCTCTCATTAGAGCAAAGATTTTCACAATAAGAGGAAGAAATGAAATAGTTTAGGAGGATGAATGCAGAACTATTTCAGGGTAGTCTTCCTCCTAAGCATGCTAGAGTTAGTCAGCCAAGAGAATATTTTGTGGCTAGTAAGATGGATCGAGAATATCCTCCTCTACTAGTACACCCTCATAGGTCTAATCCTACGGGTCATGTGAAAAAACAATTGGCGATGCTACCATCAGTTGCAGTACCAGCCACCACCTCTTTCCAAGCTCCAGTCATTGCACTTGCTTAGGTCCAAGCTCAACCAAATGTTTCCCAAAAGTTAATAACTACTATCGAGTCATTAACATCTTTATTGGAATCTATGGAGGGAAATCATTCTCAAATTCAACCAGAAAAGAGATCTTACCCTGAATGGGTTGATGCAATTCCTCCCCCATCAAATTTTGCAAGTACCACATTCCCAATATTTAATGGTTCGGGAGACCCAGAGCAACACATAACACATTTTTTTTCTCGTTTTGATCCTATGATTGGAACCCCTCATAAACAAGAAGAAGTTGAGCTCAAGTGTTTTTTATAATCATTACAAGGGCCTGCCTTTGTCTGGTACACAAGCTTGCAATCCCGGTCAATTACCAGATGGGAGGATATCCGCCAACGATTCCTTCTTCAATTCAGATCAACTTTGCCAAAGACAACAGTTTTTTATCTTAAAAACTGTAGGAAAAGGGAGAATGAAAGGGTTTCATATTTCATTGCTCACTGGAAGAGATTAACATATTCCCTGAGCTTAGCACTCCCTCAAAAGAAATTGTTTCAAATCTGTGTGGCGAATTTGCATGATGAGATATGCACACCGTTGATCCCTATGAAATACATAGGAGGGTTTCGAGACCTTAATTTCATCGCTCAACAGATTGAAGATTCTCTTATGAAGACTAAGGATAAAGCTCGTGTAATTCCACCAGCTCCAGGAAGGAGAATGGGTAAAGCAGAGACTACTATAGTTATGCTTAAACAATCACATGTACCTTCTTCTACTTCAAAACCTTCATCTTCTCAAAGGGCTCCACCTCATGAGCATCAACAACAGAGGTTGTTTCATCAAGATGATCAAAGAGATCAAAGACGAAAACAATTTGAGCATTTTAAGAGTAAATTATACTCTTTCCAAAATGAAAAAGTTCCTGGTTACTTCATTTTAGCTCTGGAAAATAATTTGGTTCAATTTCCAAGGCCCAAGAGGCCAAAAAAGGAAGGAGAGGAAGATGATCCCAATTATTGCCCATTTCATCAGATGTTTGGGTATCCAATTCAGGAGTGTTTTTTCTCCAAGGACCTCCTGCAAAAAATGGTCGACTTGGGACAAGTCAAACTAAAAGGTTCTTCAGCTCAAGTAGCATGTGTTACTACAACAGATCCAGAGGAATAAGGTGAGTGGAAAGAAGTAAAGAAAAAAATGCGCAAAAATATGATGATTGGATGGTCAGAAAAATGATCAACCGAACTCATTCCATTTTTCGAACACAATTAAAGAAACCAATTGTGTCTTCTTCCATGAATACCACAGAAAAACCCTCTTCATCGGAGGGAAATCCTCAATAGGGAAGCATAATTCAAAGAAAGAGGAACATCAGAAGAAGATGAAATCGTGTCAAAGCCTAATTTGTATTTGACTCTGGCAGATTTCATGCCATCTGCTTCGAACCCACGGGCACCATCCCACCAAAAGGCACAGCCTAAATTGGATAATCAGGTAGTGTCTTCATCAGATGAAGAGTGGATCTTTGGTTTTGTTAATATGATTCATTTAATAGATCCTTATGCTAGTCTCAGTTTTGATTTTGATGAGTCCAAATTCCCTATACCAAATAGAAGAATTAGAGGGAGTTCCAGAGGATTGGGATACAAAGGAAGACGAGGATATCCCAGAAGCCACTATTCAAATTTTACCCCTGCTAGAATTTTGTATGCAGTAGAAACTCATGGAAGATCCCTTCAATGAGATCAACAAGAACAGGAAAGTTCTTCTACTGAAGATAGATTCAGTCCTGGCATAGTTATTCTGGAAGATCGGTTGGAGGTTACACCTTCTTCCTCTCAGCAAGTAAATGGACCTAATCGGTCTAATCTTCCAAATCCAAGAGTATTATCAACTCCTATCCTAGTACAAGATCCATCAACTTCTAAAGCATCAACTTCTAAGGCACCTGATAAACCACATGTTCCTGTTGGGAAATAATGACCTTTGGATCAAAATTATGATGTATTGAAACACTTGGACCATGTACCGTTCAAGTTATCAATTCTGGATGCCTTGAATTTATCAAAGGATATCCAGGATGTACTCATTGAGGCTTTTTCAAGTCCTCATGAGTTTGAAACATAAATTGCTACAGCTGAAGTCTACCATGTACATAATAATCCTGCAGAATTCCATGCAGTGATATCTTTTACTAATAAAGATGAAGATGATGTTGTGCATAGACATATTAGAACTTGTTACTTATCTGTAAAGGTCATCAGTGTAGATTTCTGTAGAGTTTTCATTGATAATATTTTAGGAGTTAGCCTCATCCCCAATCGTACACTTTGTCGATTGGGCCTTACAAAATCTGATTTATCTCCTTCTACTTTAATGTTACAAGGATATTATAAAAATGAACAAGAACCACTGGTCGAAATTACACTCAGAACTCAGTTTGTAGATCTTGTATCTAATTCATATTTTATGGTTATTGATCAAGACTCAGCCTTCATCATCTGGCTTGGTAGACCCTGGCTACATCAACATGCGGCTATCCCTTCATCATATCATCAATGTCTCAAATATTGTTTCGATGGTCAAATTGGGACATTGTATGGTGATAATTCCCCATTCAAGACATGTGAATCTCAATACATTGAGGTAGAATTCTATCACATGAAGGGAAATGAGAAATCCACCACAAGGGATATTACAAAAGTTAATGCTCCATATGGTTTGGAAAAGATTCCAGTAAACCCATTTACACAGGTGAGTATAGATTATGTATTGTCTATCAGTCAAATTGACGGGATATACCCAAATCAAAATACTCTTATGGAAACTTCCATAATGTCAATTACAGCAATCAAGTCAAACAACATGGGAGAAAGTGGTGATCTACCAAGCAATGATGAAACCTCAAATGGAGATGTCTTCATTTCATCCGCTGAAATCCAACAAGTCTATACATCGCCAATCAGTCCAGAAGAAGTTATAGCAATGTCATAGGTGAACGATGATGTCGATTCTCAATCCATCATCTCCTCTTTATTACCCAAGGAATACCCTTCATCATCAATTGGGTTGTAAATGGAAGCTTCTTCTTCAAGATGTTCAAATTTTAACATCTCTTATGATCATGAAAATAATACTTCATCATCTGCTATGAAAGTAGAAACAAAAGAAATAACACATGTTAAAGAAGAAGAGGAAGATCTCAGGGATGCTCCTCCAGTATTTGAATAGGGTATTCTACCACTGTAGATGAATTCAGAGAAATAAATCTGGGTACAAAAGAAGATCCACGCCCCACTTTAATTAGTGCGGCCATGAATCTTGAAGATCAAGAGATTTATATTTATTTTTTAAAGAAAAATCGAGATATATTTTCTTGGAACTATACAGAGATTCCAGGTCTTGATCCTGAGGTTGCCACTCATCATTTGGGTTTTCCAGAAGAACATCGAGGATTCAAACAAGCTGCTAGAAGAACACACCCAACCTATGCTTCCAAAATTGAGGCTGAAGTGGATAAGCATATCAAAGCTAACTTCGTCAGAGAAGTTCAATATCCCAAGTAGTTGGATAATATTGTCCCTGTGAAGAAGAACAACGGAAAAATTAGAGTTTTCATTGAATTCAGAGATCTTAATCGTCATTGTCCTAAGGATGATTTTCCTGTTCCAATTACAGAACTCTTAATTGATGCAACTGCTGGCTATGAAGTACTTTCCTTCATGGATGGAAATTTTGGATATAATCAAATCCTAATGGCTCTAGAAGATGAAGAATCTATAGCCTTCAGATCCCCTCAGGGTGTGTTTTGCTATCGGGTAATGCCCTTTGGCCTAAAGAATGCAGGCGCAACATATCAGTGTCCCATGCATCGTATCTTGAAACCTTTTTTAGGGAAATTTGTTGAATGTTATGTGGAAGATTTGTTGGTTAAATCCAAGCAACGTTCTAATCAGTTGAGTTATTTAGAAGTCATATTACACAAACTTCAGCAACATAATTTGAAGATTAATTCCTTAAAATGTGCTTTTCGGGTAACCTTAGGAAAATTTCTCAACTTCGTCATACGCCATCGTGGTATAGAGGTCTATCCTGAGAAGACAAAGTCAATCCTTGGTATGTCACCTCCTCGAAATTTAAAGGAATTGAGAGGACTTCAAGGACACTTGGCCTATATTCGGTGTTTCAACGCCAATTTGGATGGCAAAAGTTTACCCTTCACCAAACTGATGAAGAAGGGAGTCACTTACCAGTGGACTGAAGAATGTCAATAAGAATTCGATATTCTCAAGAAATATCTCTTAAGTCCACCGGTGTTAATGCCACCTGTTGAAGGAAGACCACTTATCCTCTATGTGACAGCTCTCGAGCAATCATCGGGTTCCTTTGTTACTCAGAAGAATGGTGTTGGGAATGAAAACAACCTCTACTATCTCAATCGGACTATGCTTGAAGAAAAAAACAAATATTCAAGTATTGAGAATTGTTGCCTAGTATTAATCTTTGTAGTTCAGAAGTTGAGACCCTACCTGCAACATCATGAGGTACAATTAGTATCTCTCAATAAACCTCTCAAATTCATCCTTAGTCGTCCAATGCTTACAGGACGTCCAGTAAGGTGGGAAGTCATTTTGCAGCAATTTGATATTCAATATGTGTCTTGAAAGGAAATTAAGGGCCAAGCTCTAGCTAATTTCCTTGTTGAAAACCCTTCAGTGGAAGAAACATCTCCAGATATTCAACTTCCTGATGAGGAAGTCTTCTTTATTCAAGATAGTCTTCAAACATGGGAAATGTACTTTGATGGTGCTTCCAGAAGTCCAACAGGAAGGAAAATGGAAAATCCTAAATTCAAAAAAGTTGGCTTAGTAATTGTGCTCATTTCTCTAGAAAAGTCAGTGTTACCCTATTCCTTTTCATTGTTGGGAGGTGGTACAAATAATGAAGCATAATACCAAGCTCTTATCGCAGGATTGGAGTTGGTGCTTCAAGCACAAGTGAATCACTTAAAGGTGAAAGGTAATTAAGACCTGGTAATCAAACAAGTCAATGGGGATTATGCCATCAGAAAAGAAGAACTAATACCTTTGTATGATTACATTAGAGATTTAATGGAGTAATTTCCTATGGAACCGATATTTTCTTATGTTCCGAGATCACAAAATGTCCAAGCTGATGCACTGGATAATATAGCCAGAGCTCTAGCAGATCCAAATCAGGACTAGACAACCATCAGTATTGCCCATCGTCATACAATTTCACCTTATGTTCAAACTAGAATAGAGGAAATCAATGAAATTAGTCCCATTCATGAACCATATGGTCATACCACAGGATGGATGACACCTATTAGAGAATACCTTCAAATGGAACACTTCCACCTGATAGAGCCGGGAAAGAACAAGTCCAGAGACGTGTGGTCAATTTCACTCTTTATGATATCCCAGTTCACATAGAGAAAGTTCTCTACCAATGGGGTTTTGATGGAGTTCTATTCAGATGCATTGATGGTGAAGAGACAATGGTTGTCATGAAAGAAGTGCATGCAGGAGTCTGTAGTGCCCACCAGTCTAGACATAGACTATATGATCGAATTTGAAGGCTTGGATACTTTTGGCCTTCAATGATACAAGATTGTGTTGATTTCACAAAGAAGTGTTATTCTTTCCAAGTACATGCCAACTTCATTCATCAACCCCCATAATTGCTTCATACAGCTAAATACTCGTGGTCATTTGCCACATGGGGAATAGATGTAGTAGGACCTTATCCTTTAGCTACATACAAGCAGTTTAAGTATATTCTTACTACTACTAACTTCTTTTCCAAATGGGCAGAGGAAATACCTATCAAAGAAGTTAGATATAAATGCATTTTTAGCTTCATCAAGTCTAATATCATTACCAGATTTGGTGTCCCTTATACCATATTGATGGACAATGGCACCAACTTCTGTTCATCTGAGGTGACGAAGTTGTATCATGAATACAACATTAAATCCAATAATTCCTCTCGGTATCATGCAATGGCCAATGGACATATAGAATCTTTCAACAAGACTCTTTCAAACATACTGCAAAATATGGTGGATAAAGATAATAAATCATCGCATGATAAACTCTTTCATGCTTTATGGGCTTATCAGACCACCACCCGCACTGTAATGCGGTCAACTCCATATTCATTGGTATATGGAATGGAAGAAGTCTTGCCCATTGAGGTTCAATTACCCTCGCTCAGAGTAGCCATTTTTGATCAATCATCTACATATAAAAAATCTCAAAAGCGATTGAATGAATTGGAACAGTTAGATGAGAAAATATTGTGCACCCTGCACCACTTGGAAGTCTATCAGAATCAAATAGCACGAGCTTTCAACAAAAAAGTTTTTCTTCGTTCATTAATTCAGGGAGAACTGGTATTAGTTCTCAGAACTCCAATGATACCAGGAAAGAAACCTCCCAAGCGGGAGCCAAAATGGGAAGGACCTTATTCAATAAATAAGGTCTACTCCAATGAATCTTATTATTTAATCTCATTTGATGGAGAACTCATCACTACTCCAACCAATGCCATAATTCTAAAGAATTATTTTGTATAAACACAAAATACACCAACGGTCCATGCATACGACCTTAAACTATTGGAATTTCATATTTTCCAACAAGACGTTAAACTGCATCATCAGTTGCGGTCCATGCATATGACATTAAACTATTTGTACTTACGTCCAACATGACGTTAAAATGTGACATCCTAACTACATGATGCTAAACTATAAAAAAGTCCCATACATCTAGAAATATGTTAAACTGCATAACCAATGGTCCATGCATACGACCTTAAACTATTGGAATCCCTTTCGTCCGACATGATGTTAAACTGTGAAAAAAATCCCTAATACGTCCAACATGACATTAAACAGTGTCTCAATATTTTTCATTACTACATGAAATTAAACTGCACAGTCCCCCTTTCGTCCAACATGATGTTAAACTATATTGTACCCATCATCTTATCTACAAGACACTAAACTATACAGCACCCTTATTGTCAAACATGACGTTAAACTGTGTTCCTGTATTTTTCCTACATGACATTAAATTGTATTTTGTCCCTGCTTCATGACAAGTGCAGCACCAATAGTCCTCACTGCAAGACATTAAACTGCATAGTCCCTTCATATGTCCTATATGACATTAAACTGTGCATCGTTAGGGTTGTTGAAACCTCTTGTTTCTCACGCCGAGTATGACTCCTGTGAGCTTAGAGAAAACTTCAACCATAACAACCTCTCTGGGATGCTAACCATGTGTAAGTCCCAACACCATTTTTAAGGTCGTTGTCCCCAAGAACAACTTGATCACTAATTCATTCTTTAATTGAACTATGTGGACTTTGATCCTTGCCTTATAGGATGGGTATGTAGGCTACCTCCTAAGGTTCAATCCCAAAACCAATCTCTTCACATTGGTTCACCTTTGTCCTTCCTACATAACGTTAAACTATACAGCACTTTTGTCCTGTACGACAATAAACCCCAACATTCTTTGATACCCTTACCCAAGAGGGAATTATTCTTTACATTGATCTCCAATCATGTTATATTCCAAAGACTACGTGCATACATGGAAATTCCCAAACCTTTTATCTTGGGTTAAACCCTCATTGCACTAAAGTCCCCTTTTACCCTTCACTTGTGAGAACCAAATCCATACATAGGGTATTTCTAGAACTACATAATCTTGATTCCCATTCCTATGGGATACATAGGAACATTTGATCATCCCTCGAATCCAGCCCCAAGTCTTTTGGGCCTAACCCCAAATTCCACTTTCAGTCCCCTGGCTGAAAAGTCCCTATGAAAACACACATTGTGTATTTCTTATAATGGTCTGAGATCTATGACCCTAAACTAAGATCTCTCATACTTTAGTCCCACACGATGTTAAACTGTATTTCAAGAACTATATACGGCTTGATTCCCATCCTTATGAGATATGTAGTGAAGTCCAACATTTCAATTCAGAACCCATCCACAACATGTTTATGGTTATAATTGATCTATGTATCTCTACATACATTGGACAATACCCTTTTTAAGTGTCATAATCCTAACCTTAAATATTTTTAGATCTTCATAACGCTTTTCTTGACTTTTGGTTACAAAATGTCCAATTTCTGAGAGTTCTTTTTCCTGACTATGCAACACGTTCCCTTAGGTGGTCTTGCATAAGTAGTCTACATAACAGACCTGTCAGCCAAAAGATACTATTATTTGACTATGTAGACAATGACCTTAGGCGGCCCTACATAATTAAACCCCCTAACGAGTTTGTTAAAAAATGGTAACTTCATTCTTGGGAAGAAAACATATTTTGTCCTTAGTTGTCTTAACAAAAATATATAGGGATCTGCAAAAAATAGTCATCATTAATATATTTTTTTCATACTATTTTTCATGATCTGAAAGTATTCAAGTCTATGTTTTATATTTCCCTTCTCTGCGTTTGGGTCAGACCTTCGTAGGAGTGACATTCATCCAGTTCTTAGACAATATTTTTGGAAATATCTTTTCCATATTCAAGTACCTCTCTCTATACAGAAAACTCTATGATTTAGAAAATTTGAATCCCCATAAACTTTCACTAGCTTTTTAGCAGTAAAAAAGTAAATTTCTGAGAGTTCTTTTTCCTGACTATGTAGCACGTGCCCTTAGGCAGCCTTGCATAAATAGTCTATATAACAGACTTGTCAGCTAAAAGATACTATTATTTGACTATGTAGCCAATGCCCTTAGGTGGACCTGCATAATTCAACCCCCTAATGGGTTTGTTAAATAGTAGTAACTTCATTCTTGGGAACTACTTCTTCTAATGCCTTTTATCCCTTTTTCATGTATTACCTCAGATTCAAAATTTCGTAAGTCATAGTTTACAGATTTTCCCTCATACTTGAGTGAGGTAATATGTTTTTAGATAAATTTTCAAGGAATTGACTCAATTTTAATCCATTTGGTCAAAGCTATTTCGACCTTAAACATTAGCCTTTTTATGTCCAACATGCATGACTTTAAACTGCCAACAACCACAAATACCCCTAGTTTCTCTTTTTCCTTAGATTCAAATCCTATTTTCTCTCCGGATCCAACTCTGAGGGGGGACTTTTTTTGAGGCTCCTTTCCATCACAAATTCTAACGACTTAAAAAATGGAAATACATGTGTCCAAAGTGATTCATCCTTTGAAGAAACATGAAAAATTGACAAAGGTGTGAAGAAGGAGTTCTTTCCACTTGGGTCGCGCAAGTTTCATCATTGTCGCACAAGTATACTTACGCGCCGCATAGAGGATGCACAGGTGACTTGCACACCCTCCTTGATTTTTTGCCCAGGGTCTTCCCTGGCTTATAAATACCCCCTGTGGGCCCCCCATTTCCGGACGGAAAAAATTCCAGAAAATCATATTTGAGCTCTCATCTCCCTAGTCTCTTCTCAAAGCTTCCGAACACTTCTAAGGTAATTTATTACCTATAACGGAAGATCTAAAGATGGATAGTTAGGCCTAAGTGTTTAAACTCATCAACACTTGCACGCCTAAGTGGCCAGCCCTTAAGGGAAATGGCCACACTTGCGCGCCGCCTTACCCCTTCAACAGAACTTGTGTACCCCTCTTCTGTAAGACACTAGGGATAGTACTAAGAGCTTGAGCCAAGTCTCGCCCAAGTATTACCCTAAGGGTTGACCGTCGCACAAGTACCCATGTGTTGCACAAGTCTACTTGTGAGACTAGGACTTCTGCGCCCAGGCAGGACTTGCGCGCCCATGTAGGACTTGCGCGCCACCTTCTTTTTGTGTTCCCCTCCTGCCTATTTCACCTCTCTTATGCCTATCCACTCATCTTATTCAAAGAATAAGCCTTCAGAACTCTCTCCAAAGTCATTTATGGAATGTTTCTTCTGTTGGATTCCTTATTTGAAATGTATTATGTGGAACCTCTCTTAAAACCTAGTGATTTACACATATTTATGTCACTAAGGTTAGAGATTTCATTCATTCAACCTCATCCTTTAAGATGAGAGAATCCCTAACTTGGGACTTCTTTTTCAGGATTAAGCCCGAGTCATAATTTCTCTAATTTGGGAATCCTCCTTAGGAGTAAGCCCCAAGTCCCCTAACCTGGGCCTCCTTTTTAGGAGTAAGCCCCATTCTTCAATTTCCCATAATTTTGGGCATCCTCCTCAGGAGTAAGCCCCAACCATAATTCTTTTAATATGGGCATACTGCTTAGGAGTAAGCCCTAAGTTCCCAAAATCCAAATTTCTCTTAAACTGGGCCTCCTTTTCAGGAGTAAGCCCCAGTCATAATTCCCCTTAACCTGGGCCTCCTTTTCAGGAGTAAGCCCTAGTCATAATTTCTCTTAAACAGTCTTAATTTACCTTTGACTTGGGCTTCCTTCTTAGGAGTAAAACCCAATCATAAGTCCCCTCTTAATTTGGGCATCCTCCTTAGGAATAAGCCCCAAGTTAGAGTATCCAAATCTCCATAAAGCACATATACATTTATGGACCTTGTTCTTGGAATTCTTTCCTGAAGTAAATCCTAAATCTTCATTCATTTGGGCAGTCATACATACATAAGCCCCACATCATTTCTTATAATTTCATCTTTCGTGGCACAATTGTCTTGTTTTACCAATACCTCTTGTTTCTCACACCGAGTATGACTCACATGAGATTAGAGTGTAAAAGTAATTATGACATATTTCTTTGAGCCATCAATTATGCATAAACATCATACTTCTTTTCTCGAACTACGTGGGTTCTGATTGTTTTTTCCAAAACAAAAGATACATAGGTAGCCCATATGTGGGCACGATCCCAACTATAAAATAATTCATGTCTTTCTGAATAAACTTCAACTGCCCTGTTAAGTGGCTTTAAAACCAGTATGGTTATCACAATAACCAAGAGATTTATGTATAATATGTCGAATGATATCATTGACCAAGAATCTCTAACAAATACAACTGATTCTCTATTGATAAAGAACCTAGAATACATATAAAATATTCTCTAAATCTCATACATACTAATCATTGATTGTCAGATCTAAATGAAGGCTCATTTTCATACTTGGTAATGTAATAAGGATTCACGAACATAACTTAAATATATAAAGAGAGTCTCTAAGTGGACAATAATTCCCCCCAAAAGGGTGTGATGAGTCTGACCTCCCATCCTCTCAAACAATGAAAATTCCTAAGCCTCGTCAGTTCACAACTAATGAGAACCTACCTTTGGAATGTAGGTCCAAATGGATATGGAATCATTGGATATTTTCGGTTCTACAAACAAGCCCATTAGAAACCGCTTGGAATGTTTGAACCTTAAATCAATGAGGTCATCCCCAATTTCTAGAGAAAAAAATAGCACATCAAAGGAACCCAAAGTAGACAAAAGAGTTATACAGACAATCATGGATGAGACATTGAGTTCAAAGTTGGAGACATGTTATTTCTACACATGTCTCCATGGAATAAGGTTATAAGGTTTGGGAAGAACGTAAAGTTAAGTCTCGGGCATATCGACCCCTTCCAGATCCTTGATCAAGTTGGAGATGTGGCCCATCAACTGGAACTTTCACCTACTATGTCCAAAGAACATGATGACATTCATGTATCCCTCTTAAGTAAATACATACCAGATCCTTCACATGTACTCTCTTTAGAGGTGGTATAGTTGAAGGACGATCTTTCTTACGAGGAGTATCCAGGGAAGATCTTGGATCATAGATATAAATTTCTACGTAATAGGACTACTCACTAGGTCAAAGTACTATGGTGGAACAATAAGTACGAAGAGGAAACATGGGAACCATAGGAGAAAATGAAGGAAAAGTACCCACAGTTTTTTAGGGATAAGAATGCAAAATGAAATTTCGAGGGAGAAATTTGATAAGGGGGAAATAACTTAATGGCCCAATGTTTCATCAATGGAAATTCCCTTCTTATAATTATGTCATATAATCACATGAAATTACAAGACAATGAACTACTATATTTTATGTGACCTTTAAACATAATATTGTCACCTATGTGATTTGAATTTCAAAAATCTGACATACTTGGCTGGGATTAAGAATATGTTTGGAGTCTAGTGGAACAAACTAAATTTTTGGTGAATAGTATCCTACCCTTATGAATAGTAATGTACCCTTAAGAAGAGTAATATTACCCTTATGAATATTAAATATACTAAAATAATAGTAACATCACCCTTAAATGTATAAATAAAATTTAGTTATCTTATAGGTGATAATATGTTCATTTTAAAAGTATTGGTATTTTTTTAAGTCATAAATAATTAATTATAATTAACTAATTAATTTAAAATAAAATGTATTTTTCTAAAAAAAAATTAATAAATTAATAATTTTATATCTTTTGGTTTTAAGATAATTTTATAAGACATTATGTATTTTTTGAAATCATTATAATATCCATTATAATATTAAAATATATATTTTTCAAGTAAATTGTGATTTTAATTAAAAATTAAATTAATCATATTTAGAAAATTATTTTTAAAAAATGGAGTTCAACTTTTGGATTCTAGACTTTGAAAAATGTTTAGGGTGAATTTTTGAGATTTTTTTAAATACATGAATTTTTGGTGAATAGAAAAATACATAAATTTACTGTATAAATACATTATAATTTAAATCAACTTTTACTAAAATCATTAGTGATATAAAAACCCAAATCTCTAACTCACATGCACTAATTAATATTTTTGGTCATTTAACCATCACTATTTCTAGTCTTTAGGGAAATTAATAAACTAAGGAATTTGGTATTAAGAAAACCCTCCTCCCCTTCACTATTAAAATCACCCACAGTCCCCTATTCACTTCACTCTTATAAAGCCCTGTTACTTGCCTAATTTATTCCCAAATTGCTCCCCAAGATCCTCCACCACATCCAAAATCCCTTGGTCTCCTCAAATTACCAAATAATCTCTCCTTAAGAGTCTCTCAAGGGAGATAAACTCAAGAGGTAAATTCATCTTTCCAATTATTTTATTTTCTTTCAAGTTGTTTTCTTTTCTTGTTTATTTCCTCACCTCCCTTCACCCAAGTGGTATAATAACTACAGTAACATAAATTTAATTTAATTATATTATGCTAATGTTATATTTTATCATAATCTCTCCCTATCCCACATTTTATTCTATAAATGACAATATCATCTGAGATGTGTTGATTTTTCATATTCAAGGACGACGGGTTTTCAATTTGCATTACCATGTTCTATAATGGTCATGAAACCATTTTAATGGTTGTACCAGATCATAATATAAATATTTTTATCTAATTTTATGTTTTGGAATCCTTTTTTACACATGATATAAAATAATAATACAAAACAAGTTAATTAAGAGAAAAATCGCCAAATTAATCCAAGTATTTATCATTAATGTTTTATATAATGATTTAAATTCACTAAAAGTAACCAAATTAATTTTGAAACCATTTATACTTTTGTATATTCAATAATAAAATATAAATTAAATTATGGACAACCACCTTTATCATACATGTGTGTCCAAACATGAATATAAGTGAACCGACCATTAAAACCAAGGAAACAGACGAACCCGAACAATGACATTGTACCTCATAACCAACAAAAAATGTTTTGAATGAGCTCAAAACTGTTATAAAAAATCATTTAAATGTAAATTAGGTTCTGTAATTATTATTTAATTAACCTAATTTTATTATTCATGTTATTAATATCAAGTGGAGAACACCATTAGACTTGAGGTAAGGGATCCTCTCTATTTCACTTTTAGTCAAGAATGTCCTCTATGTTATGCCCTTATATGTGTAATACCTAATGATGGGGTATGATTTTTCACATCCCAAATACTTACTACATGATTTTTAAGTGATGAAAAACCCATTTCTGTCTCATTAATCCCTCTTAATTACACATGATACCATGCCAATAATCTGTATGGGATTTTACCCAAACCTCCTTTGTCCCTTCGGGTTTCCTTCTCTTCCTTTAACCAAAATAAAGTTATCTTATCTTTTTTTGTTAATTTTATAAATTCTATGAACATGTATCAAAATTATTTATCAATACCATTTCATCATTCTCTTTTGGATATATACTTGTTTTAATTGATTCCCTTTTCAATACTTCTCGATAAGAAAACCTATTTTGAGGGAACTTCCTAAATTTTTACCCGATTTCAAGTCACTCTATATTATGTTTTAATAAACCATTGTATTTATACAATCAGTATTTTTAATTATTAAAACCATCTTGGTAAAATTCTTGTTTTATATAAAGGATTGTTCATTTTTCTATTTTAAAGGCTCTATATTATTTTACTTGAAACCACACAAAATGTTTTAATGCTAAAAATTATTAAATACTCATTCCACATGTTTTCACTTCTGTTTGATAGAACATACCATGATATATGCCTATTTTACCTTATTAATTTTTATGTATGTTTTAATGCCTTTATTTCATGGATACTTCTATGATACACCCATTTTTTATGCTTTATAACACGATTGTGGAACCCAATTCATTCCATGGGTAACCCTTATATTTTTTTAATATTGATTATGTATGATTCTTTATGCAGAAAAAAATATTCATGAGAAGTAAATATGGGTGCACCCAGATAGTGATTCAATGCATTGGGTAATTTTGAGTCTCATGAGATGTTATGTGTGATGGTCTTAGCTGTTATCATTGGCTGGTGCTACCATGTGCGACTCTCTTGCTGGTTAGCCTTGAATCATGCTAAAGACATGTTTTATGTTGATGTCATGTTATTTTGACTCCTTGTTTATATTATTCTATATTTATATGTTAGGATTCCATATATTACAATCCTTTTTATATCATCATGTCATGCCTTCTATATCATGTTCTAATGTTGTGTTCTTATGGTTATTCCCTTACTGGTCTATTTAGATCATCCCTTTGTTCATGTGATCCCTAGGGTACCCTATGAAAATGGATGGGGTCAAAAAAAGTTCAGATATCTTTATGGAGATTAAATAAAGAAGTGTTTTTTCATTCCCATTTTTTTAATTTTATGTACCTAGTCTTACATGACACTATACCTCACGATCCTTGGCTTTTAATATCATGTATAATTATTCTTAAAATAATTTAATGTTATATGTAAAAAAGTTAGGGTTTCTATATAGATTATCCCTATCCAATCCTATATCCACGATATCTTCTCAGGTTCAAAACGGTTTCCCAAATAGGTTGTGAGTATAACTCCGTAGGTCTCCACAATCGTGTCTAAACAAAACTAGTCTGATAATAATTGTATGCAATAAAGAGATATACAGATGTATTAATTAATTAAAAAGTTAAATAAATACAGTGACCTTCTTCATCTCTATGCTAGAATATCTCTATGAATGTATTAAAATTATTCCTACTACAATTATATAACCATGGTAAGATAACTTGCTTCAACATCATGCTGTAATATCTCTGAGAATGTCTTACAACCATGTCAACCACCACAATATAACCTAGGAATAGTCACAATAAAAAAATATGCGTCAAATCCCTATAATCATTATGGCATTCTAGGTCAAATCCCTATAATAATTACAATATTCCATTTCAAATCCCTATAAGCATTACAACTTGAGACTTGGAATATACCGCTCTCTATAATCATTATAGAATGGGAATGGTTCAATCCCTCTCAATATCAGCATTACAACATATAATCATGTAAGTTCCATGTATGATCCCGATATATAATCATTACTGCATGGAACACAATTCATATCATACAACATTGATATCATAATATCACATCACAATTCTCAGTGGTTAATTGTGTTAATTACCGTTTTTCTTTCATATGTAACTTGAAATATAATTCAAAATTGATTAAAAATTATATGAATAAGAAAAATTCACTATTTGGGGATTCTATAATAAAAAATTACCCTAGGTCATTTGTCATGTGAAACATATTTTAAGCCATTATCCAATTAAAAATCTATTTTAAACCAAATTAATTCAATTAATTATATCATTAAATTATTTAATTGAATCATATGCATGAAACAATGGTGCAACCATAATATTGCATAAACTTGGTAATTATCAAACCATAGAGTTAAGATTTATACCCCCTACCTTTAACTGACGATCCAAAAATTCTTCCAATGGCCAAAAACCAGGAGTAAGAATGTTTGGATGATTGAAAAGAGTTTGCTTGATCAAAATGGATCAAGATCAGAACCAATAATGCAATTAGGAAAATTATTTCACTGTAATGGATTGGATATGAAATAAGATAAGGGATAAACCTAACAAAAAGGACTTTATAGGGATTACTCACTAAAAAGGGATCTCTATAAGAAAATTTGGCACCCCAAAATCACATGGAGAGAGATTTGGGGTTGAGAGGAGAGGAGCTTCAATGAATTTTAATGAAAATTATCCACAAAACATGTTTAAAAATACCAGGTTGTGCATTTAAATGATGTGTAATGTGGTTACACATCATGTAAATGTTTTTAATGGAATTAACTGACAAACCCATAACCTTTGATTTATTTTAATAAAACTCATAAACAATTACACTATGTGAAATCCCTTTATAAGGTGTCTAAATGTGATTTGATTTATTTTTAATCCCATTTTCCTTTTAAACAACCCGAACCCCCTTTAATTCTTCTCAACATACTAAGAAAACATGAAAAACATAACCCATTTATTACCAGACTCCACTAATTCAAAAAATTATACATCCATAAACTTTAACTCATTTTCTATAACAAATTATATCCATATCCATATAAGACCCATCCACATAGACTAAAACAAAAAAATAGAGAGAGACATACCTAGAAAAAAGATGGGATCTTACACCATCATATGGGACAAATTTCCTTACTACACTAAGTTCACTCCCCATTCTAGTCATTTCTGTCTCATGAGATATAAATCCTTACCCAATTAATTGAATGGAGATATATATTTCACCCTTTACATAATGAAAATTATACATATTTTTACTGTAAGATCATAAAACATTCATCATATCAGAACACATGAAAAGAAGTGGGTTTCATAAACATTTCATAATAACCAATGGAAAATAAAAAGGTTTCATAATCATTTCATCATATCTTAACCCGTGGAAAAGAAATTAGTTTCATAATCCATTAAAAATTTAATCATATCATAACCCAAGGAAAAGAAATGAATTTCATAAAAATATTATCACCAAAAACATAAAATATTTAGTGAAAGAATAATAATGGTTTCATTATATAATATCCATATTAAAGAATAAGTAACATAAAAATTATATTAGATTTAAAATGATTTAGAAATATCACTTGGGACATTTCTTGTTTAAAATATCATTTCCACATGAAAAACGTTTTCAAACATAAAATATTTTCAAAGTAATTTTCTTTAAAAATAAGCGTTAAATATCATTTGAAAACAATTCCTAATGAAAATATCTGTTATTAAAAAATAAATTTTTAATAATAAAAATATATAAAACATTTTTGAAATCCTTCACTTTGAAAATAAATATCGAAACTTATAATTGAATTTTTTAAAATTATTTAAAACATTTCTTGATATATATATCATTTATACATTTAAAAAACAATTTTTAAAAGATAAAAAATTTTCAAAATCAGTTTATTTGAAGATAAACTTAGAATATTATAAATTAATCTTCCAAGAAATTATTTTTCATGATGTCAAATAATTACTTTCATGTCGTACATGTTAAAATGAACATTCCTTTCACATTTTCAGAAAAATTCAAATGGGAATTGTTTGGAAAATAACATGAATACACATTTTTAAACATTTTATAAAAAGTAAAACATGGGTAAAAAATTATTTAAAAAATCATTTGAATAATTTTAAAAAATGAAAATAAGTTTTTTAGAAAACATGGTTTTGGAAAAAATGGATTTTAGGCCGAAGAGAGAAATAAAGATGATTTTTATTAAAAACATTATTTTGAACTCTTGAGTACATAAAGGGATAAAAATTAAGGGAAAACATTTATTCTCATAAAATTAACAAAGGATATGAAAATAATTTAGTTTCTTGAGAGGTAAATCTGAATATTTCATCATTGGAAGCATAATCATAAACAATCTCGGTAAACGATTAGATTGTAACATATAACTCTTACCACTTTGGTAACCTTGAATCATAATCACCATGAAATAATAACATAAAGTGAAACTTATAATATAATTAAATTAATTATATTCATGATATAACATGTAAAATGGGTAGTATATACACCTTATGGAATAAGATAGGTGCGTAACATAACTTATATCCCAAAGAAGTAAATTTGAGAAAAAAATCCCTTAACGTTGTGGTAAATTTTGAACCATAAACAAAATGAAAGAGATAATATCAAATGGATTTGTAAATATTCATAAGTATAAATATAATAATAATAATATAAATTCATGGGAAGTATACACACCACATAAAAGTAACACATGGTGAATATGGCTTGTGTCTCACCGAAAAATAAAACTGAGACGAAAATTAATTACCTTAAGTGTTGAATTCTATCGTACATGTTAAAACATATTTTATAAGAAATATAAGTTAATTATAAGTATATTAAATATCCATAAATATATATATATATATAATACCATATATTATTTAATGATTTCCTTTTATTACCTATTTAATAACAATTCCATTTTAAAGCCATGTTTCAAGCAATAACTACTTAATTTTTCATGTATGTTTTGATTTATTATATTTGGTCCTATTAATTTGATCATTGTTAAATAATATAAATAATGTTAAAAATGATATAAATATCATATTTATTCAGTATATATTTATTTATTATAATCCATAAAATTTAGAGAAAGAAAATGAAATACATCGTTCATTGAGACGGTAAGTTGTACGTGTGCTATTTCAATTTTCTCAAAGGATTGAAAGAAATATTGGTAAAAAATATATTACCATTACATAATAATTTTTATTTCATATATATCAAATATTTTTATTAAACTCATCCTTATTACCTTCCTGTAAATCGTGAACAAATCACATCATTTCGCAAGGCGGTAGTCCGTCGTACACACGAGCGATGTTATCAAATTACCATAAAATGGAAAGTATAAAGTTATTTGTGATATAATAATTAAATAATTATATAAATATCATAAAAATCATGAATAAACATTAATTTAATCATTATATCCATTTATTAGATGGGGTGATGGAAAACAAATAACATCGGTTCATGAGGCGGTAGTTCATCGTACACACGAATGATGATTTTGTATCCCATTCAATGGAAGAGGTGATAGTTTTAGTTCATGAAATTACCATAACAAAATATTAGGATATTTATTATATTGATGTTATTATATCATCATGTTTTAAATATAATTTAAGGAGTGGTATTCATAAATAATATAAAACGCTTGGTTAGGGGTGTTACCTCTTCTTCAGACAACTTCTTTTGGCATTCAACAAAAAGCTTCATAGGTTGGATTTATGACCAAAATAAAGATTCCCTGATGGGATTATGGAAGTAATAAAGTAATTTGGGTAGGTATTTTATGAACCAAATGGATTTGAGACTATCAAGATAATAGGATAAGGGGTGTCGTTTTATAAGTGAGGTGAGTGACACACTTGTAATTTTTTGAAAATAAAAAGATGTACCCACATTTGTTACATTAATAGAGATTAAAAAATAAACCATTATAGATAATAGAAGATATATTTTCTATAATATTTTATAAAATGGTTGTTTGAACGGTTTTGGGCCATTGTTAACCTTTATTATTTTAGCTTAACCCCATGGTAAATCTATTTTTACCTTAGTCGCGGTAAATAATTTTTACTATTTTTTCTATTCATTATGGTAAAAATTTATTTTAAAATTATTATATAATATAAATTATTATTATTAAAAATATTAAATCATTTTTTTTAAAATAAATTCACATAACTGTAAAACTTTAATTTAAAATTAAACCCGTAGTGGCGATGAGAAAATTGTTTTCCAAAGAGATAATGTTCAACGGTTTAAAACATATTTATTTAAAAAATTTATAAGAAAATTATTATAATAACATAAATTAGACTAATTGATATATATTTGAAGTAATATTACTTTTAAATCCATTTTAAAATAAAAATTAACCTTATAAATTCTTTAATCAAAAAGGCAGTTTTTAATAAAAAACGGTATTATTCAATATTCGCTAAAACATTATTCTCTTCAAAAAAATCCAAAAAATTAAACCCAATATAATTTTCACATTATTAATTAAAAAAATATTTTAAAAAATTCATTTTATAAATTTTTAAACATTTAATAATATTATTGATCACACAAATAATTAAGAAACATTTTTAAAAAAAATAGTATTTTCAAAATCTATAAATACTTTTCTCAAAATTATGTATTTTTATCAATATGTTTTATTTATATAAAACCATTATACATAATATTTAAAAATTAGTAATTATTATTCATATATCTACGTTTAATGGGTAGGTTATAATGGTTTTTTTAAATAAAAATATTAATAATATATTGTCGTTTTTTTAAACTCAGTGTGGAGTATAACACAAGCTCTAGTCGGTGTTGTATGTAATGTAAGATATAAAATAAGTTTAATTTATTCAAAAAAAATCATAAAAACTAAAGTTTTTACAAGAATAATTCATGAAAATTATCCTTTGGCCAATGGTCCAATAGCTAAAACCAGAATAAACCATAAATCTAAAAACTCAAGTGTATCATGCTATGTGAAATCAAGCAACCATAAAAACAAAATCCAATTACAAAAATCACATTCCCTAAAAACATGGAATTACTATTATAAAAGGTGTTTATGATACACCAGTCTAATATCCATAATATGTTTTGACACATTACACAATCATCGGTCTACCAACTCTCCAAATTATAGGACAAAAAATATCTGATACCATTTTGTAATGAACCATCTCGAGTCGACCTAACCCATCACCAATATGGATCTCCGAAAGGCCTAAATCATGAATCCATTTCTAACTAGTGGTTAGGGTCTAAAATATATAGTGGGAGACTATACAATATGGTTAATGTTAAATACCATTGTAAATAACCAAAAAATCAACAAGGATAAGAATTAGCGTATTAAAAATAAAAAATTGACATAGAATCAAGCTATAATAAATATAATGTAGCATACATTCATGTAGACTCAATGCATAAAAAACAAACAATAGTAAATATCCCACTAGGCCTACCACATATACAAAATTAAAAAACTAAAAATAAATACAACAGGATCTACTGCCAACACCAAGCCAAAAAATATACCATGTCTCCAAGATGCTCGAGATACACTATCCTCATCCTAAAACTCTACATGAGGGACTCTAATTGATAAAAAACACTAGGGCTTGGACCCATCCATTTCACAATCTATTCTATAACATGAAATTATACATTAGGTATATATGCACACCAAGGTGTATATATAGGGTTGAGAAATAAATCTCAGTAGTCCACCACCAATGGTGAACCAATAATCTACTATCATGGTAAGTTCGTAGACCCATGATATTCCCAGCCTAGCTGAATACTAATAACAGTTGGAATAAAATTAACTTTATAAAGTAAATGAGGTAAAACAAAGAAAAAAATAGCTAACCATTAGTTATATCCTGACACCCTAGGTAAATCTACCCCAAATTTGGCCCCCACCACATGGATCACCCTAGCACACGACAACAGGCATGTTTTCCAAATATACATAGGATATAAAATATTTTTAAATGAAATTTTCATGAATGTAGGACCCCATGGCACAACTATATGTGTCCTCATGATAAAGAACATTTATCGGGATCTATGAATCCAATGAAATGTTCCGAACTGGAAACATAATCTCCCCTCCACACATCTGAGAATCTATCCTATCCTGAAATCCATACAGAAAATATCAACCCTGGATAACATAACCCCAAATAATACACCACCCTATAGGATCCATAAACATTTATCATATGGATGCACTTCCCTATGGGATCTATACACATGTCTGATATAAATACAACATCCATGGTGAAAACCCCAACTTTTTGAGTGCCTCGGAACCTCATGGGACCAAATCCACTCTAGTCAGGGTGTCACACCAAACTAGTTGGGGCTTTTACTCATCCATATCATCCATTATCACCCTAATATTATCTAACCATAGTAAACCAGTAGTAGCAACAACCAAATCACAATTTTGGGATAACAAGTAATTCAAGATGTCCCATAGGAAACCTTCTAAAACCAAAGTTTTAAGTAGAAATGGTCTCAAAAAACATTGCTAATTGAATGTGGGATAATCTAACCTCAAACCCACCATCCAAAAAATCTAAACTAGTATCACGGATCTACTCTTGACTAAAAAATCACGGAGCCTTCCTTAGTTCCCTAGATCTCAAATCTAACAAATAGCCACCAGGGGCTCTTAATGACCAACCTTAGGTCCAACAAAAACGCAAGTCTCCCATATCCCCTAGGGTCACTATACAATGGTGACATACTATGAAGGACTCCCCTTCTATACCCAAGATCTTAGGACAAGCCTATTAAAATATCCACAAATAGACCATTGTGCACGATAAGATCATCACACCCAAGAATGGGTTCCTCCATCTCATCCAAATAATGGGACATTACTAGTATACAAACAATCCAAATAGCCCTCGATGGACTCCAACTAATCCTCAGTAAACAACATGCCCAATGGTAATTTAAAAGTAATGAAATCCAACTAAGGAATTCACAATGGTCCCCATGACCACCTCAAGAATATAACCCTACAAGGGATCCTTGAAACAATCCAAACCTCATAGAAAAACTCACTATAAGAAAACCTCATCTGGACTTCCCAGTAAATAACTTATCCATAGGTACCAACTCACCCAGAATAGAATTTAAACAACACAATTCCACTTAATCATCCTCAACGGCCCACTATAGAAACTATTGATCACCAGATCAAAAAACAGCCCACTAGGGGATTATTCAGGTTCCCTCAAATTCATATCAATATCTCAACATCAAATAGATGTAAATTCCATCCTACAGTATAAACTAGACCAAATCCTCCAACAGATCTGATCCTCAATCCTAGAATAAAATCCTCAACTTCTCTAACCTTCAAAAATTTCTCCTATCATGCAGGGACAAATAGATATCTTCTTAAAAATACTACTTGATCCTACCTTATAGAATCTATAAAAATAGCCCCAAATAGATCTCCATGGAACACTCAGTCTAAGGCAATAACTAAGCTGACAACCCTTACCTAGGTATCACAACTCACAACCCAACCCCCCAGGATTATTATGAAACCAAAACACAAATAAATCCTCATAAAAATTTTATAATGGTCCAAAACACCATCCATACAGCTTCTAAACTCCTAAAGTATTCCACTATCATTATCTATGTAGAAAAATACTTAAAATGAACTACTCAGAAGTCCAGTTATGACACTAGGGTGAAAAATAGGCAAAACAGACCAGGGCAGGAAAAGTACATGGTGTGTAGTTGGGGTAGACATCGTGTAACCTGAAATTTCCTCCCTAGTCATTTTACATAGGCCACTCAGCATGAACTTTCACAAATTACACAGTGTGTGCCTCTCATTACACAGTGTTTAACCTCACATGGGTATTATCCCATGTACCTCAAATCCACTAGGCATGTACATCTCTAGAAAACATGATGTGTACTACCCCATAAATCATGTTTAAACCACATGGGATCCCCATCCAGGTATCAGGCTATGTACCCCACACAGGGTCAAGCTTAGAATAGTACATTTCCATTGGACTTTTAGCTCACACGAGTCCTGGTCGTATACCCAACCCGACCATGTTCCCCCTAAACACCTCAAACCACCACTACACAACATCTAATCCTAAGTACATGGTGTGTAGTCCCAAAAAAATCATATTCCCTAAATACTAACAACACATTTTGTGTTTTATCTAAACCAAACGTCATGCACATGGGTATTATAAAATAGAAAACATACAAAATGGATTGAAATGCCTCATTTCTCCCCAAAAGATATAAATAAACTTACACATGGTCCCCAATAACCTATAAAAGGATTTAAAGCTTAAAAAACATAATATAATGGTATTTGTGGTGAAATAAATAAAACAGACCTACCACCAAATGGAAACTGATGAATCTTCACACCTGGTATGTACTACACACCCGTCGATCCTTGGTCTACCTCTAGATGAGCTCCTCGGATAGAACCTCATCCTCTATCTCCCTCTTTATATCTCATTAGAAGACCCAAAAGAGGTATCATTGGGAGAATAAACGGTAAAACAAGCTAAAAAACTAAATAATTAAAGGTAAATAGGAAATAAGTAGAAAAAAAAATAAAAAATAAAAGGATCTTAGGACTAACCCTAGTGCCTGACATAAGGTTTTTCCTCATATATGAAAAACCCCTCATCTCAAACTAAACCTTAGAGATGGAATATCAATCTGATGCTCAGTTAAGATATTACCAAATGAACACAAATGAATAAATTAAAAATTAATTATTGAAATATTAAATATTCCATGAAAATTCAAATGTCTCATATTTCCATAAAAACTCTTTTCATAGCATAAATAACCTATTTTGGGACTGACAGAGTGTTCAAAAAAATTATTTGAAACCATATTAGAGGAAAAATTACCATTTTCTCCTTAACATTCCCAGGAACAATGTGGTTCAACTTTCCCTTGATTTTCACGGCCCATGTTGATGTGGATAGAAACAACAATAGCTGATGTTGTTGTGTGAAAATGGGATGTGATTGTAGAGGATTTAGGATAAAAAGTTAAATCTAGGTTGGGTTTTTGAAATTATTATATATATATATAACTTTTTTATCTTTTAGGAAGCAACACCTAAGTTGAGTAATCTTATAACAACCCAAACTTTTTGAATAATATTTGCTTCCAAAAAATGTGTGTTGTATTATTTTACATAAAAAAATATGAACTAAGTATATTTTATTGTGCCCATCATGCCTCAACCATTATGTGATTACTGATCAATTATGACCATTGATCAATATAAAAATTGAAAACTATACTCTTAATGTTATGATTATTGTTTATAAAAAGAAATGATAATGGTTAATTAATATAGAATGAAGAGTCAATGGCCTCATCCAAAAGAGTTGTGTCGTATAAAGCCCAGTTTTCATAACTTGGGAGGGAGGTAAAATATTTAGGATTCTATCCTGACTAAGCCCAAAATGAGCTTCAACATGTTAGTCTTGAATGAAATTGCATATGTGATAAGTTCAAGTTAGTGGAGATTACCACTCGGGTGATGTTATCTGAGCTGCCCCAAAAGTTTATCACCATCTCACACCTTACCCTACAGTCATATACAACTGTTATATGGGGTTATGTGTCAAGGACTTAGTCACTTAATGTTTAATCCATTTTTTTAAATAAAATTGGTATTCCATTATATTTTTTAAGAATAATTTTTCTTAATAAAATATATGTTTAATTGAGACATTTGATAAATTGATTTTACAGGTACAAATTGTACTTTTTGGAGATTTCTCATACTTAGAGAATTATTATAGTAAAATAAACATCATTTCTTAATTTAAAATTTCAAAATTTGTAATTAAAAGGAAATTTATATTCAAAAAATCAAGTTTATTTTTCAATTCTACACGTCGAAAAATGGTTAGGATGAATTTTTGTTATTTTTCTAAAATAGTTTAATTTTCAATGAATAATAAAAATACTATTTTGATTTTTTAGTATGTTTAATGACATTATTACTAATGAAATAATTTTGTTTGACTCTTTAGGATTAAAATATGATAATTGGGGTCCCAATTGTTCAATACTATGGGAAAATACCAGGATCAATCCCATGGTTTTTCAAATACCACTGATGAGGTGTCCTTGGAAATTAATAAAAACTCCCCCAATTTTGCTATAAATTCCCACCCATTTATCTTTTATATTTCATTCCCAATTCACTATACTCAATGATCTGATATTATTACCTCCCAATGAGTCCTGAAAATGTGTTCTAAATCCCCCAAGGTCTCAAATATCTCATTTTAGGAGTCACTCTTCAAGGTAAGGTAAATCTCAATGTCGCTTTCCCTTTCAAGTTCTATTTTATGTGGTATTTCTTTAAAATTTCTATACCATGTTCTTATATACATTTTATTATAAAAATTTACTATATAAATACTAATATATTAACATTATACCCTTTTCCCCTCTCTTTTTGATTTTTTCTAATACTGTGTTTCATACCCATTATGATGCTGGTTTTTTGTCTAAAAATTTCTCTCTTTTAACAAGAAATTATTTTATATTATTTTTTGAATACCCAAAAATTTATCTTATATAGGGGTATTAAAATAGATATATAAATTATCTATTTTGATTCTAGGATTAACATACATGAAAATAATCATCTTTTTCTAGGGATTTAAATTAATAAAATAATCGTGTTTTTAATCAATTTTTAAAATGTCGTGATTTTGATATGAACCCCATATCTTTTATTTTCCACAAGTTATTTATAGTATTTTTATTATTATCTAAGTGACTCACCTTAATTAATACATATTAAGGGTTCTATATGATAGTTATATAATTCATTGGTTAAATAATTTAATCTCTAAAGATGACACATTTTATGATACCTTGGGGAATGACCTTGGTAACTTTAATGGCAAATCGGTGATAAACCTTAGTGACATGATTATGAATGACTAGATTAAATTTTTTAGACACATTTAAAAGTTATTATTCATGTTCTTTTATTTATGATATGCCTCATTGATAGAGATAATATTTTCAATATTTTTAATGTCTATTTAAATGATTTAAACCTCACCAATTTACCAATTTGATCTTATTTGTAACAATTTTGGATTTAGAGAGTGTTTTGCGATAAAAATTTTAAATTTCATAATTCTGGATTTTTAAAAGATTTTTATCACAAGGGTATTTTGGTCATTTATCATAAAATAAATTTCTAAATTTTGTGATTCGAATTTTTTTGAACCATTATTTTATTTCCATCATCTTTGTCTTCAGGACCAGAAAACGATTCATGCATCTTGATTCCCAAAACAATCAATGAAGTTGACAATTTTTCTAGGTGGACTGCGTGGACCCTATATTGGTAATGGAAACAAATTTCGGCCTAAACATCTCCAAATGATGAGATTACACCTGGATATAAAAAATGACTCCCAGACGCATCTCCACAATGATGTTCAAGCCGTTTGGAATCCTTTATGATGGCTTTTTAGTGATAGAGTTTTGAAGGAAGCTTCTAGGAAGCTTCATCCAGAGAAAGTGATTTTCAATAAAAAAATCATAACTCCTTCAATACACATCCTATTAATATGAAATTTTTAGGGTGGATAGAAAACACATTTATCCACAATATTTATGAATAGTTCTATGTGTGAATCGGCCAATTAATTGGTCAAAAACGTAACAAATTGTTGATGATGAAATCTTCCTATAAAAGAAGAGGAGCTCTTACCTCTAAATCCCATTCCATTCTTCACCACACCATTCGTCACAAAGGGAATTGGCTTGAGAGAGTGAAGGGAAAGGTGGAGATTTTGATCCATAAGAATATGAAATCTTTTTAAGATTCAATAGAGAAGATGAAGGCTTCTCAAGTGATGGAAGGCTAAGCGGCAAGTAGTTGCGGACGGCGACACCCGACGGACACTCTCTTCCAAGTTTGGATTTTAATGTGTAATCTCTTTTTGAATTTCTCTTGAACCTATCTTTTTGAATGAATCTGGTTGTTTTATTTCTTAAATATATTTTCAACACATTTTTTTTATCGTTGTTCCATCTATAAAGTAGAACAATTTACTTCGCTATTTAAAATTCTTTGGTGAGGTTTTTCCATTGAGCATAGCGAATTCAATTTGGTTCAATTACTTGGATGTATTTAAGTAATTGAATCAATTATATTGGCAGGACCACAATCATATTGAAGTTTTAAATATTATGTTTTTTTAAATTTGAGTGTAAACCTGGGGGTCTTTGGGGGTACATTTAGGAATTTAAAATAAGATATATTTTTTATATACAAGGAATAGGGGAGTGTCTGAGAGGGTGAAGCTTGTTTGCGACTGCTGTTTTTATTCTTGATTTCCAAACCCACTTTATCTTTCCTTTAAAATTATTTCAGTTTAGTATTTAATTAAGATTTTATTTTCAAATTGTTAATTAAATCCATATTTTCATTTCATTAAAAACAAATAAAATAACAAAAGTGACAGTTTTAAAACTCCAACTGCAACCTCCTCGAGAGACAACACTGTGGTCACCACTATGCTACCTTAAAAGGGAAAATATTAATTGAGGGTTTTACGACATGAAAAATGCTCAAATCACTCATGTTCTCTTTTTCATGCTATATTGAAATTCTGCAGGTTCTTATCAATATCACAGGTAAACTATTTCACTTGTTTTTCTTTACTAGGCCTTCTTACCACCCTTTCCTATAATGTATTTCCCAATGTTATGAGATGAAATAAATTTACTTAGGATGAAACTTTAAGGATCATTTCAAGTGGAATAGAATAATGTTTTAATTTTTCATGTTTTATGTAACTTTTTTCCAAGACAGTAAAATTTAAAAAGATCCACTATTTATAAAATGCTATGCATAGTTGTTTAATAAAAAGGTGGAATGATATAGTTGTTATCAAAGTACCGTTTAGTTATTTATGGAAAATAAGATTTTAAAACTTTTGGAGAACCTTGTAAAAATTTTAAATAAAAGAAAACTTCCTAGTATTTTGTTGAAATATGAAGTAAGTGTTTCCAAACAAATATGTCCCTATCTGGATAAAAACAAGTGGATGTGGCTCTTGCACATATGTATCTTGGGATAAAACCTAAAAACACCACATTGAGCTAAACTAGAATGGAAACAATTGTATGAAAATGGGCCTTACTACACTCTTATTTTGACACTCTTATGGGATATGATTTTTAATCACAAGATTTTTATGAATCGTTATAAAATATTTATAAGAATTTAATTTTTTTTAATGAATGAAATGTTTAAGAATAATGTTATATGAAATAATAGTTCCTTTGGAATTATAATATTATGAAACATGTTTCTCACTTAGGTTTTCTTATTTTATAAAAATGATAGAAAAATAGGAGTAACTGTGTAAATGGTGAGCGTAATGGACTCTGATGGAAGCCAAAATGGAAACCTTCATGAATGATGAATAAACTAACTCTTGTTATGGGGAATAATATTAATAAAGTATATATACTTGTTTCACCATGAATAGAAAAACTTTCCGTTGAGTCCTTTATACATCAACGACCACCAATGTTTAGTGGATCTACCGACCCATTGATTGTGGAACAGTAGATAAGCTCTATAGAAAATGTATTTTCTATACTTTGTTATTTAAAATAAGATAAAGTCACTCTGGATATGTATCTTTTAATGGGATAATCTGATCAAGGGTGATAATTGATTAAAACCATTAGGCCAAGAGGGGATATTGAAGCTATGGAGTGGGAAGAGTTTAGGGGAATATTCTTTAATGCATATTTCCCTCATTTGATGAGAACGAGAATGGAGAAAGAATTCCTCGAACTGAAGTAGAAGTAGAATGAATCTGTTGGTAGTTATGAGATGAGACACAAAGGTCTCACAAATCAAAATAAAAGAAGAAATATTTAGAGATAAACCTAGGGAGGAATATTGATCAAGGGATAGTTTGAAAGAAAGTTTAAGTTTCCATTTGTTACAAGTGTGGTAAGAGGTGTTCAGGTAACTTCTTTCTTGGGAGAAGGAAGGGTTACAAGTGTGAAAGAGAAGGACATATTTCTTAGAACTTTCATAGTGAGGTGAAGCCTTAAATTCACAACACTAAAGACAAATGGAATATGGTACAAGTCTTATCTAAAGTAAAAATGCTTCAAGTGTGGACATCTTGGGAACTTTTCTGATCATTGTCCAAATCTGAGGGCAGTTGAGGGGAATCACCATCAGCCTCAGAAAAGTCTAAGAGAGCAAGGTAATTATTTTTCTATCATAGTTACTAAAGTTGAAGCTCCAAAGGATTAGTGTAAGCTACTTTTGTTCTCCCCTCAAATCTAGGAATTACTTTTTTTGATTTGGGTTTTATGCATTCCTTTATTTTTTCCATGTTTGAAAATAATATAGAATTAAAACATGAACATATAGAAGTAGAAATATCATTCAAGACTCTTGGGGAGATTATACAAGCATCAAAACTATATAGAAACTCTATTATTTACTTTAGTGATCATAATATCATTGAAAATATAGTAGTTATTCCCATGTATGAATTTTATGTTATACTAGGGATAGACTAGATCTCAAAGTATAATGATAAGATCCACTATAGAAGAAAGGAAATATAAGTAGTCTTGAGTGGAAAACCTAAAGTTAGATTTAAAGGAGAGATATCTTGACATGAGATTTTTCTATAAGAACTAATTGTTTCCTTCTTTATGGAGTTGATTGGTGAAGATGAAGAAGGAAATTAAAGTGTATAAATAGAGAATGTCCCCATCATTTAGGAATACATTTATGGATTTCTTGACGAGTTACCTTGAACTCCCCTATTAATAGAGGTATAGTTCACCATTTAACTCATTTATAGTTCCAAACTAATATAAAAAACCCCATATATAATAGAAAATGTGGAGTTGGAGGAATTAAAGAAACAACTCCAATAACTTTTGGATAAGGGGTTTATCTGGCCAAGTGTACCTCCTTGGGAAGCACATATTCTCTTAGTGAAGAAGAAGGAGGGATCAATATGTCTATGTATTGATTACAGAGAACATAAAATTATCCCAGTGAAGAACAAACACCCTATTCCAAGGATTTGTGATTTATTTTACCAGCTTTGTCGGGATCAATTATTCTTCAATATTTATCTTCGATCTAGTTTTCATAAATTGAGGGTAAATAAAGATGATATTCCAAAAGACTACTTTCTGGTCATTATATGGGTACTATGAGTTTGTTGTTATTCCCTTCATCTTCACTAATTGTCTATATATTTTTATGTATTTTATTAATAGAGTCTTTAAGAACTACCTTAATAACTTTTTAGTAGTTTTTTTGATGATATTCGGATATATTCCAAAATTCAAGTGGATCATGAGGATCATTTAAGGTTGATACTAAAAACTATGAGGAATGTGAGGTTATTTGGAATGTTTGGAAATTGTGATTTTTGGTTATATAATGTTTCTTTGTTGGGTCACATTGTAACCAGTGAAGGAATCTCACATGACCCTGCAAAGACAAGGGTTATAGAGGAGTGGCCTTATACTACAGCAATAATTGATATTTGTAGTTTCCTTGGTTTAGCAGGATTTTATAAGAGGTTTGTGAAAAAAATCATGACTTTATAATTTACTAACCAAGTTAACTCTAAATGTGGTTATGTTTATCTAGAAAAATGAGTGTGAGGAAAGTTTCTAGGAGCTGAAGAAGATATTGGTTACTACACTTGTGTTAACTCTACCCTCTATAGGTGAAGGATTCATTATTTTTAGTGATGCATCACTAAAAGAACTTGGGTGAATCCTCATTAAAAAAAATAAGGTGATTTCTTATGCATCTTAGTAGTCAAAGTCTCATCTTAATAATGACATGGATCTAGTTGTAGCTCTTTTAGATCTGAAGATATGTAGGAACTATCTTTATGGGTAGAAATGTGAAATATTCACAGACCACCAAAGTTTAAATTATATTTTCATGAAAACATATTTGAACATGATATAGATGAGATGGTTGTAACTTCTTAAAAACTATTATTGTTCAGTTCATTATCACCCCAGAAGAGAAAACAATGTCGCTGATGCGTTAACAATAAAGGACCGTGTTGTTTTGTCAATAATGAAGATTCAAGGAGGTCCTTTGATTAAAGACCTAGTAAAACTAAAAATGGTAATTTTAAGGGAAGAACATCATAAAATCTATCCCAAATTATTTATCAACTTTCATTAATAGAGAGGATTAATCAATCTCAAAGAGATGATATTTTGTTCAAGAAGAAGTTTGAGGTTGTGATGGATGAGAAGTTTCCAGAATTCAATATTGATTAAGAAGGTGTACTAAAATGTATAGAGACTTTCATGATCATTATCAATACATCTTATAAGATATAATTTATCAATACATCTTATAAGTATTAAAATCTATAGAGACTTTCATGATCATTATTGTTGGGATAACATGGAAAGGGAGATATCCTGCTACACTGAAAGGTGTCTTGTGTGTCAAAAAGTGTAGGTAGAGCAACGGATTCCTAAATGGGTATTATAACCACAACCCATACCATCATGGAAGTGGGATAATATCACTATGTAATTTTTCACTGGTCACCAGAGAACTTCCAAGGGAAATAATGTGATATGGGTTATAGTGGACCGGCTCACCAAGACTGCCCATTTTATCTCTATTTAGGAATATTTCTCCCTTGACCAAATCACCAAGATATATATGAAGTAAGTGGTAAGGATTAATGTAGTTTCACTTTCTATTGTATCCAATCATGATCTAAGGTTCACATTAAAATTTTTTATAAGTCTCCAACATGATCTATGTACTAAATTGAATTTCAGTATAGCTTATCATCCCCAAACTGATGGCCAATATGAAAAGACTATTCAGAAACTTGAAGACATGATGAGAACATTCTCAATGGAATTTAATGGTGGATGGGATAAAAATATCCCATTAGTTTAGTTCTTATAAAAAAATAGCTTCCATTACAACATTAAAATGGTACCCTATGAAGCTTGATAAGTGAATCAATGTAGAACTTTTAATTTTTGGGGTGATTTTGGTGAGAGAAATATTCTTGGGTCTGATGTTGTGCAGGAGATGATTGAAAATGTTCATGCCATCCAAAAACACGTAAAGGATGCTCAGAGTTGGTAGAAGAGTTATGCTGAAAACCATCGAAGAGACTTATATTTTGATGTTGGTTATAAATTCTTCTTTCAAATTTCACCTTGGAAGATATTCATGAGGCTTGGGGAGAAAGGGAATCTCGGGCCTAGTTACATTGGCCCCTATGAAATACATGATCGTATAGGACTAGTGGCCCATAATCTTTCACTTCCTATAAATCTAGATCATGTTCATGATGTTTTCAATTTATCCCTCTTGAGAAAGTAAAAACCTAACCCTTCACATATACCGAATCCTAAAGTAGTATAACTAGAGCATGAACTCTCTTATAAGGAGCAGTTGGTGGAGATCTTAGAATATAGATATAAGGTTTTATGTAACAAGAATTACCTCCTCATAAAAGTGTAATGTAGGAACCACGTATATGATGAACAAATATAGGAACTAGAGGAAACAATGAGGTAGAAATACCCACACCTTTTCCCAATCAAGGGAATTCATTGAAATTTCCGGGATGAAATTTATTAAGGGGGGGAAGAATGTAACGACCAATACTTTTTGAATAATATTTGTTTCCAGAAAATGTGTGTTGTATTATTTTACACAAAAAAAACTATGAATTAAGTATATTTTAATGTGAACAAAACGTTTTGACCATTATATGACAATTGTTCAATTATAATTTTTGGTCAATATTACTTTTGGAAACTATACTCTTAACGTTATGATGATTTTTTATAAATAGAAATGATAATGGTTAATTCATTCAGAAAAACGATTCTATGGCCTCATCCAGTAAAGTCATGCCAGAAAAATCCCATTTGTTAGAACTTGGGAGGGAGGTATCATATTTAGTCTTCGCTCTTGACCAATCCCAGTCCAAGCTTCAACATGTTAATCTTGAATAAAGTTTCCTATGGTAGAAGTTCAAGTTAGTGGAGATTACCACTTGAGAGATGTTATCCAATCCACCCCCAAGAGTTTATGACTATTTCACACCTTAACCTTAGGTCGTATGCGGGTGTTATAGGTGGTTATGTGTTAAGGCCTTAGTCGATAAATGTGTAATCCATTTGTTTGAATAAAATTTATATTTGGTGATTTTCATTTTAAGAATATTTTTTCTTAATAAAATATATGTTTAACTAAAACATTTGATAAATTAATTTTATAGGTAAAAATTGTACTTTTTAGAGATTTCTCATGGATAGATAATTATTATGGTAAAATAAACATCATTTTTTAATTTTAAATGTGAAAATTAACTTAGGGTGAATTTTTAGTATTTTTCTAAGAAGTTTCAATTTTTTGATGATTAGTGAAAAAATTATGTTTTTATTAAACAATTGTTATACTTTAAATGATTTATTCCTTTGAAATAATTTTCGAGAAAAGGAAATACATGGTTTTTATCAATAATAAATTTAGAATCTAATAGGATCATCATAATTTTGTAGTGAATAGTAACTTGACCCTTTGGAATAGTAATGTTACCCTTATGTATAGTAATTTGACCAATATAATAGTAACCTTACTTAAGGAAGTATAAAAATATTTTAGGCATATTAAATGGTAATGTTATATAATTATATCATGGTATAAGTAAATATATGTTTTAGAAATTATTAGTTAAGTAATAGTATTTTTATAAAACATAAATGTTTATTTAAAAATATATAATTAAAAGGAAATTTATTTTCAAAAAATAGAGTTCATTTTTTTAATTATACATGTCAAAAATGGTTAGGTTGAATTTTTGGAATTTTTCTAATATAGTCGATTTTTTGGTGAATAGTAAAAATACAATTTTGAGTTTTTAGAATGTTTAATGATATCATTAATGATGTAATAATGATGTAATAAATTTTTTATACTCTTGAGGATTAAAATATCATAATAGGTGTCTCAAGTGTCTAATACCATGGGAAAATACCATAGGCAAGCCCATGGTTTTTTAAATACCATTGCTGAGGTGTCCTTAGAAATTAATAAAAAAGTCCCTCATTTTTCTATAAATACCTACCTATTTATCAATTATATTACATTCCCAATTCACTATACTTAAAGATATGGTAGTATTACCTCTCAAGGATTCCTCCCAAGGTTTCCTCAATCCCTAAAGGTCCTGAACATCTAGTTTAAGGAGTCACTCTTCAAGGTAAGGAAAATCTCAACTATGCTTTTCCTTTCAAGTTCTCTTTTATGTTGTATGTCTTTAAAATTTACATATCATTTTCTTATGTCCATTTAATTATATCCATTTACTTTATTAAGAGTAATTTATTAATGTTATACCCTTTTTCACTCTCTTTTCCAGGTTTTCTAAAACCATGTTTCATATCTATTATGCTGGAGGATTTTCGTCTCAACATTTCTCTCGTTTTAAAGACAAGTTGTTTTATTTTATTTTTTTAATAATAAAGCCTCTATATTCTCTAAGTATATTCACATATATGTAAAAATTATCTATTTTAATTCTAGTATTAACATACATGAAACCCCCTTTCTTTTTTCTATGGGTTTAAAATGAAAAAAGTATAATGTTTTAGCACTTTTTAAAACACCATGATATTGACATAAAACCCAAATATTTTATTCTAAATAGTTTATTTATGAGATGGTTTTTTTATGATATATTTGGATAAAAATAATTAATGCATATTAAGGGTTCACCCTGATATCAATCCAATGCGTTGGGTACATAATTTAATCTCTAGAAATGAGAAGTTTTACAATACCTTGGTGAATAACCTTGGTAATTTTTATGACACCTCGATGATAAACCTTGTTGATATGTTTATGAATGACTCAATTAAATATTATAGCCAAATTTAAAATTTATTATTCATGTTATTTTATATATGATTTTCTAAATGTTCTTTTTTTCAAGCTATATTTATATTCTTCATGTTCTTATCAATATCACATGAAAACCATTTCACTTGTTTCCCCTTACTGGGCCTTATTATCACCCTTTATTTTGATGTATGTCCTTAGGTTATGAGATAAAATAAATTATATTTGGATGAATCTTTAATAATAATTTCAAGTGTAATATAAGAATGTTTTAAATTTTCATGTTTTATGTACCTTTTTTCTAAGACAAAAAACTTTAAATAAACCTCTATTTATAAAATGGTACGTAAAGTTATGTAATAAAAAGGAAGGATTCCATAAGTATTACCAATTCATATATGAGGTTTTGGTTTTTTTTGTGTAGCCCTAACATTAAAGATATTGTTGATATGGATGGTTGAATACACTGGATCTATATTCTGTATGTAATTCAATGATGTGGTATATGATTTTTGTGTGTGGTTATAGTATATGGAGATGGTTATGTGGCTATGGAATACAGTTTCAGCTATAGTTTTATTTTTTTGGAAGTGATGTGGTATGTTGTTATGTCTTCTATGTGGTGATTTGGTTATGTAATTTTTATATGGAAGGTATGGGAGTGCCATGTGAAATGTCATTAGGACGTGATGATGACTAAATTAATGGGGTAGTAGGGATGGGCTACCTTATCTTCAATATATCTTCATGATCACTATATATTATAGTTTTATATAAGGTTTATGAGTGAGATTTTAGGGAGTGAGCCTTTTGTGAGTTAGTATAGTAGTTTACCTGGTATAGATAATAAGTTGGTTTCATTAATTATTCATTAAGGATTTAGTAAGCTTCTTCTAAATTGGAACAAGAGATTCCAAGGAGGAAGATATTGAGTATACTTTTATTCTCATTCTTAATTTAGTATAATATTTTTACAGATTTTCATGATGGATTATGTAATTGGATTGGCTATTATTATCGCACGGTGTGATGATTTTTTAGAGTTAAAGTTGGTGCCATAAAAGAAATTTATTTTTTTTATTTATAATTTAGATATTGTATTTCAATTTGGTATGATATTATATATATTTCTAGGATTATGGATGTATTATATTCATTTTTATATGGTGTATATGGGTGTTTTTTTCATCATTCCTAGGATTATAAAGGGTAATTCCTCCCATGTTGAGTGATTTATACCTTCCTTGCTAGTCATCAACCACTGACCCATTAGAAGAGGGATACGAGGTTCACTCATGTCTTTACCACTAGCCTAGGAAGGATTCTAGTATGTACGGGTTGTGATAACATCAATCATAATATCCAATGGATTATAATATAAAAATTCTATATAAATAAACTATAATGGTCATAAAAATATAATCATCAATATTTATAAGAAAAATGAGTGAGATTCACTATTTTCTTATTGAATTAAAATATTTGAGTGAAATATTTCATTTTTATCGATTATTAGGCATAAATTTTTATTATCCTCACCCCATGAACCATAAAATGTTCACATTCCTACTCTTAATCTTGGTTACCACCTTATATATTCATATAAAAATTATAATATATATTACATATAATAAAATAAAATTACCATAAGAATATATCTATATAATTTAATTTATTAAAATCCAGATATATAAATTATATATAATATATTATTTATATATATTTAATTATAATTGGGGTATTTCAGCAAAATCTGCCACTAGGCCTTCGATCCCGCTCATTACTAGCCCAACAGGTTGGCTCCACCCCCCCCCCCCCCCCCCGCCTCAAATTCTAAGTTATGGATATATGATATTTGAAAGATGTCACCTAGTTATCATCCTCCTATCCTCCCCACATCTCTATATGTGGTGATGTTGTATGTTATGTATAACTTAGTCATTGATCATGTTAAATCCTCAAATCATCCATTCTCTCGTAAGTTACATTAAATCATTAACCAGTCTAGGGGTTGAGGTCATCTTCCTCATTGCACCACCCTATATACCAAGGAAACCTAACATAACACATTATCATCACTACATTGAGAACCACTGATCACCTCCATATCGAACCCCAAACCCCTAGATTTAGTCTTGAATTGATCTTCCATAGAAACCACCATTCTTAGTTATCCTAACTCACATGAAATAATTCCACTATGGATTGTTTACACTACCTCACACCAACCCCAACTGGTCATCACTGCTATATCTAGAAATGAATCTCATAAATGGCCTTCCATTAATGTTTTTGTCATTTAAGATTCCCTTTTATGATGACATCACCATTCAGCAGTCTCATACTATCTCTCACTATATCGCTATATTTATCTCCCTCTCTATCTCTCCCTCAATTGGTCTTAGTATCTATCTTGATCTTTGTCTCTCGATATCACTCTCTCAATGAAAAATAAATTCATATCCCACAATTCATGGTAGTTCTAAAAAAGAATTGTCAGTGAAATATAGCATCCAACATATAAAAAATATAAACATAGAAATAATAATAATCTATGTATTTATGTTTGGGTACAAGCATATGAAAAAATATGAACACACCCACATAGAGTCCTATTGATCTAGGACCCTGACCACCCCCCCCCCCCCACACACACACACAAGGCTGATCCACCTCTAATTATATAATTTTATTACACTAAGACTTGAAATCTTACATGCCAAGGCTCAAAGTTCATAAAAAATAGGTCTTTAAAGCCTTATAAATGGGTCATAATAGTCATATTTTAATACTTTCTTGAGATTTGATAGTTTCTACTATGATAACCACCATATTGACTTTATAGTAACTTTCAAATTCACCACCACATATATTTAAACATGGTTTTATTATATATTGGAACACCACCCAATACCATTAGGTTATTGATTCACTGGTATATAATAATTAGAAAGGTGAGTAGTGGTTCATGCCCCTATAATTTTATTAAAATATAAATAAAATGTATATTAAAGATTTAATATAACATGATACTAATCCCAGACCTATACCATCAATAATATTATGGATTTCTATGAGAAGGGGTGTCCATAGTTCTTTACAAATAATAATAACATTTTCTACTTCTTGATTTCCTTGCTGGAACTATTTTAAAACCCTCTAAATTAATTAATGGCATATTTACAATAACTAAATTATCCTTAAAAGTGGTACCTTTATAATTATTTTTATTATCTCCCTCATCCTTGATATCAACCCAACTCCCCTCAATATTATGGTAATTCATTTACTAGTTTATTTGTTCCTATATCTTAGTTGTTTTTTCATCGCCTTTTTTGAGTCATATGTTTTTGTTACAAAAGTTTATAACAATAGTTTAGTAAATAACAAACATACATTATTAATACCTTAATAAATTTTATAATTCCATATTTCTAATAATTTTATAGTAGGAAAGTCATTTTTATGGATGTATAAATATATGTTTATTAGGTGGAGTATCTTTGTAATTAGATGCACCTATATCAAAAGGAAATTTACAATATTCATTAGATGAATATTTAAAAAATTCCATAAGTTGATATATACCAAATTTAGTCAAATGAAGTTATAAAAAGACCATCATACAAATATTTATCAGATATAGTCAAACATGATCTTGGGATAGACCTTTTTAAATATATCATTTGAGTAAATATCATTTCACTATTTTTAAAATAGTTATTCTACTAGAAAAAAACCTTAGATAATGTAGAAGTTTATAAACATTATGACCATCTAACGTAGAAACTATGAATAACCTTTGATGATAAGTAAGAGTTCTTCTAAATATGTTACAACCAACCGTAAAAAATACAGAATAAGACCATTAGAGTTTTACATATAAATGGGAGTTGAATTCGAGGAGAAGGAAGATTTTGTATCATTGATTATCTAAGAGTTTCTTTGAAGATCTTTGTAAAATCCTATTACTTTGAGTGATCACTTAATTGTAATTATTTATAGAATTTTTTTCTTAAGGTATCTTCTTTATGGGGATATTTTTAAATGTCTTTATTTTTCTTATGCTTGTAATTTATTATCCAATCTAGTATGATTGAGGGATTCTAAGGATGGGAATATAGAGTTTGTTTAATCATGTAGATCATGGGTTCCCATTTAAAGGCAAATAGTGTTATTTTAATCCTTGTATTGAGGGATTACATACTTAAGGAATATATACCGTTAAATTATGGTTAAAACAATGGATACCTAAATTCTAGTTTGTATAATTCTATAAAACTAAATTTTAAATCATGGATTATTTTTATATAACTTGTTAAATTTTTTATTACTCTTTTTATAAAGTATTATATTACTTGTTATTAAAAGTTTCTATTTTCATTGTTCATGTGTTTAAATAAGGTTATATGTTACAAGAATTTATTCAACTCTAATTTTATAAAGTATCAGAACAACTTTCTTTTCTTATTAATTTCAATTATAATAATTAGTTCTATCATATTAAACTATATAAGGATGTTACAAAAATTATTAGTTTTATTTTATAAACTACAATTACCCCACCCCTCCCTCTTGTAGTATACTTATATACTCTAATTATCCTGAATTTGGTATCATAGGAGGTTAAAATAAAATTCCTAGTTTATATTTTTTATAAAATGTTACGTTTAACATCATTTTTTAAATTTTTATAAACTATCTACACAAATGTGTATTTTGTAAAAAGATTATTTTGTAATTTTTGTAAAGATTATAGGTTTAAATGTCGGAACCATTAAAAATCTAAATTCAATCAAAAAACTAATTTATGATGGTGATGACTATGATTATTGGATATATCATATGAATACATTCATTATAAATACTAGAGTATAAAATTTATTCATGACAATAGAAAATTAAAAAAAAAATAGAAAAAGTGATTTTTACTTTCTCAAAATATGAGAAGTTAGAATATAAACTAAATTGCTGAGTGATAAACACTTTTTTATATTGTATTACTAGAAAAATATATAGAAATATTTTTTATGAAGATGTGAAAACTATTTTGAAAATTGGATTATACTCACTTTGTAACATCCAATGTTATCAAAGTAGAAGAGTTATATTAATAGTATATTATCATGTATTTTATTTTTTACCTAGAGATTCTATTGAAAATATGCATCATACATTTATGAAAATTTTAAATATCTTAAAATATTTGGGAGATAAATATCTTATTGATTAAATTTTGGTTAAAAAGATTGTTGAAATTATTCCCAGTGAATGGGAATCCAAGAAAATGGATCTTGATAATACTAATAAAATAACAATGTTGGGCTTAGATGATATGATTAGTAAACTTATGAAATATAAAGGAAATATTAAAAGAGATGTTGAAAAAGATTAAAAGAAAAATAGGGAATCCTTTTCTTCTACTTCAAATACTTCTAAGAAAAATATATCAGCATAGAAAATTTATAAATCTTTTAAAAAGGAGAATGTTAAGGTTGATACTGAAAGAACATCATCAAAATAGAGTGAGAATTAACTTGATAATATTACGAAGAGAATGAATAAAATAGTTTCCTAGAAATATTTTAGTTATAGATATTATAAAAATCCTAAGGAAATGACTGATAATAAATATTATTCTGAAATTATTTTTTATGAATAAAAGAATCCAGATCATATCAGACCAGGTTATCATAAGTTAAAAACAAAAACTAAGAAAGATATAAACTCCAAGAAGTTATAGAAATACAAAGGTAAGAAATGTTTAAAATAATCAAACACCTGGAGTGTTAGTGGTTGAGATAATTCATCATAATTTTCTTTAGATGATATTGATAATTATAATATAGTGGGATTCTATATTGATATTACAAAGTCAAATGAATGATTCATGGAAAATGTGTCTATATATTCTCTTACTAATTTTAAATTAAAATTTAATTATCCTGATTCTCATGAAGAATATGATTCAACTTAATTATAAAAATAAAAATCTAGTTCACCAGAATAGTATGATTCTTTTCCTAGTCATCAAGAAGTCTCTAAATTTATTATGTTGTTAGAAAAAAAAAGTTTCCAAATACTATGAAATTTTTAAGGTGTAACTTTCCAAGTAAAATTCAATAATTTTTATACATATTTTAGGGATATCAAATTGAACAGTGGCATTATAAAATAAATGTAATTCTAATTCAACTTGTAATGGTAAGGATTTAGTTTCAAAACTGAATTCTAAAATTTTAAGTCTAAAGAAAAATTTATCAAATTTTAACTATGGGAAGGAAAATTTTGAAAAATTTTATAGATATATAAACACTCATAAAAATACCTCTAGTATAGGTTATAGAAATTAAAATCCTTATTTTTAAATTAATTATTTTTTTCCTAATATTAACCCTTATGTAATAAATGTGAAAGTGGTAGAAATTGGAAAAATAAATGCTCCTTAAATAAATTTCAATATTTTTTAATAAATAAAGCTTAATTTTCTATAGAATTAGCAACTATATAAAAATTAAAAATTAGACAGATGTGTATTCCAAAAAAATATTTGATAACATGATACACCCAAGTATGTCTGGGTTCCAAAAATATAATTCTTTCTATTTTTAGGAAGATAAGCAGAGCAACAACATAAATAAGAGTTGGTATATAGATAGTGGTTTTTCACATCATATTGCTTGAAAAAGTCAATTATTATAAAATATATTAAAGGTGAAAGGTGGAAAAGTCAGTTTTGGTGATAAATCTATGGAATATGTAATATTGGTCTTCATGGAAAATCTTTAATTTCAAAAAAAATCTTATTTTTTGTCCTTAGAACAACCTTATAAGAATAAGATAATTATATGGTGAAGGTTATCTTATGAAATTCAAGAATTAAACATCCACTTTTCAAAGTTCATAAGGTAAATTCATTCTTTCTATAGACAGTAATGAGAATGTTTACAAACATAACTTAGAAGATCTTAGGAGAAATGATTTTTCATTCCTAAATGAAATATAGGATCGATCTTGGTTTATGCATAGAAGGATAGTACATCTTAATATAAGAACATTACCAAACCTTATAACAAATAAATAGATATAGGTCTACCATATCTTAGGTTTAATTCTTATATTTTTTTTATCCTTATCAAGTTAGAAATAAACATAAGTCATCTTTTAAATATACTATTGAAGTTTCAACTTCTAATGAATTACATTTAGTTCACATAGATTAATTTAGTCTAACTAAAATTGTAAGTATTAGTGGAAAACACTATGTATATTTTTTTTCTTCATGAATACACAAGATAGAAATGGTTTTATTTTCTTATAAAATGGGAAGACCTTTTCTATTTTAGGATTTTTTTAGACCATGTTAAAAATGAGAAAAACCTACCTTTGGTGACTATTCATAGTGACCATGGTGGATAATTTGTAAATTCCAAATTTGAAACTTTTTTATTAGAAAAGGTATAATAGATAATTTATCAGTACCTAGAACACCTAAACAAAATGGTGTAGTTGAAAGAAGAAAGAGTGTTCTTCAAGAAATTACAAGAACCATTATGAGTGAATATTCAATTACCAAACATTATTGGGCTGAAGCAGAAAATAATTACTATTATACTATAAATTGAGTTTTATTTTGACCCATATTAATATAACTCCTTATGAATTGTGTATAGGATGAAATCAAAAATATTCTTACTTCAAATTTTTTGGATGAAAATTATTCATCCTAAATAAAAAAGATAATTAATATAAATTCTCTCCAAAAATATGATGAAGGAATTTTATAGGCTATTCTAAAACCAAAAACTTTTATAGTACTTAATAAAAAAAATATTTTTGAGGAAATAGTTCATGTTATGTTTTATGAAACAGAACATTTTGTTTTCAAACAACCTGAAACAACATCTTTAAATATTTTTACAAAAACTGATCTTCAACCTATACTATAAAATTATTCATAAGAGATAAAAAACTAATAAAAATATTATGTAGTTTTACCTCAAGATGAAATTAAACATTTTTTTAAAGAATATCCTTATTCAGATCCATGAAATCAAACAATTATTAGGAATCATTATAGTGATAATATCATTGGTTATGTAGATAAATCAATTGAAACTAGAAGTTCCTTAAGAAACAAATGAAGAAATTGTGCATTTAAATAATGATTCTAAATAAATACTCTTAATGAGTCTCTAGGTGATGATGATTAGATATAAGAAATATAGTATGGAATCAATGAGTTTGAGAGGAATCAAGTTTAGAATTTGGTTGAACGACCTAAAAAACATTCTTTATTGGTGTAAAATGTGTTTTCCATAAAAAATGGGATGAAAATAGAGTAATAGTTTTAAATAAAGAGAGAATATTTTTAAAATGGTTATAATCAGCAATAATTTATAGAATATAAAGAAACTTATACTTTATTATCTAGACTTAAGGTTGTTCATATACTTCTAGGATATACAACATTTCAAAATTATAAAAATTTTCAAATATATTCAGAGTGTTATTTCATTAATGGGTGTGTATAAAAAGAATATTATGTATAAAAAATACCTTTTTTAAAAATAAAAAAATTATAGATCATGTTTTTAGAATTTCTATAGAACTTTATGAATTTAAACATTCCCTAAGAGCATGGTATGATATATTAAGCATATTTTTTCATAAAATAAATTTGTGAATATAACTGCAGATCCAACCCTTTTATTAAAAAAACTATTTGTGGATATCAACAATTTTCAATTTTATGTTGATGACATTGTATTTGGTTCAACTCAAAAGACTTTTATTAACTCCATTGTGAATAATACAAAATCTAAGATTGAAATGAGTATGATAGAAGAATTTATTGTTCTCTTCAATTTTAAAATTTATCAAACCACATAAAAAAAATTATATCTCAAAAAAATTATATAAAACCTATTTTTAAAAAGTGTGGATATGAAATTACTAAAATTATTAATACTCCTATCGGGGCCTCAAAAACTATTGATATTGATGAATCTGAGAAACCTGTTGATCAAAAAATTAGAGGAATTATTTGTACTTTACTATATCTTATAGATTTTTGATAATTTTTAATGTTTTTTGTATGATTCTGTTAAATATATCATGAAAATACAAAAGAGTCCCATATTAAAGATAAAGACCAATTTTTTTATTATCTTAAGGTAACTATGGATCTTTGATTATTTTATTCATCTGGAAATGATTTTGTTTTAATTTTTCATATACTTCTTCAACTGGTTGTAAAATAAATAAAAAGAGTACATATTTAATTTTCTATATCTTAGGAGAATATTTAGTTGCTTGTTTTTATATGAAACAACATTTTATAGCACTTTTCACTACTGAAGTATAATATGTGACAGTTGGAAGTTATTATGATAAAGTGTTGTGGATGCAACACACACTAACTAATTTCAGAATGAGTTTTAATAAAACTCAAATTCTTTATTGTCACGAACTATCCTCAGGGCCCGTGCCATGACTACCCCAAGCCCGCCTTCTATAGGCCAGGGGCTGGTGACTAGCACCAAAGGTGTAATTCCCGATAACTGGGAAGGCATTGCCTTTATAAAGCAAACAAACAACACAGAGCAAGAAAACAGTAGAAGTAAACACTATTATAAAACTGGGTACAACAGTAAGTGCGGAAAGGTAAGTGGGCCAGTATACAAACCCAAACTGAAAGTAAAGTACAACTCAAAAAAGGAAAACAACAACTAAAGGTAAAGACGCAACGTTGAGCCACCCACTGGAAGTCCCACCTGAAGGGTGGGTGCAGATAGCCTCCACAGCTCCTCAGTCCAACCGTCTGCTCCGAGTATACCCCGCCCAGTGGTCCACCTCCAGGTACCGTCCTGCTCCGCAAACCTCGACCATGATCAGCGTTGTCCGTTGTCTGCAACCAACACAACATAGTGTGGGTATATCCCATACAGGGGTGAGTATAAGCTACTCAGTAGGGACCCCGAGACCCCCGAAGGTCTCCCAAAATCCACAAAGGTTAAACCAAAAAAGAGAAATACAATCACGAAGTAATATCCGACAGTGCTTAGGTATATTCCCATACATATACCTAAGTCATCAATTCTAGTACGCTTCAACCTCCGAGACTGAGTACAACCCATTCCGCACAGAAAAGCAAATGTATTCCACACAGGAAAGCAAAATGTAATCCACACAGGATAGCACAACACAATCCACAAAGGAAAGCAAACAGGATTCATCTCACACAGGTATACTTCATCATAAGACGATAGAGATGATCAGATATATCCACTGATTCATCTAAGCCATCGGACCCATAAAGGATCGATAGGTACTGACCCCCGCAATTACCCACATAGGATCGATCATGAAGTTGAAAACATAGCTATTGGGAAACTCCTTCTCTATCAAGTACAATGGGCATGCTGGTATAACCAAGCGCTTCCCTCTTACCTTGGGCTGTTGTAGTACTCCACCTATCATGTACTGTGGTTCTGCTGCTACAACCAAGCGCTTCCCACCATGGGTATGCCGCTACAACCAAGAACTCCCCCTCATATCCCCTAGTGGTACTCCTTCTGTTGAGTACCACGGGTCTGTCGCTACAACCAAGCGCTCCTCCTCTGTGGGTCTGCCGCTACAACCAAGCACCCCCCATTGCCGCTACAACCAAGCGCTCCTCCATCGTGGGTCTGCCGCTACAACCAAGCGCTCCCCCTCATAGCCTCCATAGGTACTCCTTCTATTGAGTACCGCGGGTCTGCCGCTACAACCAAGCGCTCCTCCGTCATGGGTCTGCCGTTACAACCAAGAGATCCCCCTCATAGCCTCCAGAGATACTCCTTCTGTTGAGTACAGCGAGTCTGCCGCTACAACCAAGCGCTCCTCCACCGTGGGTCTGCCGCTACAACCAAGCGCTCCCCACTGGGCTATCCGTAACACACCGAGCAGTCGTCAAGTCTCAACCAGCTCTAGGGTTTCCGCACACAGTATGCTCGTTCCGGGGGGGTCCACTCCACAAGCTGAGAGGTCGATGCGTCAACTGACATGTAGTCCAGAGTTGACGTACCCCAAGATGTACCGTAGTAGTCACTGCCGAAACCAAGGAGGATTCTCGTACTGTTTTCATCATCATAGCAGTCGCAGCGAGCTCTAGGGTTTCCGCACACGGCAAGAGCATTGGGGAGGGTCCGCTCCACGAGCCGAGAGGCTGATATATCAACTAGCACAAAGTCCTCAGTAGATGTATCCAAAAGTTCTGTATCGTCAACAGGAACTCAATGCAACAGACGGCGCGTCAATCGGACGCCCGGTCTGAGGGTTATTGGCCTTTTCGTCCCAGGGGCCCGGTTGGTTTTTAAGGAAAAACCAACCCGACCGTACTCCACCTGCTTCCAAACCTCAGGAAGAGTAAGCCAAAAGATCTGACTCACTTAGAGAAATTCATCAAAGTCAATGGTACGTCAATCGGATGCCCGGAGCTCAAGATATGAGCGTTTCCGCTCCGAGGGCCCGGTTGGTTTCGTGTAAGAACCAACCCGGCCGAACCCAAAGTATTCTGAAACCTTGAGTGTAATATACCAAAACGACAGTTGGAAGTTATTGTGATAAAGTGTTTTGGATGCAACACACACTCACTAATTTCGGAATTATTTTTAATAAAACTCAAATTCTTTATTGTCACAACCCGTCCTCGGGGCCCGTGTCGTGACTACCCCAAGCCCGCCTTCCATAGTCCAGGGGCTGGCGACTAGCACCAAAGGCGTAATTCCCAGTAACTGGGAAGTAATTGCCTTTATAAAGTAAACAAAAAACACAGAGCAAGCAAACAGTAGAAGTAAACACTAGTAGAAAACTGGGTACAACAGTAAGTGTGGAAAGGTAAGTGGGCCAATATACAAACCCAAACTGAAAGTAAAGTACAACTCAAAAATGGAAAACAGCAACTGAAGGTAAAACCGCAACGTCAAGCTTCCCACTAGAAGTCCCACCTGAAAGGTGGGTACAGATAGCCTCCACAGCTCCTCGGTCCAACCGTCCGCTCCGAGTACACCCCTCCCAGTGGTCCACCTCCAGGTACCGTCCTGCTCCGCAAACCTCGACCACGATTAGCGCTGTCCATCATCTGTAACCAACACAACATAGTGCGGGTATAGCCCGTGCAGGGGTGAGTATAATCTACTTAGTAGGGACCCCGAGACCCCCGAAGGTCTCCCAAAATCCACAAAGGATAAACCACAAAGGAGAAATACAATCACGAAGTAATATCTGACACTGCTTAGGTATATTCTCATACATATACCTAAGTCATCAATTCCAGTACGCTCCAACCTCTGAGACCGAGTACAACCCAGTCCACATAGGAAAGCAAACGTATTCCACACAGGAAAGCAAAACGTAATCCACATAGGATATCACAACACAATCCACAAAGGAAAGCAAACAGGATTCAGCTCACACAGGTATACTTCATTGTAAGACGATAGAGATGATCAGATATATCCACTGATTCATCTAAGCCGTCGGACCCACAAAGAATCAATAGGTACTAACCCCCGCAATTACCCACACAGGATTGATCATGAAGTTGAAAACATAGCTATTGGGAAACTCCTTCTCTATCAAGTACAATGGGCATGCTGCTACAACCAAGCGCTTCCCTCTTACCTTGTATTGTTGTAGTACTCCACCTATCAAGTACTGTGGGCAAGCTGCTACAACCAAGTGCTTCCCACCATGGGTATGCCGCTACAACCAAGCGTTCCCCCTCATATCCCCTAGTGGTACTCCTTCTGTAGATTACCATGGGTCTGTCGCTACAACTAAGCGCTCCTCCTCCGTGGGTCTACCGCTACAACCAAGGGCTCCCCCATGCCACTACAACCAAGCGCTCCTCCGTCGTGGGTCTGTCGCTACAACCAAGCACTCCCCCTTTCCGCTACAACCAAGCGCTCCTCCGTTGTGGGTCTGCTGCTACAACCAAGCGCTCTCCCTGATAGCATCTAGAGGTACTCCTTCTGTTGAGTATTGTGGGTCTGCCGCTACAACCAAGCGCTCCTCTGTCGTGGGTCTGCCGCTACAACCAAGCGCTCCCCCTCATAGCCTCCAGAGGTACTCCTTCTGTTGAGTACCGCAGGTTTGCTGCTACAACCAAGCACTCCTCCGCCGTGGGTCTGCTGCTACAACCAAGCGCTCCCCACTGGGCTATCCGTAACACACCGAGCAGTCGTCAAGTCTCAACCGACTCTAGGGTTTCCGCACACAGCATGCTCATTCTGGGGGGGTCCACTGCATGAGCTGAGAGGTCGATGCGTCAACTTACATATAGTCCAAAGTTGACGTATCCCAAGATGTACCGTAGTAGTCACTGCTGAAACCAAGGAGGATTCTCGTATTGTTTTCATCATCGTCGCAGTCGCAGCCAGCTCTAGGGTTTCCCCACACAGCAAGCTCATTCGGGGGGGTCCGCTCCACGAGCCGAGAGGCTGATACATCAACTGGCACAAAGTCCGCAATTGATGTATCCAAAAGTTCCATATCGTCAACAGGAACTCAACGCAACAGACGGTGCGTCAATCAGACACCCGGTCTGAGAGTTATTGGCTTTTTCGTACTAGGGGCCCGGTTGGTTTTTAAGGAAAAACCAACCCAACCGTACTCCACCTGCATCCAAACCTCGGGCAGAGTAAGCCAAAAGATCCTTCTTACTTAGAGAAATTCATCAAAGTCGACGGTACGTCAATCGGACGTCCGGAGCTCAAGATATGAGCGTTTCCGCTCCGAGGGCCCGGTTGGTTTCGTGTACGAACCAACCCGGCCGAACCCAAAGTATTTCGAAACCTTGAGTGTAATATACCTAAAATACCATCTCGATCCAAGGATCGCGTTGCCGCTGACGGATTAAAGTAAAAAATGCTTCAACAATGGGTGAACTTTTTTACTCTCTTTCAAAAAAATGTTTTTTTGTTTTTCTAGAAAAAACATTTCCAAACAAGTGTTTTTATAAAACTTTTCCAGTTATACCTTTATAAAAAATCCATTCAATTTTTTTTCAAAAAATAGATATAATTATTTCTTAAAAAAATCCAGATAATGGTTTTTTTAAAATGAAGAAGTTATAATTACCAGAAAATTTTTTGTTACAATGTTCACATTTTCATTATTTAGAAGGTAATTTCTATATTTTCAGTTTTACTATCAACTGTTATATCTATTTTTTTATAACTTTTCTATTTTTTCAAAAACATCAAAACTTGTGAATTTTATCAGAACAAAATTTAACTTGATAAAACTTATATATTCAATTTTTAAAAAGTCTTCAAGAGTTTTAAAATTTTTAAAATCATTCATGAGTTGAAAAAAATATAGATCATAAAGATTGTTTTAACCTCAACCGTCAGATCAAGTGAATTTGAGGCATCACTATTCTAGAACCTATATAAAATTTTGTCTTCCACACACTATTCATTATCTATGGGTTTTCTATAATCATCTCCCACCGATCAATTTTATCTCCGTCTTATTATTTTTGGTTCTTTTGATAGTCTCATATTCATTCTATTATAAAAGATAGATTCTTCAACTAATTTTTCAAGAAAATTAGTAGTAAAATAAAGGAAAATAGAAAGATTTCAGTATAAAAGGTATGATTCCTTACTAAAATCAGTAATTTTATTTCAAGGATGGGAATATATTCTTATTGAAAAAATTCATTTTTATCTTCATTATCATGAGAATTATACTTAATTCTATTCTTAGGTTGAATTTAGTAAAGAATTTATTCACAAAGTTATTAGTTTTTCAATTTTTGAAGAGATGTATATGTTAAATTATCAACAACTAGTTTAGTTAGTTTGAATTCCTTATGAAGGATAAGTAAAACCTATTTCCACATAAGTTACCTAAAAAGCGGTATAGTGTTAATAACTATTGGTTTGAAACTTCATTGTTTTTATCTTATGAAAAAAGGAAGAAAAATCCACCATCTTTATCCTGATTCTAGAGTAGCCTCAAAATAGGTAGAGAACTATCTTATCCCACAGAAAGGAGATCCAAATACAATCAGAGTTCAGGATATATATATGTTTTGTATTTTTCATATAACATGAAAATCTCTAATATTATAAATTTTTTCTTCATTTTCATTGATTTTATCAGGTGAGTATCCATTAAGATGAATACTCTATTATTCTCATGTTTCTTAAATAGTTTCTTGATAAATTTTATTCAATTTTAGAATATTCAAAATAAGAAAACTCATGTAAGGGATAAAGTATCTTTCATTGGTGAATAGACTATTAGTAAGATGAGGTTTGTGATATTTCCCTATATTATTAATTTTGTTGAATAATCAGATAGACTTGTGTCCTATTTACAAATAGAAAAGTGAGTGTTTTAGAAAATAGAAAATCTAGAGAAATATCATGTAATTTTCCTAAAAATAAACTAAAAACCAGTTTGGATGAGGATTTTTCATCTCTTATACTAAAAAGGAGGAACTATTCTTGGTGATACCTGTTTTGGATTAGATAAGGTTGAGGCCTTTTATTTTAAAGAAAAGAATTATAAAAGTATTTGAGAATAGTAGAAGAAGAATAAATAGAATTAAAAAATATGATCAAGATCAAATAGCTATAAATTTATTTAAAAGTGTTCAATATACATGAGAACATTGAAGTTACAACACAGATAAAACTTTTCTTAGTTTCCCCTCTATGTATTGAACATCATGGAGTTTTTATGTTAATTAAACTGGATGGATAAAAATTTTTAAAATTGAAAGTTTATATATCTATTGATAAGTACAAAGGAAAGGCAGTCTTTGTTGAAAAATCTCAATCTTAAGAAGGTGATGAAGTTATTAAATTTCATAATAAATCTGGAAAATGGAACACAAAAAGAAAATAAAATATTTCAAAAGATATTAAAATCTATATTGAATTTGAAAACCAATTCAATAAAAAATATTATACTTCCATTTCACTATATTATCGTAAATATATATATCCCAAATATTTATATGAAGATGAATGTTCTGAGGAAGAAGAAGATAGGTATTCTCAGGAAAAATATTTCATACAAAACTAATTCTGATAAATAGGTTCTAATTGGAGAAGTTTTTAAAGAAAATTATAGAGAAAATAACGAAGAATTTGGTGCATCTAGACCTCCTCTTCTATTGGTCCTAGAAGTTTTTTCTAACTCAACTTATTTTTCTCCTTCTATAAGTTCGTAAATAATTGAAATGAAGTTGAATTAATTCAATGGATTTTTGAAGACACTCAAATATACTCTACCTTGCATCCTTGATATTGAATTAAGATTAAAAATATATATAAGGGATAATTTATTTATAAAAAATTTGTAATTATTTGAAATATTTCAAATAAATAGTAATACAAAATGAGGCATATTTAAAATATTTCAATGGAAAATCAATAGAAAAAAATGAAGGAAGTTAAACCAAATTCTTTTTTGCATCAAACATGTTGAATATGATATGAAGTTCAATGATGATCAAATGAATATGATAATAATTTCATCAAAATCAGTCTCAAATATTACAAGATAAGTGAGTTATAAAGGTATTGATAATAAAATATCTTTTTATAATATAAAATCGCTCACAATGATCTATAAAGACGAATGTAGAGAGAAAATAAGAAGATTCAAATCTTAGAATAAGAAATGTCTAAGTTGAATAATTTAAACTTGATGTATATGTTTTTGAAATATTAAGTGTAGAAGCTCAATAAAGAGATGAAAAAATGTTTCAAATTCTTAAAGAGTAATTTTCAAAGTTAAAATTAGATGTGGATGATACGTAGAAATAACAAGAATACATAAATAACATGAAACTTATTATGAAGGAAATCATAAATAAATAATAGAATTTTGAAATCATGAAAAATATTGTAATCATGAAACTTATTTTGAATGAATGATTGTTCAAATATATAAAATTATTTTGTATATTTTTTCTATATAACATTTTAGGTATACTTTATACCTTCACACATTATTTTTTGAAATCAAAAAGGGAGTGAAATGTAATAAAACTTAATCATTCAAATATTTAAAAAACTTATTTTATAAAAAAAGGGGAGAAATAAGGAAATGAGGATATGATAAAATATGTAAAATGGTAAATATTGTAAAATTAAGGGGGAGTAAGTATTTTCAACGTTTTTAAAACATTATTTTTTCCATTTATAATTTATGTTTTTCACCTTCCAAAATGGGGGATATTGTTGCGTCAAAATTATTTCTTATTAATCTTTTTAAACTTAGTTTTTTAAATCATAAACATATTTTATTAATATAATAAAAACTTTTATACTTCCGTAGTTATAAGAATGTTATTTTAGGAAATTCATTTTTTTGTATGTAGAAATATATGTGTATTGGATGTAATATCTTTGTAATTGGACGCACCTGTATCATACGGAAATTTAGAATCTTTATTGGATGAATATTTAAAAAATTCTATATGTTTAAGTATAATGAAGTTCATCAAACAAACTAAAACAAAGACTCTAAGACAAGTATTTATTGGATGGAGTCGAACATGATCACCAGATGAACCGTTCTAAATCTATCATTTGATGAAATATTTTTTTAGTGAATATACAATTATTATTCTACCTAAACAAATATTGTGACACTATAGTGGTTTATAAACCTAAAAACCATCAGAAAGAGAAGCTATGAATAACCTTTCAAGAGAATAATGATTCCATTTAAATCTATTTCAACCAACTTCAAAGAATGTGGAATATGGTCATTATATGTTTTCCTATTAATAGGATAATCATTCAATGATAAGGAATATTTTTAACCACTAATGATCTAATAGTTACTAAGATGGTTTTTTTAAAATCTTGTTACTTTTAGGGATCACTTCATTGTATTTATTTACATATTTTTTTACTTAATGAATCTTCTTTGTAGGAATATTTATAAATACTGTAAGTCTTTTTACTTTTGTAATTTTTTCATGATCTTGTGTGTTTTAGGAATTATGAGGATAGTAAAATTTATTTTTTATGATCTTGTTGATTTTTACAGTTTGATTAAAAATATGGATGCCTAAATTCTGGGATATAGACATCCTTAACACTAAAGGTTAAAGTTTGGATCATTATTATAAATCTTTTTTAAGTTTTTTCTACTCATTTTATAAATTTTATATTTTTATTTTTAATGTTTATATTTCCATTGTGCATGTGTTTAAGGTTATATGTTATAAGAGATTCCTTAACTCTAGTTTTATAAAGTATTGGAACAACTATTTTTTCTATTACATTTAATTACTTAACAGAGGTCTGTCTGATTAACCTATATAAATAGGTTTTGAAAATTAGTTATTTTATTTTATAAACTACAATTCAAACCCTCCCCCTATCTTATATTGTTTTTATTTACTCTTATAAACCTACACCCTTTTTTCATGTCATCTATTATTTGTGCATCAATCCCCCCCCCAATATTTTACTCAAGTAAATCTTGTATAGATATCTCCTAGACTATATTAGTATCCACCCAAGAGCCTTTATCTAGATTCCTCATGTCCACAAGTCCATCCCTTGGGTATTCTGATCAACCATGAACTATTCTGTGTGAACCAAATCATTCAAATCTCCCATTAAAGTAATTTTCCTAGCCTATAACTAATCTAATTATGCGTATTATTTATCACCTATATCAAAAAATTCATCCCTATTGGACACATTCACAGTCCTTGTTTACACCTACCCCTCATCAATAGCTTGAACTGTCATCCCTAGATTGACCCACCTACCCTTGATAACCTATATCATTTCTATATGTGTGCCCTTATTTTACCCTTAATTATTCCTCAATAACTTTTGAGAATTTATCATCTCATACCCTCTATGATATAAATATGAACAAATGGAGTCATTTTACCAATTTTCCTTGAAATTTATAACATTCTAATATTTAGTTCATAAGGGTGGAAACCTTTCATATTCACTTATCCAAAAACAAATGTATAATATAAATAATTGTGATAAATTAAAATGTTTGATGGAAATGATTAAGTTGTTAAAGAACTTATCTTGGGGTGTACTTCCATATCATTACTCTAAATACTCCATAATTATTCCTCGGTCCATGTGTTAAAAATAAGGTTTAAATGACTGGAATTTACTATTTATAAAAAAAATTCAAGTTAGGCTTAGATCTCAATATATAATTATGTCAATGTTAATTGAAACATAGTTTTCTGAGAAATAATAAGCTGAACAAATCTCAACCTAATCTAGGGTTTAAAATATGTCATTTTTTTCTAAAAATTATAAAATTTATTGTAAAGTATTAAATTACTTGAACAATTAATTTATGAAATGCACTAAAACCTAAAATTCCTTTAATTCAAATTAAACTTCCACTCATAAGTAAAAAACCACATTCAAAGATCAATAAAACCAACATAATAATTTTAAGAATAATTTAATAGGTTAAAATTTCCATTTTATACTTATCTGATAAATTACAAAAAACCCAATAAATATTCAAACTCCAAAATATGAAATTATAGGCCTTAGAATTTCATTCACTCTTTATTCCTTATTTGTGTCTTATAACTTTTTCTTTATAATTTTTTCCAAAAGGGGAGAAAGGATATTATTTTTATAACCAACTATTACTGTAATCTATAATGTTATTAATTTATAAAATCCTAATCGTTGGTTTTATTTTATAATTGAGTACTACATGTACATTGTGTTGTACAATAACATTTAGTTACATGATCCTTATATTTATTTTAGTTAGAATTCAAGATTTTTTTAAGGTATTAAACTTCACTATCCCTATTAAAATATTTTTTTATGGGACTAAATAAAATATTTGTAAACCCCATTATTAAATTCTCATGTAATATTATTTTCCTTTTATTTTTGAAGTTTTACATTAAAATCATTAATTTTTTTATAAACTATTTCATTCTTTTTTTCATCTATAATGTTTTGAAAAAAAAGATTTAACATATTAATTTATTTCTTTCCTTTCTATTCATTTTTTAATTGAATTTTTTTTAATTGTAAATTTTTGTTATAAGTTTTTAAAACTTACTAAATTTAAAATTATTTAAAATGTTTCTTCCAATATTCAAAAGTTTATAAGGAAATTTTATTTTAATTTTTAATTTTTCAATTTATCTCTCTCGTAAAGTTACCTTTATGGGAAAAATGCATCTTTAATTTAGTTGTAATTTCACCCCATATAATTATATAAGTCCCATTGACCATTGAAAAAAGTTTTATGATAGTTAATGTCAAAAATAACATAATTTATAATCAATTTTATATATTATGTTAACTTTTTCCATTGAAAATAATCCATACAGTTTTTAAAACCCATCAACTAAGATTTATTATAAAAAATTAAAAATAAATATAAAATAATTATTAAAAAAGAGACATAATTAAAGCCTTTAAAAAAACTAAAATTTTGATTAGATAAATATACTATTAATATTTTTCATGTTTAAACAAATATAATTAAAAAAATATTATTATTACATTAGTTTCTAAAACTCATTCTAAATCATGAAATTTTAAAATAATATTTTTAGATTTAGTATAATTAAAATAAAAATATACAATGAATGTTTATATATCGTATTTAGAAAAAAAATTAAGATAATATATCATTAAAGTTTTTAATATAATATTATAATACTTGATAAAACAAAAAAATGGCATTGCATCGTTACAAGATGTAAAAAATGGACTTAAAAGAATTAAAGGAGAAACCAAATTAGTTTTAATATAATAAAAATAAAAATTCCAATGTTTATATTTATCTACCATATTAATTTAACAAAATATTTCTAAAAAAATATGATAAAAGTGAAGAAAACATGAATACGAGATATGAAGAAGAAGAATAACATATTGGAAATAAAATAGTGGATATAGAACAATAAAAGTAGATATTGGTTATCAATAAAATAAATTTTCTAATTAAAAAAGATTAAATATCAATATCCTTTAATACAAAAGGATACAACATAATAGGAACACAGTCGATTCATATTTTTTCATCATGACTATTATTAATACGAGAAAGATGATGAAAAACTTTGGTACCCAGACTTCTAGTAAACAATGTAAATAATCAATGAAATCTAAAAATATCAAGATTACCTAATCAAAAATACTAATAGGATAATGGTTCTAAGTATGTAACATAATGGAAGAAACCAATTCTGAAAATCTATCTCAGTAATAGTATTACTCCATCCCATTAATATAGTGAATAATTAATCAACAAAAATAGGTTAATATTTAGAAATAATGGGGATATAATAAGTATAAAAGGATTTATAAAAATAAATCACCACAAGGATATAATATATTTTTAAAATCAAATTCAATACCCACCTAACATCCACTAAATATTTTAGAATCTATGTGGAGTTTAAAAAAATTTAGAGGTGGGTGATGCTAATGAATGTTGTGTCTTTCAATATTTGTATGATGATTATCATCCTTCATTTTCACCCAAATTACAAGAATTCCTAGAATTATGTATATCTAAAATTATTCTAGGTTATATTTCTAATATAATAATAATTTTTCATATTTCATCCATAAAAAACTGAAAAGTGTGTGGGCTAATTTAACTAGAGCTGAATCATGAAAAGACACCCAACTAGTAAAAGTTTTTAGCACAAAATTAATTTGGTAAAGCTCAAAACTTAATTTTTAATTGCATATGATCCAAATATTTTTTAACTTTAACACACTATAATAAAAAATTTATAGTAGTTTACATTCCTTAAAAACATTCATGGAAAACCCATCTAAAAAAGTGTTACCTGAATAACAAATCTCTCATGGGAAGTACATTCTTGCACATATTTCACCAAAATGAATAGACTTTCAAGGGAATATAAACCTATAATTTTATTTTTTTGTAAATAAATAGAATAAATGGTATTTAAATTCATCCCCAAACCATAAAATAAATAAACAATATTGCCATAATCCTTTATAAGATTCAAAAAAAACTGATCCATTGAAGATCGGGATACTCAAAATGATATTTTTTCCTCTCATTAAAAACACATCAATATTCTACATAAACTATCATATTAAGTCATCATTAATAATTTCTATTATAGTTTAATACTTTATACTCTGAATAATGGGTGTGGTAGCTAGTTTACAAAAATTATCCAAAATTAAAAGATCATATCATATACTAACATTGTAGAAATTAGCAACCCCCGGATATATACCATTATTTAGAAGTGTGTGGTACTCAGAAAACTTTTACATGGATAAATTAAACTAAATATAATATTTTCATTGATAAAAACATTATTTGGAAACTATTATTTATTTAATAAGTTTAGTATAAAGTGTATAATGATTATAATGGTGGCACAAACCTTTCTTTGTAAGAAGGACATGGAAAAATCACCCCATGTTTATAAATCCAAGTCAACAAGAATATTTGAGAATATTTATATTTTTAAAATATAACTAATGTATTTTATTTTTCTAAACTAATTTTTAGCATTACAATTTATAAAAATCATAATGGAGTCGGTAATTAATATAATAAAAAGGCATTAAAAGGTGAATAACATACATAGCGATTGATTGAGCCTTTCAATTTGAGTTAACTTCCTTTATAACTTCTAAAATACTTCCTCATTTCTATTATTGAATCCTTTTCAAAAATTAATCAACCTAGGAAAAATATTTTTTTTTTATTTTCCAATAATTTTATGTTAACCCAAATGTTTATTATTCTTTTAAATATGTTTTACCTTAAAAATAACATAGATTTATTCAATTTTCTCCTTCAAAAAACTTTTATTAATATTCACTTTATATTTTTCATAACTAAAACTTTATCTCAAATCCTTTTTATGTTTTTCAAATAAATTGATAATTTATTGTCTCTAATATCATGTAACTATAGAGAAAAAATGATAATAATCCATAAAAAATAAAATGGTAATTTAGAGTCCCTTTTTACTTTCCTTAGCACAATGGATTTTCCTTTAATAACCTGTATGAGAAATAATCTTATATAAAACATTAACTATGCTAATGAAAAATTATGTAGAAAGCATATACCCTTGGAATAAACTCATGGAAGTCTTAATAAGTAATGATAAATACCTATTGATATTAATTTTATAAGAAACAATGGAAATATACATCATAACATTAGTAATCTATATATCTAAAAATCCCATTTTATTGGGAAAAAATATACAAAAATACACTTCACACTATCATAAACCTTAATTGTATCAAGACTTAAATCCATAATAGATTTCCTTATAAGTTTGTTGAATCTTTATAGAATTGAAATCATTATGATAAATGATAAAATTATCTATTATAAAATGTTTTTGATGAAAATCACTTTGTTCTTAAGAAATGATAAGGGAGGAAATTTTCCTTATCAGGTTAGATAAAACCTTAAAGAATATTTTTGAAAATGACATTACAAAAATTAATTAGATTTAAATATGTTAAATAAGGATTATTTGAAACTTTTCAAATAAATTTGATTATTATATCATAAAATTTTTCAATAGATTCCTTGACATTTTTTAAGTCATTTATGAACTAGAAAACTTCACACCCTTAATATTTTACAAAATTTTAAAAATACAGAATGAATATCATTCGGTCCTGGAGCCTTAGTAGGGTATATTTGATCTAAATAAATAAATAAATCACTTCATTAAACTAAATATTATTTATCAAACAATCATTCATAATATCCATTATTATAATAATAAAAACATTTATCAACCTCTTTAGATATAATATTTTTATTTGTAACATATAATTTATCAAAAAAATTGAAAATTGTCCAATTAATATTATTTTAATCCTCTACCTGGGTTTCATCCCATTTTTTAATTGGATATATGATTCCTTCTCCTTATTTAATTGTAAATTTAATATAAAATGGATGAATTTTTATCCCCTTACCTAATTTGAACCAATATAAATATTAAATTTCAATATTGTTCATTATTGTGTAAAATTTCATTATGATTTTTTTATAAATTATAAATTATTTATAAGGTATAACAATACAAATAAAATCATAAAATACATTTTTGATATTTTAAAAACTCTTCGATCCTTATACAAGAGTTTTAAAATATTATTTTGAAAACCAAGAGTAACATTCTGAATTTTTTTACTTTAGACACTTCCCACACTACTTCCATGTATATTTAATGATTTATTTACAAATTAGATATTTTTAGTCATATGCTCTAAAAGTTTAAATTTTATTTGGATCTTCATAATATAAAAGAACTTGTTAGAAGAAATATGATGATATGATCAGGATAAATTTGAGGAAAAAGATAGATTCTAAAAAATAGAAACAAGTTCTATCAATAAAAACAACCCAAAAAATAGTCTAATTGCTCAAAAATCTTAGTTTCAATATTTCTTCCATGAAATCATGTAAATGGTTCCTCTGTGAAGATAATATGTGATAATAAAATATCATTGATAACCTATTAGAATAAATTCACTAAATTAATATCTCTGTAGGACCTTCATTAATTCACATAATTATATATAATTTCATTCAGATGACCTACTACAAGCATTATACCCATAATCTATTTCCAAGCCTATATAAGAAACCACTATATATGTTGTTTATCAACATAACCTATTCTATCATACATAAAAATAATATTTCATTAACTATTATTATTATTCTAAAAAGAAACAACAATATAATTTTGAGAATAATACTTGATTGAAATATTCATGTATTCTTTATAAAAAAATATTCGAGCCACCCATACACACAATTCTCCCAATATAAAAGGCATTATGAAAACCCATATTATATTTAATGATATTAGTTTACCATATAATCTAATATAATATTAAATATAGACTATGAAAAGAATATATTTATTACTATAACTATAAAATATATGAATTATTTAGGGATTTATAAGTTCTGAATAGTTATAATATATCAGTTTCATGGATTTGTGTAGGGTTTTCCCTCCCCAACTTCTTCCTTTTTAAAATATTTTATATATTTTCAAAAATATATTTATAAATTTATCATAAAAAATTTTATCATCCATTATGTAATCATTAAAAAAATAATGCCGATAAAAAATCATTGGCATCCCTAACCCTATGTTTTTTTATCTTCCAAGAACCCTTATATCAATTATTTTAAATAGGTTAATATTTATGAAATTTTATTATCCTATTACAAATAAAATTATGAGATAGTTTTTTATGATCAGTAATACATATAGAATTTTCAAAAAAAATTGAAATTAATGCTTTCCTCCCTCGTGACATTTATATCAAGATAATAAACATGAGGTGAAATGGGAAGTGGTAAAATATCCCAAGAATTGAAAATGTATTTTAGGTTGATATTTTTTAACACATTTACCCTCAAAATAGCCTCATGTAAATTTATTACATTGATAGGTTTCCCAAAATTAACCACTTCAATATCCTTGGTCAATATTTTAGATTTGTCCACTTGTAAATTCTATATTTTTATTTTTTTCCCTTTTTCTTATTCTCTATATAATATCAAAAAAATCCTATTAATTTTTACTTATAGATATAAAAGGAATTAAACAATTATTTTACCCTATGAATTATCCACTTTAAAAAGATGGTCATTTTTATATTTCACATTTACCCAAAAAAAATGGGTAAGAATTTAAGGAGGTCACATGAATTGAGTCAATAAAGGGGGGTTTGAATCCCTCAATTGACACTTAATTAATATATTAATGATGCTTACACTAAGGGGTGTATTTATCTCAAAAACATTATTCAATCCAATAGTTCAGTGTTTAAATAACTCTAATGTCAAGATTAAACTATGGAAAAATTCATGATATAGTATTTCATTAGAGCTTAAGTTGGTTCCATGTTGCATATATTGTTAACATTATCAAGGATGAGTTAGATTTTGACTTGATCTATAAAGGAATCCAAGGAAGAAAATTTTCTATATATTTATAAAATCATGTCATAATAAGGTATTAATTACACCACAACTATTTATTATAAGCATAAGATTTCATATATGTGAAAAGAACAAAATAATATATATTTTTTGTGACATGATTTATTCCAAGAATTTTTTTGACAATTACATAGGTATCACTCAAAAATGTTGTGTCATGATTTCAGTATGTTTAAGCAGTCAATATGGGTGTACAAAATGTCATTTCTCAGAAATATTCACACCATAGTTTTAAATGTTACACCATAGATAATAATACTACACCATAATATATAACCATAACACGTGAAACTTCCGTAATAGTAAACCTATTATAATGTATCATGTTTATATATAAAATTCATCAACAACATGGTTTGTAGTAGGGAGATCAAGCCCCGGTCACTTCTCAGATCTCATGTTTTGAAAATAATCAATACCAAGACTTCATTAACAATAATATAATAAGATACATCTTAAAACATGAAATATTTTCAATATCAAGGGATTATACAATCCATCTTCCACAACCTAGAATCTCCTTGATCATTGTCTATTAGAACAAGAATAATTATAATAGTTCATTTTAAGAGATTTATAATAAAAATATCACCTAATGATAGTTCATATAAGAATATCACTAAAATAAAAAATTACAATAGGAATCTCTTGAGCATCTACATTATTTAAACTTCAACACAATTAAAAATCATCTCATAAAATCATATTATCAATTCTTACATTCCTAAAATACCTTGGTTATATTTATCTATGTTCACTATAACAAACTCCAATAGTTAGTTTCCAAGATATTTAGATATAGTTATAATTTTATCCCCTTAGGTCAGAAAAAAAAAGTTATTTCTATAATTTTTGATAATTTGACTCCCCCTTTTTAATTTTCAAAAATAAATCCATATAATGGAAAATAAAAAAATAATCACACATTATGATGTAAGATAATATAGAATTCAAAAACTTCATTTATTTCTTGATAATCTCTCATGGGATATATCTCCCTTTTAATTTTAAATAAATTAATGGTTGGTCGTTTTTTCTATATGGTCTATAAATTAGTAATGTCTTGGAATTATATCTCTATTCCAAAAAATTTAAGTAAAAATCAAAATAATTTATAGATAAATTTTAATCATAAAAATCATTCATAAATTAGAAGTAAAATTGTAAATAAAATTATTCGCCCAAAAATAGTTTATATAGTCAATATAAGAAAATAAAATTGATATTAGAAATATATTCTTTTCTAATATTTTATATGATAACATGAAATTATAACTTTAACAATAATTAAAATATAGAACTCCATGTTATTTCATAAAGATATGTAATGTTAACTTTTAAAATATTTCTCATTAGTTAATCCCCCCTTGAATAAAAACATCTTTCTGATATTATTTGATAGTTTTAGGAATCATATAAGTTATGATAATACTATAGAAAATATAATATTTTTGTATAAGGTCAACCAGAATAAAACTAGTTATTTTCTCAAGGAGTTAGTAAAATGATTCATTAGTGGATTCAGTATCCATAAGAATAATTTCAATTATACCAAACAATTTTTAAAAGAAAACAACACTAATAATAGAAAAAATAAAATTATATTACTAATAATGGTTTATTAAAAATTTTATATAATAAATAAAACCTCATCACACTTCAATTGAAATAAAATCAATAATTCAGTATCATTTTACCTTAGGTTTTAATATAAGTACATAAAACCTCATGGTATAGTAAAACATGGAATAAAAAAATTAAAATCTTTATATTTCATAAAAATAAAAATAAAAATTTAAAATACTAAGTGAAAATGTATTAAATTTACTGAAAATTAATATAAGATACAAGTTAAGCTAGTATAATATAGATCCACAAAATAAAAATTGTTGGTTGGAGTGAGTAACTCAAGAGGGGGTGAATTGAGTACCTAATAAAATTTTGTTAAAAAAGTTAAAATAAAATCTCTAAACTTAATTAAAAATGATAAGTTAATCAAAATAGTAGTTTAATATAATTTTTATTTTTAGAAATATTCCTCATAATAGGATTAGGGGTCGTTTAAAAAAATAATCAAAATTATATTAAATTTTGAAATTAATTTACTTAATAAAATATTTTATATAAACACATGTTAATATTAACTATTAAAGTATAAGTTTTTTTAGAAAATATAAAAACAAATAAAATTTAATATTTATAAAAAATAAAACAAAACTAAACAATTCAGTGGAATAAACAAGGGGTTCGGTCTTAAGCCGAGACCAAATACCCTCCACTTTAAAATCACCTACTAACAAAAATATTATTATACCACTAATATTATCCACAATCTAGATAAGGAATACAAACAAAAACACATAGGTAGTCTATTATAAAGGCCTCTTCTATAGTTATTTGTGGGAATAAATATAAAACAAGACTCATAGGACCTCTTTTACGCTTTCCATGGGTATATGGGAACAGATAATTTTTATAAAGTGTTTCTAAAACACTCTAGTTAAAGCATAGTAGATAGTGTATGCAGATAAATAGATTTTTACAACACACTACTTGAATATAAACCATAAATAGAGAAGTAAATAAAAGGAAATATAAATATTTACTAATGCATGGTAGAAAGTCTTAAAATTCTTGTGGGTCCTCAAATATGACTTGGTGAGGATCTCAAACAAGTTTGTATGAAAAATGTATGAAAAAATAGTGTCAAAGAGTTCTCTTTTCTATTTGTAGATGCTCTTCGAAGGTTTCTGATCTTCTATATTTTCCAAACTTTCACATTCACGCATATATCAGTGTGTATACATTGTGTAAGCTATTAAAATTAATTATCACGCACAAGGTATTCCTTGGAAATATATATCTCTATATATCTAAATATATGTTTAATAATAATAATAATAACCTAGATCCTCATAATAAACACCAATTTAGAAAAATAATAGTTAATAAATCCACATGAGTTTGTCTACATTAGCTCTAACAGATTAGAAGTTGGATTCACTAAATTTGAATGAGACTCAGAACATCAATGGTATCAAGATGATGGTGGATCATATCTGATGGTAGCACAGACTAATGGTTGTATGGTCCAGTGGGGGAACTCTGGACTCTAGCATGTTAGAAGGTAGAATAATTCGGGTGATAGAAAAATTCTATCGGTAACAGGAGTCAAGTAGTAGTAGGTTAGATGGTATCACAACTGGTAGTAGCACATCTAGTTGTAGGAAACCTAGTGGTATCCTATCTGGAAGTAGCACAACTTGCGGTAACACAACTTCAGTGGTGCCATAGACTGATGGTTATAAGAGTCTGATAGTATCACAACTCTAGAGATAGAAAAGTTCTAGCAGTATTATGTTGAACTAATGGTGGCACACTAGTGGTGGCATAGGACTATTGGTATCACAATTCAAGTGGTAGAATAACTAAACTAATGGTGTCAAATTTGTTTAAAAAATATCACTTTTCTATACTTCTCCAATTTTATTTAGCAAAATAATATAAAATTATAAAACAATAATCTCATTCTAAACATAATAAAAATGTTTTGTTACCATTAAAATAAAGAGGTTTTAACACTCTCTCGCTTTTTATGATCACAAGTCGTGGAATTTTATAAACCATGCAAAAAATAACTATAGGCATAAATAGATAAATGTTTCAATTAATAATATATTCTTAACATTTAGAATTTATAATGAGAGATTCTAAGATTAAATTGTGAAACAAAATAACATGAAATAGAAGTAAAAAAAATAAAATCAAAACATAAACATTATTATTTTATATACACAAGTTCTCCACTTTTTATGATTATCAAAAAGATGATGAAATAAAATAATAGATAAATACAGGAAGGATTAAAAGATGAACATTAATAAATAGATTAGTCAAAAATATTACATCCCCAAAAATAAATATATATATATAGAATATAATGTATTTCCAATTAAAAACTAATCATAATATGAGTCACTCTCATTCATTTGGGAGTAGGATCAATATTACCTTTCCCCTTTCCCAAGGTAGGAGGCACTGATATGTAGTTCCTAAGGGTGTAGAGGTATAGGTAGGAATCTACTGAATCACCACTAGCATGATATATCTAACTACTTTAGCTAGAGACATATTGAACATCTAATACTAAGGTGGTAGAGGTGCTAAAGATGGATATGATGTGAAGGATTCCATAGGTATAGCCTCAAGTTCAACCACTATTATACTAAATACATACAAAAAACTGGTTCATGAGGTTTACAAAGTCCAAAATTATATTTCCACCTCTCTCCATAGCACTAAAGAAGTCCTTATTCTCTTCCATAAATAACTTGAACATAGTGGTTAATACTTTCATTTGGCCTACCTATTCCTTGATGGCCCTAGTAACAAGTGACATTATTAGGTTCTCAGAAAAAAGCTTAAAGTGATAATCCAATTCATGCTTTGAATATATCCTGTAAAGATATTATTTTATAGCCTTAGTGATTGTTTCCCTATCACTCATAGCTTCATTCAAACACTCTATTACAAGTTTATATATATGCTCACCATACTGAATAATTTGGAGAAGATCCTATTGATTAGATTTATAAACATCACCCATCATGGCATGTATCTCATCTTTGACTATGGATCTGATTATCTCACTACCAATTGAGGAAGAATAAGTTGTGTCAGTGGATGTAGAAGAAATCGTTGAGGGTAAAGTCTCCAACCTCTCTAAAAGAGTATCATGGCTAACAAAAAAATAGGTAACCATCTCTTACATAATATATCTCATTTTTTCTATATCATTATCCATTATTCTAGTATAAATTTAAACTTCCTAAATCTTTAGATTCATCACAGGCTTGATATGGAAAATAAAAGGCTCAAAAATGTTCTTACTATAAGATTCACTAGGTTGAGTAATTAGAGGGGCCTGGGATCAGAGAATACCACTAAATTCATAAAGTAATATCTCTCTAAATATATAAAATTCATCTATAGTAATTTAATATAAATTAGTTGAGGTGGAAACATGAAAAGGTGTAGTAGATCTCTCAGGACATAGAAAAATAGCATTTTCATGCTCTGATCTAGTAGTTAGAGCATCAAAATGAAAATCCTAAATTTGACATGTATTATCAATCTACCCTACTAGATATCCATTTGGATTTAATCCAACAATAGATATAGAAAATCTACCATGATCTAGTGTATTGTTTTGATCATCATCATTATCAACATCATGAAAAAAATTTAGATAAGAAATTCCAAGTAATAAAGAGCCTGGGGAAGGCTCTGCCTTCGATATAGCTTCATCCTCAGCTGAGATAGAAGTCTCATTCCTATGGATTGACTCCCAGCTAGAAGAACCTAGGAATTTATCCCCCTCAAAAGATGAATTGCTATCACCTCTAACATGGATAGAATCACTATCTGGCAGAACCACACCTAGTCTCTTTATAACATAGAATAAATAGAACCAAGCTAAGAATAGTGAAAATGATCCCTCTCAACACCATCATCAACATCATCATCACCATGACCTTTTTAGTCATGAATTCTATCACTATTCTTATCATCACCATTTCTATCATCACCATTTTCTATATTTTCATCATCTAACACTTTAAAAACTGCCTTTGAGGTCTTATAAGAACTATGAATTTATTCTTTTCTAGAGGAATCAGTCTCCTCTTCATCTCCTTTACTCAATAAACTCTCTCTAGCAAGGAGGGAAGTATGTGGACTATAAAATCCATATGATACAAGTGGTATCTTGGATATTTATAGATCACTACCATCTTTATTATAATTATACACTTCCTCTTTATCTTTAAGAACTTATTTTTCCTTATATTTATCAGAATAAACCATAATCTCATCTGGCTCCAAGCCATAGTTAACAGAATCCTTGGGTATGGTAGTATTATCTATAGGATTAAAATCCTCAGAAATATTATCATTATCCTCAACCCACTTCTTCATCTAAGTATTCCATTTCACTTACATTATTTTCAATTTATCTTTACTTAAATAGAAACCACAACACTTTACCTCATATTCTTCATCCCCATAAACAAAGCCCTTGGGTTCTAATAGAAGATGACATGAACATTTCCATAATGTGGACCATAATATATCTAAAATTATTTATTTTATCCCCTATTTTCATAATAAATAAATTATAAACATCCTAGAACCTCATTGTGTTGATATCCCATTTCCTGGGACGTAGCATATGTTGAATGAATTTAAGTAGAAGTATCCACTCACCATCTAGTTCAGTAGAAGCATTCCTTCTCACAGTACCATGTCCAGTTAGCTATCATAAAGAATATTCATAAAAAACTCACTTTCACTCAGTATTTAACATTTATAGTCATGAGAAACTCCTTGGTTAGGTACATTTATGTACTTATCCCATTCTCTTGAAGAAAATAAAATATATTTACCATTTATCATACTCTGAATAAAATCTTTATTTTCTATGAAACTGATCTCTGTGTGTTGTTATAACTGACATACCAACCTTAGGTAAAAAGTTTCATCATTTTTTAAGAACTAATATATCCATCTCTAGTCTTGGATCACCATGAACACCAAATATTTTCTAAATAATATACATTCCAGATCTACTTATTTTTCTAAAAAAACAACATGTTTCACTAGATGGGGGTTTCTTAGATCAAAAATATAATGAATTGATTCTCCAAGAGATTTATATGAAGTTCCCAATCCTTATAGATATGAAACTGGAGGATTATTAACTCTCACCATTGTTATAAAATTAAAGGTGAATAAAGGGTGTGAATAAGGTTTAATTTTAGGAGAGAAGTGAAGTCAAAATAGTTTGAAGGAGTAATCATGGGTGAGAGAGTGACTCAAATGATATTTAAGTCAAGATTATATCATTTAGATATTTTTAATCAAAAATAAAATAAAAAATGAATAAATCAAATAAAAAATTAACATTGAAAATTATAAAATGACCGATAGAAAAACAGAGACTGATAGAACACCCAACAGTGGAGCATTCCAACGGTGGATTATTCCAATGGTAGATTGTTCCAATGGTGGATCACCAATGGTGGATCACTAATATTGTATTATTCCAATGGTGGATCATTGCAATGATGGATCATTCCAATGTTGGATCACCAATGGTCGATCACCAATGGTGGATCACTCCAATGGTGGAACACCAATAGTGTATCACTAATGGTGGATCACCATTGGTGGATCACAATTGGTGTATCACCAATGGTGGATCTTTCTTATAGTGGATCACCAATGATGGATCACCAATGTGTAGTGGTCAAGTGATTTAGTTAATTTTAAATTGTTTTAAATTAATTAATAATTTGAAAAGTAAATGAATTCTAATTGTGACAATTTCCCAACTAGTCTTTAAGTTCAAAATACATGTGTCATTGTTCAAATTGGGTTGACACAATTTTTATAACAATTATTTGAAGAAGAAACTATAAATTCCATGCAAACAAGATTTATTTTCCATGAAGAGGTTTAAATGTTGAATTTGGTCTTATTTTGAGGAAGGTGGTTTTAGTATTCTTGAATAATTTGAGTTGACTATTATATGAGACATTTGAAGATAATTTTACATTTTACTTTCTTAAAAAAGTATCCACACATATCCAGTTAAGGGGAGAAGTACCACAAGGGTAGTCAAGATCTACCCTCAGCCCAGCCAGTGTAGCAGCCTAAGTATGTGGAGGTGCTCACCCATAGGGGAGTATGGGAGAGTCATCGGAGCACAGCCATGTGGGGTGGCATGATAGTGGTGGAGAGCTGGCATAGGGTGGTGCCAATGAGATTAGGATCCATATTGAAACCAATTTTTGGTGAGTGGATGAGGAATCATTTATATAATGTGGGAAAATTACTCAACTCATTTTGATGTGGGATTTAAATTTTTTGGGTCATTATAGTAGCGAAAAAAATCCCACCATCTATTATATTTGGTCATTTTATCCTGGCCATTGATCTGTTCAAACCATTAATTGAGTCATCCAATATAATCATTTATCATCTGAACCATCTGATTGATTTGATGTTGTCATCTCTAGGAAGTCTTGTTCGAGAATCTTTTTTTATTCAAATGAGATCTTGTTCACCAAAGCTCTATCCGAACTATAATGACTATCCATTGATCCAAATATTTCTTATGATTCTCGAAGAATTTATGATGATATTTTTTTCCTATAAATAGAATTCAAGGAGCATGATTCTTATGCTGTTGAATTTTGGTAGAATTACTTTTTTATAAGAAATGTATCACCATGAATCTCCTAGGTTTATAAAGGTTTTAATGCTACTTATGTTTTTGTGAAGAGGAGAGTTTATGGAATGAAAATTATATTTTCTTTTCACACTCATTAGCTTCGCGATGAACTGGTTCTGTGAAGCACTTGAGATAACACATTTTATGTGTCATAGATTTCCTAATGAAAATTTTGGATATATGGTTGTCTCATGAAATATAGTAGCACCTCAATGTTGCATGAAGGCATTGAGATAGTTTGAATATATTATCACATTGTTTCAAAAATAACATTAATATCATTTAGGTTAGTGTGTAAGAGGTAAGAAGGAACACTATCCGAGTTGCATGTGAAGAATAAGTGAAGAGGTGCAATTCCATTTTCATACTTTTATTGTGAGAGATTCATGAAAAGGATAAGCTATACCTATTTGAGTTTTCATAGTGGTGAAAATGCATAAAATAATATCACATGATATATTTTTTTAAAGTGATTAGTGTGTGAAGAAGTGAGTACATAGGGAGAAAACTGTGTGATTAGTGGTGTGTGCAAGATGAATAGTGTTCATGTCATGTGAAGTGAGATAATTGGAAACCATGCGGTTGATGTTTCATATAAAAAATACTTACATGAATTTATACATTTTCACATGATCACTTTAAATCATTTTAGTTTAACCATAATAATTCATGCATAAAATGATAAGTCCTTGTAGTATTTTATACATGCATGAAGATTTAAAAGTGAATGTGTAATATAGATTGCATATTAAGAATATAGTGTTTTGAGACTAAATCGAGGGTAGTAATTCTATCAGTGTTTTATAATATGTATCTGAGTTTTTAGTGGTATGTGAGGTTGGTTCTTCAGTAGAAGAAGTAATTTCTCAATCAGTGTTGAACTGAGGTTGCTAATCATTTACAGGTGATCAGTGTTAATTGAGAAAGAACAACATCAGCACCATGTTCTTGAATTGTACATGATCCAGTTTTATTCAGTAAGATTGTGGAGGAAGATTATAAAATCATCCTATCGGTGGATCGAATCTTGTGTGAATCAATATTTTAATTCTTCATTTGGGACTCTAAAGTAGTGGAAGTCTCTGGTGTAATTTTGGAATAAGCTTATGGGATGCTGGTAACCATGTGGGATGCCATATAAAGATCCTCTAATGGGATTCAGGAGTCACTAATCTAGGTGGAAACTGGTTAACTCTAGTGTGAATCTAGAGTGGAACACTGTGGGACTTAAGGTTTATGGGAATTGGATTTTACCTGGTTTTGATCATCTATATATAGTGTAAATCTATAACTAGGGGTGATTACCAGTTTCATCAAGGATATAGTTATTAATACTGAAACTTGTAAAAGTACAGTGTTTTGTGTTTTCATTTACATTTTTCATTTCATTCGGGATCTACTAATCCAAACAGGTGATAGAGTTTTGAAGGGGTTTAAGAAAGTAAAAGAAATTGGAAAAATAATGTCACACCTAATTAAACCCCCCCCCCCCTCATTGATACTACATGATCCTTGGAAACTTCAATTTCTATCATATAATATGCCACATCTTATTAGATATACTCTACTTGTCTATTTATTTATATTATAATTATATGAAGTGTATATTTTATTTTGAAGAAAATTGAGAAGAGCTTTAGATATAAAATCATATCTCTAATTTTGATATTAAAAATGTTTTTGTTTCAGTCACGTCAAAGAAAAATAGGGAAAAATTAGTGGAAAAGAAGCTGAAGAATAATACAAAGATAAATGAAAATAAAATGGTATCTAAAGGAACTCATATTGTAAATTGTTCAGTAAAATCAATTGATGAATCAAGTTCAATCTACGATGATGTTATGATCAATTATGAAATGATAAATCATCTGAACAAAATTCCCAAATAAGTGGTCACATGTATGACCATAATTTTCAAGGAATTTCAGGATGAATAATTACAGCTAGAAGAAGAGTAAGATTCTATGGAAGTAGTATTGACTAAAAAGGTTGGTATAGCTAATACTCTCCCAAAACTTGTGAAATAAAATGAAGAAACAATAAATCTTTGAAAAGAAAGATATGTTATAGATATTGAATAATTTGATAGTAATATTTTTTAGAAAAAAAAATTTAAATTTTATTTACAGAAGTTATACATACACTTGAAAATATGAATAGTAAATCTATGAATGTTAAAGATACTCAGTTGATTAATAAATTATAAAAGATCATGGAGCTTGAAAATTTATTATTAAAGGCAAATAAGATTCATGACAATGAGATTCAGATGATGAAAATTTAGTGAGAATAAATCATGAAATCATTTTAAGATAAGAATATTTCTCTCAACTTAAAGTGTCTTGAACTAGAAGTGAAACTGATAAATTTGGAAGAGATATAAGATGAGACCTCCCAAGTTACTGAGAAAATAAGTATTGGAAAGGATTCATCTGATAAGATTCCTATTTAAAAAAAATAATCAAACTAGTGGCAAGAAGAGCTTGACAGTCCCAAATTTTCATTTAGGGTGGTCAAAGATGAATATAAATTTGAAATTACACCACATATTTAGAATTTTCATAAAGATAATTAGTCTTTCCAGAACTGATATGATTAATTTTAAGGTTTATGTGATTATTTCAAAAGAAGTGGTCACTATTATGATGAGTGTTGGTATTTAAAAATCATGCACAAATAATCTATTGATGTGAATATAGGACCACAATAGAAAGTGAATATGGTAATATATGAAGATAAAAGGTTGACCTTGGGATGTGAATAGAAGAATAAAGTTTTATACAAACAAATCCCAATAAGTTTGTGGAGAATTATATAAAGAGTGTCTCACCAAAAAGAAGATGTTTCTATTTTGGTATGAAAGGTAACATCTTGGATAATTTTTAATTATCCATGAACATTCATAATGAAGAAACAAAGCTGAAATCAAAGATAGAATCAGTCTAGAAGAGAAATAACAAGATTGATTTGGTGAATAAAATTACTGATGAAGAATCTAAAAATTTTCCTAAAAGTGGTAACCTATTGAATTATAAATGAGTTTGTGACAAGTGAAACATGTATATACATTCAAGTAAAAAAAATTTGACATGATTATCTAATCAATAAAAGTTCTTGAAGAATAAAGGAAAAACATATGTAACTATAAGTGTTGAGAAAAATAAGTCTAGACATAGTATTTTTCTAGAAAATGTTTCATCATATGGACAGAATAGTTATAAGAGGTAAGAAAGATAGATAAAGTAGATATAAATGAAATAAAATTGTGAGAAAATATAAAGAATCATTTTTCATCTAAGAAAATTGTTGGGTTGAGAAGAAACTCTCATCCTTGTTTCTCTAAATGAGGATCATTGAAGATCCACCTCATTCCCATATATATATATTTTTTTTCAAGTAGGTAATTGAAGGTGAACTATATATTCAGAGGAAGACCTAAATTTATAATAGTTATACATTATGAAAGACTATTGCTATTATGTTGTCTCCTTGAAACATTTCAATAATTATTATTTGGAGATTATTTGAGTTTATTTTTGAAAAAATCCAATCATGATGAAGAAGTTTTGAGTGCATCTCTTAATGGGGAGCATAGAAGATAATCCATTATATATTTCTATCTCGATTGACGTATTATAAGTATCAAAGGTTATGTTTAGGCATGAATCTGATAATTCTGAATAATAAATGTTTCTAATCTATTTGGTGATATATATTCAATGTATTAGTTGAAAATCATTTGAGAAATTCCAAAAAATAAGTTTTAGTGATTGGTATCACATGTTGGAAGTTTATAGACTACATTGACATTAAAACCTGATCACTATTATTTTCTAAATAGATCATTGAGCATGTATACTTAGATATGATTAATTTTAGCTCTTTACTAACAAAGTAGTGATTTAATCCATCTCAAAAATAAATTAGACATTATGTGTTATAAGAGAAGAGTATATTTTTAGATGTTGAATTTGGGAAATAAAAATTCCTTCCCATAATTTCATCTTTGGATTTATTTATAATAAATAGGAGAATATTTCATTGAATTTTAATATGAATTGGGTATTGACAACAAATCCAAAAGGGGGGATTTAAGTGGTCAAGTGATTTTGTGAAGTTTAAATTGTTGTGAATTATTTAAGAATTTGAAAAGTCAGTGAATTCTAATTATGATGATTACAAAGATGGTATTTAAGTTCAAAATACATGTGTCATTGGCCATGTTGGGTTGACACATTGTTTATAAAAATAATTTGAAAAGGAAATTGTGGAGTCCATTAAAAATAATTTATTTTCCCTGAAGAGGTTTTAATGTTGATTTAGGTTTGATTTTGAGGAAGGTGGATTTGGTATTCTTCAATAATTTGTTTTGACTATTCTATGATAAATTTGATGAAAATTTTACATGGCAATTATTTAAAAAAGTAGCCACCATGAACATAGCTAAGGGGAGCAGCACCATAAGGGTATTTGAGCTCTACCCTCTGGCCACCCAGCATAGCAGACTAAGTATGTGGAGGTGTGCACCCATAGGGGCACATGGGATAGCCAGCAGAGCACCTCCATGAGGACTGACATGACAGTGATGGAGATTGAGAATGGGGTGGTTCTAGTGAGATAAGGATCTATATTGTAACTAATTTGTAGGGAGTGGATGAAGAATCTTGTTATATAAAGGGCAGAATTACTCAACTCATTTCGATGTGGGATAAAAAAAATCAGGTTATTATAGCATCGAATAAACCCCCATTGTATGATATATTTGGAAATTTTATCTTGTCCACTAATCTATTATAACCATTAACTGATTCATCTGATTTGATCATGTATCAACTATACTATCTTATTGATTTCACGTTGTCTTCTCCAAGAAGTCTCATTTGAGAAGATTCTATCCATCTAAGGATCTCCTATTCACTGAACCTCGATCCAAGATATGATGACTATCCTTTGATCAAAATAATTATTTTGATTCTTAAAGCTTCTATGATGATGTTAGTTTTCTATAAATAGAATTTGAGGAGAATGATTCTGATTCTTCTAAATTTTTGGATAATCTATCATTTTATGGAGAAACGAAGCACCATGAATAACTCTAGTTCTTAAATGATGTCGTTATAATTATTTTTTCCTAAAGAAGATAGTTTTTGTGATTAAAATTATATGTGATTTTTACCCTCATTATCTTTGAAATGAACTTATTCCCTGAATCACTCGGTATAACAAATTTTATGTATCCAAGATTTCCTGAAGAAAATTGTGAATATATTCTTGTCACATGAAATATAGTAACACCTCACTATTGCGCAAAGTCATTGATATAGTTTGTAGATAGTATCACACTATTTCAAAAATAACATAAATATCATTTAGGTTTATTCATAGGATGGAATGAGAAACACTATCTGAGTTGTATGAGAAGAAGCAGTGAAGAGGTATACTTCCATTTGTATACTTTTATTATGAGATATTTGTGCAAAGGATAAGCTAAACTCGTTTAAGTTTTCACAGTGGTGATAGTGAATAAAATACTACCACATTATATATTTGTTCAAGTGATCAATGTGTGAAAAATTAAGTACACAAGGAGAAAATTGTGTGATTAGTGGTGTGTGTAAGATGAACAGTGTGAATTTCATGTGAAGTGAGCTAAGTGGACATTAGGTGGTTTATGTTTCATGTGAAAAATACTTACATTAATTTATTCATGTTCACATGCTCACTTTAAATCATTTATGTTTAACCATAATAATGCATGAATAAAATGAGAAGTCCATGTAGTATTTTATATAAGCATGAATATTGAAAAGTCCACAAGCAATATAGATTGCATATTGAGTGTGCAGTGTTTTGAGACAGAAGATGAGGAAGTAATTATTTTAGTGTTTTAGAATCTATATCTATGTTTTTAGAGGAAATTGATGCTGGGTATTCATAAAATGAATTATTTTACTAAGAAGTGTTTCACTGGGGTTGTTGACCATTTACAGGTGATCAATATTTATTGAGAATGAACTTCATCAGTGAAAAGTTTCTTGAATTTTACATTAGCCAATTTGATCCAGAAATATCATGAAGGAAGACTATAAAATAATACCATTAGTGGATAAAATCTTATGTGAATTAATTTTGGGAAGTCTTTAGTGGGACTATAAAGTAATAGAAGTCTCTAGCGGGATTCTTGAGTAGGACGGTGGGATGCTGATAACACTATGGGATGTAGTATAAAGATCCTCATGTGGGACTCAAGAGTCACTAGTGGAGGAGGAAACTGGTTAACTCTAATGGGACTCTAGAGTGGAACACTATAGGACTCAATGTTGATGGTAACGGTACTTTCCCTAGTTGTAACCCTCTATATATAGTGAAAATATGTAACTAGAGGTGATTGTCGGTTTTAGAAAGGACATAGGTATTAGTACATATCCTTGTAAAAATACTATGTATTTTGTTTTCATTTACATTCCACACTGCATATAGGATCCACTCATCCTAATAGATGACATAGGTTTGAAGGGGTTTAATAAAAAAGAATTTGGTAAAAATAAGTCACACCTGATTCACCCCCCCTATCAGTGTGACTGCATGATCCATGGACACTTCACAATGGTGGATCACCTGTGGTAGATTATCCAACGGTAGATTATTACCCAAAATTAACCATTCCTAATTCATGTTTAATGAATTTTAATCTCTCATAATTCTAGGTATTTATAAAAATATTAGTAATATGGTGTTCAATTATTACGAATTCAAGAGTTATATAACCTTTTTAAAAATTATCTTACAAATTTTTTTGTCTTACATCAATTTTATTTGTCCTATAATGATATATAGGATTCTTAGAATTATTTATTGTACTTGTATTTCTATAATTTAAAGGGACATGTCTAAATTTATATCCTTAATCTATAAAAAGGTGTTTCATCTATAAAATGTTTGGATAGTAAATTCTTGTAGCGATGTACTCTACTGCAATAGTAGATAGTGCAATAAAAATTTTCTTTTTACTACACCAAGATACTAGGGACTTTACCAAAAAAATGACATGTTTCATAGGTTCTTTTCTATCTAAATTGCAACCACCAAAATCTAAATCTAAATAACTCACTAAATCAAATTCTTTTCTTTTGGGATAGAATATTTTTAAATTGGTTGTATATTTGAGGTATTTGAAAATTCTTTTAACAGTATGTAAATGATACTCTTTGGGATTTTCTTGAAAACAAGCACACATGTACACACTGAACATAATATCTAGTTAGCTAGAAGTTAAGTATAAAAAGCTTCAAATCATGCCTCTATAACTTGTTTGATCCACTATCTTTCTAGTTTCATCAATATCCAGCTTACAGGTGGTGATCATAAGAGTATCACTAATTTTAGAGTTTTCCAAACCAAAAAATTTAGAAGGTCTTTAGTTTACTTACATTGATTTAAAATAATTACATATTTTTTTTGAAAAATTTGAAAACCAATATAAAATTTAAGTTTGTCCATCAAAATCATTTCAAATTCACATTTCATCATTTTTTAAAAAAAAATAGTACAAAAATATTCTTTGAAGATCCAAAAATAATATCATGAACATAAATTTTAACTACTAAAACATCCTTTGAAATCATTTTTATAAATAAATTAGGATCATTTGTGCCCTTTGAAAAACCTTTAGAAATGAGAAATGAGTTGATCCAATCATACCAAGCATTATAATCATATTTTAAACCATATATAGCCTTATTTAATTTCAAAACATGATCCAGATATGATGATTTTGAAATATAGGGGTTATTCAATGAAATAATCCTCAACTATATAACCATTTAATAATTCATGCATTACATCCATTTGATATAGTTTGAAATCCAAATGTAATGCATAGGAAAGAATTATTCTAATGTATTCAAGTCTAGACACTAGCGAAAAGGTTTCCATATATTAAATACCCTCTTATTGACTATATCCTTGTGCAAGAAATATATATTTATTTCTATCTATTGTTCCAAAATCATCAACTTTGTTTATAAAAACTCAATTTGTAACAGTAGTCAGAGTGTATTTAGGTATATCTACTAGTTCCCAAACTCTATTTCTTTTAAACAGATTAAGTTCTTATTTCATTTCAATCACCCAAAATTCATCATTTATTGCATCATTTTTCTCTTAGGTTATAGTTTTGACAATAATTCTTGATGTTCAGCCTAATTTCTAAGAGAATATATAGTATTTTTACCTCTATATAGATATATAGCTATAGAATCTAAAGGATGGTAACTATGAGTTATAAAAAATCTAGGAAAGAAATAAATAGAAATATCATTGTCTTATATAGGTTAGAATTTAGGTTTTTCCTTGGAACATGATGATTTTTTTATTGTTTCATAGAACTGTCAGAAGGTTTGGTATTAATTTAAGATTTGACATATCATTCTCAAGGTTTTTTAAGGGGGTATTAGGCTCATTTGGATCTATTTCATCAAATTTGACATAAATAGATTCTTTCATAATCTTGGTTGTTTTTTTAAACAAACTATATTATTTTATATAAGTTGAATAACAAAGGAAAATTCCTTCATCACTATTGAAAGTAAATTTTTCAATATAATCCTTAATATTATGAATAAATACTTTTTAACCAAAAATTATAAAGTAATTTACCTTTTTAATACCATTAGAAAGTTCATAATGGGTTCTCTTTAAGATGGGTCTAATTAAATCTATGTTTATTATGTAACAAGTTGTATTCATATATTCTTTCCAAAAATAAATAGGTAAGTCATACTCATTGATAATGGTCCAATAAATTTTTTAAAGGGTCATATTTCTCCTTTATATAAAATCATTCTGCATTGGAGTCCAAGGAGAAGAAAAGTTATGACTATAGCCATTTTGTGAGAAATAATATTCAAAATATTAACTTTAAAACTCACAACCATGATCACTTCTTAAGATATTAATTCTAAGTCTACTAATATTTTTTATAGATTTAGAATACTTGGTAAAATAAGAACAGGATTCACTTTTTGTGAGCTAGAAATAATACCCAAGTACATGTAGAAAATATATCTACAAGAACATAGACATAGTTCTTCCCATTTAGGATAAAACCTATAAAAGTTCTAAACAAGTCCACATGAACCGACTCTAGGGGTTAAGGAGTTGAAACTTATTTATTTTATTTTAAATATATTTTGTTGAAAGGTTCTAGGGCCTCCAACGGAAGCCGGAGGGTCAGGGATTTTAAAATTTTTGTTGGCATATCGGCGGTACTTGTCGACGCCGATGATCTGATCCATGGTGAGTTCCAAGGATCTCGCGTTAATTATTAAAAGCACCAAAATTAAACTGAAAACATATCTGATTCAAATATAAAGTTGTGGTTGACTACGTCTCGGTGATGGTGATCGTTTCTCAAAGTATCCATAGTAGTAACCCTCTAGATCATCCAAACGCACTTCAAAAACTTGTGGGAGTGTCGATCGTCAAATTACTGGTGCTAGTGCGGAGATCTGACGATGCTTTCTACATCATAAAGGTCACCGCATCGAGATGCCTTTGATGCTTGAGAGAGATCTTGATCCGAGCTCTTGTATTGAAAGCTCGTCTCTCTAGAGAGTAGAAGGAGAGATATTCTATGTATTTTATTCCACAAAATGAATGAATAGTTATAATAGTTCCACAAGAGAGAGATCCTCCTTTTTTATTTATAGTGGTGTTTCTAAACACCCAATTAGGTTCTCCAGCCCCCATTTATTTCGACATCAAATATAATAAATAATAATGACGAACTAAACTATGCTAATACAATTTATTATTTTATCACATAGTTGTATTGTATATATAATATATTATGTGATAAAAACCAAGCCATTTAACATGACTCGCTATCCTTAATTATATTAAATGAACTTTGAATATTAAAATAATATTCATTTGATTAATATTTTATCGTATTTACTTAAACTTGTAAATAAATTAAATAAATTCAATCCCAAATATTCATAACTTGAATATTAATGAATTTATTTAATTATTTTGGTGATCAAAAACTTGGAAAACAGTCGAACCCCTTTGTGGGGCCCACTATGACCATATACCTATTCAACTGAATAGGTAGAATTCTTGAATACGCTATTGTGTGTGACTCTTTAAGACCTTATCTCAATATCAGTGAATAAAATCCATAGACCAAGAGCTGAGTCTAGCAACTGATCACGGATCCTAAAGAGATAAGGATTGTCATAGAAACAACAACAAACCTACGAACACTGACTGTGTATTATAATCTCTTTTTGATTAAATATCTTATAAAGTATAACGTATACTTGTGTAACCATCCTATTTCTTGCTTTATTATGTGTTGATCTATCTAGATGGATTTTCCTTTCAATTTCTTTGTCCAAAGACTTTTGAATGCATCACCATCCTAATCAACTAGGCCTGAGATATACAACTTCCTAAACTTTTATGGGACAAATCATTTCTTGACCATTTAACTAATGTCATACCACCAATGACACACCCAACACAAGCTACCTTACCATGATTTTAATACCACGGTTGTTTCCTTGTATCAAAGTATGCAATCAAATGATACAAATTGGTAATTGTCTCAAGTCAGGAGACCAATGCACATGTATATAGATAGGAATGACCAATGACACCCAAAACATTTGGTTGTTCCTATTGGAGGGTCTTTCCTCATGATATCACTATTGTAGATCACCAAGTGAAAACTTCAAGAAAAGATGTCTCAAAGCTTATGATCCCCCAGCACCTGATAATAAAACATCTACTCTATCCAATCAGTAATATGTATCTAGACCATAGAACGTATATTTATGATTAATGCCATATTATTTTGAGGTTTTCATTATATCCTAGGATCTTTAATAACTTCTCGACATGACAATTAATATTTTGACATTACCATTTCAATAATGGATGCAGAAACTTATACACTATAATGGTAAGATGACATCATGTGTAACTAATTGTATACATGATATGGTAATCAAAAGTACTATATAGTTGGGTCTAGGGAACCTACTATTTCAACACTCCCACTTTCACTAGTGCCAACTTTCTAACCAAACTTGTTAGCTACTCACATGATGAAGATCATGTTTTTTCTGAGTAATGGCATTAACTGTTGGGTCTGCCACACTTTCTCCATATAACATATATGTTGTATGAGACCCCATTTCCTTGAGTAAAACTTCTCAAGATATGATATCCCTGAGTATATCACTTTTTTATGTTGTCATAACTTGACAACTTGTCTAGTAAAAATATCGTCATTCACATTAAGATAATACTTTTCTCACTAAGTGAAATTAAAAGAGCTAGAAAAAATCATTGCATTTAACTACTTCTTAACAGCCTTAGAATCTGCAACATACTCAGTATTTGTAGATATGGCTACTACTAGATTTTATGAGCTTGACTCACTCATCGCCTTAGCATAACTGTGATACTAGATCAAATTGATCTAAGTATTACTATTTTGTGTCCCATAAAAACTAGTATACCATCTTCTTCATATACTAGGTACATATCTTTTGTACTTTTTGAAGTACAAGATGATAGTTCTGACTGCTTGACTAGAAATGATCTTGGATATAATTGATATCTACCTACTATAAGTTATATTCTGGAAATATCAATTATTGTACATATTATGGAATATGTGATTGATCCATCACTGAAGTGTATGGAACTCAAATAACAACTTTAATCTATTCTAATATTCTTAACAAGTCAACCAAAAGAGATTATGCCATGTGACATAGGCAACAATTAATCTCTTGAATTATTCTAACTTTTATTTTTCAATACAATGTCACTATATGTATGATTGACTTGTGACCAAGCAACCTATGGATCTACCTCAATAGATCTTGTTCCCTATAACTTAGGTTTCTTACTTTAATTCAATCACTATAGAATTACTTTTAACCTGTTATTATATAACTGTAAGTTCAAAATATATTTTCCATATCTTATACATATTTCTCTTGGAAAACTTTGCCGCTCCCACTACCCTTTTGTAGACACAAGGTAATGATTTATTCCCAATGAATGATTTAAGATCTTGTTGCTTAATTTAATCCAAAACAATATTTCAGTAACTTTAAACCTTCATTGTCATTGTATGGTGTCATCATCCCTTCCTAGTTTCATCGTATAAACACATTACATGAAACATGATCATGACATCCAATGACCAATAGAATGATCTTATAAGTTTAACTATGAAAAGTAAAATTCTAATGGATTTAGGCATACCTAATTGGTATAATCAATAGAGACTTATTGGTACCAAGCTTGTAGCATCCATGTATTGTCTCATATGAATACCCATCATAGTATTCAATTTGTAAGCCCCTTTTCAATTTGATACAAGTAATCCATTATTGAATTTTAATTGATCTTTTCAATCTTAACTAATTTCTATATACTTCTTACATGTATAATATATTATTCTTAATGAATAATTTATCACTGGTAGTGGTAAATATAAAACCATCACCATGGTTTCATTCTTCCTACACAATATGTGTCACTAGAACATTCTTATTCCACATGCACTTGTGGAACTTGTTCCTATGCCAACCATTTGTTCATTTCGAGCATTGACTAATCCCATGTAAATTTTTCTCTCGCTATCTCTAATAGAGACATGCACCCTTATATATAAATTTAGTCTAATACTTGACTACTTCTTTTCTATCTTAGGGATTTATGTAATATCCTAAGAAACTATTAAGATAATTACTTAGATGCACCATGTGTTTAGTTTGATGCATGTTTGTTTAAATCCTAAAAAATGATTTGCATGTGCAACACATGTCCTATGACATAATGGATTTCCATCATAATATTACTTGTAAGATATCCATTTTTAATTTTTATTTGGAATATTAGTTATGGGATTTATCCATTATTTTCAAAGCACATCATGAAATATAATGAAAGTTTCTGCAACTTGAAACATTTATACTCCCTACATCATAACTCTGATGTATAAAATGTGTGTTTAGGAATTTCTTCATGCTAAATTTTGTTGATAAATGATAATATGTAGTAATAATCATCAATTATCTTTATTAATTTTAATACCTTGATGTATATAAGGTAACATGCATTTAGGAATTACTACACACTACATTATCATGATTGATAAATGCTTGGTCAAGATATTCTTCAACATGTAGATCTGAAGAAACCCATATCTTATGACCATGAAAATACTTCACTATGAAATTCCTTAATAACTTAAAGTAATATTATGAAGTATCTTTACCTCTAGATTTCCTTTGTAATAGTTCACACTCTCTTATTGAACTAACCCAGAAGCTTTGTGGCATACCTTTATTTCTAAAGGTTTCTTTGTCTAAACTAAAGATGTCAATAATAACAAAGGTGTTTTGTTGTAATGAGCCTAAATACCATACTAGGTATATCATTGAAGTCCAATTTTAGTTTTACTTGACAAATAATCATCATTCCACAATTAGATAAGTCTTACATTTTATATTCATCACGTATTTTCTATGATTCAGGTATGTATGAACTATTTGTTAGGTACGTTATACCACAAACAACATTCATTCCTGGATTTGGAATAATGTCTCATTATGACCAAATGGGAATGTGAGATAAATGTATTGGTTATACTCAACAACTTGTTAAATTTGAATCAATCACTTGTCAATTTAGAAGTTATGTGTTTCTCACTACTGACAAAGGAATCACCCTTTCTCAGCTGCTTGGAGAAGACACCTTACTTATTATAATGTTCCTATACTTATTTCATTATTGTATTTAAATACACATATGTTATTGTAATATTTTATTCAATACACAAGAAGTGCATTAGAAACACTAATTTATATTGATGAATATACCTGAACGAGAAATAGGTACTTTCTTCTAGTATTTTAGTTCATTGCATTTTTAAACTTCCAAAACTTTATTTCATTATATGCGGTGAAAATAACCTCATGTTAAATAACCAACCTATCTTACTTGAAGAATAGTACTAAGGTACCCTTGATGTAACTTTCCATAGGCCTTTTTTCGTTTTCTTTCAATATATTCACCATAATAAAAAAAATATGGTGTTATCTTTAATATTCTTATCACTTGGAGAATGTTACCTTAAAGGTAATAAAGCACTTACTCGGTGACATTAATTTGTATCCTTAAACAAAACTAGAGTAATTGGTTTTAAAAGGTATAAGAATGGGATTCCATGAAAGATTATGAACCTTATATCACTTTACACAAAGCAAGTGTAATTATCACATTCAAATATCACTTTGCTTTCTCCTTGGGAACTTCTTAGAGATGAGACTACATGTAATCATCATCCAAGTCATGATGTAGTGACCACAACTAACATCATATGTTTGATGTTATCATTATAAAAGAACGATCATATTATTGATTCATGAGACTCCTATAAGCAGTTTTACACTCTCGCTTCCTGAGGTGGCTTAACAGGTTGGGACACTAACACCTTTAATTTTCAATATAGTAATATTATGTGTGAGCTCCAATACAACTTTTTTGAAATCCGTTCTAGTTTAGAAATTAATTTTCTCAAATATTTATTGTAGATTGTACTTGTGGTATTAATTTCCATTCTCTAAAAATAATCTTTAGTAGATTAGTACTTTTTATATTGATTGCTGAATGTGACATTATAAATTAATTTAATCAATAAATGTCTCCCACTAATTTATCGAATTCTAGGAACCCTCTGTACTAGAATCAAAATACTCTATCATTTGGGTATTCTAGTGGGAAGGATCCCTAAACCTCCTTCATATTATACAAGCTATAAATACATCACTACTTTAAGGGTCTAAGGTAGTATTTTGGATGGCCAACCACATTAACTCACGGTTCCTTAATCTTTTAAGTGAAGCCCCAACATTAAAAATCATTTTTTTATTTAATCAATGCTTGACTCTAAAATTAAAACATGGTAGCTATGGATATTTCTTTGCTGAAATTTTATTTAGGTTAACCCATCACCCTAATAAGAACTCCCCGGTAGTAATAGGACCCTCAGATATGGCATGATCAGCACCTCAAACACCCGGTTTTGTTCAAACTTGAATGATGGAAGGTTGTGGTGACTTAATATTTCTTTGAGGGTTTTGTGTTTTTCTCTCAATGAATGTAATACATTTCTATTAATCTTGTTCATCTATTTTTTCGTACTCACAATGGAACATTAATATAAAAACATACACTGCTTCTCTTTGCATTTTATTATCTATTATTTTATGTATTTATACCATTTTTTATAAATGCATAAAATTATAAATAAATGCATAAAGGTAAACTACTACCCAGCTGGTCTTGAGAATCTAAATGACCTAAGGACGTCATACCTGGGATGAATATTGACTCGTAATGTAGCTTGCCCCCATCTTGTTGGTTCGCTTCTCTTCTGAAGTATCGGCTTGTCTTGGTCGGGTCCATGTCACGTCTTGGAGTACCGCCTCATCTTTGCGGGATCCATGTGTCGTCTTGCACCATCTTGATAAACGTACACTACCTCATCTTGGCAAGGTCCATTTCATTCACCATCTTCATCCAAAGTACAAATATACTCAAGTAGAGGTGAAGTGAACTGGGGATATAAATGTACATCAGGTAAAAATTGGGTGTATAGGCCCTTATACATTTTAACCAAAAAGAAAGAAGATGTGCAGACCATATATTTAATTAATTATAATTGCCGCATGCATTTAAATAATTAAATAAATAAATAAATGTATACATACAAGGTTCGGTGATCAAGACCATTATACGGGTAAAATAAAGTGCAATAAAATAAATTTTCATTAAATTAGTATGAGGGTTATTTAATTAAATTAAATGAATTAAATAATTAAAAAAATAATTATTTATTAGTCCTCTAATTAATTTAATTTTAAAATCAAAATTAATTTAATTTATCTTAATTTAATTTAATAATCAAATTTAATTAATTTTCATCTGGGTATTAAAAATTATTTAATCATAAATTAATATTTTAATAAATTTAATTTAATTATAAAATTAAACTAATTATAAATATTAATATGATTGTCCTGAGCCCCTAGAACGCCGTGTAGGGAATTTGTGGGTCAGACTGAGCCCGCATAGGTCTATACCACACCATACAGGACCATTCCAGACCAAGCAGACAAGCCCAGACCGATTCCAAGTCAGGAAGATCCGTTTGGGCCATTTTGAGGCTAATCTAGTCCTATATAAAACAAACAAAGGCAAGAAGGTGTACCTCATGGTCTGGACTGATTGTGACTCAACCCGTGAGGCTGGCTTGGTCTGGCAGCGGCCATATATAGGGTCGGTAGTAGGGATAGGGGAACCAAGGGTAGGCGTGGTATCACGATTCAATGGAGTAACCTCTAGTGGCACAACAGGGAAGGGTAACCAGGGCTTGTTGTGGGGGCTCCAGGGTTGTAGCTGAAGGGCATAGGGAGGAGGCACTCCATCGGCAGCCAGCTAGGAGGTGGAGTAGGGAGCCAGCACAATCAGTTTATAGCGAGGCGGGGTGGCGCTGCATCCATCCTGGATAGGGGGAAGTAGTACGAGGGTGGTGATTCTGGGGAAGGTTGGACGACGGCGTGTAGGAAGAGACATGTCCAGGCTGGTCGGGTGCTAGCTAGTCGGAGGTCAGACCGGCAGTTGACGACCAATGTTGTTGTGGTGGGAAGGAGCGGCGGAGGAGGTCACTACTACCAGGGAGGGAAGCAGCAGGTCGGGGTTGCGGCTTGCTGTGGGTGGGATGGGAGACGGATGTCAGGACCGGGGCAGCACCTACTACAGGGCGTCCGAGCAGTAGAGCAGGGCTCTAGGTGAAGTCTGGCAGGGGCCTGCTGCGGCACCTCTAGCATGCTGAGGAAGACTAGGTAGGGGGTCCGCACATACCTCATTTTCCCTTTTTTTTAAAGTCTTCCTTTATACTTTTCTCTTTGTTTAAGTCACCTTTCTTTTTTTAAGTCTTAGTCTTCCATAAAACAATTCGACACATAAAAAAATCTGGAGGCTATATAGACTTTTAATTTAATAATAATAACATTATTATAATAAAATAATAAATTATTATTATATTATCATTATAATAATAAAAAATATTATTATAACAATAAATTTTTTATGAAAATTATACAATTGAAAAATTATAATTTTCACATATATTATTTTTCAAAAATTTTGAAAAGGAATAAAATTTTAATAACACAAACTCAAACCACAAACATGGATCTGTTTCGAGGAAATTAAGATGACCATAACTCGGTCATTCAGCATCAGATCACCGTGCAGTTTGAACCATTGGGACCGCCTTTGAACCCTATTCTTAATTATATGAAAATTAATTTTATTTGGCTTAGAAAATTAACGTGATCCCTTTGATACCACTAAAAGGTTCCGGAGCCTGCAGCAGAAGCTGGTGGGCCGGGGATTTAAATATTATCATCAGTGGATCGACATTACTTATGGATGCTGATGATCTGATCCCCAGTGAGGTCCTAGGATCTCGCGTAAATTATAATAAGCACAAAAATTAAACTTGAAACATACTTGTTTCAAATATAAATTCATGGTTGACTGTATCTCATTGATGAAGATCGTTGCTCAAAGGATCCATATCAGTAACCCTCTAGATCATCCACATGCACTTGAAAAATCCATAGGAGCATCGATCGTTGAATCCTAGGTGCTAGAGCAGAGATCTGATGATTCTTTTAATGTCCCGACAATCACTACATCGAGATTCCTTCGATGCTTTAGAGATATCTTGATTCGAGCTCTTAGATCGAGAGCTTCTTTCCCTAGAGAGTGGGAAGAGAGAGATACTCTAGATTTCTTTCCATGAAATTAATGAATAGTTATAAAAGTTTCACAAGGGAGAGACCCTCCTCCTTTATTTATAGTGATGTTTCTAAATACCTGGTTGGGTTCTCCAGTCCCCATTTATTTCAATGTCCACTATAATAAATAATAATGATGAACTAAACTGCACCAATACTATTTATTATTTTACCGGACACTTATAATGTATATAAAATATATTATGTGATAAAAACCGAGCCATTTAACTTGACTCATTGTCCCGCTTTATATTAAATGAACCTTGAATATTAAAATAATATTTGTTCGATTGATATTTTATCGTATTTACTTAAACTTTTAAATATATTAAATAAATTCAATCCCAAATATTCATAACTTGAATATTAATGAATTTATTAAATTATTTTGGTGATCAAAAACTTGGACAACACTCGGACCACGTGGTGGGGCCCACTATGTTTATATTCCTACTCAACTGAATTGGGAATATTCTTAAATATGCTATTGTGTATGACCCTCTAGGCCCTTATCTTGATAGTAGTGAATAAAATCCATAGACCAATAGAGGATTCTAGAAAACAATCATGTCCCCTAAAGAGATAAAGATTGTCATGGAAATGACAACCAACCTACGAACACTGATCGTGTACTATAATATCTTTGTCATTAAATATCTCATAAAGAAGGATACACACTTTTGTTATCATCCTATTTCTTTATTTATTATTTGTTGATTTATCTAAAAGGATTTGACTTTTGAATACTTTGGACATAGACTTATGAAGGATGCCCCATCCTGATCAACTAGGCCTGAGATATAAAACTTCCTAAACTTAGAAGTGAAAAATACTTTCTTGACCATTCAACCAATGTCATACCACTAACGATGCACCCAACACAAGCTACCTCACCACAATTTCAATACCATTGTTTTTTCCTTGAAAAAAAGTAAGCAATAAAATGATACACATTGGTAATGAAATAAAGTCAGGAGACCAATACACATGTCCATAGATAGGAATGACAAATGACAACCAAAACATGTGGTTGTTCCTATTTTAAGGTTTATCCTCATGATATCACTACTGGAGATCAGCGAGTGAAAACTTCGTGAGAAGAATTCTCAATTCTTTTGAACCCCCATCACCTGATATTCAAAAATCTACTATGTCTAGTCAGTAAGATGTATCTAGACCATATAAAATGTATTTAAGTTTAATTCCATAGTATCTTGAGGTTTTAATTATAGAATGGGATCTGATATAACCTCTCGACCAAATAATTAATCTTTGGACATTACCATTTCAATAGTAGACACAAAAAAGTCTACACTATAATGGTAAGATGAAATCATGTATATCTAACTGTATACATGATATGGTATTCAAAAATACTTCATATTTGGGTCTATGGCACCCACTATTTCAAAATTTTTGATGATTCCCTTGTTGACATGAATTACAGACTTTATCACTTGCAAATTCTCGTTTTGGTGGATCCTTGACTAACCCTTTCCTAACCATATTTCTAAGTGAATGAATATTACAATAGACTAGTCTCTTATTCCAAATCCAATATTATTTGTGAGAATCTCTTAGACATGAAATATTTTTATAAATCAATGAATGTAAATTAATAACATATAGATTATCATTTCATAAAGTAGTAAAAACTGTAGTATTTTTAGAATCAAAAATATTGAAGGAATTATTTTCAAACTGAACATGAAAACCATAATCACATAGTTGTGAGATTTTAAGAAGATTATAATTTAAGCAATATATAAATAAAACTTTAGAAATTAAAATATAATTAGAATTACCGATTTAGACAAGGATAATAATTTTCCATTTGGAATTTTCACCAAAAGTAACATAAGCACCATCCTCCTTGATAAGGTTGTTAAAACACAAATATTCCTCATTAATATGTATGGAATAGTTTTTTTTCAGGTACCATAATTTATTACTAGATATTTTCAAGAATGTTTCTTACAGAACAAGTTTTATGGAAAAAATAATTTAGTACCCAAATATTCTTGGGTCCATAAATGTAAGTAATCAAATATTTAGTAATAAATATTTTATTAATAGTTTCTCTATAAGATTATTTTAGAAATTTATAAATAAATAAGTTTTTATATCCCAAAGAGTGAAAACTAGTAAAATATTTTTCAAAACTAGAACTATGAATAAAATTGTTTTTAATAATCCTCCTCTATCTGTGTTGGTATCCAATTACAGTAGTGTATTTGGGAGAAGTTTTTTTTCAAGAATTTGAGTTAAAGTATTTCTAAAATTTGTAAATATTTCTATATATTTATTTAGTTTCTCATTATATATTTTAGGTCACTTTTCTCTTTCAATAGTTTATTATTTTTAACATTTTCAATAATAATATCAGTTTTAAAACTAGCAGTCAAGGAATGCTGCTTCTTTAGAATATTGTATTTGTTTTTGATTTCATTGAAAGTATCTTACAGTATATTACATTATTCAAAAATTAATTTATTATACATGTTATCATAATTATTTTCATCACTATAATGATTATACATATTAATAAGATAAGCATGATTGATATTGGATACCTCATATGTGTTTGTTATAAAACACATATTGGGTCTGTCATTCTTATCCACTTGGGTTTAGTCTGAATCACCTGAACTATCTTCATAGGCACTTTAGGTTTCTTTAATTACTTTCTTATATATCTTATCTCTATCATAATATTTATTTTTGAATTTTATCTCAGGATAGTCATCTTTGACATGTCCTTTCCTTTTACACTTATAGTAGACTATCTCATTTATAGCATCATCATTCTTCCAATCATTTTCATAGTTTCCCATGTTGTAAAATTTTCCTTTGTAAATAGTTTTCTGAAAGAACTTATTTATTTTATAAAACTTTTTGAATATTCTATTCAAATGGTCCCTCTCTTCATCACTATCAGTAGGTGACTCCTGATCACTTGAGCTATCATCTGGGATTTTCTTCTTTTGTTTTAAAGTATTATATTTGAAGACTATAAATTTTCTTTCTGGTTCTTCCTCCTACTCTCTATTCACTTTTATTTATTCCTCATACATAATCATCTTTCCTATGAGTTTCTTCATAGGTAACTTTATTACATAACATTATTCTATTATTGACATTGATGTTCCTCTCGATTTATCTAGTAGATACCTCAACAAGCACATCACTTGGACTTTTTTAGAAACAGGTTCCCCCAGTTATAGAATTATGTCCACAATCTTATTAAACCTGATATACATATCATAAATAGTCTCATCAAGTTTCATTTTAAAAGTATCACTTTTAATAGTATAATTATTTAAGAATATTTATTTAACATTAGATTTTCCTTCATGAGAAACGACTAAAGTATCCCAAATTTCAAAAGTAGTTGTACATGTAAAAATTCAATTAAATTCGTTATCACCCAAAGAATAATAAAAAATATTCATATATTTATAGTTATTATTATAATCATATTTAGTAGGAGTGTCCCAATTATCACTATAAGTTTTTGGCATTTTATATTTTTTTACAATAGTAGTCCAGATTTCAAAACCCATGCTCTCAATATGAATTTTCATTTTAATTTTCCACTAAGCATAGTTAGTTCCATTAAAATAAGGAGGTATGTTGGTAGTAGAACACTCTTGTATATTATCCATAAAGAACTAAGTTTAGAAACAACAAAAATTTAATATATTTAAAATAAAACTAAATCACAGTTGAAAAGATATTTGAAGAGCCTATGATACCAAATTTTAGTTGGAGTGAGTTACTCAAGAGGGGGATATTAATTACCCAATAAAATTTCTATTAAAAAAAGTTAAAAAATCCCAAAATTTATTTAAAAATTACCAATTAATACAAATAGTAGTTTTATATAAGTTTTATTGTTCAAAATATTTCTCAAATTGAGATTATGGATTAGTTAAAACAATCTTTGAAATTAATTTAACTTTTGAAATCGATTTACATAATAAAATACTTTATATAAGCATAGTTTAAGATTAACTATCAAAGTATATTTTTTGTTTACATATATAAAATATATTAAGTTTAAGAATTGAAATATATAAAACAAAAATGAAACAAATAGTAGAATAAGAAAGAGGTTCAGTATCAAGCCGAGACATAATCCCCTCCACTTATCAATCACTTGTTACCAAGTAGATTATTATACCAATAATTTGATCCACAATATGGATCAGTTATAAAAACAATATCACACATGATTTCTAGGATGAAGGTATCTTCCACAGTTATAGTTGGGAAGAAATACAACACAGGGATTATAGGACCTCTTCCACAGTTTCCATGGGTATACAGGTAAAAATAATGTTGAGAGATTGTGTCTAGAACATTCCAGTTAAACAATAATATAGAGTGTGTATAGATAAATAAAGTTTTACAACACACTACTTGAATGTAAATCATAAAACAAAGAGAGAAATAAAAGAAAATTGAAGGATGTAGTGCTGCACATTCTAAAATGCTTTAGATGATCGTGGGTCCTCATATTTTTCTATGTGAATAGATCGAACAATTTTCTCTAAAAATAAAATAAAACAGATTGTCGTGCAGTTCTCTTTTCTATCTATAGATTCTCTATGAAAGGATTTTTATCTTATTTAGCTTCCACACTTTCAAATTCACATATTTATCAGTGTGTATGCAGCGTGTAACCTATCCAGAGTCATCATCAAAAATTAAAGATTCCTTAGAAATATATTTCTATGAAAATAAAAATATTTTTTTAAGAATAATAATAATAGTATCTTCGATCCTCACACTAATCACCAAATCAATAAAATAATCATTAATAAATCTACATGAGTATTTATGAAACAAATCCCATAAACTATCTATTAGATTAATTAAATTTGAATGAGACTTGGAAAAAAATTGGTAGAAAGCTAATGGTGGATCATATATGATGGTAGCATAGAGAAACAGTTGCATGATCTAGTGGTAGCACTTCTGATGGTAAAATAATTTTTTTGGTAGTAGATTTTGTGGTAGTAAAATTATAGAGGTAGTTAGTCTGATGGTAGTAGAAGTATAGTGGTATTAGGATTTCTTTTTTTACCAAGTTTGGTAGTTTCATGCCTGGTGGTATCACATTTTGTGGTAGCACACCCGGTAGTATCATGTCTAGTGGTAGGACAACTAGCGGTAGCAAAACTCCAGTGGTGGCATAGACTGAAGATAACAGGAGTATAATGGCAGCACAACACCAGTGGTAGTAGAGTTCTGATTGTATAATTTTGAACTAATGGTGGCACTCTGGTAGTGGCATAATCCTAGTAGTGGAATAATAATAGTGTTATCATAACTAAACTAATAGTGGAACATTTTTACCAACAACATCACTTTTCTATACTTATCAAATTTTCTTTTACAAAATACTATATTTTCATAAATTAGTAATCTCATTAGAAACATAATACACATTATTTGTGATTATAAAAATAAGGATGTTCCAATAAAAAATACATTTTCCAAGATTTGAAAATGTATAAAAGGTTAAGATAAACTACCAATTGAACAAAAGTTTCACAATAAACAAATAAAAAATAATTGAAACTTTAAAAGTTATATTTTATCCCAATATCCTCATTTTTTTTAATATTGTTTTGAAATTTATTCAAAAACAATTTTCCTATTTTACATTGAAATTAATGGTTGATGAAATACACTCATAATAAAATTTATCTAAACAAAATAACCCCCTAGACAAATACTTGATATTTAAAGAAAAAATTTCAAAGTAAAAAAACTAAATATTGATTTCTAATAAATTTTATAAAAGTAAAAGTAAACAAAATGTTACTGTGAACCATATATAATATTATAGCTATCAGTGTGAAATAAATTTTTTCTTAAAAATTAATTTTATGATATCTAGGTTTACTCAGCATGTATGTATTGTAAAATAGTACTTTAGTGACCCATATTTAGTTAACTCTCATATTATCTAAGGTTGAAAGATCATCAAATATATATACAAAAATTTTTCTGAATGATTTAACTCTATTAAAATATAATTTTTTTTCTACAATGTTCACCTCTCTAAAATTTAATTCATAATAGTGCACTTGTCAAAGCAAAGTAATTTCATCGATAATTTATTATCCAAGTATTTTTGTGACCCATTCTGTAATTTATTCTTTTAGCTCTCTATTTTTTATAGATCTTATAAAATATTATTCTCCCAATAATGAAATTTTAAATAAAATTCTTCAAACTTTCAACTTATAATGTTAGTTTAACAAATTCATTCTTATCATTCACAAAATATAAATACTCTCCCATATTCTTGGAATTTAACTTTTAGAATTTGATTATTTACTTATCAAACTATAAAATAAGAATGGAATTATAATTTATTACCGTATCTAAATTATCTATAAATTTATTAAAATCTCCTTTCTTCCTCATGGATTCACTCTAGAGTTCTAAATATTTCTTATAGAGTTTTTAATACATGTATTTACACTCTAAAACATATTATTTCATGTCATCATATGTTTCAATAACTCCATCTTCATTAACTTATTCTGATTCAATAAATTATTTAAATAAATAAACTCTTCTTAAATAAAAATTATATAGAGAATCTTCTAATATTTTTACCATAAATCAGTTTTCATTTAGAGTGGTATAAGTAGCTTTATCATAGAATCTAATTTTCTTTCCACTAACATCACTATCATATGATGTACTAATAGAATATGTGTCTTCCCTTATACTCCATGTATAATTCATAGACATGAAATATATTGTTTCCCTATTCTTAAAATTTCTTTTATAATCACTATCTTTCTTCTTCAACCTAGGAAACTTGTGTTTGATGAGCCCTGGTTTCTTACATTCATAAAAGATATTGTATGTAGATTCCTTATTCTCATATTTATCCATTCTATCTCTTTTTATCTTAGTTTCCATATATAGGTTCCAAATCATTATAATATGAGAACTTCATACATGTTCTTCTCAATGTACTTGGATTTGAAGTATTTCATCCAGAATTTAAAAATCTATGCTATGATGTAAAAGAAACTCTATTCTTTTTCCTTAATTTTATAATATCTACTTTTAATGTACTCTTATATTTAATTATAGTTCTTATTAAATATTAATGTATTATGTTTAATATATGTTTGGGGTCGTTGATCATTGTCCACTTCAAAGCCTGTTATTTAGGTAAGATATATATAAATTGTTTATTAATTTGATCATTAAACAACTCCTTCTCACCAAGTGACTGATGGATATTTTCTATTGTCATTATATTTGGTGTATTTGGGTGACATATTCTCTTAGAATAAAATAAAATTCCTTATAATAATCATGAAACATAGCTCATTTTGTTTCAAGGAAGTTGGATGTTCCAAAGTGAGTAACTTCCACCTTTTTCTAGATTCCACATGTTGCTTGACAAGATAAAACTTAACAATAGATGTTTCTTTGAATATCATAAGTAATGTATTTTTGACATAAAGGTTATTCTAAAACTCATATATTTCCTATTTATTAAAATTTTCAAATTCTTTCTCTAAAAATATTGTAACTTTCATTAAGCATGATAAAATTCTCAAAACTAATATGGGTCACAAAATTTTCTATGTAATGTCACCAATATTAATTTTCACCACCATAGAAGATCATTGGTATGTTCATATACAAATTATCAATATATATAACTATTATTCCTATCATATCAAAAAAATATTACCTCTATGATAGAGTTAATGTAAGTAATATTTTATAAGTTTTGATGGAAAACGGATAATAAAAAATAATATATGACATAGAAAAATAAAAAGAGTTAGGAAAAGTTATGATCTGATACCAGGTGTTGGTATTAGAAAAAAATTATCTTATGAGATAGATAGTGTCCTTCTATGATGCCAAGTTTTTTCCAAGAAAATATAGATATGACTTCTATAAGAGGGGTAAATTTTGAAGGTTCTGGGCACAGAGGAAGCGTGGTTGGTCCGGCACCCACCTTAAATTTTTACCTTAATCAATGATTATTATTGGATCAATATGATGATGAACACCAGTCTCCATGGAATAGAATCAAAAATTTAGATAAATATAGGAGATTCTCAAAACCTTTAGATAGGATCTTGAACATCATGTTTATAATTTATTTAATTAATTTAATAAAGAAAAGAATATCTGGATCTTTTGTATTTTCTTTGTTGATGATGTTGATCATCTAGAATGATCATTCCATGATGTCTCATTACGCTTGAGAGGATCCAAACCAAAATCCATCTAGAGGTGATCCACATGGGATCTGATGGCTTCTAATTGACACCACTCGTTCTCTGAGTGCTAGTGTGGAAAAACAAATGTCTTTTGTTAGTTTTTATTGATCTATTGTTCTTCAGTATTGAATAACATCTCTCATTCTTGAGAGGGGTGGGAAGAGGATTCGAGAGAGAAAAAGTTTATCTCAATAATTCTCAACTCACCGGGAATGTAGTTTGGTATATAGATCAATAGACATACATGTCTATTTATCAACATGGGGCTTTAGTTACAATATTTAATTGTGTAACAGTAATTAAATACATTCATAACCTTAGAGAAAACTCATGCTTTTAATAATAATATTGTCGGGATACTTCTTATTTCCATGCTTGAATCAAGGAGAGTAGAAGGTTTATTAAACCAAATATCTGGCTTGAGGATGGTTCCTTAACCAATGATAGGGATGTCGTTGGTGTATTTTCTAACTTGCACTTTAGGGATCTTATTGAATGTACTAACATGCACTTTCCTATGGGGTATTTGATTGAACCTACATATCTCTTTGACATTATCCCTAGTAGTGTTTCTCCTTGAGATAATGATAGTTTGGGGGACCTTCCTCACGAGAAAGAGATCTTTGATGCTATGATGAATTTAAATCCTGATAGTGCAGTCGATATAGATGGGTTTCCTACCTCCTTTTACAGAGCCTCATGGGAGGTTATTAAAACTGATTTGATTGTGGCTATTCAGAACTTCTTTCAGGGTGGGCATCTGCCTCGTGTTGTAAGTTCAACTACCCTTTTCCTCATCCCCAAGTCCAAAAATCCTGCATCCATCCTCCATTTTTTTCTTATAATCATGTTCAATGTACCTTAAAAGATTCTCACAAGTATTATCAACTATAGTCTATCTTGTTATCTTCCCCTATGGATCTCAATGGAGAAACATGGTTTTGTAAAGGTACAATCTATCCAGGAGTCTATTTCCTTGGCCCATGAAATGATTAAGGATATCAACCTCAAAACTCATGGTACTAACTCAATCATCAATATTGACATGAAAAAAGCCTATGATCTTATGGAATGGAGTTTCATCAATAGATTTTTGGATGGTATGGGATTATCTCCTTGGAATATTAACATTATTTTCAGATGTTTTAGCTCTTATTGGCTTACAATATTGTTTATGGGAAAGTACTATGGATTATTCAAGGATACTAAGGGTCTTCGACCGGGTGACCCTATTTCCCTAAGTCTCTTTATCATCGCCAAGGATGTCCTCAGTCGTCTCATCCACAGAACCTTGAGTAATAGAGATATCCTTCTATATCATCGTAGAATGGGGTCACCATTGGTGTCCCACATGATGTTTGCGGATGATAATATTATTTTTATAAATTATACTAGTAGATATTTTTGGGGTTGGTCAGGATGTTGTAAAACTACTTTCATTGGGGTGCCCAGAGTGTTAAACAAAATCACCAGTAGTTTTTACATTCAATGAAACTGTCCTTCGAGCTGTATTTCTATTGTGAGCTATATATTGGACATGCAGAGAGGGGAGTTTCCTATGGAATACCTAGGGGGGCCTTTATCTTCAAGAAGGCTTCGTATTCACAATTTCAATCCCATACTTACAAGAATCACTAATCGGGTTCTTAATTGTAAAAATACTCTCTTGTCTTTCAATGGAAGAATAAAGCTAGTTAATAGTGTGCTATTGGCCACCCCGATGTAAGAACTCTCTTTGATCAAGGTTCCTAAAGGTGTCGTTAAAAACATTTATATAATTATTTATAACTTTATCTGAGACCCCAAAGTAGAGGAAAAAGGCATTGGGTTTCATGGAAGAAGATGGTACCGCTAATATCGAGGGTGGGATTAATGTTAGAAGCATCAAGGACACCATTCTTTGCATGCATGATAAGTTGGCATGGGAGGTGTTGAATAACCATACCTTATGGGGTGAACCATGCATGGTAATTATACAGGTGATCAGGTTTATTTAGAAGGCCATGTTTCTCTGTTTTAGACTAATATTGGGACCATCATAGATGCTCTTAGGATCCATTCTCATTGGATCATCGTTAGATGTGAAGTATCATTATGGCATCACAACAAGAGTGAGGAGATCTTTAGTTACTCATTCTTACCAACCACTAATATTTATTTTAAGTAGGCATGCCAGTACCCGGTGTTTATCATGGCCATCCTGAACAGCACCCAATATGATCTGTGTAACCTCATAGAGCTCTCCCCAAAACCGAATAGGTGTGTTTTCACTCTTTCCTCCTCCGGCCAACTCACGAAATGGGATTATCATCAGAACATCTTTATGCAGGATCATAGGGAGGTATGGAATGCTATACTTTGTTCCAAGAGTATACCCATAGAGTTTAACTTCCTTGTATGTAGAATTAGTAATAGAGTGCTTCCCACGGATGATAATGTTATAAATTGTGGTATTTTCTTGGTTTCTATATGTGTTTGTTATAAGAAGCATAAGTTGGATAGATCGAGCCACCAATTTTTTGAAAGAGAGTTGGATCATGAAGTATGGGGATTGTTCAGGGAATTTATTGCTATCTCCACTCCGAACCTGGCTGGTCATCCCTTCCTCAATCGGTGGTATCATGGTTTAGGTGATGGCGGTTTGGAGAGGTCTTCCCATTCCATAATCTTGTAAGCAGGGTGTTAGTGCATGTGGGAAGCGTGTAATAAGTGGATCCATGATGAGGTAGTCTCGACTGGTTTCCTGATTATCTTCAGGGTTAAAATTCTGCTCATCGACTTGTTTAGGGCTCTGGATAACTACAGAGAGGCTCCCTCCTTGCAGTGCTTCAAGTCTGGTCCTCACCACTCCCCTTGAGAGAATGTCAACTGGCTGGAAAACTGGGTATGTTGGCACTCCCCTTCAGCGGGATTGAAGCTCAACAGCGATGGGTCATGCGTTTCATATTTCATTCGCGGTGGTGGGGTTGTGCGTGATGATAGTGGATCAGTCATTTTGGCCTTCTCAATTAGGCTTTGTTAGGGTTTATCCCTTCAGGTATAATCCATGGCCATGTTCAACGGTTTGAAAGTTTTCAAGGAGAGAGGCATGGACATCAGGGAAGCGGAAATAGACTCTATGCTCCTGCACAACACCCTTCATGGTGTGGTAAAGATTCCTTGGTCTATTCTTTACACCATTAGAATCTCCCATTTCTTTCTAGGGGATAATATCAAGGTATCTCATACCTATAAAGAGGGGAACAAGGTGGAGGACTAATTAGCCTCAGTGGATATTCTTGGTCCGGAATGATTAGTCTTTCATGATCTTTATAGCTTAAAGGTAGAAGGTGTTAATATTGTCAGAGGTGATGCCCTCAGTCTCCACCATTTTAGACCCCCATAGTATCATCCTTTCTTTGGTATGATTTTTCCAGCCTTGGATACCTTCTATCTTCTATTTATTTTGAATAAAAATTTATATGATGATGATAATAATAATACCACATCATTGTTTATGGTGTGCCAACTTTATGAAAAATGGAATTATAAATAAAATTCCATGTCACAAAATAATAGCAGTGTTATTATTATTTTAACTTATATCAACTAGTTAAGTAATTATTTACCATCTTTTGAATAATTATTTTACAACTGGACTATCCTTGGTTCGCTCGAACTCCACTTCCATTTATTGAACACCCGAATAAATAAATAAATAATTTATTATCTTAAATAAATATTTTATTTACAAACTACTAAATAAATATTTATTAAATGTTCAATAAAATAAATAAATATATTTTACCCACAATCCAGTGTATAAATATTTATTTAATTTATAAAATCATTTTAACTTGAATAAAATTATTCCACACTCTTGAGAATAATATTTATTCCATTAATTAAATTCAAATATAATTTAACTGAGACCACTATAAACACTTAGTGTGTGACCCTCTAGGATTCTTTCTCATTGGAATTATACGGGATTTCCTAAAGTCCAAGATTACTATCTAGAAACAGGTCAAGGAACCCAAGAGAAAGACTTAAAGTCCCAAAAATGACATCCACATAAGAATACTCACTATGTAATATAATCCCTTGTCTCAATATCTCATCAAAAAGGTTTCATGATAGTGTCATCAACCTTTGTGCTTTATACATCATTCTTTGGCCACCTGAAATAAACTCGTCATTACACCATGGCCATGGAATTTTTCATGATGGTTCTATTTCAATAAAAGGGCCGAGATATCAACTTCTATTAATGTAAGGGACAAATCATTCATTAACTTATCCATTAATGACATGTCACTCATGACGCACCCAATGTTCCCTACTTCCCACCAACTATATGCATGAAATTTTTTGTTATTAAATCAAAGTGTGTGAGTCGTGACACATATTAATAATAATATTAAAGTCTAAGGATCATTACACATGCTCACAGATAAGAATATCTGATGACACAAATACATTCAAAATTCGTAATGGTGGGTCCGTTATTGTAATCTCCCTTCTTGGAGTTTACCAAGTATGAACTTCATGAGAGGAAGTGTCATCTTCTTACAAGTACTCATACTTGACATTCATTATACTATGTGTCTCATTATAGTATGTCATCCAAAAGCAGAACTATATTTAAGAATATTTTCATAGCACTTCATGGTTCTCATCATAGCGGGGAACTGCTATGACCGTATCAATGTGACAAATGCACCAGGATATTATTAGACTATAGTCATTAAGAATAATGAACAATATTTAATAAGAAGTTTAATATTTAAATATATTAAATATTCATGTAATAAAAGTACAACCACTTTGTTCTAGGACACCAACTCTTACAAACCCCCACTTGGACTAGAGCCAACTACCAACAACTTTCTGTCTGCTAGACCTCACAAGATGATCATGCTTCTGTTGAGTCAAAGATTTAGTCAAGGGGTCCTCCCCATTTTCTTCCATGGAAATAATTCTTACTACAACTTTACCTCTCTGGAAAAAATCCATCAAGAGACGATGCTTCTGAAGTATGTTCTTTGTCTGTTGATGTGACCTTGGCTCTTTTACGAGATCCACCACTATAGTATTATCACAGTACAGTGTGATAGGATCTTTACTGCTAGGTATCACATCCATCTCCTAGATTATGCTTCGCATCCAAACTTTCTCTTTAGCTACCTCAGAAGCTGTGATATACTCAGAATCTATTATAGAATATTCAACCACACTCTGCTTTGAGCTCTTCCAGCTCACTACACCTCCATTCAAAGTGAATATGTATCCTGTTTGTGACCTCATGTCATCTTGATCAGTCTAGAAACTACCATTTTCATATCCTTTGATGACTAGTTCCTAATAACCTCTATAAACCAGGAACATGCACTTAGTACACCTCAGATACTTTAGGATAGTCTTTACTACCATCCCATGGTGGTCACCTGGGTTAGCTAGATATCTGCCTACTACACTCAATGCATAGTCGACATCCAGCGTAGTATATAGCATGTCATACATGACTGACCCAATTGCTGATTCATATGGAGTCCTTTCCAATATCTTTCTTTCTTCATGTTTCTGATGACACATTTTCTTGGAAAGATGAATTTCATGTGGCGCTAGCAACAATCCCCTCTTGGATTATTCTATACTGAATCTCTTTGGTATCTTATAAATGTATGTACTTTGAATTAGGCCTAGAAATCTCTTGGATCTATCATGATGGATATTGATCCCAAGAATATATGCTTCCTCACCTAAGTCCTTTATGAAGAAGCATTTATTCAACCATTCCTTAACAAACTGTAAGACTAGTATCTCATTTTTAATAAGTAATATTTCATCAACATATACTATTAGGAAAACGACTACACTCCCACTAAACCATTTTTAGACACAAGGATCACATTCATTCTTGATAAAACCAAATTTCATTATGACTTCATTAAAATGAATGTTCCGTGACCTGGATGCCTACTTTAATCCATAGACGGATTTATGAAACATGCAAACCATATTGGAATCCTTTTGATTCATAAACACTTCAGTTTGTGTCATGTAGACATCTTTATGAAGGTTCCCAATAAAGAAGTCTATTTTGACATCCATTTCCCAAATCTCATAGTCATGGTAATCAGCAATGGCCAATATAATTCTGATTGATTTCATCATTTAAACTCATGAAAATGTTTCGTTGTAGTCAATTCATTGACACTGATTGAACCCTTTTTCAACTAGTTGTTCCTTTTAGGATTTACTTGTCCTTCCACGACCAGTTTCTTCTTGAATACCCAGTTGAAACAAAAAGGCTTTACATCAATTGGAGTATCTACAAAAATACATAATTGGTTTTGGTAAATGGAATCCATTTCAAAATTCATGGCATCTTTCCACTTGTAAATATCCGTGCCACTTACTAATTCCTTATAGGTTAGAGGATCGTTATTATCAGCTAATAATTAGTCACCTTCATAATTAACTAGAAAACTATACTATTTTGGTTCTCTAACCTCTCTTGTACTCTTATAGATATCTTGTGTCTCTCAAACAGTTCTTTCTTCCATGGGGATTTGTGTAGTATATTCATGTACCAACTATTATGTGCCTTGAGCCTCGACTTCATATAATTCTATATCTCTCACACTATCTCTTTTGAATGTGTACTTCCTCTCAAGGAATATGGTGTGTCTTACCACTATAAACTTTTTGTATAATGGGTTTTATAGGTAATATTCCCTTGTTTCCTTGGGGTATCCTATAAATCTACACTTTGTGCCACGGGGTGAAAGTTTTTTTCCTGTAGAGACCTTAACAAACGCATTTCTTCCCAACACATGTAAATTCAATAACATGGATTTATTTACACTTTAGAACTCATATGGAATACCATTTATCTATTTAGTTGGTACTTTGTTTATTATGTGTGTTTTTTTTTGTAACGCATATCCCCAAATGGATAATGGAAGACTCGCATGACTCATAATTGACCTCACCAATCCAACAAGGTGTGGTTCCTCCTTTCGTTCACACTACAACACTAGTGCGTCTAAGGAGGAGTGATTTGGTATATGATCCTAAACTCATGTAAGTAATCAATGAAGTCTTGATTAAGATATTCTCCACCTCATTCTGAGCAAAGTTTCTTAATATTCTTAGCAAGATGGTTCTCAACTTCATTCTTGTATTCTTTGAACTTATCAAAAGATTACGACTTATACCAAATTAAGTATATATTTCCATATCTACTAAAATCATCAATAAAAGTTATGAAGTATGAGCAACCTACCCTTTCTTCAACTGGAAATGGTCTACACACATCGGTATGAACCAATTCAATAATCTCTTTAGACCTTTCACCTTTCCCACTAAATGGGGATTTGGTCATTTTTCCTTATAAACATGAATGACATATGCCAAGTGGTTTTAGTTTGAAAGAATATAAATATCCATCTTGATGTAACTTTGTCAATTGTTTCTTGTTTATATGACCTAGCCAGTGATGCCAAAGTTGGGTGTGGTATGATTCATGTGAATTATCTTTGTTATCAATTTCCATTACTTGTTCTGTGTAATCCAACACATAAAGACCATTGTATAAATGTTCCCTACCAAAACAAACAATATATTTGTAAAATAAGCAACATTCATTTCCAAACTTGAAAACAAATACATCTATATCTAATCTGGATATAGAAATAATGTTTTTAGTAACAGAAGGCACATAATAAAAACCCTTTAACACTAAGATCATCCCATTTGGCAACGTGAGTTGGTAGTCCCTAATAGCTATAGCAGTAATTCTGGATCCGTTGGCTTCTCATATATCTACCTCTGTAAATCTTCCAGAATCTTCTTGGTTCCTATATTTGGATACATATGTAAGAACCACAAGTTGTATCTAATACCCAATTTGTAGAAACAAATTGATTTCATTCGATAACAAACGCATCTGAATATTCCCCTTGCTTCTTAGGCTGGGTGTAGTTCTTCTTTGAGTGGCCCTTCTTGCCATATGAAAAACAAACAACCTCTTATTCCCATGCGTACCCTTTGATCTTCCTTTTATTAGAAGGTCTTTAATAATCTTTGGGATTAAATCTCTTCACCTTCCCTTTCATATTATTCACTATAAGGATAGAAGTATTTTCACGCTTCATATATTTGTCCACTTGGTGAATAAGGATAATGATATCAGATAGTGTGTTCTCAATGTTGTTCTTATTTAAATTGACAACAATGTTGGAGAATCTCTAAGGGAGTGATGCGAGAATGAGATTGGCGCCTAGTACTTCAGGGATTTTAAACTCTAGACCCTCCAGGCGCTCAATGTAGCCAATGAACATGGCTATATGAGGCCCAGCTATGTCACCCTATCCAAGCTTACTCTGAAAGAGTTCCTTGGAGATTTAAAACCTTTATTATCTCTCTCTCTTATGGTAAAGACCATAGAGGTGCTTGACCATTCTATAAGCATCCATTTTTTATGAGACTTCATGATCTCACTAGACATTGATGATAACATCAAATATTGAACATCGACCGTGTCGTTCATATGTTTCTCATAGACCAGGAAATCCTTATCACTCACCTCTTTGGTAGGCAGATCAGATAATGCCGACTCTAACACGTAAGACTTCTGTTCATGGTGTAGGATAACCCAAAGGTATCTAAACCATTCCTAGAATTTACTGTCATTGATGACATTGTCATTATCCAGAATTGATCGTAGGGATAGTGTGTTTGACCAGATTTTGATTTTTATTCTACAATAAAAATTTATATCATTAGTAATTTCTTGATTACATTTTATGAGTAATAATAAATTAATTTTATTAAGTCTCACACTATTTTGTCATGTTCCAATGGCCCTCACCATTGAACTTAGAATGTCCATTTTCTATGAAATTCTAATGGAAAGGATCCATATTCCCCTTTTCATAACTCTAAAAAGGGTTGGTCAATCTATTTTAAGGTATTTAGGTAGGTAGGTCATTGATAACTATGGGCTTGCAGCTCCTTTATCTATTGAGTGGATTCCCCAATCCTAAAATCCTGACTTTGGATTTCCCCATATCTTGCCTCCAATATTAGACCAAGTCTAGGAATGGATACTCCTATTGATATAATATGGTTAAGTCAACCTGAAACCTTTCATAAGGGATTCCTATATAAAATTAAGAGTCCCAAAAAGGGTTTTTCAAACACATAGTTTTATTGAGTTTTTCCCTTAATCAAGTAACGAAAGTCTTGGTCATACTTGATATTTTATTTGAGGGATTTTTATCTCTTATGCATGAATTTCTTATTATCGTTATCAAATTCTTGTTAATATTAAGTGGAACTTACTTGAGTGATGAACCATGTCTAAGATAATATTTACGCATAATATGGTCTTATTTTAGTTCCATATTGCATGATTTTTTAATTCATTAATTCTTTGATCACAATAACCACTCACAATAAATAAACCCTGAAACTATCAGAAATAAAATAAATGGCATGATCATGAGATTTTTCTATTGATTAGTTTATCTATAGGTTTGATAAACTAACCCAAGACCTAGGGGAGAAACACTTGGAACCTTTTGGATTCATGTTTATAACTTTATACATGTCCACCTTTCTATCTCCTTGGGTTGGTTTCACCTCAACTCTTAATTTGGACCACCTCCACTAGCTTGGGAGATTCATCCATTACATATGATTTTATCTCACACACAGGTGAGGACTAAAAGGTTTTTTACATAAAAGAAAACTTGGACACGTAGGCCGTACATATTAATGAGGATAAGGCTCATAGGACAATAAATTTAATTTAAATAAATTATTTAAAAGAAACCATCCACATACAAAGGTCTTGTTCTATCTCATGATCATCCATACATGCAATGATATTTACACATAAATAAAACTAGAATTCAATTATTTAATCATTCTTGTTTATGATAAATCATGCTCCAATCAATTTATTATCTTTAATTAATCAATCCTTTTATCCTAAACACTTTTTCTGAATTTCCTTGAGATTCTCATCCATCATAATTTAAAAAAAATAAATTCATTTAAAATTATATTTTTATGTAACATGTACCTTGGAGGAAACCAGGTGAATTCTCGTTCATAACTACCCAATGATTAGAAATGACTATTACACAAATGTTAAATTAAACATATATGTATAAAACAACTATCACATGTTGTGCCTCAGCTTTACACCTGCACCATGGTACACGTCACAAGGGTTTGTATAATATAATAATAAATTTTAATAAATATGTATAATTTGGATGAGTAAAAAGTGTGTAGTTCCGAATATATAGTGTGTACTATCATTCACCATCCATATGAAGTACATGAATTGGGATACAACATGTAGATGTACTTCGGAAATCTTCAGATTACATGGCTTGTCCAGTGGGCCACATGACATGTAGTGTTGGCATTACATGGTGCCCAGTCAGGCAAGCCGTGTACAGGGTACACGTTTGATTGAGATAATATTTTCATCATTTATTATATTTAATTGAATTTTTTAATCCCTAAAAATTTAACAAGTTGAGTTAATTACATCAATTATAGGTTTATGATGTGTTTTGGGCTAAAACTAGAAAACTGCTTAATTTGGAAATATTGACAGATTTTATTCACTTTTGTTATACACAAATATCTTTTAACATATAAATCCAATTAATGTGATCCTTTTTTTATTAGGTTCATATATTTATTGTCTTCATCTATTATTTTTGGACCAGGATTTAATTCAGCCATGAAAGGTTCCGAAAAATTCAATCAAGGTGGACAAATATTTTGGACGACCACGTGGACCCCACCTCAATTAAAAAATTATAACTCAGTCTACACACATCAAATTTGGGTGATTACAATTGTAATTGAAATAATATTAAATGGGGCATTCGGATGTTGAAGAGATTAAAGATTTTACACCATTAAAGTGACCCATGGATGCTGAAATTGTGGGGAATGAAAAAGGAAACATTCATCCAGAATAAATGCTCCAATTAAATTTCCCATATCTCATACCACACATGGAGGATAAATCTTAAATTTTGTGATGAAAAGTCAAATATATTTGGAATATCTTTAAAGAAGTAACCATCTCAAAATTCAACCATTAATTTGGCCGAACATGGTCAAACTTTCGGTGAAAAGAATCTGCTGTAAATCTTAAAGAGGAATTATGAAGATCTTAAATTTGAAGACTAGAGGGTGGCACCCCCTTGGCCTATATAAAGAGGAGTTCACCCATGCTGAGGAGGGAGTTGGAAACCACAATCAGAGATGGGAGGAAGCTAAGGGACACTCAGGGAAATTCTCCTTCAACATCATTCTGTTTATTTCTTTTATTTTTCTTTACATTAAAATGTCTCTCCTCTCTCGCATCGTCTCTCTTACCCTATGCATGGAGGGGTAGTTTCATTTCAGTGATCGGAAAGAGGGGAGGTTGGACCTGTGTGTTGTGTTTGAGTTCTTGTGCTTGAAATGAATCGAATTTATTCTTATTTCTTAATATGGTTTCAATTCATAATTCAGTATTAATTTACAAATGCGGTAGTGTTAGGTTTTGATTCTGAAATTATAAATTGCTTTGGTTGATTATCACATCTCCCACCACCCAATTCTAATCTGTATATGGTGAGACATGATTAGGGTTGGGTGTTGATTTCTCAGCAGTTTTCAAGCACGTGTGTAGGATTTTGTGTCGGAATATTTTTTTATTAGGGAACAACAATTCCAGGTCTGGGATTGCTCTAATTAATCAAGAGACCTTCTACAACCCTAAACACATTGGAAGGAGGATAGACCAATCTAAGGTTTTAGAAAGGAAAATTATCATCACATCTATCTGACCAAAGGAGAGAGAGGACTCGGTAGATGAATCTCTCTATTACCAGTTTAAGGAAGAAGAAGATATGAAATTTGGAATCCATGATGGCACAACACTAGGTCTAGCCAAACCTAATCTGATCACCATCTTTATCATTTGTTAAAATCAATCAATTTTAGATGTTTGTCCCTCTCATAGTCATTCAAATTAATTAAAACCAATCTTTTTCAGAAAACCAACAAAAAGTGACAACCTTGTTTTGTGTGCACTCTTTAGGAGACTACCTAGGATCAACTGCTTTACTATACATAGGTAAATAAAATATTATTTTTCCACACCTCACAATAGGTGTGTATCAAACTTAGCACCGTTTCCATGGTGGAAGTGCCTCAAAAACCTTTAAAAACATTTTTTCCTTCTTTCTTTTGAATGACCCGTAGTTCAAACAACAATTTAATTGAATTTGATCCCAAAATAGAGCAAAAAATAACCCAATTGCGAAAGAAAATTTTGCAATTAGAGTTTGAATAAATTCACCTTACATATTCAAGTGACACATCCCGTGATCACTTTGAACCTCCAATGGTTGGAAATCCTAACCAAACATTTTACGATCTTTGTGCCCCACAATTTTCTAACCAATGAAATCAACTAGTTATTCCTGCCTTGGAAAATGATTTTGAATTGCGCATTAACATGATTAAAACTCTTCCTAAATTCCATGGTCTTGCAGCTGAAGACCCCAATAGGCATATCCAGAAATTTACAAATGTGTGCTCAAGCTGCATACCCCGAGGTGTTGCAGAAGAATAGGTAAAGTGGAGGGAATTCCGCTTTTCACTCGAGGGATGAGCAAAACAATGGTTGTATAGTCTACAACCAAGAGAAGTCCAAGACTGGGAAGATCTTCAAAGATGCTTCATGCAAATGTTTTTTCCCACATCCAGGAGCACAGCTATCCGAAAAGAGATCTATGTCATTAACCAATCAACTGGTGAAACACTTTATGAGTACTGGGATCAATTCAAGAAGCTATACACCAGTTTTCCACACTAGACTGTAGAATAACACCATTTAATTGTTTTCTTCTATCATGGATTGCTTGAAAATGATCGAAACTTTCTAGATGCGTCATCTGGGGGTGCCTTGATTGAAAAGTCACCAATGGATGCCAGATGATTGATTTAAAAGATTGCACAAAACTCACAGCAGTTTGGAACCAGAGGTATGATCACAAGAGGAATCCATGAGGTAAAAACATCTGATTCAGTGGATTTAATTAGAAATGAAATGGGTGAACTGACCAGGTTAGTGTGACAAATAGCTGTGAACCATGTGAAGGAACAACAAGGCTCGAATCAGGTATGTGGTTTATGCTCTTTTAATTCTCATTACATTGATCAATGTCCAGAATTGTAGGGGATAGAAAGTTGTGTTGCAGCCTATCAACAAAGAAAATACCAACCGCAAACCCAACCAGGTTATGGGTTTCAACAGAACCAAGCCAGAGCACCTTTTCAGCAGTAATATCAGAACCCAATAGCATTCCAATAACCATATCAGAAGCCCTTACAACAATAAAAAACTTTCCAACCACCACCTTTCCAGTGGAAGAATTATGAGAAACCATCTACAAGTGCACCATCAAATGAAGATCAAAATCTGAAGACAAGATTTGTGGGAATAGAAGATAAGATGGAAAATCTAGCTGATCAATTTGCAAGCATTATGGATGCTCTCACCAAGAACCAAGGTAAGCTTCCTACACAAACAATTCCCAATCCAAAGGAGAATGTTAGTGCAATAACCACCCGAAGTGGGAAGAAGCTCACACCACCAGAACAATGTGAGGAGGATGAATCCAAGGAACCTAATGATGCTCATCCTGTCCAAAAAATGGATTCAACAACAAAGTAGAAAGAACAAGGTTCAGGAAAGAAAGACTGGAAACACCATTGTAGAAACATCAAAGGGATAAAAAGGATATCCCAGCACCATTCCCATCAAAATTGGTTGAGTTAAAGAAGGGTGAAGAATAAGGACTTCAACAGGAAATTCCATAAAGATTCCAAAAATTTGAGATTAACATCCCACTACTGGATTCAATCATAAAAATCCCTAAATATGCAAATTTTCTGAAGGAGCTATGTACTAAAAGAAGGAGGCTGGATGGAAATGAAAGAATAAACTTAGGAAGAAGCATCTTAGCATTGATCACACCACTGATACTGTAAAAATTTCATGCTCCAGGGACTTTCTCTATTCCCTGCACTATCGGTTCTTTAAATTTTACTGATGCACTATGTGATCTTGGATCTTCGATAAATTTGATGCCTCACTCAATGTTTTCATCTTTGCAGATCAGAGAACTGAAACCAACTCAGGTGGTGGTATAATTAGCAAATAGATCCACCGTTTTCTCAGCTAGAGTCATTGAAGATATACTTATAGGAGTGAGAGGATTAATCTTCCCAACAGACTTTTATGTCCTTGGTATGGTAGAAGACCGAGCACCAGCCCAATCTCCCATCATCTTAGGGAGACCATTCCTGAAAACAGCAAGGATGACCAGCAACATGCCGGAATGAAAACTCACCATGGAGCTTGGAGACAGTAAGATACACTTCAACATTATTGATATGATGAAACACTCATCCATCAATCACTCACTTTATGCGATCTACCATGATGAAGGTATGGAACCAATTGAAGACTCAGGAATTCTTCATGACTTTTTATCAGTGGGGGAACACTTTTCATTTGAATTTTATAATTCCCATGAACCTGATAATTCTAATATCATGTTGTAGGATGAGGTAAAATCTAATTTTTTTGATGATTTGTTAAAAGGAAGTGAGATTATACCAGAGAATTCAACCTTAGAATTAGGAAACCTAAATGAAGTATCATCCCTTGAACAACCCCCATGTTTAGAGCTGAAGCCTTTTTCATGTGATTTGAAGTATTCTTACCTAATGGAAGGAGAGAAATTTCCAGTAATAATTGCCAATAACCTATCCCATTCACAGGAACAAACACTTATTGACCATTTCAAAAGGAATTTCAAAGCTATAGGATGGATTTAGGTGATATTCCAGGAATCAACCCTAAGGTATGCTCTTATAGGATATTTTTAGAAAGTGATTCTCGGCCAGTTAGACAACCTCAAAGAAGACTCAATCCCACAATCATGGAGTTTGTTAAGAAAGAGATAGATAAATTGTTATCAGCTGATATCATTTACCCAATATCAAATTCTCAATGAGTCAGCCCAATTCATGTAGTCCCCAAGAAAACCGGCCTGACCACTGTTAAAAATGAAATAAATGAACTAATCCCCATGAGAGTACAAAACAGCTGGAGAGTGTGTATAGATTAGAGGAAGCTAAATCAAGTTACCAGAAAAGATGAATTTCCTATTATGTTCATTGATCAGATGCTTGAAAGGTTAGCTGGAAAAACTCATTACAGTTTTTTAGATTGATTCTCAGGATATTTTCAGGTACCAATTTCCCCAGAAGACTAGGAGAAGACAACCTTCACCTGTCCTTTTGGAACATTCGCCTTCAAAAGGATGCCTTTCGGTATATGCAATGCCCCAGGTACATTTCAATGATGTATGGTGAGTATTTTCTCAGACCACATTGAGGACTTCTTGGAGGTGTTTCATAATGATTTCACTGTTTTTGGAAATTCATTTGATCATCTCTAGGGAAATTTGGAAAAAGCTCTGAAAACATGCATTGAAAAGAACCTCGTCTTAAATTTCGAAAAATGTCATTTCATGGTTGAAAAAGGGATAGTGTTGGGCCACATAATTTCACAAAATGGGATTGAGGTTGATAAATCAAAATTTGATGTAATAAATTCTCTACCATATCCAACTTGTGTCAAACATGTTAGATCCTTTTTAGGGAATGTAGGATTTTATAGAAGATTCCTCAAGGATTTTAGTAAGATTTCTCTCCCTCTCTCAAGATTACTTTTAAAGGATGCTAACTTTAATTTTTATTGTTCATGTAGGGAATAATTTTATGAATTAAAGGAAAGGCTGATAACACCACCAATAATGCAGCCACCCAATTGGGATTACCATTTAGAGCTACATTGTGATGCATCCAACCAAGCAGTGGGAGCCACTCTATCACAGAGAATTGACAGCAGACCTCAAGTCATATCCTATTCATCAAGGGTCTTGGATGAAACACAAATAAATTACACAACCACTGAGAAGGATTTCCTTGCAGTCGTTTTTGCACTAGATAAATTCCAATCATATCTTCTGAGAACTAAAGTTGTTATTTTTTTTTGATCATGCATCTCTTAGGTAATTAATGAAAAAGGTGGATGCTAAACCACGATTTGTGAGATGTATGATAATCTTACAAGAGTTCAATTTGAAAATCAAAGAAAATAAGGGGACTAAAAATCAAGTGGTTGATCGTCTGAGTTGACTACCCCACACCACTAAAGCAGAAATCTGAAAGCAGAACCCACTTAATGATGAGCTTCCTGGAGAACAACTCTACATCATCAATAGTGAAGTACCATGGAAAATGGAAGCATTGCTGAAGAAGTATGGGGTGCATCATATAAAATCTACCCCATACCATCCCCAAACAAATATCCAAGAAGAAGTCTCTAATAGAGAAATCAAAGCCATCTTGGATAAGACTATTAAACCCAACCGGAAGGACTGGAGCCAAAAGTTAGATGATACATTATTTGCATACAGAATGGCCTACAAGACACCGATAGGGATGAGTCCATATAGATTGATCTATGGAAAGACTTTCCACCTTCCTATGGAGTTGGAGCATAGAGCCTACTGGGTGGTTAGAGAGATGAATTTGGACCTTGAGAAAGTTGGGAAAGAAAGAATATTGCAGTTGTAGGAGTTAGAGGAAATTAGAAGATAATATTTTGAAAACTCAATGATCTATAAAGAGAGAACAAGAATGGACCATGACAAGATGATTCAACAAAGAACCTTCAACCTGGGAGATCATGTGTTACTCTTCAAATCCAGACTTAAGCTTATGCTAGGTAAACTTCATTCCAGATGGGAAGGCCTCTTTACTGTTATTAATCTATACCCCTTTGGTGCTGTGAAGATTCAAAAGGAAGGAGGAGGAAACCCATTAACTGTAAATGGGCAAAGGCTGAAGAAGCTCCATGGGACCGTACCTCATGAACCAGTGGAGGAGATCACACTCCTTCACCCTGAATACAAATGAAGACCTACCAGTCCATTAATAAAGAAGTTGTAGTGGGATTACACGTCTTGAAGAAAATCATCCATTTGAATGGGGAGTAAGAGTTTAAATTCTATATTATCCAACTTTATTCCCCACATTTTTAGTCTTTTAAAGAGTTAATTAAAAAAATGCATCCCGCGCTTGAATTCATGTTTTACTTGACGTATCTAGGAGACAAGAGTTTCATAGGAATCTGGTGATTCCATGTTTTAGATTTCAATGTTAATGAGATTTAATGATTAAAATGGATAATTTTACTATTAAAGTGAAGCAAGGATATTGAAATAAGGACTCATTATTTGAGGGAATTAATTGATTCGTGTAAATGATGTTTCCCTACCATATTTCATGCTTTGAATTTCTGAAATTCATGTGAATTAATTTGTTATTATTAATAATGCCATGAGTGATTTTCCAATAACATATTCTCATTCTTGAGAGGATTTCTAGACCAAATATTTCCTATTTTATCTTGAGAATATTTCTTGAGTGATCTTGGGACGTGCCACCTGCTATAACTTGTATTAAAACTTGTCAAAGATATGAATGTACAAAAACACATTTAAAATGATTGAGGAACTACTTTGGCTAGTCACATATTTACCTGAGACCCACCCTTACATTTATCCTCCGTTATACCATATAATCCAATAATTTCCTTATAGGTTTAATCCACATTACAAGATGATATTTCCTTCTCTACCTCCACTTTTAGTATTTTTGCATGACTATTTCAAGTTTGAGTGTGGGGGAAGGGCCTTTCGTGTGAGTTCATTGAGATGTATATCATTTTTGGGTGGAGTAAGGCGTTAGTCATCATATTGTGAAATTTATTATTAGAAAATTGGGCAAGAGTCTTCATTTCATTATGCTTATTTCATTTCATCTGATTCTCCATAAAAAAATTCAAAATAAAGTTGTGCCTATCTGGAGATTTAAAAAAAGAGAGAGAAAAATAAAGTTGTGCCTTTTTGGAGCTTTAAAAAAAGAGGAGGAGAACTTGGATGATATCATTCTTTGTAATCATTTATTGACTCATGACCCATGTCATTAAAAGGGGGTGGTGTTGTGTTTCACATTATCAAGGGGATTTGAGTGAGGTTCATCCTATGTTTTCACTTAATTAATAATGCATTGTACATAAGAGTCAAACCTTCTACATCTGGCCTTTAAATATTTCAATCATTTACCCACCAACCCTAAGCCACAGAGTCATTTGAACCTTTATTACAAGTCCTCATGATTTTATGTGTGTTTTGTCTTTACAAAGTTGAGAAAGTAGTTCCTTTACAATCCTATGGATAAGGAGCATGTTATCATGATATGAGCATAACTCCACTATTAATTGTATCATGAGTGATGAGATAAAAGATTCAAAAGAGAGGTAGATTATGATTTGGCATGTTTAATAATAATAAATTGAGAAGCTTGAATGAAAGAAATTGGAAACTCCGTCATTTTTTTCAAAGGGGAAAAGTAAAATGAATGAATTTATTGTTTCTTTGAAAAATGGAAAATTAAATTTATATTTTTTGTGGAACTTGAAATTTTGATTGTTCATTGATAATTTTTTTATTTTATTGCATTTAAATTTAAATATTGGTAACATTGGTGCCATTTTAATTCCATGTTGAGATTTTATGCTTGAAGAAAAGGATAGTTTAAGTGTGGGGGAATTGATAGAGATAATATTTTCATCATTTATTATTTGTAATTAAATGTTTTAATCCATAAAAATTGAACAAGTTGAGTTAATTACATCAATTTTGGATTTATGATGTGTTTTGGGATAAAACTGGAAACCTGCTTAATTTGGAAATATTGACAGATTTTAATCACTTTTGTAATTCATGAATATATTTTAACATATAAATCCAATTAATGTGATCCTTTTTTTATTCGGTTCATATATTTATTTTCTTCATCTATTATTTTTGGACCAGGATTTAATTCAGCCATGAAAGGTTCTGAAAAATTCAATCAAGGTGGACAAATATTTTGGACGACCGTGTGGACCCCACCTCAATGAATAAATCATAACTCGCTCTACACACATCCAATTTGGGTGATTATAATTTTATTTGAAATAATATTAAATGGGGCATTTGGATGTTGAAGGGATTGAAGATTTTACACCAAAAAAGTGACCCATGGATGTTGAAATTTTGGGGAAGGAAAAAGGAAACATTCATCCAAAATAAATTCTCCAATTAAATTTCCCATATCTCATACCACACATGGAGGATAAATCTGAAATTTTGTGATGAAACGTCAAATATATTTGGGAAGATATTTAAAAGAAGATACCATCTCAAAATTCGGCCATTAATTTGGATGAACATGGTTAAAATTTCAGTGAAAAGAATCTGCTGGAAATCTTAAAGAGGAATTATGAAGATCTTAAATATGAAGATCAGAGGATGGAACCCCCTTGGCCTATATAAATAAAATTTCACCCATGATGAAGAGGGAGTTGGACACCACAATCAGAGATGGGAGGAATCCAAGGGACACTCGGGGAAATTCTCCTTCAGCATCATTCTGTTTCTTTCTTTTATTTTTCTTTACATTAAAATGTATCTCTTCTCCCGCATCATCTCGCTTACCCCATCAATGGAGGGGTAGTTTCATTTGAGTGATCGGAAAGAGGGGAGGTTGGAACTATGTGTTTTGTTTTAGTTCTTGTGCTTGAAATGAATCAAATTTGTTATTCTTTCTTAATCTGGTTTCAATTCATAATTCAGTATTAAATTCCAAATGCGGTAGTGTTAGGTTTTGATTCTGAAATTATAAATTTCTTTGGTCGATGATCACATCTCCCTCCACCCAATTCTAATATCTATATAGTGGAACATGAATAGGGTTGGGTTGTTATTTCTTGGCGGTTGTCAAGCACGTGTGTAGGATTGTATGACGGAATCTTTGTTTATTAGAGAAAAACAATTCCATTTTTGGGATTGCTCTAATTAATCAAGAGACCTTCTACAACCCTAAACACATTAGAAGGAGGATAGAACAATCTAAGGTTTTATAAAGGAAAATTCTCATCACATATACCTGACCAAAGGAGAGAGGGAAATTGGTGGATGAATCTCTCTCTTACCAGTTTAAGGAAGAAGAAGATATAAAATTTGGAAACCATTATGGCACAACACTAGGTCTAGCTGAACCCAATCCGATCATTGTTTTAATCATTTGTTAAAATCAATAAATTTCAGCTTTTTTCCATCTCATAGTCATTCAAATTAATTAAAACCAATCTTTTTTAGAAAACCAACAAAAAGTGACAACCTTGTTTTGTGTGCACTCCTCTTCGGGAGACTATGTAGGATCAACTATTATACTATACTTAGGTAAATAAAATATATTTTTTTCCACGCCCCACAACAGGCATGCCTCAATGTTCCAACCCTAACCTAAAGGGACTACACGTCTTGTCCAATGGGAAATACAGCATGTAATCTGAAAACTATATGCCACCTGTTCTTGGTCAACAAATCGAGTCTTCAAAACCTATACAAACTCTAATGACATGACTTGGTTTGGCATACCAGTCCTGATGCATTGAACCTTGATACACAGCATGTAAATCTAACTACCCATTGTGTACTCTGGTGTTGTGTGACCAGGGGCCTTTAGCACCACCATATGAGATCCTCTGTTTTATTTTAATAAGAATTAATAGAAAGGATCATTTTTGTAAGGTGAATGAGAAATGAAAGAGGAGGAAAAGATCTCTATATTCAGATTTGTAGAAAAATTAACTTGAATTGAAACAACTAAATTATTAAAGGTGTAAATCATCAACTAATTATTTAAATATTTATAAACTATGATGTAACTTTTCTAATACAACTTGAAGGTTCTGGGCACAACAGAAGCGTGGTTGGGCTAGCACCCAACTTTAAATTTTACCATCATCAATGATTATTCTGGGATCAATACGATGATGAAGGACAGTCTCCATATAATAGAATCTAAGATATAGATAAAGAAAGAATAGGCCCTAAACCTTTAGAGAGGATCTTGAACATCATGTTTATAATTAATTTAATTAATTTTATAAAGAAAATAATACATGGATCTTCAGTATTTTCTTTGTTGATGATGTTGATCATCTGGAATGACCCTTCTGGATTGTATCATTGCGCTTGCAAGGATCCAAACCATAATCCCGCTATTGTTGATCCACATGTGCTCTGATGGCCTCCGATCGACACCACTCGTCCTCTGGGTGCTAGCGTGGCAAAGCATGTGTCAGGTGTCGGTTGTTCTTGATCACTTTTTCATATATCTTAAATAATGTCTCTCGTTCTTGAGAGGGGCGGGAAGAGGGTTCAAGATAGAAATCATTTATCTTAACAATTCTTAATTCACTAGGAATGCAATTCGGTGCATGGAAAAATAGATATACATGTCTATTTATTGACATGGGGCTTCAGTTACAAAATTTAATTGAATAACAACAACTAAATACAATCATAACCTTAGATAAAACTCATGATATTAATAATAACACCGTGTTATTATTTATGGTGCTCCAACTTGTGAAAAACGGAATTATAAATAAAATTCTGTGTCACAAAATAATTGCAGTGTTATTATTATTTTAACTTATGAAAACTAGTTAAATAATTATTTGCCATCTTGAAAATAATTATTTTACAACCGGATTGGTCATGGTCTTCTCGAACTCCACATCCATTTATTAAACACACAAATAAATAAATAAATAATTTATTCTCTTAAATAAATATTTTATTTACAAAATAGTAAATAAATATTTATTAATTGTTAAATAAAATAAATAAATATATTTTACCCACAATCCAGTGAATAAATATTTATTTAATTTCTGCAATCATTTTAACATGAATATAATTATTCCACTATATTTAGAATAATATTTATTCCATTAATTTAATTCAAATCGAATTTAAGTGAGACCACTAGAAACACTTAGTGTTTGACCCTCTATGATTCTTTCTTTTTAGCATTAGGCGGTCTTGCATAAAGTTCAAGAGTACTCCCTTGAAACGGGTCAAGGCACCCAAGATAATGAACTTAAAGTCGCAACAACAAAATACACATAAAATTTCTCATTGTGTAATATAATCTCTCTGTCTCAATATCTTATCAAGCAGGTTTCATGATAGTGTCATCAACCTTTGTGCTTGATATGTCATTTTTTGACTACCTAAAATAAACTCATCATTACACCATGGCCATGTAATTTCACGTGATGGTTTTATTTCAGTCAAAGGTCTGAGATATCCACTTCCATAAATATAAGGGACAAATCCTTTCTATATTTATACATTAATTACATGTTACTCATGGAGCACCCAATGTACCATACTTCCTATCAACTATCTGTGTGACGGTTTTATCAATAAATAAAATTGTGCAAGTCGTGACACGTATTAATGATAATATTAAATTCAAAGGATCATTATACATGCTCACAGATAGGAATATATGATGACAACAAAACATGCCTAATTCCTACTGGCGATTCTATTCTCATAATCTCTCATCTTAGAGATTACCAAGTATGAACCTCATGAGAGGAAGTATCATCTTCTTGTGAGTAATCGTACCAGACGATATGTATGCTATGTGTCCCATTATAGTATTTCATCAAATCGTAGAACTATATTTAAAAAGAATTTCATAGAACTTCAAGGATTTCATCATAGAGAGGAACTGATATGACCTTATCAATCTGAAAAATACTCCAGGACATTATTAAACTACAATCATGTAGAATAATGAAAAATATTTAATAATATTTTTAATATTTAACTATATTAAACATTCATGTAATCAAAGTACAACCAGTTGGTTCTTAGACACCAACTCTTACAAATTTTAATTGCAATAAAAACATAAAGTTTTACCCCACCAAAATATTAATTTGATCATACAATATATGTGAACCTCTTGTTTCATTCTTGTCATATTTATTATTTTTAAGTTATTTTGGTGTACTTGAAGATTTATTATCTTTTATGGGTGGTTCAAGGGTACCCAAGAAGTTATATATCTAAACTTATAGCAGTTCATGTTGTAAACAAGAGGTTTATTACATGAACCAGCCTCCTAGGCTACTTAGGTTTTCTACCTAGGTTATTTTATAACATTAATTAGAGTTTTAGGTCAAGAACTTTTAGGGAGAGACCTTCCAAGTGATGAAATAGGGTTTTAGGGCATGAATTGGGGTCTACACACATTTTTTAGTTTTTATGTTTTCAAAACAATCCCTACCAAGTTTAAGAAGTTTTGGACCCTTTATTCTCATCTAATTCATATGTCTAGAACTAGCGAGAGCCTATGGATCTTATAATTCTTTCTCTTTATTCTCCCTTGGTTCCCTTACTCCATTATTTTAGATTTAAGAAAATTTATATGGTTAGTTTCATCTTTTCTCCTATTTTCTTTTTATCTACCCCTCCCCTTCAGTTTTCCGTTCCCTTAGAAACCATAATCAATGTGTGGGTTGATTTTAGAGTTTTATAATTTTTCTAATATAGATTTTTTATTATTTAGGAACTGTATATGGGGATTCTTCACTTATTGAGTTTTCCCTATAGAAGGTGACACATTGGGACTCGATTCTCATCGGTTTGATGTGGGTGTTTCTATTCCCTTACTTTTTTTTAAATTTCATGGAATTATTGAGTATTAAAAATTCATTTTTGATTAAATTATAGTTATATATGATACTATGGATAGAAATATAGATGTTTTTCTATGAGTTTCAGGCTTGGTATAAAAGGATTTCAAATAAATTTCAAAGGTTTTTTGAGGATTTAGAGGGTTTAATGAACTAAGATTATTTGAAATTGTATATGATATTTTTAAGGTTATTTTGATAGAAAATATAGTCTTTGGTACTTATTTTGAATTTACATAGGATTTGGATAAGTTTTAAAGAATTTTTTGGGTTTCTAAATGGTGTGTTAGTTTTAAATGTTTTCTAAAGAACATTTAAAATTGTGATTTAGTTATATGGAAAGTGATTTGGAACTATGAGTAATATTTTCTTTAAATGGTCGTTTTTCACTTTATTAAATGAGTTTTCTAATGTTTATGAGATCCACTTTTAAATACCTAATTCTTGTCTCATCTAGTATGAGTTTATTATTATTATGTGATGATTGTATGATATGAAAAGAGGTTGTTTCTTACAAGGGTGTTGAAGGTGAGGGATATTTATTTTTTATGCTTATACTATATGTGATTTATATTGTTTGATTTTTTTCTCACCTCCATATTAGTTTGTTCATGTGAGTCTGGGAAACTAAGTAGGGGACCGTGATTTCTGTTACACTAATTAGTTCATATGCTACTAGTATCCCCTATTTGTATAATAAGATAGGGAAATAAGGTAAGTTCTATTTTGATGATACTAGTGTAGCATAGTCAGGTGGGTTGTGTATTTTGGAAGAAAAATAGGATATAATTTGGTCCCATGGTTATAGACCTATTAGGGTCATATCCCTTTAGAACCTATGGAGTTTTCCATGATAATTATTTCATTGATTGGCGGTTTTTGTATGAGATTTTCTCATTGATGTGTGTCTGTATGTGTCCCCTTATGCATATTTTTATTTTTACACTTTTTACCTTATCCTCTATTTGATATAGTGGTACATATTTTTATTTTTATTCTTTTATATTTTATCATTTTTTAAAAATAAATTATTAAATTTGGATTTGGAAATCTATTTTCAAAAGAAAAGATAAATGGTTTATTTTTTCTTGGTTTTTAGGAAATGAATTTAAATAAATAAAATATGTTTTTGAATTTTTTTCTGAATTAAAATTATATAATTTTTAAATTTAAAAAAAAGGTTTTTGTACTAAGTGGAAACTTTATCAATTTTTTATAAAAAGTAAAAATTTATTCTGAATGGACCGGAGCATGTGATTGGGTTTCTATTGGACTAATTAAGTGGTACATACTTATTTTATATTATTTTTCAAATTACTATTTATAAACTATTTTATAAAAATAATTACATAGAATCATTGGTGATACACTACTAAGCAGGTTAGCTCACACCCTACATACACAATCATGTGTGTGTATGCACCTCTCATGTTCTTTATAGGTTCCAAGTTTTGTTTAAATTTTCTTACCATTTATTTGTATTGTCGATAATGAGTTGGGTTATGCAGAGTAACTGTGAATTACATGGAGATTTTCTAATGGTATGGATTGGGTTTTGGTTTATATTTGGTTTGCTTATGTAGTGGTCTAAATTGCCTTTATTTTATTTTTATTTTTTAGTTATCTATTAGTCCTTATTGTGTATTATTTAGGATGATGTGGAATATCTATATAAATTAGTTAAATCATAATTATTGGTTATGAATCAATTGATTATATTTATTCATTTTTTTATTGTGTTTTATATAGACATCCAATGTATGGACGCTTCATTATAGATTTGTGGTAAATGATCCACTATCGATTTACTCTAATTTTAGGGGAAACTTTTTCCCAAAATTATTCCTTAATTTCTATGAACTAGTCTCTAGCCTATGGGGATAAATAATGCCTTGCGGGCCTTGTTGTGGACCAGATCGGGTTCTTAGTTCATGGGTGAGCAAGGTTAGTTCATGAAAATATAGTTTCTAGTCAATATTAAAGTATCAAATCAAAAGAGTCCTAATGAAATACAAGAACAATATAATTAAAAATTATAAAGTACAAATTGTGTGAAAAAAGTAATAAGAATAATGGAAATAAAACTATCAATGTATATAATATAAATATATAAATGTAATACAAATAGTAAATAATAAAATAGTAGAGTACAAAAAATCTCATAGATAAGGATGAAAATCATCAGACCCCTAAGGGATATTATTACCAATCTACTTCCAATTCACAAGATACCTTCATTATTATCCAAAGAGAAAGGAGGATATATAGAAATGATCATAGGTATCTTAGTTTCACACCTAGAACTTTCTGAATATCAACCTATCAAGATGTATTAATTTTTTACAACACGGTTGTTAGTAGGAAACTCTAACTCTGATCTTCTTATCAATATCATGATCAATAGAGAGTTTATACTAGGACTTCACCAAAAAAAGCTTCCACATAAACTCTTATCAATATTGATGGATTATAAAATCCATATTACACAACTTGGAAGCTCTTCAATGATGATGGATCAGACAAAGAATGATTACAATAGTAAATACTAAGAGAATTACAATCCAAACCTCACCAACTGATGGATATTAACAGAATCTCGCTAAAATAAATATTAAAATAAAAAAATTCTCAAGTATTGATTTTATACACACTTCAACACAACTAAAAATAATCTCAAAAAATAATCTTATAAAATATTCATTTCCTTGAATCCATTAGTTAGATTTATAGAAATTAATGAAAAAAATTCTAATGGTCATATTCTATGATCTTCAAGTAAAATTGTAACTAAATTGGATGCAGTCTCCATATTTCTATAGATTTATAATCAAACTATATCATCTAATGAGTTCAATTACATAAAATAACTTTAATTCTAATTGAATGTACCTCATTATATATACTTAATGGTCTAGATCATATGTAGATCTTATAGGTTCACCAATTGTTAATGTATCGAAAATTAAACCTATGAAATAAAGAATCAAACAAAAAAATAAAAGTTAAACTTAATCTATATGAGTGTATTGTGATTTTCAAAATAAAGGAAAAATAAGATTCATTTGAATCAACAAAATATGGTGGAAAGTGGTTGGATAGGAATAAATGTTTCTATAGTTAAGGGGAAATCCAACTCAAAAAGAAGAGAATTTTTCTATCAAAAAATGATATTTCATCTTATGATGAAAATTAAGATGATTATTTGGAGAATGAAGGTTTTAATTCTTTTATGCATCAATCAAAGTGTAATAATTAATCCTTTTATGATGAAGGGAATAAAGAATAAGATAAAAATAGATTAAGAAACACAAAATGAGTTTTAACTAATAAAGGAGATTGTGGTTTTTTTAAAATAAAATAGAAAACATGAAAGAGTTAAAACAACTTTCATTGAGGATAATGGGACATTAAATAAGTCCCTTGATGCATCAAATATTATATTGGATGATGAAAATCAAGATGGATTTTTTAGTAACATTGGTGATTTAAATGTTATTATTGATGCTAGAGATAAGATTCTAAAAATAAAAATAGAAAATTTCATTTCTAAGAATTAGGATCTCAAATCTATTAAATATAAGATTCTCAAAGTTAATAATTCATTGAAAAAAAAATAGTTTAAATTCAAAAAATATATTTGAAAGTTGGATAATACATTAAATTAGTGAATAAATCCATTAATGGTTCTAATAAACTTAATTATTTTACTAATATTAAATAATACGTACTTTAGAAGTGAAAGGTTGCAATAAAATCAATATCAATGATGAAAAAAAGGAAATAAAGTTACAGTTAAAGCTAAAAAAGGTGATACATTAATTATGGAATCAAATGGTTATGTTAAAAATAAAAAAACAATGAAGTGTAGAACAAAAAGATTTTAAATAAAAGGCTAAGGTTAAATATACTATGGAGGATAGAATTTCTAAGCAAGATTTTATTGAAGGAAAATAGTAGAGTCATCAATAAAATAAAATTCAATAAGTATATTTTAATGAATAAAATTTCATATCGATGTGGAGTAACTAATTTGAAGGGAGATGTTAGTGTTGTACTATGTATGATCATTAAGCATATTGTTTGGTAAAACATGTCCTTATCATTGTAAAAAATGGGCTATTATTTTTTGTGGACAAAAACTAAAATTATAATTAGAAAACCAACACATCATGTTAAATAGAAAGTGAAACGTCAAAAAAATTGATATTCTTAAATAAAATTGTGGAAGTTGAAATCTTAAAGGATACATCACTAACAAGTGTCTTATATTACTATAATAGTAGTTGAAATAAAAAATAGAACTCTAAATTAAATAAAAATTAGACTGATCAAGAGTATGAAATGTTATTTGAGTTTTTCTACAAATCTTCAAACCATGAAAATCCTTATATTATAGATAGTATTTTCTTTCACACATAAATAGAAATTTTTGTAAAATAAGACAACCAGAGAGAGGGGTGAATCAGGTTTTTTCTAAATTAAAAAAAAATCTTAGATTAAAAATGAATTTTGGATCTTGTTCCCTTGTAAAAAGGAACACTATTCAACCTATCTCATTATTGAATGCACCCCCATCAAATATCATGTTCATGTGTTGAAAGTAAAACATGAAAGGTACAAATATTTTACATAGTTAACCCACACTATCCTATATCCAAGGATAGTAAACTAAAAATTGTGTTGGTGAACCAAAAAAAACACTATAACTAACTATTTTGGTGGATGCAATTTAGGTGAAGTCACTCCTCACTAAGGATCACTTCATATACATGTTTATGTGAAGTCACTACTCACTAAGGCTCACTATCTATACAAGTTTAGGGAATAACTCAATGCCACCCAAGAGGAACTCCCTTATCTTAATTCATACACTACTTCAGAAGATATCAATTTATATACTTTTTTGTATCTTCTTAGTTGATTTACATGAATGTCACTATATGATTAGAATATAGAACCAATATAAACTACATCATAATTCCAAAATTAATGCTCTAATAAATACCAAGTTAATCTACTGATTCCTCATCCTAATATAATCAAATTCTTGTGAGAAGAGTTAAATATTTTATCTTCAAATAATATTCACAAAAATTAAAAACTATAGATAAAATAATTCCAAAAAAGGAATTATATTTAATGAAATTATTATTCCTTCATCAAATTGTCCATATGTATTAATGATGTTCCTCAGCCCCTAATTATTATTCTTTACTCAAAACTAGAAATAAAAATAATAATTATTTCGTAGGTCCATCCCCTAATTTAGACTATATCTTATATATTTTTCTTATTAGGTTCGTATCACATTTATCCTTAAATAGATCTATAATAGAATTATATTTGAAAATAACTCAATCTAGTTTATTCAAATATTAAATGAATCCCATATTATTAACCACCTATTTCTTATTCCTTTCCCCTTACAAAAACAATTAGTTCATTTTTATCCATTATTTTTTTATATTCTCTATAAAACACTTTTCCCCATCTTTTATCTTTTCCATATCCCTCCATTACTAGTTATAAGATTTGAATTTAAAATTCAAATTCAAATAATTAACTACCTTGAACTTAATTTTCTTTAAATTCATCCCTCAGATCATCTTCTAGAAAATCTCTCTCATTATACTCTATTTAAACTATTAATGTTCATTCCACAACATCTAAACTATTTTAAGGGTGGAAAACCATCAATATTTTTTAAATCCTTAAAATTAGAGCAATCATAGATTTTCTAGTTGCAACATGGAATGGTTTTATGGTTTCTTCCATAGTTTATAGTTAACTTATATTTTCATCATGGGGTTACATGAAGCTTTACATAATAAAATTTAATTATGTTGACAAATAGATTAAGGCCTAACTCTCATAGCATATATTCATTCTTCAGATTTATAACATCATAGTGTTGTTCATGTGATCATTTTGTGGTAAAATATTAATAGTGAAATCAAGTTCCAAATATTATTTAACTACAATGTTAGGTCCACTGGGATGAATACCCTGAGAGGGGGGGTGAATCAGGGTATGACTAATTAAAATTTAATGCCCGTTCTGATCTTTTTTCACTGTTATGAAAAACACTCTTCTCTCTCTTTCCTGCTGCACAATATAAACAGAAAGTAAAGCAAGAACAGGACATAGCAATTTTACTTGGTTCACCGCTAAGGGCTACGTTCAAGGAGCATATGCCGAAAAGTTTCTGGTTCGTACCAAATTCCACTAGACTTCACTAGCTGTGGATTACAATGTTCGGGCTAGATCACTTCTATGCCCAGGCTCACTGCCGATACAAAGTTTAGGGTCATCTCACTGCTTTCCCAAGGGTCACTCCCTGTTTCTCTCTCTCTGGCTCACTGCCAGTGAAGAGGATCACCTTCTTCCTCTTCCTAAGCTCGGAAGGGAATCAACTCATAGTTTATAGACCTGTAGGTCTCTTCATTTGCATGAAAGAATGCATCTTCAACTGTAGATAGATGCTCTGTTAAAGTCCAACTTTCATCCACTGATGAATACCTCTTTGCCTCTGAACACTGGGAAATTCCTTTTGGAAACACCTTCGCAAAGCACCCTACTTCACGAAGCTCCCAATTTCGCGAAGCTCAAACAAGCCTTTGCGAAGCTCCTGCCTTTTCGCGAAGCTCTCTCGCGAAGTACACTCGCGAAGAACTCCCGCGAAGCTCAACTCATTGCAAAGCAACTTCTCTCACGAAGCTCACTGAGCCAATGCGGAGCACACAACTTTCGCGGAGCTACAATAGCCGCCGCGAAGCTCCTGTTTCGCGAAGCACACTGGCTCCGCGAACTACCTTCACAAATCGAGAGCAAATGATCTTTCCTGAAAATTCTCTCTGCTTCTCTCGAGGGGGTCGGCCTCTTTATAGGCGATTCCACCAACCCTCGAACTTTCCGTGCGAAGTCAATGCCACGTCATCTCAAATCGCGAAGCTCCAAAGTTTCTACCGGAAATTTTTCCAAATCGCGATGCACCACGGCAATTTTCCGTTCGCGGAGCTTGACGTTGTCGCGAAGCATCACCGTCAACATTCCTTCACGCCTTCGCCACGAAGCTCCCTCGCAAAGCCCTTCACCACCGCGATGCGCTTCAGCCTTTGACACTCGTGAAGCCTGATGTAATCGTGAAGCATTACCATCAACATACCTTCACGCCTTCGCCGTGAAGCTCCCTCGCAAAGCCCTTCAATGCCACGATGTCCTTCAGCCTCTGTCGTTCGCGAAGCTTGATGTAATCGCGAAGACTCACCGCCTCCATTCTTCTGGTCTTCGCGATTTCTAAACCATGAATCCTATCTTCGCGAAATTCATTACTTTGCCATATTAAACTATGATCTTCATGGAAATCCTATTTTCGCGATGCTCACCAAATTCCAAATTTTGGACCCCAAAAATTTGGCAAACACTGGGAAATGGCGCCACCTTGTACTGCTCTTTTTGTACCGCCTCCAGATCATCCTTTCCTTTGTCATCGTTCTTTTTCAACAAGGATTGTCAAAAAATTCTCAGGAACTTGACAAATATCCATGAAAATCTGCTTTGTCAACAAATACAATCAACCCAAAAATACTACAATGTTACCTTGAGGGATTTTTTCCCAACAATCTCCCCCTTTGGGTTTGTTGACAACTCTTCACAACTTTGCTCAGAATAATTTTATGCACGTTGATACCTCACTGAGTCTTCTTCCAGTCGCTACCACCATTCGCCTCTTGCGATTTTGATAGCATTCAAGGATTCACTTAACACGTACTCTAAGCCCACATGAGCAATGCTCGGCGTGAGAAACAAGATTCGTATGAAAAGTTCATCAATGAATCACTTCATGTCAGACCCCAATTGTCGATTCCAACCTGATACCAATTTTTAAATTGATACCAATTGTTGAACCACACTGATACCTATTGGTGATAGCTGGAAACCGTCTCACACCATTCCAACACCACTGTTCTGCTTTTATCACGATCCTCAGCTGTCGTGATTTCTATGCTTTGATCGATCACTTCTAGCATTGTCAGATTTAAAATACTCTCCCCCTTTCTCATTGCTCCCCCTTTCTGGCTGCTCCACCTGTCAGCTTCTCCCCATATAATTCATGATTTATCAAATCTCTGCAATGTCTCCCCCTTGAACAATCACTATTTTCTCCCCTTTAATAAATACTTTTCTCCCCCTTTGTCAACGAACCCAAAGGTCACGCCTGTGTAGTCTGTAACAGAGTAGAGAACACAAATCAGCACATTCGGGAAAAACACACAATACCTCGAGGAGAGGGGGATATGTTACACATCCACACACTTTTAAGTGCGGGGAATCGACTGAACTCCCAGAGTCAGTCGATGCCTTTCAAATTCTTCCTTGGGTAAGGCCTTTTTCAGAATATCTGCAACCTGTAATTCTGTAGGCACATACTCCAACTTCACAATCCCTTGCTCCACCTTCTCCTTGATAAAATGATATTTAATCTCAATGTGCTTTGTCCTTGAGTGATGAACGGGATTTTTGCTGAGATTTATAGCACTTGAGTTATCACACTAGATTCCAATCAGAGACTTCACTTCAACTCCCATATCTTCATGTTGCTGCTTCATCCACAATAACTGTGTGCATTCTTGAGTGGCCACAATATACTCAGCTTCTGCAGTGCTTAATGAAATGTAATCTTGCTTCTTTCTTAGCCAAGAAATACACAATCCACCAAGATAGAATGCACCACCTGAAGTTGATTTTCTATCATCTACTGAACCGGCCCAGACTGCATCAGTATATCCCAATAACTCTGTCTGAGATTTGTCAGTATATGTCAGTCCGAAGTCCACTGTGCCCTTGATATACTGAAGTATTGTTTTCACTGTGAGCATGTGACTTTCTTTGGTATTACTTTGATATCTTGCTGTTTGGCATGTGGCGAAAACAATATCAGGCCTTGTTGCAGTCAGGTACAACAAACTTCCAATAATTTGCCTGTATTCTGTGATATTAACTGTCTTTCCATCCTCATCTTTTGATAATTTCATCCGAGTAGCAACCGGAGTCTTCATCTCCTTGGAATTATCCATTCCAAACCTTCTTAGAACCTCTTTGGCATATTTGGATTGAGAAATGAAAGTTCCATTCCTTCCTTGTGTCACCTGTAGAATAAGGAAAAATGTTAGCTCTCCAATCATTGACATTTCAAACTCATTTTTCATGAATTTAGAAAACTGTCTGCACTGAGCTTCATCTGATCTACCAAAAATTATGTCATCGACATACACTAGCACCATCATCCTTTGATTACTGTCATTGCTGAAATAGAGGTTGTAATCAACTCCTCCATGCTGGAAACCAAGCTTCTTCAAGTACTGATCAAGCCTTGAGTACCATACCCTTGGTGCTTGTTTCAGCCCATACAACGCCTTCTTCAGCCTGCAAACTTTGTTCTCATCCTCATGAATGAGAAAACCATCTGGCTGCTCAATATACACCTCTTCTTCTAGAACCCCATTCAAGAATGTGGATTTGACATCCATCTGGAACACTTTGAACTTTCGTTGCACTGCTATGGCCAAAAATAATCTGATTGTCTCCAGCCTTGAAACTGGTGCAAATGTCTCATCTACATCTATTCCCTCAATCTGGGAGTACCCCTTGCACACTATTCGTGCTTTGTTCCGAATCATTGTGCCATATTCATTCATCTTATTGCGATAGACCCATTTAGTCCCAATGACATTCTTGTCTGCTGGCCTCGAAACAATCTCCCATGTCTGGTTCTTCTCAATATGATCAAGCTCTTTGTTCATAGCTTGAACCCAGTTTTCATCTTCAGTTGCATCAGAAAAACATTTCGGCTCCACCTGAGATAACAATGATGTTTGCTGTAATGATTTCATTCTTCAAGTCTGAACTGGAGCTGTCTGATCACCAATTATATTTTTCCTATCAATTTCAGCTCAACTCATTGGATTCCTTGCAGATACAGACTTGACACTTTCTTGTTCATCATCGGTATCTTCTTCTGAGTCAGCCTCTGCCACTTCTACTCCCCCTATGTTGCTTACCTCATCATCACTTTCATCCAAAAACTGTTCACTGGGTCGTTGAGCAGTCTGTTCATTTTCGACTATAGTGACATCATTGCTCGAAACAATTTTTCCCAGCCTCTTGTTGAAGCATTTATATTCTTTTCTTTTCCCTGAATAGCCAAGGAATATCCCTTCATCTCCTCATGCCTCAAACTTCCTATGATGTTCTTTGTTGAGAATGAAACACTTACTTCCAAAGATTCGAAAGTATTTCAATGATGGATTCTTTCCTTACCACAGTTCATACAGAGTCTTCCCTTGCTTCGGACATAACAGGGACCTATTTGAAACATAGACCGATGTCAAAACCGCTTCCTTCCAAAATTTCTCTGGTAGGTCCTTATCAATAAGCATTGTTCTGGCCATGTTGTTGATGATCCGATTTCTCCTTTCAACCACTCCATTCTGTTGGGGAGTTCTTAATGATGAAACTTGATGTCTTATCCCATTTTTCTCAAGATAGTTTTCAACCTGACTGTTTGTAAATTCGATACCGTTATCAGTACGAAACTTCAGAATTTTCTGCCCAAGCATCTTTTCTGATTCCCTCCTGTACTGCTTTATGCAACTCAACACCTCTGTCTTATGTGTAATGATGAATACCCAGGCCATTCTGCTATAGACATCAATGAAAAGAACATAGTACCTTTGCCCATCTATAGCTCGTGGTGAGATTAGTCCACATACATCAGCATGCACCAATCTGAGCACTCCAGTTGCTTTTTGTTCCTTTGGCCTGTATGTCTTCCTGATGATCTTCCCTTGTTGACAAGCATCACACGTATGAGTGCGATCACGTGATAGTTTGGGAAGGTCTCTAGCAGCATCACACTTTACCAGATCTTCCATAGATGGTTGACATAGATGACCAAGTCGCTTATGCCACAACTGATTTTCTTCTTCTCTTGATAAAAGGCATGAATCTTCTTCCCCACCTACCAGGTAAAGATTCCCCTTTGTTCGTTTTCCCTGTAGAATGACTATTCCATCTTTTCCTTTAACAATACCCATCTTCTTGGTAAATAGGATAGAGTGCCCAGAGTTGCATAGTTGACTAACGCTAAGCAAATTATGACTGAGACCCTCTACCACCAAGACATCAGCATGTCTCATTTCTTTGCCCCCAAACTTGGTTTTTCCTAAGCCAACAATCTTCAGGCCTTCATCATTTCCAAATTTGAAAACTCCTTTGTCATATTTTATTCCTGTAACCATATCCTTGTTGTCTGTCATGTGGGATGTGCAACCACTATCAAGGATCCACACACCCGAACGATCTGATGCTTTAAGGGCAATTTCAGCAACTACAACCTTCTCAATTTTCTTCTTCCTGGTCCATACTTTTTCTTTCATACTCAGCATGGATTGAGGCTTCTGTTCTTTCTCAGAGTATGATGGACCAGCTTGATCTTGCAAAACAGCAAATCTGTTCTGAACATTTAACTCACTTGTCGGTTTACTGATCTGCTGCTTGAGAACATTTTGATTCTGCTTTGGCACATTTTTCTGAATGGTCGGAGTGCAGTACCTAGCCATGTGTCCAAATCCTCCGCACCAAAAACAGTGTCCTCCAAAATATGTTCTGGAAAACCATTCTCTGTTTGGCTGACATCTCTGTTCTTGTTCCCTTCGATATCTTTTAGCTATGGAACACACATACTATGAATTTCCCATCTTTCCACAACAATAACACCTGATATAAGGTGCATTCCTTCGTGTTACTTCAGCAGTGTGAGTTTTCCCTTGGGATCTCTGAGTATTCTGATTCTGATTTGTGCTCAAATCCACTTTCAATCTTGGGACAGGTGCTTGCGGTCTAACTTCAACTGCCACAGATTTTTGTTTCTGATTAAGCCATGAATCAGCCTTAACTTTTGAGTTCAATTGCTGCTTCTTCCCTACTGAATTGCTAGGCTCCTCTTTCATCTTCTTTGTCTTCTGAATGGCCTACTTTTCGGATATCACATTCAGGGTTAAGAGTTTATCTTTATCCTTAAGTTTTTGTCGCAGACTGACCACTTCTTCTTCAAGCTCTTTGATACGTCTAACTTGATCTTTTCCTGTGTTAGTCAAACAGTCAATTTCCTTATTTTGTTCCTCAATTTCAATCTTATACTCAACAATATTTTTTGAGTTCTCTGGTGTTGAGGATTTTAGTTTTTTAATTTCTTCTAACAGCTCAGACTTTTCTTCATCCTATTGTTGCATATAGAGTTTGGCATCACAAACCACTTTATTGTCTTTCTTCGTTTTGTCTCTCCAAACGTCTATCTCCTCAAGAGCTACTTCCAATTCGGATTCCATATCAACTCTCCCTTCAATTTCTTCTTCTTCTTCAACATCAGCTTCTTCTCCCTTTTGAGAACTACCAATAAACTCCACCAAGTCATTTACCCCACGATCTCTACAATTTTCTATTTCCTCAACCTCTTCATACTCAGACTCATCTGAACTTTCAAATTCTTGTGAGAGAAGATTCTTTTTCTTGAAGAAATTTCTCTTGAATTGTTTCTTCCCTTTCACAAAAGCTGAAGTCTTCTTCTTGGGAATTTCAACTTCATCATCATCATCATCTTGAAACTTTTTTGGGCATCTTGTCGCAAGATGACCAACCTTTCCACATCGAAAACATGCTGGTGGAAGTTCACCTTTAAACTTTCCTCTTCCTCTTTGTAGATTTGAAGAAAGGAATGACATCACCTCATCTGTCTCTTCTTCTTCATTAGAATCTTCAATGGTGAGCTTCTTCATGGAATTAAATTCCACCTATTTAGACTTTCCCTTTTCTACAGCCTCATTATCATCGTTCCTCATTTCATATGCAGCCAAGGTACTATGAAAATTGTCCAATGTCAGCTCTTTTGGTTCTTTATCTTCTAGTACTGAAACTTTCGGATTGAACCGAGGTGGAAGTTTCCTCAAGATGCGCTTTACAATATTTATGTCTTCAATGACTTCTCCAAGACCTCGCATATCTTCCACAACAATGTTTACCCTATCAAAGAATGCGTCAACAGACTCATTCGGGTTCATTTTCAGATCTTTATATTTGTTCCACAACACCTGCAGCTTTGCCTCTCTGACTTTTGTGTCCCCTTCATATATATTCAAAAGCTTTTCCCACATGGCATGTGACGTTTTACATGACATCACCTTCATGTAGATGGGATTGGAAAGGGCTCCCCCTAAGGCATTTATTTCTTTGGAATCAGCATCCAACTCTCTGTTTTCAGCTTCTGATAATGCACCACTATTAATATCAGTTGTGATACCATGCATAGTTGCTGAAAACACATCCATCCCCAAAGATCAGAAATAGTGTTGCATTCGATTCTTCCATATCTGAAAATTGCATTCGTCGAAGATCGGAATCTCTTTATAATTAGTGACCTCCATTGAGAGAAGAACAACTTTCAACCTTTCCCTATGATACCACTAGTTAGGTCCACTAGGCTGAATACCCTGAGAGGGGGGGGGTGAATCAGGGTATGACTAATTAAAAATTAACGCCCGTTCTGATCTTTTTTCGCTGTTAATCAAAACACTCTTCTCTCTCTTTCCTGCTGCACAATATAAACAGAAAGTAAAGCAAGAACAGGACACAGCAATTTTACTTGGTTCACCGCTAAGGGCTACGTCCAAGGAGCATACGCCGACAAGTTGTCGGTTCACACCAAATTCCACTAGACTTAACTAGATGTGGATTACAATGTTCGGGCTAGATCACTTCTATGCACAGGCTCACTGCCTATACAAAGTTTAGGGTCATCTCACTGCTTTCCCAAGGGTCACTCCCTGTTTATCTCTCTCTGGCTCACTGCCGGTGGAGAGGATCACCTTCTTCCTCTTCCTAAGCTCAGAAGGGATTCAACTCATAGTTTATAGACCTGTAGGTCTCTTCATTTGCATGAAAGAATGAATCTTCAACTGTAGATAGATGCTCTGTTAAAGTCCAAATTTCATCCACTGATGAATACCTCTTTTCCTCTGAACACTGGGCAATTCCTTTTGGAAACACCTTTGCAAAGCACCCTACTTCACGAAGCTCCCAATTTCGCGAAGCTCAAACAAGACTTCACGAAGCTCCTACCTTTTCGAAAAGCTCTTTCGCGAAGTACACTCGCGAAGAACTCCCACAAAGCTCAACTCATTGCAAAGAAACTTCTCTCGCAAAGCTCACTGAGGCAACGCGGAGCACACAACTTTCACGGAGCTATAATAGCCGCCGCGAAGCTCCTCTTTCGCGAAGCACACTGGCTCCGCGAACTACCTTCTCAAATCGAGAGCAAATGATCTACCCTAAAAATTCTCACTGCTTCTATCGAGGGGGTCGGCCTATTTTTATAGGCGATTCCACCGACCCTCGAACTTTCTATGCGAAGTCAATGCCACGTCATCTCAAATCGCGAAGCTCCAAAGTTTCTTCCGGAAATCTGTCCAAATCGCGAAGCACCATGGCAATTTTCCATTCGCGGAGCTTGACTTAGTCGCGAAGCATCACCATCAACATTCCTTCGGGCCTTCGCCGCAAAGCTCCCTCACAAATCCCTTCACTGCCGCGATGCACTTCAGCTTCTGCCGCTCGCGAAGCTTGACGTAATCGCGAAGCATTACCATCAACATACCTTTGCACCTTCGCCGCAAAGCTCCCTCGCAAAGCCCTTCAACGCCGCGATGCCCTTCATCCTTTGCCATTTTCTAAGCTTGATGTAATCGCGAAGACTCACCGCCTCCATTCTTCTAGTCTTCGCGATTTCCAAACCATGAATCCTATCTTCACGAAATTCATGCCTTTGCCATATTAAACTATGATCTTCATGGAAATCCTATTTTCGCGATGCTCACTAAATTCCAAATTTTGGACCCCAAAAATTTGGCAAACACTAGGAAACGGAGCCACCTTGTACTGCTCTTTTTGTACCGCCTCCAGATCATCCTTCCCTTTGTCATCATTCTTTGTCAACAAGGATGGTCAACAAATTCTCAGGAACTCAACAAATATCCATGAAAACCTGCTTTGTCAACAAACACAATCAACCCAAAAATACTGCAATGTTACCTTGAGGGATTTTTACCCAACATACAACTAGTTGTGATGTCTCTTTCTCATATAGTGTGGGAATCTTAAATTAATAAGAACCATTGAAATAAATCAGAATCTCATAACTTCATGAAATCATTTTAAAAACATGATAATTTTTAGCCAAATTTTGTTATAGATAATGTATATCATGATCTTCTAGTATCACAGAGAATCTCATTTAGAAATTTTTCAAATTTTAGAAAGTGCAGATCAACCCATATGTATACTTTGTAAATTAACACTTTACCACATTTCATCACCCATGTCAACCCCCATATATTCCAAATTCAGGAGTTTAACATTTTCTCTTTATCAATAGTGGTTGACCTTGTATTTTTCATCCTTAATTATACAGGGTGTTCTCACCAAGACTTTTCCATATTTCTACACATCTTCTAAATAATATTACATATATTGGGTATTTCAGGCCTTTTTCTAATTTATGGTCAACTTTCATAGAAATATATACCCATAAATATTATAAATTTACCAATTTCCTAGCTTATAAAATCAGGATTTATGAACTTGAGTATCTATATGAATTTTTTTATTTTTTGTTAACTTCAGTCAAGAAGTGCTACTTTTGATCATATCATGATTTCATCCTAGAACTCAACAAAGTTACTCCACTTCTATAATATTGCTTCCAAATTTATCTACCTAAAAAAAATTCAGACTTATACTTACAAAAGACTTTTTGAACATATGATTTTAGAACATACAGCTTTTAAAAATCTAATTATTTATCTTTTAAAATTCATCATTTTTCAACTCCACCTTATTACTAGTATTCGGATTAATTTAACCTCAAAATTATATCCTCTTCAAGAATGAATTGTAAACCAATCTATCTTCCTATTCTAGAATAAATTGTGAACTAAATTGGCATCCAAACTAAGTCTAACTCCAATACAACTTCTAGAACTCTCTTCCCAAATAAATTCAGACTTCCAACTTCATTTATTGTCATAAAATCAAACATATAACCTCATGGTTATAAAAATAACCCCTTTGTGTTTTGATGAAAATACTTCCATACAAACTATAAACCATCAACATATGGATATTATCTCTCTCCTATAATATTTCAATCTATGATCCTTTAAACAAATGGATTTTACAGACTTCTTTCCTCCCCCTTTGACAATAAAATGAAAAAGGTATATTTTCAGTAAATACTTCATTCTTTCTCCATAAATATTATGGGTGTGGATTCACCATATTTACTCCCTATTTATCAATAATCTTCATAAAACAAATTCTCAAGAAGTATCATCATTATGACATTACTCTAAGAAACTTCATATATAGATAGACAATACTCTCCCTAAATATTCACTTCAAAGCTTTATTAGATTCCACATTATTTAACCTCAAACTAATTTTACCCCTTGAATGTAAAATCCAAATTTATATAGATAAAACTCTCTCCTTTGGTAATCTATAACTTCATAACCTTCATCCACTTTTGTACATCTACAAAATTTTATTATCCTTCAATCACTTATTAAATATCATCAAAAACATTTGATATTCATCTAACTATTCTTCATTGAAACTTTATTTTAAACCCACTTTCATTTTCATATTCATTCTACTCAATAAATTATTTTGAGTGAATTTAACACTATGAATTGAGTCATAAAAAATACTATAATCCTATTGAGTTGGAACTTAATGTAAGAAATGGGATTTAAATTAATAGTTTCAATATTATCTATGTAACTTACATATTTTCATAATCTTGTGAAACTTGAATAACATGTGATATCAATTACACTTACATAATATTGTCAGTATATAAGTAATAAATATAAAAGTTTTTTAGGTATACTGCATGTTTAACCTATTGATTCCACTTGTTATTGAAAAACTAGTGATACCACTTGATATCCATGATCTTATTTTCTTCATAGGAATTCTCCATTTTTGAATGAAGCTAATCATTCTTTGAATGTTCATCACTAATTACCCATAATTTCGTCAATTTTAGACACAAAATATTGTCAAAATGTTCATCATGGATAAACCACTTTTCAATCATAATATTTTATTCTCAAAAACTTTTATTATCCTTGAAATATACCAGATGATACCACAATGTTATTTCACAAACAAAAAGAATATGTAATCATCCATGGATGTATTTTGATTCCATCAAGATTAGATTTATTCTTCAGGTTTTTTCACCACTATTTAAAGGCCTAATACAAAATTTTTAATTCTAGGATTATATTAATACAATTTGGAACACTCATATATGGTTTTGGAAGCATTTCACTCTAAATTACGCTTAGTACCACTTGTACTTCATTATCTCATCATCTATAACCAAATTATGCTTTTATTTTTTCATGGAATATTATTTATATAAATTATAGATTATTTTATATTGACACAACTTGAATTTATTTATAATTGAATGTATATAAAATTTTAGAAATATTCACCTTCCAATCTCTCTAAGATTCTGATTATTAGATTTTTTTCTTCGATATCCACAGTGTCTACTTACAACACCACTTATTTATTTTAATATACTCTAAAAGGAATCATAATCTTATTAAAAATTATTATATTTTCAATACATACATCTCATGGATCATGAATCCCTCTTAATATTATATCTCTATAATCATTGGATATAAAAAATTAATTTCATGGGGAAGGGGTACCACAAAAAATCCTCAAGTATAGGAAAATTATTATCTATTATTAATAAACCATTTAATTTTGATATTCTTCCATGTATTTTAATAGATAAAACTATTATTGAAAACTTCTCTCCAAATTTTCAAACATGAATTATTATTCTTACATAACTTATTATTTATCTCTTTTCTAATAATCATCTCACTAGTGAAATTTTCATCCTTTGATTTTACATTTTCACATTCTTTTCAAAGATTATTTCACTATGAAAGGAAAACTATACCACTCTTACACTCATGATTTATATTGGTATTGATGAAACCAATTAAGCATGCATTATTTTTTTCTTCTATAATTTCCATTAAACCCACATGAAATTTTTGTACCCTTAATGAAATTTTCACTGAACATCCATCTATAATTTGTTTAATGGGAACAACCTCCTTTATTATAAAAAGTTATGGTATTTATTTCACATCCTATATGATAACCATGATTAAAAATTATTCTTTTTTCTTTTCTATATATGTTTCTTTCTTTTCATTCCAAGAAGATTTATGTGAATAAAAAAATTGGTTCTTGATGTAGTCTCTTATTTTCTCTGCATGATTATTACTATGAACAATCCATATATTATAAGTGATTATTTTACTTTTCCCTTATCTCTTAATAATAATCTATAACCATGAATTTTGTTTAGTATAAAAGATTTTTATTTATTTATTTCATGTCTAATTCTGGTCATAGGAGTGGAATATCTTATCTTGGAACCTCCATAACAATTTTTTTCTATAATACATTTCCATATGTATAAGGATTTCACTAATATAACATCTCTTGATAAAATTATACCATGTATAATATTTTCTTTGTGGCGATGTGGTTATATTTTATCTTCCTCCTCTATTAAACTTTTTGATCTTCCATACACACATTAATAGTGTTTCCCAATCTTCTATAAAAATAGAATTATAATTCCATCATTCTTTGATAATGATTTTCATCAATATTAATAATAAAGTTTTGAATTTTACTTGAATCCAAATTTTTATTCTTCTTACTATTGACTAAAGTTTCCATGTGAGAATATTTATTGTTTGACTTCTTCCTCAAAGAATTAATATCTCCATCAAAATTATTAAACCTTAAATATTTCTCATTTAATTATACTTATAAATTATAATGTGAGAATTATTTTCATTATATATAATATTATTTTTCTCTCTACATTAATTTCTTAATTCAGAAATTGATACTTTATGGAGTTTCTCTTTGTCCATGCTTAACATCAACTCATGAATAAGTTTTTCAAGTATATCACTTTATTCCTTTATTTTATTGTTAATTTTTGAAATGAAATACTTTTAATTAATCTCTTTTATCATTAAATTATTTCTTTATTCCTTAAAATATATTTTTTAATCAAATTTTTTCACCTTCATCCTTCAATATTTCTGCTCTACTAATCAAGACATAAAACTTATCTTATTTGTTATGAAAAAAACTATATATTTATCAAATGATGTGGTTTTTTCTTTTCTACCATAATCCTCAACCATTAAAGTGATGTATAATTTTTTTCTTTATATTTATATTAAACATTTATTGGAGAATTAGATTTATATATATACAAGGAATCAATTTTTTCACCTTAATGTAAATACCCAATTTATCAGTTTATTTCTTCTTATTCTTATTTTTATTTCTTATATACATATAACATTATTATCAAATTGAATTTATATACATACCTAAAATTGATTATTATTCTACACCTATAGAATAAACCCAATCTTCTATCTTTGACAAGGATTCTTTACCATATAAATCCAAAAATCTCATCTGCATATCCTTTTAAGTATTTTAGTGATATATCTTATCTTATATAATTATATCCAAGGTACATTTCAAGAAATTATTTACACATACATCAATGCCCAATTTTATTTAAACTAACTCATACAATAGTGTGTTCTGACTTCATAAAATAACACCAATTAACAAGATAACATGAAGGATTATGACATGTACTTACAAATATGACATGAACTCCTTCTTAAAAATATGACATAATCAATCTCATACAAAATTAAATTATAAATTTTCAAAATAAAAACATTTAACAAGTATCACTAGGGATTTTTAATTCTTCTTTTAAATATGAAATAAACTACTTCAAATTAAGAAAATTATTTCCATTAAATAAAGAAATTTTTACTATTAAATCCATATCTTTTATAATCTTTAAATATTATCAAATGTAATATTTCAGGTTTAATCCATAGAAATAATTTGGATTTGATTCCACTTATTATAACTTGAGACATCTAGATATGGGGTTTGAATCAGTTTGTTTCCCAATTCAAACTTTTCCTTACTCATAATTTCTTTTTGTATCTTATTCTCTTGTTAGAAGGAACACTATTAAACCTATATACTTATTGAATAAACCCACATCAAAAATCATGTACATGTTTAATATGTAAAGATTATAGTGAAAATACATTTTAATTAGTTCAACCATAATGATCTATATCAAAATATCATATACTCATCATTGTGTTGGTGTGCCAAAAATCCACTATAAGTAACTACTTTATCAGATAAAATTTAGGTGAATTCACTCTTCACCAAGTCTCACTACCTATATAATTTTAGTGAATATCTAATTTCCACTCAAGGTTCACTCCATCATCCTCCCTCTTATACTACTCTAAAATATATTAATTTATATATTTTTAGGTATATTCTTAGTTTGTTGATATTAATGTACCTCCATGATTAGTATATAGAACTGATACAAACTACACCACAATTCCAGAAGTGATGGTTCATTAAATACACCCACATAAAAAATCATGTACATGTTTATAAAGTAAAACATGCAGTACAAATATGTTTTATTTGTTCAACCACAGTGATCTATATCTAAATATCATGTACTCAGTACTGTTTTGGTGTACCAAAAATCTACTATAACAAACTATTTTAGAAGATAAAATTTAGGTGAAGTAATTCCCCACAAAGTCTCACTGCCTATATAATTTTAGTGAATATATCATAGCCTCACAATGGTCACTCTATTCTCCTACCACTTATACTACTTCATAATATATTAATTTATAGATTTTCAGGTCTATTCTCAGTTTATTGACATGAATGTCCCTCCATGATTAGTATTTAAAACTGATACAAACTACATTATAATTATATAAGTGATAGTCCATTGAATTGAAAATGTTTCTTCTTATTCCTCATATAGATATAATCAATTCATTGTGAGAAAAGTTTAATATTTAATCTTCCAAAAAAACAGTAGAAAATACTCCAAATGAAATAATTCTATTGTAGGGGTTATTTTAAATGAATTATTTCTTCTTTAGTCTAATAATCTAGATATATCCATGATATTCCTCAACCCCTAAGTCTTTATCTTTACTCAAAACTATATATAAAAAATAATGATTTTCTCATGGTTATATCCTATACTTTAGACCTTATATTCTATAATATTCTTTCTTTGGTAAAAAACACTTTTCTCCTCAAAAATATTCTCAAAAAAAATTTAAACAACTCAATAATTTTTATTTGGATATTTGATGAATCCCATGATAATAACCACCTTATTCTTCTTTATTCTCCTATCCTAGAAAACATGGTTTTTTCTCTATTAAATTTTCTACATTATTTATATTGAACTATTCTCATTATATTATTCTATATATCCCCTTATATTTCTAAGTATGTGATTTGAATTTCATATTCAAATTAAAATAACTAACTACATTGAACTCCATTTTATAAAAATTTCTATTTTGGTTCATCTTTAAGTAAATATTCACTATTTAACTCCATTTAAACTATTTAATTTCATTCCATAACTGCTAAAGGGTTTTAATAGTGTCAAATCATCAATATTTCTTGAAGGCTCCAGAATATAGAAACCATGGCATGGCTAGGTTCATAATGGTATGACATTATGGTTTCTTCTATAGTTTTTCTTTAACTTACAGTTACATCATTTTGTTATATGTAGATTCATGGTGTGACCTTTATCTCCATTGTAAAATGAACCAAGGACTAACTTTCATGGTTTATCTTCATTCTTTGTGGTCTGAATATCACAACATGTTTCATGTAATCATGGTATGACAAACTCTTCACAACATGATCAAGTACCAAATATTATTTAACCCTAAACAAGTTGTGGTGTGTCTTTCTTCTATGGAATGGGTATCATAAAACAACCAAAACTATTAAAATCTATCTATATCTCATTATAGTGATACATCCTTTTCATGGTGTGAGAATTATATATTGTATTTTAGGTTTGATAATTTATTCTATAATCTATAGGTATCATAGGGAATCTCATTTATAAATTTAACAAATTTAAAAGAATACAGATCAACCCTTTTGTATATAGTATAGTGCAATACTTTACCATGTTTCATCACTCAAAAAACCCTTAAGTATTCTAGGAAGTTCAAAACTTTTCCATTTTATCTTGCTCAGTAGTCATCACACATAAATATATAAAGTGTGTTCATGAGTAATTTTCCACATTTTTATGCCTCTTCCAGTTCATACTCTTACATATATAGGGTAGTTCATTCCTTTGCTACATTTTTTATCCAACCATCCCAACACCAGTTACCCATAAGTATTCGGACTTTTCTAACTTCCATGCTCTCATAATCTACCATTACATACACAAGGTGATTTATTCATTTTTTTATGTTCTATGAACTTTACTCATACCGTGCTACTTGTGATCACATTGTGATTTCATCCTATAACTCAATTGAGTTACTCAACTTATAGAATACTACTTTTGGAATTCTATAATTTCAAACCATTTTCTATACTTATACATCCAAAATTAATTCTACAACATATAATTTAAATAATATACAATTTTCAAAAGTCCAACTTTTCATATTTAAAAATTTAGCATTCTTAAGCTCCTCTTATGAACTAGCATATGTAGAAACTTAACTTCTGAGGTATTTCATCTTCTATAATGACTTTGGAAGAAATTTTAATTCCTCTTCCATAATTTATTCTAAACCAACATGACTTTCAAACTAACTTTAACTCTAGTAGAACTTATATACTTCTCTATCAGAATAATTTATGGAATCTTAACTTCGATGATTTTCAACAAACACAATATAAAACATCATGGTTATAACTAAAACAAAAATCTGTTCAGAGATAATCATAAATATTATGAAGGTGATTTAACATTTTAAATTATATTTCCATGAATTTATAATTCATTATAAGTACATAAATTAATGAAAATAAGTTCACTTTAAGTGATGTTCTTTTTTTATGGGTTGAAATATAATATTTTGAGTGTTTTAAAACTTTTTTATGATAAGAATGAGATGATTTCCTAAAATATCGGAAATATCATTTGGAGTTTAAAGTATGAAACAATATTTATGAAATTATAGTGGAATAATGGTAACTCATTTTAAATCAATTATGAACGATATAGTTGTCATTTGATTGTTAAGAAAGAAAACAATATTTGGAACTATGAACATGGTTATTTAAGAAAAAATAACATGTCCAAACTTATCAAATGTGAATCTATAAGAAATTTTCTAAATTTTAAATGATAAAATAGTAGCACTTATAATGTGTTTTGTAAATTTAAAATACTGAACACGAGTTAGAAGAAAGTGGGGGTCAAAATAAAGATTCCACTTGAACTAATTATCTTAGATGTATGTGACCTAATGAGATTGAAATAAATAAACAAATATAATTACTTCATTACCTTTGTTGATTATTTTACTTGGATAATTTATTCTTATTTCATGGAGAGTAAATCGCAATCTCTTCAAAGGTTTAAATATTTTCAATGAGATGTTTAAAATAAAATGATATATGTTATTAAAAAATTTTGAACCAAAAATGGAACCAAGTACAAAAAATAATACTTTGAAGAATATCTAGAAAATCAAGGGATAATACATGTATATGTTGATTCTTACATGCCTAAACATAATTAATTGATGAATAGGATAAACGATAGTTTTTTTAACGTTAGGAAAACTATTTTATCATATCATGGAACCTCAAAATTATTTTAGAGATAAGTCATAATAGTAATAGTCTATATTCTCAAGTGGTTTCTAACTCAATAAAATTTAGTTAACATGTATTATGTAATTTGGTGTAGAAAGAATACCAAATTTATGATTTTAAAGTGTTATTCAGTCCATGTTACATCATTATTAAATAGAGAAATTTGAAAAAAAAAATAATGAATGAGGTAATGGAGGAATGTTTCTTGGATATAAATCTAAGGAAAGATTTTGTAGGTTTTTCATCAAGAATATCAAGAAAATAACTGATAGTTATTTTATTTTTTCATGGATTGTTATGGAAACTATTGTGCATAATTTTTTATTAATGATCATATTAAAGAATCTCTTAGATAAGATGCTGATAATTAGGGTATTGCATCAATTATTATAACATGTTTAAAAGGTTCACAATCTAATTTAGAAGTTTATTTTGATGCATATGGTCCATAATAGGGATATTATAACTTAAAAAGACTTAGAAAACATTTAAATAAAAAATATATAATTAGATAAGTCAAATGGTTGTTTAAATATGAATAAACTTGAGGAATTCCAATCATACATGCCTAATTTCATAAGTTAAACCAAAAAATATTCAAGATGATTTGAAATACAAGGATTGTATCTCTACTATAGATTAATAATTAAATAAAATTGATAAAAATTACATGTGGTGATTGGTTTCACATACCAAATGAAATAATGTAATTTGAAAAAATGGTTTTTTACATATAAACTCAGTCGGTAGAGAAAAGTTGCATGGAATTAATCTCATCTTGTCTATAAGGGTTACTCTCAAATTTATGTTCTAGAATTTGTTGAAAATTTTTATCCAATCACAATTATTAAAATGATTTGAATTTTTCTTATTATCTGTAATCAAATAAACTAAAATGTTTTTCAAATAGATGTCAAATCAATGCCCTTAAATTGAGAACTTGAAGATTAAGTGTACATTAAAAACCCAAAAGGATTTATTCTTAATGATAATGGTTCTCATGTTTAACTTTATGGTATAAAAAAATCAACTTGAGTTTGGTATTATGTATTATAAAGTAGTTTATAGAGAATGAAATTCAAGAAAACAAAGTTTAATAGAAATGTAAAAGAATATGAAACAAACTCCCTTATTAAGATTGTATATGTTGATAAAATTATTTTTTTTGTTTAGTCATTACATACCAAATGAAAAATAACTTTGAAATTTAAATTATTAGTGATATGAAATTATTTTTGGTTTTAAAATTTTTGAACATAGCATATTTCATACTTATTTTATAATAAAAATATTTTCATGGATTGCTAAAAAGGTTTGAAATGGAAGGCTTTAGATAAGTATCAACTCTTATTTATATTAGGACTAAATTTTCCTTAGATAAAGAATTCAATAGTGTGGATCAAAAAGAGTTTCATAGAATAATTTTAAGATTAATTTATTTGAATATATTAGAAATATACGTCATGTTTATTGATACACTTTATGCTCAATTCCATAGCAACCCAAATAAGTTTCATCTTATGGATCTAGATAAAATCTTTCACTATGTCAAAGAAAAATGTGGTTATAGATTTATGTATGCTAAAGATAATTCATTATAGAATTATGGATTTTTTTTAATGTAATTTCAAAGATAAAAACTCTAATTATGGATGTATATTATTTATTAGAGGAAGAGGTGTTTCTTGGCTATCCAAAAAACCAAAATATATCTCCTTAATCACAATGGAAGATGATTATATTATAGAATCACATTACATAAATCAAATTATGTAGATAAAGTCTCAACTAAAGATATTAGAGTGTAAGTCCTTTATCCTTTAATGATTAGGCAATAAACCAAAGTGAAATCAATTTATTAAATAATTTTATGCAACTTTTGAGATTGAAATATATTTATATCATGTGTCACTAAAGTGAGGAGAAAGTGGAATGTGCTGAGCTGAATTCGGAGTATATTTCAATGAATGAAAAATTGTTTGATATATTTATGAATACATTAAGAATTTATATCTTCTAAAACATGATATTGTTTTTGGGAGTGCATTTAATACAAAAATCCCAATGAGTTCATTTTTTTATTTTCCCACTTTCATTCCTTTTAATTTGTTGAAAGGGGGATAATATTTTTGTATTTTTATAAATAAAGGAAGATAATTTCTAATCAATTAGTGATTTGATAAAAAGTTTAGGTATATACATTAGAGTTTTTTTGTAACTATAATTTCTATTGGAGAATAAGGGGATATTTCTAGAATGTTTACAGAAAATATAAAGGTGATATTAAAGATCCCTCATAAAGTGAGATAACAATGGGAGAGGTTTTAGTTCTTAATTGGGACATGGTTGAAAGAGTAGTGATACTTATTATGATGAATTTTTTTCTCTAAAAAACAAAATTTTTTCAAATGGTGTGTCATGTCCATTTTCTTTATATGGTCATTCATGAGAGTTAAAGTTTGTTCTATATTTTATTTATTATCAAAATTCTCATGGATGAGGAGGATTTTGAATAGTGATATGAATAAATCAAAGGAATTAATATTTCTTGAGGTTTAGAAAATAATATCATAATAGGTTATACATTACACTATAACTATTTGTTAAAAGAATAAATTTTCACAAAAATTAAAAGCATGTTGAAATTTTTATTTATTTCATTGTGATATTATATTAAGATATTATGGTTCTATAATTATGTAATTATCATGATATAATGATAATGCAATATTTAATTAGGTTTATGTGTTCAATATGGATACAAAATTGTTTGTTACTAGAAAATATTCACACCATAGTTTCATATGTTACATTGTAGTTCATAATACTATGCTATAATCTACAGGCCATAAAATCTTGGTGTTTCTACTAGAATTGATTGTTATAGAAATCAAGAGATTATTTGATGTGTTATTCCATGAGAGTAAAAAACACATTGTAATGCTTAGTCTGTAGAAAATTCTTGGAGCTATTAGAATTTATAGGGTGAACCATCACACCATAGTTATATTAGGTCACATTTCAATTCATTTTTTATGTCACTATGAAAATTCAACACCCAAAATGATCCTCCAAGAGAAAATGCATTACACCATAATTTTTAAAAGATATATATTTTTTTGATCTTTCTAAATATTTTATAGAGTATTAAATAAAATTGGAGCCACGATTTTTGGATTTGAAGTTAACCAAGTATTAAACTATAATTTAATTTATTATAGTATGGTTTTTAAAGGAATATAAAAAAATTAGGTATTTTTGATAATTATGAAAATAATTTTATAGATATAACCAAACACCTTTTAGATATTTTTTAGATATTTTTTATGGTCTGAGACAAAAACTATAGTTTACACTTGATCCATATATAAAGGAATTTGTGGAGGATTGAAGAATATTTTTCATAGTTTTTGCATGTATTTGTGATCTTTGTTCCTTGTATTTCATATGTCATACATATAGGAGTTTGTGATTTTCATTTTTCTATAAAATCCTCTACATTGTTGATAATAAAATAAATACATGAAAAGCATGGTCCCAAATAATAAGCACCAATGATGTCTCCAATCAATTAAAAGATTTGGTGATCCTTATAGATCTCTTATGATATGTATCAGTATTACTCTTTCTCTATATCTCATTCATCTTGTTTTGTTGATTTTTTTGAGATCCTATATTCTAGATACCATGATAAAGTTTCACATATTTTTAAGAAAAAATATTTCACACAAATTCATTCCCCCCCCCCCCCCTCTAATTGGAGGTTGATTAGAAATAATAAAATCTTGGATTATTAATGAAATCCACTAATTAATAAAATATTATATATTCCACTAAATTAAACATCAAAAATCTTCACATATTTCTTAAGATACAATGAGGTTTTCATTTCTTAATTGAATTGATTTAATCCATATCCAAAACTGTGACTTACAAAAATCTATATCAAAGGATTACCATTATAAATATACATTATTAATCATAATGAGGTGATAATTAGATGTTTACTGGTGTCTATATAAGAAGTTTTTATCATATTGTAGGAAAATATAAAAGGAAAATATCCCTAAATATATTTCACTAATGATGACCCCATCCTTAGGTAAAAAAATTTTTAAGTGTGAAATCCTTAAAGGCCAAAAATTAAAATTCATTTAGATATCTATTTACTAAAAAGAAGAATTGATATTAGTCATACCATTTATTAAAAAACATTCTATGTCTTATATAAAAATTCACAAAGACTAAAAAAATTGATAATATAAGATAAAAATGATCTTATACAACAATTATATAAGGAACCCAATGAAATGAGGAAATTGATGATCTGAGACCCAATGATATTAGAAACTAGGATCGAGGTAACTCAATATCAAATGTTAAAATTATCAACACTAAAATCAAAAAAAGGTATTAAACCATTAAAACCACTAAAACATCTCCAATTATAGAGATATAATTCTTCTATATAATCTATTATTAAAAGTTAAAAAACTATTATAAAAATTTAGGTGTTATTATAGTCCATTATAATTCATTTGCAGTAAAAAACTCATTGAAAATACAATTAATTTTGTGATGGTATAATGTAAACATAAATTATTTTCTAGTTTTTATTTCAATGGTCGAAACACTTCCCTATTTTCTATTAAATATTCTCTTTTTTGAGAATGCTTTGGATTTAAAAATCATTTTTTACTAAATTTATTTTTTTACAAAAAAATGGTTGTAGTTGTTTTTCATAAGGACAAATTTTCAAAAAAAAATATTAAAATTTATTTTTCCACTTTTTTTGTGACAAAAAAAAATCTATCTCAAAAAAAGAAAAAAGATAAATAATAATAATAAACTAAATAAATATTTTTTATATATGAAACTATCAAAAAAAATATTATATTTGAACATTTATTATATAATTTTATATGTATAAAAACTAAAATTCTAACTAATTTATAATATTATCATTATATATTTCATTATTTTATATAAATTTAGTAATAACTAACATGTGTGTGTTTATATATATAATTATTTTATTTATTATATAATTTTTAATTTCATTTAAATTAATTAATATGATAGACTAAAATACTATAACAGAAACATAAGAATTAACTATATTAAATACTATAACTTAAAATAATATAAAAATTTATTAAATTAATATTAAATTAACAAAGAAAGTATTTTATTATAATGACTATTAATATTAAAATAACATAATTAAAACTAAAATGACTAACCTATGATGGTCCAATATAATTACTCCTTTAGAAAAAGCTAAAATTTCATTCCAACTATTTTTTTTTGATGGATAAAATTCATCACAATTATTCTCTCCAAGCACAATTTTTTAAAATATTTTTAAATTATAAAATTATTTTCTATATAATTTATTTTTTGATTGGAAAAATTCATTATAATTATTGATCAAGATTATTCTAATTTTTAATTTTTTATAATTTAAAAAATAATTACACTTTTCATTTTTTTAATAAATAATAACTATTTATCGAAAATATATTTTAAAAAATTGACAATTAAAATTTATTTTCCTATACAAATATTTTAGGGGGATAATAATTTTTTATCATCATTATCATATTTCACTTTTTAATAGAAGGGGAAGCAGAAAAAAACATTAAAGGTGGTTTAAAAAAGTGAGGCATCAACGTATGAAACATGCTTACAAACAACAGGTAGACACCCAAAATAATTAAAGATTTTGACCACCACTTGCAACCTTCTAAATATATCCAACACATCAATGAATATGTTTCCTTATCCCCATTTTTAGTGGAAATTTGGTACCCTATTATATTGGTCGAGACAATGAAAAACCAAATAAATGATTCACTAATGAGACAACATAAAGTTGTTGAGGTGCCTAGCCACTATAGATAAATCAAACTCAACAAATTAAAGGGAGGGGACTTTCTCTTCATATAGAGATAGACTAAGGATAATCTCCCTAAAATTAATAAAAAGGCTAGATTATAGTTTTAAATAAGCTAAAAACCCAAACACATCGACCCTATATGATTTGAACCACTTCACCTCCCACCAAAACTCTATTGATGTAAGATCAATCTATTTTCAACATAAAAACTTGAAAAGGATGGAATCATATAATTCGTCATCATATTTTTGAATTTATTATTGATAGAGATAACTATAGTAAATTTGATCTAAGTATTTTCATTAAGGTCAAATGATCCATATCTGTTAGAAGGGTCATGATTTCCCTACTACAATATGTGACATGGGGTATCATGGAATCAAGGTAAAGAATAAAGGAACCAAAAACAGTTTTATTATTTTCCTTAAATAGTTTCTAACAAGTGGAAGTGAAGATAATTATTCCTAGTTTCTATTTTTAGGAGTCTTTATTATCACCTTCAAAATATAATTTGATAATATTATTGAATAAACTAAGATTCAAACTTGTTGAGAAGAAATATATGCAAACCTGATTTTTTGGGAGGCGGAACATGCAAACATGAATAGAAAATAAAAAACATTAAAATTTCCATGGTTCATAAATGTAACATTATACATTGTAGAATAGAGAAGCTTTATTAATTTCCCTATAGTTAATCATTAAAGGATACACAATATTACAATTAAATGAGGAAATATCTCAATTTAAAATAAGGGATAAATAATTTTGATCAAGGGTTTATTGGGTAATTTATTCATCCCTAACAATTCTATATTCAACATTGGTACTCAAACATTGAAGACAGTCATTTGTGGTAGGATACTGGACATTGAATATTCATCTTATAATTATCTCCCCACATTGGGACTAGCCCCCATAAATCTCTACCTCATAACAAATTTAGGGTATAAACTTGAGTTATAGTTTCCTTTTAAGCTTTTGGTTTTTCACTTAATTGAATCTCTGACATCATATCATTCCTATTATCATTAATATGGATTTTATCAATTTTAAAAAAAAAAATCTTCCAACACATTATAGACCCAATGATATTAAATGTTAATGTGTTTGGATCTTGAATGAAATTTTGGTTTCTTACTAGAATTAAGGGCACTCTAAATGTCACAATATAGAATATAATTATCCTATTTTTTCCCCAATCTCTTATACAAATTTATTTATCCATAAGATCACATTTAAACCTTCAGTAATCGTGATATACTCTACTTCTAGGTTTTATAAACCAATTCACTTCTACAAATGTGATTTTGATGTGAAATATTCCATATTAATTAATATCAAGTATCCAGTAATAGAAGTTATTGTGATAATATCTCTATCCATATTTTCATTTATATATCATTTTAAAATGGGTTTATAATTTTCAGAACATAAATAATGACTAGATATACCTCGAATATACATTAGTTTCTATTTAACTACTTGAAAATAATACTTTCCTTGATTTGATAAAAAACAGCTCATAACTCCAACAACATGAGTTATATCTATTCTATTTCACACCATAGAAAACCTGATACTTCCAATGGGTAAATACTAAGGAAATTTTTACATCAATCCTTTATCTTATTTGGTTAATATAATATAGACTAAAATGATCCTAAAATGACTCATAAGTGGAGTAATGATAGTTTTATCCTTGATCGTGTTGAATATTTCAAGAACCATATTGATGTATCATTCTTGGGATAACCAAATCCTTTGATTCTTCTTGTCATGGGTAATCATTTTGGTAATATTTTTTTTGTCTTCTCCTAAGTCTTTCATTTAAAAGGACTTTTTAAAATCCTACTTTAACATATAAATCTTGGTAATATATCTACCAAGAGCCAAAATTTCATCAATATAAATCAAGAGAATAATGGAAATACTATCATAAGGAATTTTGATAAAGATTGAATGATCAACAGTTGTCATGTTGTACTAAATTCTCTCTATAAATGAGATAAATTTCATGTTCCACTATATCGGTGCCTATTTAAAACCATATAAACTTTCCTAAGTTTTTATAACATATTTTCATTAACTTTCACCAGAAGAACTTTGGGATAATCCATGGATAAATCATCTTCAAGATCTCCATGTAAGAATACAGTCTTTACATCAAGTTATTATTCCTCCAAGTTGAGTCTAGCTGCCAATCCCAGAAAAATTATGATAAAAGAAATTTTTACCATAGGATAAAAATTTCCATCAAATTTAATAAATTTATTTTTCCTAAATCACTTCACAACCATCATAGTTTTAAATCAATTTTTTCTAATTCCACATTCATTTTTTATTTTTTATACCCACTTGTTCATAAGTATATTCCTTCCATGTGATAATTCTACTAGTTCAAATGTGTGATTACTATAAAATTATCACAACTTTTATTTCATGTATTTTATCCATTCCATATTATAATAACTTCTAATATTATCACCACAACTTTCTAGTTCTCCAAAAATTGTTAGAATCACAAATTCATGTAGTGAGTATCTACAACTCAGTCTTCCTTCTCTTATGGATCTAATCAACTATGTTTCTAGTGGGATGTGATGTAAAATATCATGTGATGAAGACATATCAAAATATGAAGAAATACTACCTAGGGTATATGCCTCATTGGTGTTAACAACCTATACCCCACTATCAAAAATTAGTGGTGGGGATACTGATCCTAGATTGAATTGAATTTCTTCACTTATGACTCCTATGTATTTTTAAATTCTTCAATTTTTTTATCTTCAAGAAATATCATATCTCTTATTTTGATGATATTATTATTTATTAGATTCTATATTATTTTCCTTGAACTATTCATGAGCATATCCCAAAAATATAGACCACTTTACCTTTCTATCTAGCTTCATCCAATAATATTTTGGAATGTGAAAAAATACCTAGAAATAAAAGCTCCCAAGTGTTTCCATGGAACATAATTACCAATCCAAACCCTTTCTGGTCTATCATAGCTAAATGGAACTGATAGGTAAAGGTTGATAATATCTATTTCATTCCTCATTAACTCCCCCTAAAATGAGTTTAACTGCTTCACCTTTAATTTCATACACCTGGATCACTCACAAGTTATTCAATTCATCCACTCTGTTACACCATTATGATGAGGTGTCTTCGGTAATAATTTTTACCTCATGATACAGAAACTTCTACAATGACCTTCAAATAAAACACGGTACTATCCTCTATTATCTACATGTACACACTTCAATATCTTATAGATTTCCCTTTAAACCTTCATATGAAATTTTATAAGAACAGCCTAAACTTGATCATTAATTTTAAATGAAAATTACCATACTTCTCTATAATGATCATTGAAAAAATTAACAAACTTTAAAGGACCAACCATGATATGTGTGATCAATAAGAGGTGGAGGTAGTGAATTAGTGATCTTTATATTTTATGTTTTATTCTTTATAAATAATATTCACCTCTATTTAGAATAATTAAATATGCAAAAAACAATAAACAAGAACACCCATAGAAATATAGGTATTTTCAAGATTCACTACTCAATAAGAATAGTTAGTCCTTAGAATGGTTTTGAAATAATATAAGACCATAAAACCACTAGAAAAAATCCTTTATTGTTTTATAAAAAATAGGTAATATTGATCTCTTGTATAGAATTATAGTTTTTCAACAATGAATTTTCTCCTTGTACAGATAATATGATATTACAATTTTTTGAAACAAAAAATGAATTATAACATCCCAAGTTTTTAGTATATATATTCCCTTTAAATTCAATAACTTTAATCACACACACTAAAATGAAAATTATGATACATTAATAAATTAATTTTATCACCTTTAAAATATTATTATTATGTATAAATAGAAAATATAATAAATTTAAATTATTCCCATTGGAATGTTTTTATAAAATAGTATTCAAAACAATTAATGATTAAAAACACATTTGGTCAATAAAAGTGTTTTATCAGAATATTGTGTATTTTCAATTAAAATTTAAATATATAATTTTTATAAATATAATTAAATAAAAAAATTATCTTTTAATTTAGAGTAAAAATATTACTTCATATAAATTTTTTATCATTTTCTGAAAATATCAATTTCTATCCAAAATTTCGGTTTTTACAAAAAATATAATGTTCGTGACATTATAAATTATATAAAAATGACCTATAAGTCCAAAAAAATTAAGTGATCAAATATTAATTTAAGGAAATATATTATACTTTTTAAATTTTTATTTTGACTCTGAAAATCCATGACCAACATTGTTTAAAACTAAAGTAAAAGGTTACTTTAATAAAGAAAATTGGTTTAATTTTTTAATGGATTGAGATCTTTCCCAGAAAAGTAAGACTTCTTTATTAGAAAAAATAAAACTTACACAAGTCTAAAATTAGAATATTTACATTGATCCCTCCACAAAATGGGAAGGATATCCCTTGACACTTGATCATCCCAATGATAATCAACACCATTCACACCTTTGTTAGCCATACCATTCGCCAACGTGTTTTCTTCTCTATAAACATGAGTGACAATATGCTCTTTTGAGAAGAGAAGATCCAAGAATTTGGCCCAACAATTGGTGAGCTTCCAAGAGAGGTGCAACGAACCTGTTCTAATAGAAAGAACCACAGTTGGGGAGTCAAATTCAATCTATACCTTATTCCAACCTCGTTGATCGGCTTAATCAACACCCATAATAACACCAAGTATTTTGGCCTTGAGAGCAGAGGCATTAACACACGAACCATAAAGACATCCAATGGTGTGACCATGATGGTTTCTGAAAATCACCCCAAAAGAAAATTTGTTTATGTGTTTTATTTAAATTAAGTAAAGTTTTTGTATAATTATATTGTATCATGACTTTAATTTCATGCAACTATAATTTTTTTAAAATAAAACAATTAAGGCCATAAAAATTATTTAAATTTATAATTTTAACTAACATAAATTTTATGCCTAAAAATATGATTATCTCAAAAACTGTTTTTAAGTTTTAAGAATTTTTATTTTAAAATTAACATTTATTAATCATATTATTTTTAATTGATAAAATTAATATCATATATAGTATTTTAATAATACAATATGGTGGAAATATCAATATTAATTGATATCATTTTAATTAATCAAGGGTTAAAAAAGGTACTTAAGTAAATGTACACATGGGTAAAGTTAAAAGTAAAAATAAACAACCTTAAATAACTAAAATTTATCCCAAAACTGAGTGAATATAATGAGTTTCAGCCATAACAAGGCCCATAATACATAATTTAGAACTATGCAAGTCTTTGAACTCTAAATAGTGTAAATAAATAATTTAATAAGTGAATGTGTTTCCAAAACTATCCTTCCCTTCACTTATAAAAGGGATCACTCCCACCCCTTCAAGGTACACACATTCCATGAGTTTATTATAAAAAACTCTTCCCATATACTCTTACTATAAAAATATCTCAAAAACCTAAGACCTTTCCCCCTCTATAGTTATCTTATTCCTTTTATTTATGGGGATAATTTTAAGGAAAATCTATGTCCCCGGCATGACTGTTTCTTTTTCTTAGTCTTTCTTTTTTTATTTTTTCATTATCCTTATCATCCCTAACCAAATTAATATAATAGATTTATTATAATTTAAATATTTAAGTTTTTATATATTTATTTAATAAAATTTATTCATCCTCATTCATCCACTAACAAAAACATAAGCATTGATCATTCGTTTGTACGGACTACTGCCTCCATAAAGCAATGTGTTTTGTTTTTCATCACCACATTTCATGGTTGGTACCAAGGAATCACATGATGAAAAAATATTTTTTATGGATCAATTATAAATATTAATGGATTAATCATTTTTTTTCTAACTCACTCATGTTTTATAGAAAATAAAATTTTTATACATGTGTATATTCGAACTACCACTTGAACGTTAACAACACATTGTTTTTTCATTATGACCTAACATAGATGATTTTTAAACTGTTTTTGATGAATAAAAATGATATTAAAAACTATATTTATATTCTTGGTGTTTTGAATTTATTTTTAAGATAAACTTAACCATGGTAATCATGCTAATATAATTACGTAAAAATTGACCAAACCACCTCAGGAAACCAAAAATAGCTGAAAGTGTTTAATAAATAAATAATTCATGATGATAAATATACCCTAAGAAACTAATTATATTTGAATAAGTTTCATATTAATGTTTTTAATGAACCTAATTTAATTATATAGTAATTTAAGTACATGTGTGGAAGACTTTAAAGCATAAAGGTACGAAATATTTTTTAATACCCTCATAACTTGTTATTTTTTCTATTTCCTTTTCTCTATTTTATGACAAATTTTTCTTATGTACTTATTCTATTTTTTTACATATGTACCTTACATATATCCCTAGATTAATATCCATTCTATTTATAGGTTTATACATATAAAACCAAAGCTTAAATTACAATAATTTAACAGTATATTTTAACAAAGCTATAATACAATTCATATTCAAATATTTTAGGGAACAAAAATTCTAATTTCATATGATGAATATCGATTTTTAACTTCCTTGATCAAAATAATCCTAGAATGAGTTTTTTAAATTTCCCCTTAGCAATAAGCTTTATAAATGATTGAAAATATAATATTAAACTATTCATACTTTTTATTATAATAATGGGTCATAATATATAGAATTACCCTTGAATTGATTATAAATTTGATATAAATAAATAAAATATTATTTGGAGGTAAAAAGTGATATTTTTCAGAAAACAATTTTTAAATGTATAATATATTTCCACTTTAATTAATTAAAATTATATTTAATGATGAATTATTTAAATTAAATTTATATATTATATATCTAACTATATGAATTTCAATCCATATAACAATGATTACTATTTATATAGTCAATGTCAGATCATTTTATGCTTGAAAAATACATATCTTGAAAAACCTATTTTTCGAGACATTTTGATGGTTTATTTTCAAATTAAATTATACCAATTATGTTAATTTAATTTCATAAAAATTGATTCCATGTTTGGAACTATAATAATTAGTATTTTTTTAATAATTTCAACTTAATTTTTGGTCATAATGAATATTAACAATAATAATTATTATTTACTACGGTTAAGGTCAAAACATGTTTATTGGGGGTTAATATATAAAGATAAGGGTTAAAAAGACATAAGAACTTAATTAAACACCATTTTTTATTTGGATATCTTACCCTTATCACCTTATAATATGAGATATTTTTTATCCATTTTCCAATATTTTGACTTGACATTATTTTAAAACTTTGAAAAATTACAAGTGTTCCAATCGCCTCAATTATAAAAGGGAAACTCCTCCCCTAAATTATTTACACTTATTAATCCATTTATCTTGACAAAAACATGAAAAAATATCTCCCAAATATAATTAATCATGTTATATATCTACTTATCTTCCCAATAGCCCATCCCTAGGGTCATTAATAAGATATCCAAATAAGGTTTCTTTAAGATAAGGTAATTATCTTCACCAAGATTTTTCTTTTTACATCTTATTTACCACATTAAATTATGTATTAATAATGAAAATATAATAAAAAATTATATAAAATATAATAATATGTTATTGTTTTTATTTAATAATGTTTATCCATATCTTTCTCTATCAAATGGGAAACAAAATTATCACTCGTGTGTACGGCGGAGTACCGCCTCATGAACTGATGTAATCTGTTTTCCTCTACCAAATCACATGAATAGTCATAATGATGAAAATAATTATGATATATGATACCTATGAAAAAATATTTTTTCATAAAAACTAATATATCATATACTTCCTTACCCTGTCACCCATTAAGGAAAAGATAATGTCGCTCGTGTGTATGTATGGTTAACCATCTCCACAAAGCGATGTGATTCATTTTCCATGTCCAAATTTTAATAATGATTGTAAAAATGTATATAATGAATAAATATGATATTTATAACTATAATATCATTCTACAGATAATTTAACTATATTCTATTCACAATAATTGGAACTTCCATGAAAAACATGTATGAAAAAACGAAGCAGTTAACACCCAAAACATTGGTATTAATGAAATATTATTAACAAACATGTGATAAGATGTTATAAGAGGATAATATATGATATTATAAATATTATTATGGTTCTTTTATATATTAATAAAATGTTTAAAACCATTGTACAGGAGGTTAAATCATGTTCAATAAAAAGGAAGCATGAAGTAAGGGATTTCGTCTCAATTTACACTCCATTGATGCATATTTGTTATTATAAACCAATTAAATTTTATGTGGTGTATATACTAACCCTATAATATATTTAAAAAGAATAAATATATATTCATTATAATTAATGTTTCAATTCAATTTTATTCTCCCAAGGGGTTTCAATTTAAAAGTTACCAGAGGAAAACAATTATTTTATAATCTCACTTTCTTTTAGTATTTCTTATGTTTTTATTGAAATAATATTATAATTAATCCATTGTAAACAAAATAATTTTATTATAATATGTATATTTAAGGAGTTTCCATATTTTATATCAAATTTTCCACTCTTTTAAACTTGAATCAATAAAATAAATGTTTAAAAGAAAACCTGATTTCATATCTCTTTTAATCGAATATATTTTTCTTATATGCCCATATTTTTTAATTTTGTTTTAAAAAAGTTATTTTTATTTAATAAAGTGATTTATTAAGTATAATTTAAGTTATAATTGATTTTTTATAAGGTTTAAAATGAATATTTATATTTTTTTCTAAAAAGGGACATTGTTTATTTTTGTTACAATAAGTGAAAAGGAATGTTTCATTTTAATGCATACAGCGTTAACATACTTTCCCACCACCATAACTATTTTATGGTATTTATCTTTTTCAATGTTTTTAAATAGATAAATATTTTAATAAATCTTATTTTAATGTTTCTTTTTAATTTTCTTTTATCCTCTAAAACACATGAATTTATCATAAAACCTATATTACCTCTCGTTGATTTTTTGGGCATTAACTTTTTATCAAAACATTCAATTTATTGTGATCATAGAAGATTTAATTTCTCTTAAATATATAGATTATTTTTATCATGGGTATGACTATTTCCTTAACCATATATTATTTCTACCAACATTTTTTAATTTGAAATTTATTTCATTGGATGGGGAAATATTGATATTTCATATTCCTTACTCAATATGAATATTTATTGCTAAGGCATATTTCTTCTAAATAAAATTGAAATTTTAATATATTAGGAATGAATTTGAAATATAGTTATGTGTGGAAGTTGATTATAGATATCCCCTTTATGCATCGATAGGTATCATGAGACAAATCAGTTGGCCAAATTAAATGGGTTTTTGATTTATACCTACTCATCGATTAAACTATCTTAAAATAAGGATTTAATAGTATAGATATCATTATTTATGAGATCATGAAATATAATATTATTCATTCCCTTTATTAGGAATTCAATTATTATTATTATATGTCATATTATTTCATTGATATTATTAATAGATTCATTTTATTCTCAAGGTATTGATTAAATATAACGTGTTCACAATTATCTACCTTTCCATATTGATAATGCCTTATTTACTCATAGTAGATTCTATTTTATATAAAAATTACTAATTATTATATCTCACCCTTAATTTATTTAATTTTCATCTTATATGTAGAATAATTATTTGAATGAGTTTAAGGGAGCTGAATTTTTTCTATTACTATGTTTTATGTTTAATTTCCAATGTAAACTGGGAATCACAAATCTATCTAGTCATTTAATACTACTAAACCGAATAGTCTTTTAGGATTAGTTACCTTGTATCTATTTAAATAAAATAAATAATACCCTATATCTAGGTTACCATATTCAGGAGTTGTTACAATACGTGTTTCAATTCTCCTTTAAAATACCCACTTTTATATAAAATCAATTCAAAGGTATTTTCAAAATTCTTATTTCACATCAACCATTATGCCCTTATTTTTTTTAATCATTAATATCTTTTCACATTACATTCCAATTTATGTATTACCATTCATGATATATTCTAATTTTAATGGAAAATTATGAGCCTTTTTATCCTAAATATCCTTTTCTTATTTTGAAAAGCATCACCAAAGTGGTTCATTTTTTATTCTTACTTATTCAAACCTTTAAATTGATTTTTTTTAAAATGGGACTCCATGATAAAGACTTATTTTACTTTCATATATTAATGTACAAATAAATTTAATTCCTTATTCTCTTGGGAATCCTTATTTTATAAGTTTTATATTTTCCTTGAGATAAGATCTTGAAACCCAGTTCTTCCTTATGGGTTTTTACCACATATACAGCTTATATGTGGTTTATTTTACTTATACGGAACACATATGTATGATCCTAATTATTTTATTGGTGGGTTTAGAATTATATATCACTCTAATGAATTGGTAATGTTTCCATATCATGAGATACCATGGTGCATAGGTAGTGATCCTATCCAACTATGAGAGTGGGTAGTTATCCTAGCCAACTATGTTTTGTTAATGAGGTAGGGAGCCTTTAATTATTATTATTATGTCATGTTTATGTTATTTACATGTTATTATAATTACATTCTCTTATGATATTATTATGTTTACTCTATGATCTTTTGTTATCATTTCCTTAGTCTATGATTTTAAACTTACAATCATTCTCTTTATAATATATTATATGTCTCCCATGTTATACTCCTTTATCATATTTATTACCTTACATGGATTTTTGTTTAACCCTTTTCCTTATGTATTTCCTTGGGTTATCCTATGTAGTTTTAAGAGCATCTCTCGGAGTTAAGATCACTCTAAGGAGATTATATAAAGACAATGATGTTATGGTTTAAGATGTTGTGTTTATGTGTCTAATCCTCCAAAGACACTAGACCTAAGATACATGGATTTTATTTATTTTAAAAAATGGTAAAAATTATTAAAGAATATGATTTTAAGGTTTGTTTTTCTATATTTGGTATCAGAACATGTTCTAGTTACTTTTGGATACTAGTATTGGGGAACAATAATGAGAACCCTATGCATAGGATAATATCTTGAAGTATTGGTAAGTTAGATATTATGTTTTTTTTTAGAAATAAATCCATATTTAGATACCAAAAATTGGATTTGGTTTTGGAACAAATTCATATAGGTTTAATAACCCAAAAAATGATAGGTTGAGTATATCTCATCCATCATTCTAGTGTATGGTGAATAGTCCTTTACTGTACACTAGGTTTGACACTCCTGGGAGATATTCTTTCACTAAATCATATTATCTTTATAAACCATTATTAAGGATTTAAATATATGTTATAAAATTTAATAATTAGTTGGGTTTAGAAAACATAACTATAATATATCCATGGATAACCTAGATTAAAACATATATATTCAAAATTCAATCTTTTCCATTAATTTATGAGTTTCTTCTTCTATGTTTTTTGTTTAACTTGTAAACATTAATTAATATAAGTATTATCATCACTAACTTTTATTCAAGTTAGAAAATGGTTATACATAATTAGAATCATGTTAATGATATATGAAATAGGCAATGTGATGACTACCCTTAATAAATTCCTAACATGATGGGAATGGGATATGAGAACATCATAGATGTACTAGCACAGCTCACTCAAAATATGAATAATAACATGAATCACTTGGAACATCCTCTAAGAGAGAAATATTCAATTTCACCCTTTTTTAGTAAAGGCATCCAATTTTTATTGGATATAATAATCCAATAATTTTTTAATAGTTGATTAACTCTAACAAAAATATATTAAATGTCCTTTACAGATCTTAAAAAGGGAAGGTTATACTGGCTACTTATCACCATATGGGAGAACCTGATTAGTGGTTGACACTAATAAAGAATATAAAGAGTAGGGGTGTAATAGAATCCATGGATTTGGATAAATTCATGTGGATGTTTATCAATAAGTGTTTCTCAAACACTCTATATCTTAAAATAGAGAGGGGATTTCTTGAAATCAAGAAAAGTGATGATGAATATGTTAGGTATTATGAATAGAACTTCATGATACTTTCACAATATACTTATATCATTTTCATGATCTCAAAAAGTGAGATTGGCCATTACTATAATTGGTTTAATCATAGACTTCAACAACCATTGGTGGTTCCAGACTTTGATAGTTATGAAGAAAATTTTTGATATTCCCTCAAATTGGAGATGGAAATGGGTTATTGATAAGGTATGGGATTTAAGAAGAGGATAATGAATATTAACCCTAGGGAATAACTAGATAAAAGATACTATGGTGAGAAGTTTCAACATACAACATATAGAAGGTATGGGAATAAACATCCAAGAAACTATCTCAAGGGGAAAAGAAAGTGATTCAAGTGTGGAAAGGAGGTGCGTGTAGCTAACTCATGTCAGAGTGAGAGGAAAACCCCACTAATGTGATTGAAGAGAACAATTTCTTGATCAATTCTAATTATGTTTTTAAGTGTTACAAAAAACAATATACATGGAAATTATGAAAATCAATGCACTACTACAAGGGTTTTTTAAGCTAACCAATAATAAAAACCTCCAAGTCCAAGAGAGAAAGGTTGGTCTTATATTATCACTATGGAAAAGGTTGATAAAGAAAATTATTTGGTGATAGCAATTCTAGTTATTCATTCAATAATATTTAATTCTTTATTTTATTCTAATTTTATTCATTCTTTCATATCATGAATGTTATGTATAAGTATTCAAACATCACCACAAAACATGGAGGTTAAATTATTTATAAAAATTAATAATGTAGTGATAATTTAATCTCAAGAACATAACTCTTCCCCAATGGTCATTTGTGGGATGAAACTACCAGTGTAATATGTCATAATTCCTTTAGTAGAATTTTTTTATACTATTAATGGAATAGTTTTCATTGTATAGGGCTCACTTCAACTACTAAGAAAAGGAAATCACATTCCATATTCTAAATTATCTTTTTATTCTATACAAGTGTAAGGATAGGGATAAATTTTCTTAAAAATATTCTCTAGAGGAATGGATATAATTTTTTTATGATAAATTTTATCTATGTTAAAATGATTGAATAAAAGAAGATGGATTATATTGAAGATATTCCCATTATAAGGAAGTGTGTTGACATATTTCTTGAAGATTTTCTCAATCTTCATCCTGGTCGAAAGGTTGAGTACTCAGTTGAACTTATACCTATTTATTTACTAATATCCAAGACTTCATATATAGTAGACCCTATTAAACTATAATAATTGAAGAATAAATTATAAGAACATATGAATATGGGTTTCATACACTATATTTATTTGTTGTGGAGGGTAGTGGTTCTCTTTTTCAAGAATAAGGATGGTTCTATGTGTCTTTTTATTGATTACCATGAACTCGACAAGATCAAAATAAAGAATAAGTATCTTTTTACAAGGATTGATGACTTATTCTACCTGTTTCAGGGAGCTGAATAATTCTATAAAGTAGACCTTTAGTCAAGATATCATTGTTTAAAGGTGAAGAAATAAGATATTCCTAATACCACCATTTGTATAAGGTACGGGAACTATGAGTTCATATTCATGTCATTTAGATTCATGAATTATCTAGAAATATTCAAGGACTTAATTAATAGACACTTTATATATTACCTCAATAAATTTGTGATAGTATTTATAGATAATATTCTTATATACTTCAAAATTAAGGAGAAACACGAGGAGAATTTGAGTATTATTCTTAAGTCATTAAGAAAGGATAATTTATATGGAAAGTATAGTAAATATGAGTTTTAAATGGAGAAATTGAAATTATTGGGGGATATTTTCAACATAAAGGGGATATATGTGGACCCTTATATGAAAAAATAAATTGAGGAGTGGGATAGACCATCATCTGTAATGCAAATCCATAGATTCCTTAGATAGTTGGGAAATACCATTGATTTATGAGAAACGTATCATAATTTCCAAACCCACTTACCAAAACTAAATTGGAATAGAGTAAAGTTTATTTTGAGTAATTAATGTAAAGATAAGTTCAAGTAATTTAAAACTAGTGTAACACCCCAAGATTTCATAGTGTGTTAGTTCTTCAAAATAATTCAATAACTTTCACTACATGCAACACAAAGTTCAAGCACACCATGACTTACCAAACAAGCCGTTCAAAAGAGGTTATGAATAGTATTAGATAAATTTTAATGTTTATATAATCCTTATAATTTTAGAATCCATATTATGAGTTTCTTAGATATAATGCAAGAACAAATTCATTTTCAGTATTGCACTTTTATCAAATTTAATAGTTAACCCTTTTTAAATACTATATTTTAAACTTTTTGACTAAATGGGGACATAAAAAATTTAAAATGAAACATCCCAAGCTTCCACGGTACGCTTTCCTTTGAATAAAACAGTAGCGTGTGTTGTACGCAACGTCGAGTTTTAACACACACCACAACCGATCAAACTAGCCGTTATGAATAGTAATATCTACTTTTTGAAATTATATATATTTTATATTTGAAAATGGACTTCATTTTTGGATTCAGAATATCGAATTTAGCCTAAGGTGAAATTTTGGTACATTTCGGATAACTTTCATATTTTGATGAATAGTGAAAATTTCTAAATTTTAATTAAAAACAACTTTTTTAATCAAAATAATTAATAGTGATAAATTATGAATTTGAGTGGTTTTAAAGTATATTTAGAATATATTTTTACCATTCAATTTAATGTTTATCATTGGACATAATTTTACAATTAAACCGAACATAAACAAGTGTCAATCTTTTGATAGTTATTATCTCTTAAAAACACGCTTTTTGTTTTGACAGCGGGAATTAATTTTAAATTAATTTCTGCCACTTCTGTGTTTTGAATTTAGGAAAATGGATTCCATATTTGGAATCAGGATGTTCAAATTGTGTAAATAGGTAACTTTTATTTTTAGACATTTTGAATAATTACTGCGGTAAATATTTTATTTACCATGGTTAAAGGGTAAATCCGGTAAATAAGGGTTAAAAAATAATATTATAATAATACAAAATTACCCTAAAACGTGTCCTAACCTTATTGGTGGACACATACCCGACCATGAGCATCCTTGGGTCAATTTGGGGACCCCTTGGAGCCACTTGTATGTGGTAGGGACACATTATATTAATAAAGTTAAAATAAAAATAAAAATGGCATAAGCTTACATCTTTTAGAAGAACAATTTTTACATAGGGTTATACATGTTGGATTTTCGATTATAAATATTACTTAGAAAGCTAAAAAGATTGCCTACATAATGATATTTTATTTATAATTTTTAGACATTATATAATGTATTTTATTTATGACACAATGATGATGCAGTAATTACTAAAATAGTGAAAAATAAACATAATTGATCTTATAAATACCCAAATAATTATAATATGAAACTTTTAATGAATTAAACTAATTTTCTATGATAATATGATATATTAGGATTGATTTAATTGACTTTTTTCGAAGTAATCAATCTGTTAGGAGTTTCACAAAAATCAACTATTGAATAGTGTCAAAATTGACATAAAAGAGTTCTTAAAACAAATATTATATTATTAATTGATATTAAATTCCTAAAAATCTAAGGTTCGGCCAAGAGACTTATATTATGATAGGTTCCTCATTAATGGACCACTTGGGGGTCTCTTGGATGTATATAGTAAGTTTATTAACCATATTATATAAAAATACAAAGAGACATTGTAAAAGTGAAACTAATTAACTTAGAGTTAATACTTAAAGATAAGGTTAATATAAGTACCCAAACCTGTCTAAATTCTATTGGATGAGTTGTTTTCGACCTATACCCACCTCATCCTTTGAATAGTCAACTTTGGAGCCTTTGTAAACCGAATATGAATTTATTATAAATTAATATTTCTAACTTTTCCAAAGGTGCCCCTCACCCCTCTTATAAAAGGGCACTCCTCCTTCTCATTTCTTCACACCTTCAAAGCCTTTTGGTTCGGCCAAACTCTGCCCAAATACTCTCCCAACATCCCTCACTACAACCTAGAGGCCTTAGTTTGATCAGAAAGCCAACCTAAGGAGCCCTTTTGATCAAATCAAAAGGAAGAACCCGAAGAAGAGGTAATGATTTCACCACCCTTTTCTAAGTTCATTTCTTCTTCCACTTCTTCTTCCTTTGTTCTTACCATTCTGAAATAATAACTCCAGTATCTCACATATACTGTGATGTTATTATAAATATGGTACAATCATATTCAGTATTCTATCCACCCTTTGAATAACATGTCACCATACGTGCGTACGTACGGCTTACCGTCTCCACGTCGTGGTGTAATTGTTATTCAATATAATATTATTTGGATGGGTATAATAATGATGTGTAACTCATGTAAATAATAAATATAACATGTTAATGATTCTTTATATATGATATACCATCCATTTATATATTATTTTAATATCAAAAGAATGATATTGTCGCTCGTGCGTACGTACGGACTACCGTCTCCACGAACGCGATGAGATTCATTCTCCATCGTATCCATTCAAGTATAATTATCATTTGATGATTTAAAAATGATGTTTAAGGACTGTATATCATTCTGGATATGAATAAGATACAACAACCATGGCTTATGTAACAAAACATATAAAAGAAAATGAGTAAGTTAACACCCGAAACGATGATAATTCTAAGATATTATTAATAAATCAATGTTAAAAGATCATATATGATATCATATTAATATATATGATTCTTGTATAATTTAATAACAATTATTTCACCATTATACAGGAGGTTAACCTACCCCAACCAAGGAAAAGTACAAGGTAAGGGGTTTTCATCTCACTCCTTATTCCCGTGAGATTCATGCCATATTGCCACCATTACCTTTTGTGTGGTGTATGTACTACCCATAATTATATTCTTTGTGTAATACACTCTAATTTATGTGTATTTACATATTCATTGTATGATACATCTTTCATGGGTTGTATGTTTCATAAGTTACCAAATTGGTAAGGGTTATTTCACAATCTCTTCATTATCCGAGATTGTATTATACGTAATAATCTACTGGGATCTCTTTATCATCCACATCCATGTTTCTTCGAAATGTATTTCAAAACATTTTTACTATTTACAAGAATATGGGTTAAAGTCATTTATACCCTTGTTTGACTTTTTATAAGAGGTTTATAAAGGAATCTTTCCGTCGTTTTCAAAACAAGGTCCTTTTTAACCTTTTCGACAGAATTGAGGTAAGAATGTTTTTTTAACTTATACGGCGGGTGTGGTTATTTTACGCCGTTATAAAATCTTCAAAGCTTCCCTTACAAGATTAAAAGAATATTTTCAAAGAAAATGTTTTATTTTATATGGATCTTAAATGATTTCAAAATAAAAGGAGATACTTCTTTAAAAAGAATTTTGATTTCATCTATGTCAACATCCTTTGATGGATTTTAAGATTATTTGAAGTTGATTTATTATGATACAAAACTTCTATGTTTTATTGAAGTTTTTGTGATATGTTTGACTGTGGATGTGCTATTTTTATACCATTCATAGTTTATGGTGAAAGTATTGACATTTCGTATACTAGTTTTAATACGAATGTTTATGTTATGTTTAAACCTTTTCATATGGGAATGCATTGGACTTAATAAGTGACGGGTGGAGCCCGCTATAGCTCCTCGATGCATCGGTAGGTCTCATGAGACAAACTAGTGTCTTGGAACAAGGCCTTGACAAAATCTTATTTTTAGTCTTGGCACGAGGCCTTGGCTATGTGGTTATGATAGTCTGGCATTATGCATTCCAACATTATGAAAGTGGTTATTGATATTGCATGTGATTATTCGATTAGTAGAATATCCATGTGAATAAGTAAATGGCATTATTTCATTTTACTTTTGCCATACTATGTTGAAGTTCAAGTTTAAAAGGCTTTTGTTTTAGTAATTCATTGCCTTAAATGTTTACGCTTATTTTTAATGTTCCGCTATATTGTTATCCTTACTGGGCATTTGAGCTCACCCCTTTTCTATGTTTTATTTTTCCCAGGAAGTAAAGAAGTAAATTATGAATGACCTGCAGGGATATTATGTGGGGATATGAGTGTGGATTATGGAGAAATTATGTTGTTGTAGTAGTTTTTCATTTTATGATGTAATGTAAAACTTATGAATATATCTAGTGTTTCCAAGGCTACTAAACCAATCGGTCTTTCGAGATTTGATCTTTCTTGTGATCATTCCAATGTTATGTAATTAATGCACCGACTCTGGGTAGCTGGGGTCGGGGAGTTACAGTTGGTATCAGAGGAAGTTTAGTACAAACCTTGGAAGCTAGATTTAGATAAACTCTGATTAGAGCACGTAGACCTAAGATGAACTTTGAGGATTAGTATAGAAGAACTTCCTAGAATTTTGGTATTGTAGAGATTTTGGGAGTTTTCCGAGCAATACATCCCTGTCTGGACACGAGCAGGTAGAGGCGGCTCTGGCACAGATGTACCTAGGGGTAAAACCCGAAAACACCGCTTTGAGCTAGACTCGAACGGGAACTGGTGCACGACAACGGGCCTTACTGCACTCTTGGTTACGACACTCCCGGGGGATATGCTTAGGATAACTCTCATTTTCTTTACAAATCATTATGAAGGGTTTATGAGTATATACTTCCTCAAAGAAAACATTTTTATGATTATGGATTATATCCATAAATAGTTCAATTTATGTTAAGTGTTTTATAAGTATGGGATTATGTGTTTTGATTCATAAACTGATCTAGTTTATGCCATGGTATAGAAATGGCGCCCAGTAGAAGGAATGATAACTCCAGAAATGCACATGATCCAAAGAGAAGGAAGGATCATATCTTTCATGGTCTTAAGCTAGAATTTATAAGAGAAATAGTCTCCCATGTATTATCATCATATGAAGAAATAATATCATGTGTTGATAAGATATGTAAAGAGTTTACTGAGTCCTATGGCTTTGAAGGGAAGCAAGAGAATAAAAGGATGGAAGAGAGAAAAATGGATAAAGGGAAGAGGGAAAAGAAGAATTTTCCCATATGTGGTAACTGTGGAAAGAAACACCCTGGAAATTGCCTTAAAGGAATGGGAGTTTGTTATAAGTGTGGAGGAAAAGGGCACAAAGTACATGACTGCAAGGGTAAGAAAATGGTTTCAAATGTACAATGCTTCATTTGCAAGGAGTTTGGACACTACGCGAACCTATGTCCCAGTCATCAGACTATGCCACAAATGATGCTATTGGATAATAATCAAGTTATGATACTACCACAGATGAAGAAGAATGATTAGAGTTCTTATGTTGATTATGTCAATTGAGTATTGTATCAACAATGTACTTGATATAATAATTATGGAGTATATAAGGATTGTACTGCAGTACTATTTCATTAAGGACTTGAGATTGTGTGGAACAAAGAAAAGTGACTCAATATCAGGATAAATTTTTGGAAAATATATGGTTGAGAGAATGATAAATCATAACATAGTTCTGATACTGAGGTAGTGATTTTGGAATAATATGTGATTATTTTGGATAAATTATATTGGATATTCTTGACTACCTTGGAACTGATTAATGATTTGTATATTCCATCATTGTTGGGGTTTAAAACATTTTTGGATTAATGAAGTATATCCAGCATTCTATATGGAATAGGGGAGCATGAATGTAATCAATAAGGAATATGGTAATTCAAGATGTTTCAGTTTATTAAAAGAATACAAGATGAAGTTATTCATATGCTATTACGGGGTAAAAAGGATCTATATTATGTTTACCTTCCTTATAAATGTTGGACTGTGAGTTTGAACATAAGTATTTTGGATAGTTCTAGTTTGGATTATTTTGGATTTCCATAAAAGGACAACCCGGAAGTCGGGCGGCAACCCGTCGCGTCCGGCAAGGCTGTGAGACTTGAACCCGCAACCGAAGGGCGACAAGGGTGTATCACCTACCACTGGCCCACGAGATGTCCTGGATTAAATAATGTAGTTTTTATTAAATGATCTTGTAGATGAATTATAAATTCGTTTATTTTGGAACCCTATATGAATAGTGTAAATAGAATTTTTTTTAAATTCTATTATCTTTTAGAGTGAAAGATGAGTTTGTGGTAGAAATTTATTAATGGATAAAACTCTAATTATAAATTAAGTATATCTCCTTATGATCTTATCCAATCTCATAAATAAATTCCACAACATTAAGAAAAGGAACTTAGAACAAAAATGTTGTCCTAGATGGTACCTTAAATCATCACTAATTTATGGCTTTGGGATTGTTGACCTTTTCATAGCCATGTTCTCTACCACTCTCCATCAGATAATTGATGGTTAGATTTCTCCTCCATATCCATATTTTCCTACATGGAACCCTAGTATGTGTTATTTTCGGTAATCTTCATACTTTCCACTCTTTAGTTTAAATAGAGGCCTCATTAATTCATTTTTCGATGTGGGATTTCAACTAAGATATTTTGAAACGTCAAAAATGTGTTATCCTAATACCCTATGTTTTGTTGAACCGATGGTATTTCAAATCATCATAGATTGATGAATTTAAGGACCTCAATTATACACTTGTTTGTGATTGATGACCTCAATCACTACCTATAAATATTTACGTTTTTCCTCCGATTATATGTCTCTAATTTCCACCAATGTTCTCCTAATCGAGATCATAATTTGGTGGTGACCCTTTGATTTCTCTTTTCCTCATATTAATACTAAATTTTAGTAACCCAATTTCCGATGTGGGTTTTCCCACAAATATATTTTCTACTTTCAACCTTTTATTTTTGAAGAACAATTTCAAATTGCGAGGACGCAATTTATTGAAGGAGGGGAGAATGTAACACCCCAAGATTTCATAGTGTGTTAGTTCTTCAAAATAATTCAATAACTTTCACTACATGCAACACAAAGTTCAAGCACACCATGACTTACCAAACAAGCCGTTCAAAAGAGGTTATGAATAGTATTAGATAAATTTTAATGTTTATATAATCCTTATAATTTTAGAATCCATATTATGAGTTTCTTAGATATAATGCAAGAACAAATTCATTTTCAGTATTGCACTTTTATCAAATTTAATAGTTAACCCTTTTTAAATACTATATTTTAAACTTTTTGACTAAATGGGGACATAAAAAATTTAAAATGAAACATCCCAAGCTTCCACGGTACGCTTTCCTTTGAATAAAACAGTAGCGTGTGTTGTACGCAACGTCGAGTTTTAACACACACCACAACCGATCAAACTAGCCGTTATGAATAGTAATATCTACTTTTTGAAATTATATATATTTTATATTTGAAAATGGACTTCATTTTTGGATTCGGAATATCGAATTTAGCCTAAGGTGAAATTTTGGTACATTTCGGATAACTTTCATATTTTGATGAATAGTGAAAATTTCTAAATTTTAATTAAAAACAACTTTTTTAATCAAAATAATTAATAGTGATAAATTATGAATTTGAGTGGTTTTAAAGTATATTTAGAATATATTTTTACCATTCAATTTAATGTTTATCATTGGACATAATTTTACAATTAAACCGAACATAAACAAGTGTCAATCTTTTGATAGTTATTATCTCTTAAAAACACGCTTTTTGTTTTGACAGCGGGAATTAATTTTAAATTAATTTCTGCCACTTCTGTGTTTTGAATTTAGGAAAATGGATTCCATATTTGGAATCAGGATGTTCAAATTGTGTAAATAGGTAACTTTTATTTTTAGACATTTTGAATAATTACTGCGGTAAATATTTTATTTACCATGGTTAAAGGGTAAATCCGGTAAATAAGGGTTAAAAATAATATTATAATAATACAAAATTACCCTAAAACGTGTCCTAACCTTATTGGTGGACACATACCCTACCATGAGCATCCTTGGGTCAATTTGGGGACCCCTTGGAGCCACTTGTATGTGGTAGGGACACATTATATTAATAAAGTTAAAATAAAAATAAAAATGGCATAAGCTTACATCTTTTAGAAGAACAATTTTTACATAGGGTTATACATGTTAGATTTTCGATTATAAATATTCATTAGAAAGCTAAAAAGATTTACTACATAATGATATTTTATTTATAATTTTTAGACATTATATAATTTATTTTATTTATGACACAATAATGATGCAGTAATTACTAAAATAGTGAAAAATAAAAATAATTGATCTTATAAATACCCAAATAATTATAATATGAAACTTTTAATGAATTAAACTAATTTTCTATGATAATATGATATATTAGTATTGATTTAATTGACTTTGTTCGAAGTAATCAATCTGTTAGGAGTTTCACAAAAATCAACTATTGAATAGTGTCAAAATTGACATAAAAGAGTTCTTAAAACAAATATTATATTATTAATTGATATTAAATTCCTAAAAATCTAAGGTTCGGCCAAGAGACTTATATTATGATAGGTTCCTCATTAATGGACCACTTGGGGGTCGCTTGGATGTATATAGTAAGTTTATTAACCATATTATATAAAAATACAAAGAGACATTGTAAAAGTGAAACTAATTAACTTAGAGTTAATACTTAAAGATAAGGTTAATATAAGTACCCAAACCTGTCTAAATTCTATTGGATGAGTTGTTTTCGACCTATCCCCACCTCATCCTTTGAATAGTCAACTTTGGAGCCTTTGTAAACCGAATATGAATTTATTATAAATTAATATTTCTAACTTTTCCAAAGGTGCCCCTCACCCCTCTTATAAAAGGGCACTCCTCCTTCTCATTTCTTCACACCTTCAAAGCCTTTTGGTTCGGCCAAACTCTGCCCAAATACTCTCCCAACATCCCTCACTACAACCTAGAGGCCTTAGTTTGATCAGAAAGCCAACCTAAGGAGCCCTTTTGATCAAATCAAAAGGAAGAACCCGAAGAAGAGGTAATGATTTCACCACCCTTTTCTAAGTTCATTTCTTCTTCCACTTCTTCTTCCTTTGTTCTTACCATTCTGAAATAATAACTCCAGTATCTCACATATACTGTGATGTTATTATAAATATGGTACAATCATATTCAGTATTCTATCCACCCTTTGAATAACATGTCACCATACGTGCGTACGTACGGCTTACCGTCTCCACGTCGTGGTGTAATTGTTATTCAATATAATATTATTTGGATGGGTATAATAATGATGTGTAACTCATGTAAATAATAAATATAACATGTTAATGATTCTTTATATATGATATACCATCCATTTATATATTATTTTAATATCAAAAGAATGATATTGTCGCTCGTGCGTACGTACGGACTACCGTCTCCACGAACGCGATGAGATTCATTCTCCATCGTATCCATTCAAGTATAATTATCATTTGATGATTTAAAAATGATGTTTAAGGACTGTATATCATTCTGGATATGAATAAGATACAACAACCATGGCTTATGTAACAAAACATATAAAAGAAAATGAGTAAGTTAACACCCGAAACGATGATAATTCTAAGATATTATTAATAAATCAATGTTAAAAGATCATATATGATATCATATTAATATATATGATTCTTGTATAATTTAATAACAATTATTTCACCATTATACAGGAGGTTAACCTACCCCAACCAAGGAAAAGTACAAGGTAAGGGGTTTTCATCTCACTCCTTATTCCCGTGAGATTCATGCCATATTGCCACCATTACCTTTTGTGTGGTGTATGTACTACCCATAATTATATTCTTTGTGTAATACACTCTAATTTATGTGTATTTACATATTCATTGTATGATACATCTTTCATGGGTTGTATGTTTCATAAGTTACCAAATTGGTAAGGGTTATTTCACAATCTCTTCATTATCCGAGATTGTATTATACGTAATAATCTACTGGGATCTCTTTATCATCCACATCCATGTTTCTTCGAAATGTATTTCAAAACATTTTTACTATTTACAAGAATATGGGTTAAAGTCATTTATACCCTTGTTTGACTTTTTATAAGAGGTTTATAAAGGAATCTTTCCGTCGTTTTCAAAACAAGGTCCTTTTTAACCTTTTCGACTGAATTGAGGTAAGAATGTTTTTTTTAACTTATACGGCGGGTGTGGTTATTTTACGCCGTTATAAAATCTTCAAAGCTTCCCTTACAAGATTAAAAGAATATTTTCAAAGAAAATGTTTTATTTTATATGGATCTTAAATGATTTCAAAATAAAAGGAGATACTTCTTTAAAAAGAATTTTGATTTCATCTATGTCAACATCCTTTGATGGATTTTAAGATTATTTGAAGTTGATTTATTATGATACAAAACTTCTATGTTTTATTGAAGGTTTTGTGATATGTTTGACTGTGGATGTGCTATTTTTATACCATTCATAGTTTATGGTGAAAGTATTGACATTTCGTATACTAGTTTTAATACGAATGTTTATGTTATGTTTAAACCTTTTCATATGGGAATGCATTGGACTTAATAAGTGACGGGTGGAGCCCGCTATAGCTCTTCGATGCATCGGTAGGTCTCATGAGACAAACTAGTGTCTTGGCACAAGGCCTTGACAAAATCTTATTTGTAGTCTTGGCACGAGGCCTTGGCTATGTGGTTATGATAGTCTGGCATTATGCATTCCAACATTATGAAAGTGGTTATTGATATTGCATGTGATTATTCGATTAGTAGAATATCCATGTGAATAAGTAAATGGCATTATTTCATTTTACTTTTGCCATACTATGTTGAAGTTCAAGTTTAAAAGGCTTTTGTTTTAGTAATTCATTGCCTTAAATGTTTACGCTTATTTTGAATGTTCCGCTATATTGTTATCCTTACTGGGCATTTGAGCTCACCCCTTTTCTATGTTTTATTTTTCCCAGGAAGTAAAGAAGTAAATTATGAATGACCTGCAGGGATATTATGTGGGGATATGAGTGTGGATTATGGATAAATTATGTTGTTGTAGTAGTTTTTCATTTTATGATGTAATGTAAAACTTATGAATATATCTAGTGTTTCCAAGGCTACTAAACCAATCGGTCTTTCGAGATTTGATCTTTCTTGTGATCATTCCAATGTTATGTAATTAATGCACCGACTCTGGGTAGCTGGGGTCGGGGAGTTACAACTAGGCTTATCACTACATAGGTACTTACACTGCCCACAAGTGGATAACTTTTCAGGGTATACATAAATTCTTCAAAGAAGGTATTACGATGTGTAATATTACAAAATGATAAAGTGATAACATATACCTCAAGGTAGATGAAATTTTATGAGATGAAATATCAAATTCATGATTTGAAGTTGTTTTTAGTGATTATTTTATTGAATATTTTGTGGAATTATCTCTGTGGGGAGAAGTTTGAAATATATAAGTATCATAAGAGCCTCAAATTTATATTCACATAGAAGGATATTAATATGTGTAGTGAAGATGGTTATAGCTAATCAAGGACTATGACTGATCAATCCACTACTATCATGGAAAAGAAAATAAAGTGACAGATGATCTAAGTATGAAGGATACCACAACCTTATCCATAATGAGGATTGAATAGGATCTAATATTCTTATACTTGCAATGTATGGTCATGGGAGTCATAATAAAAGTAACAACATCCTAACTTTCTCAAATTGTTTCTCAATCATCACTACATGAGAGGATTACGAGAGCTCAAAATATAATCCTAAGATACTGAAGATGGTTTATCTTGTGAGTACGGGAAAAACCTCTGAGTTTATAGTTGATGAAGAAGGTGTTGTGAGATTTGGGAAATAGCTATGTGTACCCTCTAAACTGGATTTGAATAAGGATATGTTGAACGATGGTCATGGTTCAAAATTCTCTATCCACCCAAGATTCACAATGATGTATAGATATATCCAAGATTACTATTATTGGGATAACATGAAGTAGGATATTTTGGAATATACATAAAAGTTCCTAGTGTGTCATAAATGTAATTTTAATATGAAAATGTCTAATGTAATGATGCAACCATTTCCCATATCTACATGGAAATATGAAATATCATTATGGATTGTTTCATAGGTATTCCAATGACATTATGAAAGAAAAGTTGTATATGGGTTATGGTGGGACATCTTATAAATAATCCCGAATTCATTTCCATTTAAGAGAACTCCTCACTCAAACACCTTCCAAAGATATAAATTAGAGAAGTGGTGAGGTTGTATGGAAAACAATTATAAATTGTATTTGATTGAGATCTAAGGTTCACCTCAAAGTTCTCAAAAAGTATTCAATGTTATCTAAACATATATTTGAACTTCAACATATCATATTATCCCTTGACTGATGGCAAATTAGAATGGACTATCTGAACACTTGAGTATGTGTTGAGATATTTCTCTATGGACTTCAAGGGATTATGGTACCAACATCTTCCTCTGGTTAAGTTCTCTTACAATAAAAATTTCCACTCATGTATCCAAATGGCCCTATATGAATCCTTCTATTGGAAGATATGTATAACACCTATATTTTGAGATAAATTAAGTGAAATAAAGTTATTAATACCTGATATGGTCAGAAAAATGATAGAAAAGGTCAAAAACATTCAACAAAACATCAAAGAAACATAGATTCTCTAGTTGAGTTGTGCTGATAACCATTATGATACCTAGATTTTGATGTTGGTGATAAATTGTTTCTCTAAATACCTCCATGGAAGAGATTCATGTTGTTTGAGAATAAAGGGAAGCTAATTCTAAGATTCATTTTCCCCTATGAGATCCTAGATCTCATCAAAGTTTTGGAATATCGACTAGTGCTCCCTCTAAACCTAACCAAATTGCATGATGTGTCCCACATATCCCCCTTGAGGAACTATATAAAAAACCCCTTACATGTACTAAATCTAGAGGTGGTACAACTAGAGGGTGATATCTCTTAGTAGGGGAATCTAGTGAAGATTTTGGGCCATATAATTGTAAAAATACTTTAAAGAAACCATATGCATGAAGAGGAAATGTGGGAACCTAAAGAGACCACGAAAAAAAATTACCTTCATCTATTTTCCCAGAATTTCAGTATATATATTTCATTTAAATTTAATAACATTATTCACACACACTAAAATGAAAATTATGATAAATTAATAAATTAAGTTGATAACCTTTAAAATATTATTATTATTTATAAATATAAGATCTAATATACTGAAATTATTTCAATTGGAATGTTTTTAAAAATAGTAATAAAAACACTTAATGATTAAAAAAATTATTGGTTAATAAAAATTTTTTATCTATATATTGTGTATTTTAAATTAAAAGTTAAATATATTTTTTTTATAAATTAAATTTTATAAAATTAACTTTTTTTCAATTTATAATATCAAAATTTAATTAGTATGAAGTTTTGAGCATTTTTTTAAAATATCAATTTTTATTCAAAATTGTTGTTTTTATAAAAATTAAAATTTTCATGACTTTATCATATATATAAGAATGACCTATAATATCAAAACCCTATTTAAGTGATCAAATATTAAATTAATTAATATATTTCTCATTTTTTAAATATTATTTTAACTTATATAACTCATGACTAATAATTTTTAAAACTAAAGTAAAAGGTTACTTTAATAAAGAAAACTATTTTATGTATTTTCTTTAAATTAATTAATATTTTTTTATTATTAGTCAATAGATTGAATTTAATGTAAAATAACGTTTTTTATTTATAAAAAATCAATTTAGGACATAAAAATTATTTATATTAATAATTTTAACTCACTCATAAATCTTATTCTTAAAAACAATGTTATATCAAAAACTATTTTTAAGCACTAAGCATGTTTATTTTAAAATTAAATTTTATAAATAAAATTATTTTTAATTGTTAAAATTAATATAATATATACTATTATAATACTCAAATTATGTGATAATATAAATATTATTTGAGATCATTTTAAATACTTAACATGGGTGAAAAAAATGTTACCACAATAAATGTACACATAGATAAAATAAGAATAAAAAGTAAAAACACCTAAATCACTCAAAAGTGTACCTAAATGAGTTTATGGGATGTTTTTCATCCATATAATGTTCTTTTATTATTAATTTAGAACTATGTGAGTCTTTGACCATTTAATAGTGTACAAAAATAATATAATAAGTGAATTGTTCCCAAAATTACACTTTCTTTCACTTATAAAAGGGATCACTCTCATCCATTCAAGGTACACACTTTAATTTGGTTTCCTTGAAAAATATCTACCCATTTTCTCTTATTATAAAAATATTCCACAAACGAAATCCTTTTTACCTATTTATTTATATTACGCCTTTCACTTCTTAGGAGAATTCTAAGAAAAATCTAAGTCCCTAATGTGAATATTTCTTCTTCTTAGTATTTATTTTTAAATTATTTTTCTTATACTTATCATTAATAACCCCATTAATATATTGGATAAATTATAATTTATATATTTAAGTTTAATTATTTTTATTTAATAATAATTATCCATCCTCATTCATCCACTAAGAAAAACTTAATCATCGACCATGCGTTTGTGTAGACTACCACCTCCACAAAATGATGCATTTTGTTTTCCATAACCACCTTTCATGTATGGTAGCAAGGATAAAAATTATGAATAAATATTTTTTATGTATCAATTATAAATCATAATTAATTAATATTTTTATCTACCTCCCACATGTTTTATGGAAAACAAAAGTAGAGTCTGTGTGTACATACAGATTACAATATCCACATCAATGACACATTTTGTTTTCCATTATCACCTAATATGGATGAATTTAAAATAATGATTTATAAAAATTATATTTATATCTCTATTCAAATTCTGTAGTTTCTGAATTTTTTTTAAGGTAAAATTTACTATAGTCAACATGTCAATAGAATCATGTAAAAAGAGACCAAACCACCTCAAGTAACCAACAAGAGCAGAAATGATTTTATAAATAAATAAATTATGATAATAAATAGACCCTAGGAAAATAATTATATATTAATAAGGTTTTTATTAAGGGTTTTAATGAAATAAATTTAATTATAAAGGATGTAAAGTACAATTATAGAACACATTTATACATAGAGGTATGAGATCTTTCATACTTCCCTCACAACTTTCCAGTTATGATTTATATTTATTTTTATAAATTTTATTCCAACTTATTATCATAAACTTATTGTATTTTTTTAATATTTACCTTAAATATATACATTTTTTAACATCCCTTCCATTTTTAGGGTTATTCGTGTTTAAATTTCCTTTAAAATATCCACTTTTAAGGAAACCCAGTTTAAGGAGATTTTCAAAATTCTTATTTCATGTAAACCATTAACCCCATAAAAAACTTAAACCATGAATAGAATTTAAAATTAAAATTAAGTTTATGTATAACCCTTTGGGTTTGATTCTAATTTTAAAGGAAAATTGTGATCTTTTTCCTCAAAAATACCATTTACTTATTTCAAAAAAACATCACCAAAGTGGTTTATTTTTTATTCTTACTTCTTTGAATATTCTCATGGATTTTTCTACCATGAGACTCCATGATAGAGACTTATGTTCATTTAATATATAAATGTACAAATATATTTAATTCCTTCTTCTCTTGGGATTCCTTATGTTATAGCATTTAGATATTCCTTGAGATAAGATCTTGAAACCCAGTTCTTTCTCGTGGGTTTTTACCATGTACGTGACTTATGTATTTTTTATTTTCCTCATGTGAAACCCATTTATATTATATTAATTATATGAAAGGTGGGATCAGAATTATATATCCCTTTAATTCATAAGGTAATGATTCTATCTCATGAGATATCATGTTGCATAGGTAGTGAGCCTATCCAAATATGGGAGTGGGTAATTTGCCTAGCCAATTATGTTATGTTAATAGGGAATGGATCCTTGAATTATATTTATTATTTCATGTTTATATTGTTTACACATTCCTATGATTCCATGATCTTATTATATAGTCATGTTTACTCCATGGTCTTATGTAACATTTCTTTGTGCCATGATTCTACGTTTACACTCATTTTATTTAGGATATCACATTATTCCACCCATTTTATACTCCATTATCATGTTTATAACCTTACTAGTCTTTCTATATCACTCTTTTCCTTATATATTTTCATAGTTTATACTATTCAGTTTTGAGAGTTCTCAAAGGATATTAAATAAAGAAAATGATGTTATGTTTTAATATATTATATTTTTGCCTCTAATTCTCTAAATACATTGAACCCTATATCTATGTATTTTATTTGTTGTAAACTATATTAAAATTTATGAAAGAATATGTGCTTAAGGCTTGGGTTAGTATATAAACCTTACCCAATAGGCTTCAACAATGTCATTGTGTTGTTTCTTGAACTTTCCTCACACTTGACCTGTTACAAGTTCCTTTTCTTCATCTTCACTTTATTGCATATAATTGAGTAGGAAATTCTATATTAACTTCTTTATCTGATCATGTTTATCAAATACACTATGTTTGGTACCCTTGGTCCAATATCATTGGTCTGATACCCTATTATTCTTCTTGTTTCTTCACCCTATTCTTCTCTTACCAACTGTTAGGTAACTCTTTCTGATACACTTTCTCTATCTTCTACTCTTGTTTCCAATGCTACTATATCTGATTATATGATGAAACAATTTCTCAAGCTCTCTAGTTGGAACCCTGATTCTCTATCAATTCACCCAGCAGAAATAACATCAGCAACCTTTCTACGACACACTAGCTCCCCTATATATAGATAGCATTTCTCCAAAAAGTTAGGGAGAAGTGGAAACTTCAAATTCAAATTAATCACCATAAATTTGAATATAAAACTCAGAAATTTATTCATTTGACCATGTTCAAACTTTATAAAATATATAATTCAACAAAACTTTATAGGGAACTTTACCTAAAACCCATCATTAATGAGATCTTTAATCTTCCTGAAATATTATCTTGAATCATGATCTTCCCTTAGTGGTTATTTAATAATTGAAAGTCTCTCAATATCATCACAAGGTAATAATTTAAAAAAACTTAGTAAAGTTCTATAAAACTACATCTGAAACATCATTGTAGACACTTCTCTGTCTATAAATGCTCTATCCATTATAACTTAAAATGACCCTTCTTCATTCAGAATTTTATCATCTAATGAACTCATGGCCATTCATTTAGTAATATTTGTTTGATGATCTCACAACCATTCTTTACCTAGTGGAATTTTTCTATATGACTTTGTCTGATGACTTTATTTAGAATCCTATATTAAAGAACTATTCTTTGAATCATATGTACTCTAATTTTTCTCATAAATACATGTCTAAAAACTTTTTTGAACACCGTTTAATCTATTTCTTCCATAAAAAACTATTTATGATGTTATTTATATGTTTCCTCTAATGAATTTGTAAGGAAACTTTTATTAGATCATTTAGAATCCACTATTCGATGAAATTATAAAAGATTGTTTAGATTTCATTATATATCTCTTCATCTAATACAACTTCATTCACAACTTCCATAATACTTTTCTTTATTTATAAAACATAATTCCACCAAGTTACACTAGATTATTCCTTTAACCATATTTATCTATAATCATGAATAGCTTTATATAATAATGATTTTATTTACTTTAAAGATTAGAAAATAATTTCTAGATTTAATTTTATCAAACATCTTCATCTGAAAGAATTATGAATACAACCATATAAAAATTTGTCATACTCTATCTGTTCACTTGATTTCATTGAACATTTTCTGATCAACTCAATCCATTAGACTTAATTTGTTCACCTTTATAATGAAATATCAACATTCTTAAGTGATTTATGTTTGACAATAAAAGACAACATTTAATAATTCCTTCTTCCTCCATAACCAGCTTCACCTTAAAACAACACCTCGATGTTTTTTTGCCTCAATCATCTCCCAATTTAGATTTTTTTCAACCAAGGTACATAAATAACTAAAATTATGAAACTCAAGAAATGTATTATTATCAAAAAAATTAAGCTTATGTGAGAAAACTTGGTGTAAGGAATAATAATCATTGAATAATAATACCACAATGTCCATAAAGCATTGATTCATGGTTATTTCAAAACTTCTTCCATTCCCACATATTCATAAAAGAAAATGACTCCAAATTGTAATAAATGGTTCTTATAAACACTTAAAAAACTATTAAAATGGTTCATACATTCTAAAATCACAAATTAACCTATTAACAACTCTCCCTAAATATTTTATTTTCTTTTAGAGGTAAATCACATACCAATGGATAAATTTATGATACATATTTATTCCCCTATTAATAATTATATCCAAATATAATATTTGATAGGGTATAGGTATCAGATAACTTAGCCTTAAATAGAGTAAGGTTGTACACCCATGGTCAACCTTAGCCTATGAAATGTTTCCTTCAGTAATGGTTTAGTAAAGATATAAGATATTTTCTATATTGTAGGAAGAAACTCTAGATTTATTTCATTTCATTCCATATTCTCTATGATTAACTGGTATTTAATATCAATTTTCTTATATCTAGAATGTCACACTGGAATCCTAGTGATATTTATAAAACTTTGATTATAACAACCCAAGTTAAGGTTTGGCTTCATATTAACCAACAAATATTCCAATTGTTTCTTCATCCATATTAATTGTGTTTCATATTGAGTGGAAGCAACATAATCAAATTCTAAAGTAATGATATTCAAAGAACTTTGTTTCATTGTATGTCAACTAACACATCTTTCCCCTAAGAATAATACTCCACCATATGTGGATCTTCTATCATCAACACAACCTACCCAATATGTATCTATGTAACTAAACCAATCAATATTTCATTTGTTGTCATATTTAAACCTAAAATAAATTTTCCCTTTAATATATCTAAGAATCCTTTTTTCAACTACAATATTAGATTCTTTAGGTTCACTTTGATATCTAGAACAATGTGTAATAGCATATACTATGTCTAGCCTTAATGCTGTAAGATATAGCGGGATTCAAATTCTAAATTATTTAGGATCAATATACTTTATTTTCCCATATTTTTCCAAAAAAACCATTAAAATGGGTGTGGAAACAGGATTTGAATCTTCCAAGACAAATTTATTTAGGATTTTCTTATCATACTTTTATTGAGATAGAAAAATTTACCTTTTCTTTTAAGATATTTGTAATCCCATAAATTATTTCATTTCTCCTATCATAGACATTTCAAATAACCTCTTCATATCCATAGAAAAAAAAATCACATTTATTTATGATTACCTATAAATATGATATTATTTATATAAACAATCAAAATGATTAAAACCTCTTGATTTTATTTTATGCAGAGGTTGTTACCATCTATTTATTTTCTAAAATCAACTTCTTCAAGAAATTGTTCAGTTTAGAATACCAATATATCATATCTTGCTTCAACCCATAAAAATCCTTCTTCAATTTTTACACATAGATTTCATTTTGGCCGAACACAAATCCATGTGGATACTCAATGTAAACATATTCATTTATCTCTCAATTAAAAAAATATAACTTGAAATCCATCTGGAATATCTTATATATTCATTGAAAAAAATAGTAATAAAAATATAATATTTTCAAGTCTTTCTACTAGTGAAAGGGTCTCATCAAAATCAATTCCTTAAACCTATCTGTAGCCTTAAAAACCCAGTCTTTATTTCTTATCACTTCACATTTTTCATTCAACTTTTTTTCAAAAACCCATTTTATTACAATCACATTATTATCTTCTAGTTTGTGAAAAATTTCACATATCTCATTATTCTCAATATTATTTAATTATTCATTCATGGAATCAATCCACTCTTGATTCTCTAAATATTATTCAATAACTCTTGGCTCAAACTATGAATAAAAGAGATGTGTAAAATTTCCATTGATATTATTCTTGTTTGAATCTATTTTCTTGATCACCAATAATATTTTGGACTTTCTTTTTCTTCTCCATTCTTGGATGATATGAACATAATTGTCCATCATCACTTGAAATAGTTTAGTCAAAAAATCAATCTTTGGAAATTTTTATATTATCACTTCTATTATAAACTTTGTGATGTTGTTTAACAGTAAAAACATCATCTTTACTTTCTCTTATATCTGTAGCTGAATGTTATGTTTTTCTATCAAAATTTTCTGGAATTATTACAACTATGGAGTAAAAAATAATTCATGTTTCTTTATTATATCTCATTTACCCTCTACTATTAGGAGGGTTTCCAATAAAGATACCATCAATGCCTATTCAGTCAAACTTTCCAATATGTTCACCATTAACTTTTATAATTCATGAATTTTCAAGAACCATTAGGTATTTCAAACATGGGGTTTCTTTGTAGTACAAATTTTATATAGTCGTATAAAATTTTGGACTATAGAAATAGCAGTTATAACTATAAGTACCTGGCCTTAAACCTTACATAATATTGAATTAAATGAATAATTCAAATTGAGGATCCTATCAGGTTTAGAGTTTTAGAGGATTAGGACATAGCTATTACATCTCAAAAGATTACAAAGTAGACACTTCTACACAGTTTCCATTTTTTTCATAAAATAAAAACTCTTGAAAAAAAGATTCATGTCAAGTTACAAGTTTTTAGATAGACTGACTTTTCCATGATCCCATCCTTGACCCTATTCCAAATTATGTCCTATGAAAAACATTTCAAAAACTTGGGATGAGCATAAAAAGCTCAGTAAGGGATACAAAAAGAAGGAAAACTGTTAGTTTTTCAAAACAACAGGTAAACCATGAATACTTTAATGTAAGTAATTCTTTTCACCTTTTTGGAGTAGTAAATACTCTTCACTGAATAAAAGATCACTACTTACCATTTTGTAACCAAAAATATTACCATAAAACTCATATAAAGAACACATAACATATAAAGGTAACTTAGTACATAAACATACATAAATGGAATAACCATACGATCGACTTCCACACATATCACTAAATGGAATAGCCATATGACTGAATTCCATACCCAATGCATTGGAGGTTATAATGTAACCACCCATCCTGGTATTCACGACACCACACATCATTTATTTTATCATGTAACCCCCCGTCAAATGTCCAAGTACCATTATAAAATCATAAGACATAAAACAAATATAAAGTAAAGAAAAAATTTCCACATTTCAATCACAATATATCACTTAAATATATTGACATAACAAATCCATTATAAAAACCATTTTAAAAACCAAAATACATAAAAGAGTAAATGGTTTTTATTTCCTTTTAAAAGCATTACGGCTTGTTGAGGAAGCCAAATATCAAATAATACACATGGCGTAAAAAAGGTCGTTGTCACCGCTTACATTAAAAGGAACATTCTTTTCTTCTTTTAGTAAAATTCTTTGTAGAAAAATATTCCCTTTGAAAAGACAAGGGTGTTTATACATCGTATAAAAAATCGTGTATTAAAACAAAAATATGTCTCAATGAAAGGAGATTGAGACGAAGTCGCTTACCTTGTGACTGACTTGATTTGGTCGTTCTTTAATCTCCTGAATAATAAACTAAAGTTAATTTATACTTTATTAAGAACCTTTTTCAAGTTTATTATTCCTTTTATATCACTTATTACCATGTTATAAACATTATGTAATCATTTAAGTTAATAATATTGGTTTTGTCTATATTTGGTACTTCAGTCAAAAATGGACTTCTTATAATTACATGTTGTTCATGTGGTCAAAGGTTCATTATATCCAGAATAATATTAACTATTTGGATATCATATATATCATATATATCCATCTTATACATGTATTTATAATAGTACATAACATTTATAGGTAAGAAAAGAAATTCACCGTTCATGGAGACGGTAAGCCATACATACGCATGAACGCTACTTCCATTTTTATTTCATATTTAATGGAATTAAAACATAATGATACATAGTAGTATTATAATTATAGTGTTTTATAATATATAATATCATTACATCTATCCTTTATATGCACCACATATGGTATAATGATTCATATCACTTTGAGGAGGCGGTAGTCTGCACTTCCTCAAATGAAATTATCGCATTTACCCATAATGGAAACCATAAAGGTATGCTATAAATAGAAATTACAGAAGCATAAAGAAAACATAAAAATAATATATATCATATATAAATACAGTGCTATCTTAATGGCCACCATGAGAGGCGGTAGGAAATAATCGAACAGTCATCGTTTCGTGAGGCTTAGATTTCCATCCACAGAAACATTATGTTCTATACCCATTAGATGGAGGTGTGTGTAAGTGTAGTTTGAATAAATCTCATAACAAAATACTAGTATATTTAGGATATTGTTGTTGTTACAAAATAAAGGAATAAAAAGATTTTAGTGGTTGGAGGAGTAAAATAAAAGAAAAGAAGTTAAGAGAAACGGTTACCTTTAATTTGGGTAACTTCCTTTGGATTGAACCAAAAGGACTTCTTGAAGTGCCTTATGCCTAAGGTAAGGCTTCTAGAAGGATTATAGGGATGTAGGGAGATTAATCGGGTAGAGTTTTTATGAACCAAAGGGCTTGATAGGTGTGAGTTATTGTTTATAAGTGGTCTCATTTTATACGGGGGTGAGGGGCTCTTTAGGAAAGTGTAAAAACATTATTTTATTATATAATGATATTCAGTTTCTAAAGGTCCAAAAATAATTAAAGTCAAATATAAGATGACTCATAGTAAAAATAATACCATCCAATAGGAATTGGACAAGTTTTGGATGTTATTTTAATATTTATAATCTTATTTATTTAAATCTTTTATTAATGAGGTAAATACTACATCATTATTGTGTCATAAATAATTTAATATATTTGGTGACTGAAAATTATAAAAAAACTACCATGATGTAGGAAATCTTTATATATTTCCAAATAATATTTATAGTCAAAAATATAATTTATATAACACCACATAAAAATTAATTTACTAAAAGATATTTGTTTTTGTCATTTTTGCCTTTACATTAAATTAATTAATCTAATGTGTCATTTTCTTTCATAAGTGGCTCCATGGGGTCCCAAAATAGACCCAAATATGCCCATGGTTGGCCATTACTCATACAATAAGGTTTGGATAAGTGTTAAGATAATTTTTAATTGTTATAATATTCTTTTTACCTTGAATTACCATATTTACCTTTAACTGCGGTAAATAAAAGTCAAAAGTTACTATTCCCCAAAAAATAATTTCATCTTATTGAACCACATTTTACTTCTTGATAACAACCATGTATGTCGGATTTTTGAAATTCAATTCACAGAAGTGATAAATTTTCATTTAAATGAAAAAGTCAGTTTCTTTTAACTACTGCTAAGTGCTTTCACTATTCATCAAAAATTGATGTTTTTCAGAAAAATACCAAAAATTCAGCCTAATATTTATTTGATATTCTGAATTCAAAAATGCTGTCTATTTTTCCAAATTCAAAACATATAAGTGGAATTAATTAATTTAAATTTAATTCTTGTTGTTAAAACAAATAGCGTGTTTTTAAGAAACAATAACTATCAAAAAAATTACACTTGTTTATGTCCAATTTCAAAGTGAGATTAATTAAAATGACCAACATTGGATTAAATGGTAAAAATATATTTTAATTAAACTTTAAACCCAATTAAAAAGATAATCTAGCCATATAAATAAATTATATTAAAAGGCACTTTTGAATTAAAATACAGTATTTTTCACTATTCATTAAAAAATGAACAGTATCGGAAAAATTCCAAAAATTTACACAAAGTAAAATTTGATGTCCCAAATCAATAGAAGAATTTTATTTGGTTAAATATAACATATAAAAATGACCAAAACTAGATTTAAAGATGGTTCTCCATTAAAAGTGGTAAATCGACCTTTTAATGTAAATTATGCTTAAAATTAGATTCATTCATATTTTAAGCCTCTAACTTTTATTGGATAAAAGTAAATACATTTAACAATCATGTATAATAATATTGTAGTTAGTTTTGTTCATTCCCACCAATACAACAGCTAGGAGTTAACTACTATTTAAAATAATAATATTATATTTTTAGTGTGCAACGTAAGATTTCAAAGAAACCTTTTGTTGCGTATCGGGTATGCTATCAAACATAGAAACCACTTTAAAGTAAACTTAATATTTAATTCAAAAATATTAATAGAAATAGAATGTGTTATTTCTTTATTTACTCGGGATGTTACATCCTTCCCCATTTTAGAAATTGCTTCCTCGCAATTTTTATTCACTTATCAAAATAAGTGGGGGTATTTATCCCTCATAGAATTTTCAGATTCCCAGGTTGCCTCTTGAACCATATGGTTTTTCCATAAAACCTTTACCTGGTGAATTACCTTATTCCACTACACTTTCTCTCTACAGTCAAAAATCTGGACTGGTTGTTCTTCATAAGAGAGATTCTCTTCCAACTGAACTACCTCTGGACTTAAAACATGAGATGGATCTGGAATATACTTTCTAAACATCGAAACATGAAAAACATTGTGTACCTGAGATAAACTTGGAGGTAAAGCCACTATGTATGCAACTGATCCAACTTTCTCTAGAATTTCATAAGGTCCAATGAACCTCGGACTCAACTTTCCCTTCTTACCAAAACTCATCACACTTTTCCATGGAGAAACTTTGAGACATACATGATCACCTACCTCAAAAGAAATATCCTTCCTTAGATTATCTGTATAACTTTTCTGTCTACTATGAGTTGTTATCATGTGCTTCTGAATCAACTGAACTTTCTCTACCATCTCTTCTACCAATTCTGGTCACATTAGCTTCCTTTCACCTACTTCATCCCAAAAAGTTGGAGTTTGACAATACTTTCCATATAATGCCTCAAATAGAGCCATATGTATACTAGAATTAAAAATGTTAATATATGAAAATTCAACCAAAGAAAGTTGTTGGTCCCAACTTCCTTGATAATTCATCAAGCAAGCACATAACATATCCTCTAATGTCTGAATTGTTCATTCTGATTTCCCATCTTATTGAGGATGAAAAGATGTATTAAAATTTAATTCAGTACCTAATTACTTCTGAAGGCCTTTCCAAAAGGTAGATGTAAACCTGGGATCACGATCAGATACAATGGAGAGGGGAACACTATGCAACCTGACTATCTCTTTAGCATACAGCCGAGCAAGTTGATCTAGAGACAAAGTATCTTAAATAGGATGGAAATGAGAAAATTTATTCAATCGATCAATAATAACCTAGATTGCATTATTACCTCGATATGTTTTTGGTAATCCTACAATTAAGTCCATAGATATATTTTCCCATTTCCACTCTGGCATCGGTAAAGGCTGAAGCATCCCTTTCGGTAACTATCGCTCTACTTTAACCTGCTGACAAGTCAAACACTTCACAGTAAAATCATCAATATCTCTCTTCATTCTATCGCACAAGTAATACTCCTGAAGATATTTGTACATCTTAGTACTTCCAGGATGAACTGAAAATGGGGAACTATGAGCTTCACATAACAACTCATTCTTCAACTGTAAATTATAAGGCACACATAATCTCTTTCCAAACCTAAAAAAACATTATCAATGTAAAATTCAGGCAATGTACCCTTCTGAACCAACTCTACCTTTTTCTTCAACTCATTGTCTTCCTTCTGTACTTGCTTAATTCTGTTTGATAGAGATTATATCACTGACACTTTTTCAACTCAAAGCCTCAACCACTTTATTTACTTTTCCCGAATGGTAATGGACCGTGCAATCATAATACTTGATTAATTATAACCATATCCTTTGTCTAATGTTCAATTCTTTTTGATTGAATATATAATTTAAACTTTTGTGATAATTATATATTTCACACTTCATTCCATACAAATTATGCCTCTAAATATTTAAAGCAAAAACAACAGTAGCTAATTACAAATCATGTGTAAGCTAATTTAACTCATGGGGTTTCAACTGACTTGAAGCATAAACAATTACCTGAGTATTCTGCATAAGGACACATCCAAGTCCATTCAATGAAGCATCACTATAGATAATAAACTCACCATTTCTGGATGGCAATGCCAAAATTGGAGCATTCACCAATCTCCTTTTCAATTCTTGAAAACAATCATCACATTCTTTTGTCCAGATGAACTTAACACCTTTTCGAGTTAACTTAGTCATTGGATTAGATAACTGTGAAAAAAATTCAACAAACCTCCGGTAATAACCTGAATCAACTGATCCATCGCTTCAGTAAACTATTCAATTATGATTTTGACCATCTCAGGATGCTGATTTGGAAGTTCATTTCCCTCTGTATGCCTTCCCAGAAAAGTCACTATGTTTCCTCTATAAAAAATCATTCTTAACACAGAAATAACTTAGGTTAAGCAACATGGTAATTTTTAAATGCAATATATTTAATATAATTTAATTTATGGATATTGATTAAACAATACCCTAACTCCAAAATTTATCTAAACCAACCTCTGATACCAACTATAAGGACCCAGCCTTAAACCTTACATAATATTGAATTAAATGAATAATTCACATTGAGGATCTTTTCAGGTTTAGATTTTTTGAGAATTAGGACATAACTATTACATCTCCAAAGAATACAAAGTAGACACTTCAACACAGTTTCCATTTTTTCATAAAATAAAAACTCTTGAAAAAAAGAGTCATGTCTAGTTCCAAGTTTTTAGACAATATGACTTTTCCTTAATCCCATCCTTGACCCTATTCCACAATATGTCCTGTGAAAAATATTTCAAAAACTTGGGATGAGCATAAAAAGCTCATAAAGGGACACACGAAGAAGAAAAACTGTTAGTTTTTTAAAACTACAAGTAAACCATGAATACTTTAACATAAGTAATTCTTTTCACCTTTTGAAGTAGTAAATACTCTTCACTGAATAAAATATCACTACTTACCCTTTTGTAACTAAAATATTATCATAAAACCCATATAAATAACACATAACATATAAAGGTAACCTAGGAAATAAACATACATAAATGGAATAACTATATGGTCGACTTCCACACATATCACTAAATGGAATAGCCATATGGCCGAATTCCATACCCAATTCATTGGAGGTTATAATGTAACCACCCGTCCCGGTATTCATGGCACCACCCGTCATTTGGTTTATCATGTAACCACCCATCAAATGTCCAAGTACCATTATAAAATCATAAGACATAAAACAAATATAAAGTAAAGAAAACATTTCCACATTTCAATCAAAATATATCACTTAAATATATTGACATAAAAAATCCATTATCAAAACCATTTTCAATACCAAAATACATAAAATAGTATATGGTATTTATTTTCTTTTAAAAACATTAAATCTTGTTGAGGAACAAAAGATCAAATAACACTCGTGGTGGTGGAAAGTCCATTTTCACCACTTATGTTAAAAGGAACATTTTTTTGTCATTTAGTAAAATGCTTCATAGAAAAATATTCCCTTTGAAAATTCAATGGTTTTTATACAGCGTATAAAATAAAGTCTTGTATTAAAACAAAATATGCCTCAATGAAAGGAGATTGAGACGAAGTCCCTTACCTCGTGTCCGAATTGACTTGATCACTATTTAATCTCCTGAATAATAAACTAAAGTTAATTTCTACTTTATTAAGAAACTTTTTCAAGTTTATTATTCCTTTTATATCACGTATTACCATGTTATAAACATTATGTAATCTTGTAAGTTAATAATGTTCGTTTTGATGATACTTGAGTCAAAAATGGACTTCTTATAATTACATGTTGTTCATGTAGTAAAAGTTTTATTATATCTAGATTGATATTAATGATTTAGATATCATATTTATCATATATATCCAGCATATACATGTATTTATAATATTACATAACACTTAGAGGTAAGAAATGAAATTCACCGTTCATGGAGATGGTAAGTCGTACGTACGCATGAACGCTACTTCCATTTGTATTTTATATTTAATGGAATTAAAACATAATGATACATAGTATTATTATAATTACACTATTTTATCATATATAATATCATTAAATCTATCCTTTATACATACCACATGTGGTATTAATGAGTCATATCACTTTGAGGGGGCGGTAGTCCACACTTCCTCAAATGAAATTATCACGTTTACCCATAATGGAAACCATAAAGGTACGATATAAATGAAAATTACAGAAGAATAAATAAAACATAAACATAATATATATCATATATAAATATAGTTCCATCTTAATGTCCACCATTAGAGGCGGTAGGAGATAATCGAACAATCATCGTTTCGTGAGACTTAGTTTTCCATCCACCGAAACATTATGTTCTTTACCCATTAGATGGAAGTGTGTGTAAGTGTAGTTCGAATCCTTATCATAAAAACATCCTAGTATATTTAGGATACTGTTTCTGTTACAAAATAAAGGAATAAAAATATTTTAGTGGTTGGAGGAGTAAAATAAAATAAAAGAAGTTAAGAGAAACTGTTACCTTTAATTTGGGTAACTTGTTTTGGATTGAACCAAAAGGACTTCTTGTAGTGCCTTATACCTAAGGTAAGGATTCTAGGAGGAGGAGAGGGATTTAGGGAGATTAATTGGGCAGAGTTTGGATGAGCCAAAAGGCTTTAGAGGTGTGAGGAATTGTTTAAAAGTGGTCTCCTTTTATAAGGGGGAGGAGGGGCTCTTTAGGAAAGTGTGAAAACATTATTTTATTATATAATGATATTCGGTTTCTAAAGGTTCAAAAATCATTAAAGTAGAAGATACGATGACTCATAGTCTAAATAATATCATCCAATATGAATTGGACAATTTTTGGATGTTATTTTAATATTTATAATTTATTTGTTTAAATATTTTATTAATGAGGTAAATACTACATCATTATTGTGTCATAAATAATTTAATATATTTGTTGTCTAAAAAATATAAAGAAAATACCATGATGTAGGAAATATTTTTATCTTTCAAAATAATATTTATAGTCAAAAATATAATTTATATAATACCACATAAAATTAATTTACTAAAAGATATTGGTTTTTGTCATTTTTTCCTTTACATTAAATTAATTAATCTAATGTGTCATTTTCTTTCATAAGTGGCTCCATGTGGTCCCAAAATAGACCCAAATATGCCCATGGTCGGTCATTACTCATCCAATAAGGTTTGGACAAGTGTTAAGATAATTTTAAATTATTATAATATTCTTTTTACCTTGAATTACCCTATTTACCTTTAACAGTGGTAAATAAAAGTCAAAAGTTACTATTCATCAGAAATTATTTTCATCTTATTGAACCACATTTTACTTCTTGATAACAACCATTTATATCAGATTTTTGAAATTCAATTCACAGAAGTGGTAAAATTTCATTTAAATGAAAAAGTCAGTTTTTTTAACTACTACTAAATGGTTTCACTATTCATCAAAAATTGATGTTTTTTAGAAAAATACCAAAAATTCAGCCTAAGATTTATTTGATATTCTTAATTCAAAAATTATGTCTATTTCTTCAAATTAAAAACATATAATTGGCATTAATTAATTTAAAATTAATTCGCGTTGTTAAAACAAATAGCGTGTTTTTAAGAAACAATAACTATCAAAAGATTGACACTTGTTTATGTCCAATTTCAAAGTGAAATTAATTCCAATGACCAAAATTGGATTAAATGGTAAAAATATCTTTTAATTACACTTTAAAATCAATTAAAAAGATAATCTAACCATATAAATAAATTATATTAAAAGGCACTTTTGAATCAAAATACAATATTTATCACTATTCATTAAAAAATGAACATTATCGGAAAAATTTCAAAAATTTACACAAATTAAAATTTGATGTCCCAAATCTAAGGAAGAATTTTATTTGGTCAAATAGAACATATAAAAATGACCAAAACTAGATTTAGAGAGAGTTCTCCATTAAAAGGCGGTAAATCGGCCTTTTAATGTAAATCATGCTTAAAATTAGATTCATTCATATTTTAATCCTCTAACTTTTATTGGATAGAAGTAAATAAATTTAAAGAGCATTTATAATCATATTATAGTTAGTTTTGGTCATTCTCGCCAATACAACGGCTAGGAGTTAACTACTATTTAAAATAATAATATTATATTATTAGCGTGCAACATAAGATTTCAAAGAAACTTGTTGTTGCGTATCAGGTATGCTATCAAACATAGCAACCCCTTTAAAGTAAACTTAATATTTAATTCAAAAATATTAATAAAAATAGAATGTTTTATCTATTTATTTACCCGAGATGTTATAATAACTGTGAAAAAGTAATCAAATAGATTTCACTAAAAATAATCAATGAGTATCATGTTCAATCAATAAAGTTTGATCCATCTCGAACAAACTTCTATTCTTTCTTTAAAAAACATGATTTTTCTATAGTTTGTATATTATAATAAATTCATAAAGAATGTTATGATTTTCAATATATTATTTGAACTTCACATTTGTGTATTTTTCATCATTAACAGTTCTAATCTTCTTTATTAAATAATCTCATTCATTTTCATCACTTCTCACTTAAACATTTTAAGAGACTCTAATTTAGGTTTCAAAAGAATAATACATGTAATAAGAGTAAAGAATTAAATTATGTAAATAATGTACTTGTCGCTATTTTTTGATTGATTTCCCATGGGCTCACATATTTCAGAATGAATAATATCCAAGGGGTGAGTTGAATGTATCTTAGCTTTATTATATATCGAATTTATAATCTTCCCTTTCTGACATATCAAAAAATACCAATCTATTCTTCTTATCATGTTATTAATATCATGAATACTTTCTCTATTTTTTAGATTTCTCATATTCCTATGGAACATATATCATATCCTCTTATTTTATAATTAATTTTCTTCCATCATTCTTAGATAAGATGATCTAAGTGCATCTGCAGCTTAAAAAAAATTTCCCTTGGTTTGTTTTTATCTCATTATAATATTCCCATATTCAATAATTTTAACAATAAAACTATATCTTCTAAAAACATAATTTTATTCAACACAAAGTTGTAAAACACTCAACAAGTTTTGTTTTAGCCCATCAATAAACAAATAACCTCCAGATTTCAATTTTCATTTTTTGATGATAGCAGATACAATATCTTTGATTATAAGTGACCCATTGTTTCTATAATTCACCTTCCATTATTTTTAAGGTTTCAATTTTTTAATATATTCAAATCTATTTTAATGTCTTGGATTTTTTCATGTATTATTTAAATATTATATGGGAATTATTTCGAGACCAGGCTTTGAGACGGCGTGTAGTTCCGAGGCCCAGTGAGCCCGGAACAAATGTTTGAATTTAATTAAATAATTAAATTACACATGCAGGGGGTTTTCCTAAAAAAGTGGAATAACTCCTGAACGGGTGCTCGGATCAGAAATATGAGGGAATCTTTGTATTTAGAGCATCAATTTTATATTAGGTGAGGCCTAACATCGGTCGGCACAGGTCGGTGGTGAAATCTAGTTTTTAGACGTAACTATAATAAAATATTTAATAAAAATATTTTATTAAATCTTGTTGCAGCAAATATATTTTATCATTTCAAATAAAGACTTTACGCAGGGGTCCAGGGTTACATACCTCATAACCCTGAAACCCTTGGAGGCTATGGAAGCTTTGGAGGAAACCCCAACGAGGAGATGGTGTTCTTAATGGGTTTCATCAGTGACGACGACACGGAGACTGGATCTTCACCAATGAATGCCACGAATCTAGGTAGGGCATTTTGATTTTGGTTTCCTTTCCCTGTTCTTGATTCCAATAACGAACGTGGACTAATCCACGAATAGATTAGCCCTCGGATCAATCGTATTTGCAGGATGGGATTTTGTGGGGATTTTGGGGATTGATTCTTGAAGTTTATTTTGGTTTCGTTTATCCTTCTAATGGTGACGAACCAAGATCGACATGAACATAGATTGAGGTTCATCCCTCTCGATTTGTTGTGCCTTTCATCTCCAATTTCTCACGTTCTTCGTGTGTGTTCTACGCGTTCTTCATAGAGATATGAACGATGGATTGTTGCGCATCCTTTGTGTGATGCAACTATCCCAAATTAAAGATATGGCATTGGTAAAACCCCACGGAGGTGCAACTGTGGTGGCAATGGACGGATCGAAGCGGATCGGAAGATATCGTTCATCGAACGATTTCTGCACAGGTGACCAAAATCAGATTTCTGAGCCGATAAAAGTCCCAAAACCCACGGATTCAGCATCATGATGGTGAGGCGACCTGAGATCTTGAGTTTCGCAGTAAACGGACAGCAGAAACGAGATCCAGATGATCGACCAAGGCACGAGGAGGAAGATGACAGTTCTGGAAATTTCATGACTACACGGCGTGTAGTATGGGTTACACGGTGTGTGTTCATCGGCAGGCCACCTAGCGTGTACTTCGGGAGTACCCGGGAATGGGGTGGGTACACGGTGTGTATACCTTTCCCCGGCCAAACCTGTCCATATACATGGGATACCCCATGTACTGGTACACGGGCAGGACAACACGGACAGACACTGTGTATGGGCATACAGCCAGGGTACATGGGTGTTTTTCAGTTGACAGGACATGGTGTATTCTTTTAATTACACACTGTGATATACTTTTCTACATGAATTATATTTCATAATTTTTTTTTCACACGGGAAGTGCCTGGAGTCAAGGAACATGGCGTGTAATTCTTCTACATGTCATGTAGTTACTTTTATATGAAAAGCCTAATGACACGGGCCATTTACACGGGCAGTACCCAAGGTCAAGGAACATTGTGTGTAACCCTATTACACACTGTGTAACCTATTTTACATGGCTTGATCCATTTGTCTTCTGTGACTTGGGATAACTTTCTTAGGGTTCGTACCCTAGGTCTTTCCCCTGAAGGTTTTCGGGATCATTTCCTACGTACAGGAGTATGATCCCTTCAGCAAGACTTCCTGAATAGAGTTATTGGAATCCCCTCTGTGAGACTTAGAGCTGGATCCTCTATTTCTTCCTGGTACCCTAGGTAGAGTTCTTGGTATCGACGTGACCTACCTTACCCGGGCATCGATCCTCTACTTAGCGGATTAGTTCAAACTGAGTTATTGGAATCACCCCATAGCTATTGGTTGTGATCTTCATCTGAGCTTCATATTCTTAAGTACTCGTGGAGTGAGTTCTTTCGGAACGAGTACCTTGTATCTCTCTTCAGACTTAGGAGTGTGTTCTCCCAGTTACATGCTTAGTGGAATCTTCGAGCTTGATATTAGTGGTGGTTTCGCGTTAGTCGATCGTGTATGAGTAAATATAGATATTATTGTTATATGTTCTGTAAACTTATACCATGTAGAGATAATTATATCATTCCTTTGTGTTATTTCCTTTGTTGTATTCCTTTGTGGTTTTTGGGGTGTCCTACTGGGTATTGTTATACTCACCCCTACACGGACTTTGCCTGCACGTGTCATGTCTTATGAAAACAAGTGAGCCTTTATCAGAATTCTAGGTAGACCAGGACCAGATGGTGCTCAGTGAGATCAGGTTGGATGAGGTGTGTTCCTATGGCTATAGAGTGCAGTATCAGTACCTTTCTTTATAGGTTGGACTTTGTTGCAGACTTTATTTTGGTGGTCTTGTACTTTTGGCCCAAGGTTTTACATTACTATACTTTACTTTCCTGTCGTACTCTATTGGTTTGGATTTTAGTGTATGCATGCATTTCCATTTTTAGTAGATTTTACTTTTCATATTTGTTGGCTTAGAGATGTGTGTGTGTGTGTACATGTTTATAGGCAATGCCTCCCATGTTAGTGACATGCCTACTCAGTGCTAGTCACCAGCCCATGGCCTATTGGAGGTGGGCTTGGGGAGTCGCGGAACGGGCCCCACTCGGATGGGTCGTGACAGAGTGATATCAGAGGTGGTCAGTTCCACCTTAGGACCAAGAGTTTGTGAGTTGTTTTGGGGCAACAGTGTTAAGTGTTTCGAGTTCGGCTTTTAGGCCAGGGACCCCAGTGTTGGTGCGAGCGGTCGATGTATCCATACACCAGGACCCTGATAACTTGTTTTTAGACTCGGAACATGAGAAAACTAGTTGCAGGGGAAAATAATGGTACATGAATCATATAGGAATGGGTTGTGGTTTCTATGTCCTTCTTGAGTCATCTCTCCAGATATACTCACTGAATGTGGCACATCTTGTTTCCTTATAGGATGCCTCTGTGACGTGCACCCGCTAGGATCCAGCAGCTCGATCCGAGGATGACCCCCTCAGTGATGAAGCTTCGATACAAGGACCAGATCCCCCAGTTTTACCTTCAGGTGGTGTGCCAGTTATTCCACCACCTGTGGAGCAGTATTTAGTGTCTGTTGTACCAGTAGAGGAAGAGTGTAGGATGAGCGCACTCCATGAGTTTCAGAGACAGATACCCATCAGGTTTCAAGGCGGGCCTGACCCTCAAGAAGTAGAGGACTGGCTTGAGGCAGTGGCCAGAGTCACTACTACAACTTGTCCCTTTATCAGTGCTAAAAACTGGCATTAACAGCGATAAAAAAACGTTGTTAATGCCGGTGTAGATAAAGGGGGGTCCCCTTTATCATCGCTCTGAAAAGCACTGATATAGGCGACCTTTATCAGTGCTTTTTTTATCAATGATAAAGGTCTCATATATCAGCGCTTTTCTGAGCGCCGATAAAGGGGGTCCTTTATCAGTGCTCTTCTAGCGCTGTTAAAGGTGTCCTTTATCAGTGCTCAAAAAAGTGTTGATAAAGGCACCATCACCTGCACCTGCAAAATAGAACCTACACACCTGCACACCAGAATACCTGTACAAATTGCACATGCACACCTGCACAAAATATCACGCGCACACAATATTTTGACAGACAATGGTATATACATTTACTTAACATCATGAATACAAAACAACACACTTATATATACATTTCAAACAATGTTTTACATGGTTACAATTACAAATATTCAACAACGGTTATAAACATTCATGTTTCATCCTTTGATATCCGTGATCCGCTCTCAAAAATTGTTGTTCACGATATTTGTTGCCGAACAAAGCATCCAAACTCAAGGAAAAAAATTAACCTATATAATAAAACAAATATTATGTTAGTAATGCAATAATGAAATAAATTAAAACATTAATATGAAAGAATACATTAATATGGAAATGTTAAACTAAAATATGGAATTTTAAACTCAAATGTTTTCATTCTGTTAACAATTAAAGGGAATAATGTAAAATCAATATGTTTTTGGATGATTTATCTCATTTAATAAATACTGATTCTGTATCTAATGAAAAGATTTACCGGTCACACCGTGTGTCGGATTGAGGTGCGGTCAATTCGTACACGTTACAAATGACTCATGGATCATTTTCCTAAAGTATCAAAATAATCCGAACGTGTTTTCTTGGTATTTCGTATGTTAGTAATGTTATTTTCTAAAGTTTATGTCATTTTGAAACTGATATCAGACACTTTTAGCCATACCAGTCACACCGTGCATCGGATTAAGGAACGGTCGATTCGTACACATCACAAATGACTCATGGATTATTTTCCTAAAGTATCAAAACAATATGAATGTGTTTTCTTGGTATTTCGTATGTCAGTAGTGTTGTTTTCTAAAGTTTATCTCAATTTGAAACTGATATCAGAAACTTTTATCCATACCAGTCACACTATGCGTCGGATTGAGGTGTGGTCAATTCGTACACGTCACAAATGACTCATGGATTGTTGTCCTAAAGTATCAAAACAATCTAAATGTGTTTTCTCAGTATTCCTTATGTTAGTAGTGTTGTTTTCTAAAGTTTATCTCAATTTGAAACTGATATCAGACACTTTTAGCCATACCGATCACACCATCCATCGGATTGAGGTGTGGTCAATTTTTACACATCACAAATGACTCAAGTGTCATTTTCCTAAAGTATCAAAACAATCTAAACACATTTTCTCAGTTTCTCATATGTCACTTATGTTGTTTTCTAAAGTTATGTCAATTTCAAACTGATATTAGACACTATTAGTCATGCCAGTCACACCGTGCATTGGATTGAGGTGTGGTCAATTCGTACATGTCACAAATGACTAATGTATCGTTTTACTAAAGTATAAAAACAATCTGAAGGCATTTGCACTGTATTCCATATGTCACTTGTGTTTTTTTCTAAAGTTATGTCAATTTCGAACTAATATCAGACACTATTAGCCATATCGGTCACATCGTACGTCGGATTGAGGTGAGGTTGATTCTTACATGTCACAAATGACTCATGGATCATTTTTCTAAAGTATCAAAATAATATGAATGTGTTTTCTCGGTTTTTTGTATGTCACTTGTGTTTTTTTCTAAAGTTATGTCAATTTCAAACTGATATTAGACACTATTAGCCATGCCGGTCACATCGTGCATTAGATTGAGGTGTGGTTGATTCTTACACATTAAAAATGACTAATGGAAAATTTTCCTACAGTATAAAAACAATCAGAATGCATTTTCTCAGTATTCTGTATGTCACTTGTGTTGTTTTCTAAATTTATGTCAAATTCAAACTGATATCAGACACTATTAGTCATGTCGGTCACATCGTGCGTTGGATTGAGGTGCGGTCGATTCGTACATGTTAAAAATGACTCGTGGATTGTTTTCCTAAAGTTTCAAAACAATACGAACACGTTTTCTCAGTATTCCGTATGTCAGTAGTGTTGTTTTCTAAAGTTTATGTCATTTTGAAACTGATATCAGACACTTTTAGCCATTCCAGTCACACCGTGCGTCGGATTGAGGTTCGGTCAATTTGTACACATCAAAAATGACTCATTGATAGTTTTCCTAAAGTATAAAAACAATCCAAATGCATTTTATTAATATTCCATATGTTAGTAGTGTTGTTTTCTAAAGTTTATCTCAATTGGAAACTGATATCAGACACGTTTAGCTATACCGGTCAAACCATGCATCGGATTGAGGTGTGGTAAATTATTAAACATCAAAAATGACTCATGGATATTTTTTCTAAAGTATCAAAACAATCCAAATGCGTTTTCTTGGTATTCTGTATGTCAGTAGTGTTGTTTTCTAAAGTTTATCTCAATTAGAAACTGATATCAGACATGTTTAGCCATACCGGTCACACAGTGTGTCGGATTGAGGTGCGGTTGATTCGTACACATCACAAATTACTCATGGATCATTTTCCTAAAGTATAAAAACAATATTAACACGTTTTCTCGGTATTCCATATGTTATTAGTGTTGTTTTATAAAGTTTATCTCAATTGGAAACTGATATCAGACACGTTTAGCCATACCAGTCACACCGTACATCAGATTGAGGTGCGGTTGATTCATAAATGTCAAAAATGACTCATGGATCTTTTTCCTAAAGTATCAAAACAATCCGAACACGTTTTCTCGGTATTCCATATGTTAGTAGTGTTGTTTTCTAAAGTTTATCTCAATTTGAAACTGATATTAGACACTTTTAGACATACCGGTCACACCGTGTGTCAGATTGAGGTGTGGTCGATTCATACACATCGCAAATGACTCGTGGATCATTTTCCTAAAGTATCAAAACAATCTGAACGTGTTTGATCGGTATTCCGTATGTCAGTAGTGTTGTTTTCTAATGTTTATCTCAATTGGAAACTGATATCAAACACGTTTAGCCATACCAGTCAAACTGTGCGTCAAATTGAGGTGTGGTTGATCTTACACATCACAAATGACTCATGGATCGTTTTCCAAAAGTATCAAAACAATACGAACGTGTTTTCTTGGTATTCTGTATGTCAGTAGTGTTGTTTTCTAAAGTTTATCTCAATTGGAAACTGAAATCAGACACGTTTAGACATACCGGTCACACCGTGCATCGGATTGTGGTTCGGTCGATTTATACACGTCAAAAATGACTCATGGATCATTTTCCTAAAGTATCAAAACAATCCGAACACGTTTGCTCGGTATTCCGTATGTCACTTGTGTTGTTTTCTAAATTTATGTCAATTTCAAACTGATATCAGACACTATTATCCATTCTGGTCACACAGTGTGTTGGATTGAGGTGCGGTTGATTCGTACACGTTACAAATGACTCGTAGATTGTTTTTCTAAAGTTTCAAAACAATTTGAACGTGTTTTCTCAGTATTCCGTATGTCAGTAGTGTTGTTTACTAAAGTTTATGTCATTTTGAAACTTGTATCAGACACTTTTAGGAATTTCAGTCACACTGTGTGTCGGATTGAGGTGTGTTTGATTCGTACATGTCACAAATGACTCATGGATCGTTTTCCTAAAATATCAAAATAATCTGAACGTGTTTGCTCAGTATTCCATATGTCAGTAGTGTTGTTCTCTAAAGTTTATCTCAATTGGAAACTAATATCAGACACGTTTATCCATACCGGTCACATCGTGCATCGGATTGAGGTGCGGTCGATTCGTACACGTCAAAAATTCCTCATTGATCCTTTTCCTAAAGTATAAAAATAATAAAAACGCATTTTCTCAGTATTCCGTATGTCACTTGTGTTGTTTTCTAAAGTTTATGTCAATTTCAAACTGATATCAGACACGTTTAGCCATAACGATCACACCGTGTGTCGGATTGAGGTGTGGTCAATTCCTACACATCAAAAATGACTCATGGATCCTTTTCCTAAAGTATCAAAACAATAAGAATGTGTTTTCTTAGTTTTCCATATGTCACTTTTGTTGTTTTCTAAAGTTTATGTCAATTTGAAACTGATATCAAACACTTTTATCCATACCGGTCATACCATGCGTTGGATTGAGGTGTGGTCGATTCGTACATGTCAAAAATGACTCTGGTATTGTTTTCCTAAAGTATCAAAATAATCCGAATGTGTTTTCACGGTTTTCCGTATGACACTTGTGTTGTTTTCTAAAGTTATGTCAATTTCAAATTGAGTAGTAGGAATTCACTAATCTAAGGATATGAAACATAAGAAAGAGAGATCATAGATGCTCAATAAGTTTAAAGTGAGATATCAATGTCCATATAAAGATAACATAATTATTAGGAATTCACCTTTATTATCCTATTTGTTTACATTCTTCTATCAGGTATACTGCCCATTAGTTTCTAAACACATTTATATCATCTTCTGAATAGGATTTTTTGTGACAGGCATATTAGTACTGAAAAAATATAAATACACAAAGGATTAATAATTATTTTAAATGAATTGGTAATTATTTTCAAAAATACCTCTTCAGGGATGCTAGTTTGTTCATGAAATATGATCTCTTTCATAAATTTACAAAAATAATAACTGCAGTCCTTGTTGTTTGTTTGTTTCAGACACTGTAGAAACATCGAGAAAAATAAGTAATATGTTTTGATATGTATTTAGATAGTGAAATATAATTATATATACCCAGATACTTCTCCATTTTTAGATCTTGTGGGCATTGTCGTCCTTATTCCCTGGATTCATTCCATCCTTTAGATGATATTCATACACCGCCCTATCATAACAAAATCCTCATTAAAAGATAATATAAATTATATAACTAGATATTTAGTTCAAAAATGTTGGATCTAGTATATTAAAACTTGACAATCACCATTATGTGTGGTCGGTTTGTTGGATATCCATTCAGTGAATCCAGAAAATAAATATTTTGAGTATCCAAATTGACTGCAATGAGCATCCAATGATCCCTAAAAATACAAAAAGGAATAAGTACTGATAGAAATGAAAATATAATTTATATGATTAAAATTTAGAGTTTTACCCCTACAATGTTGGTATTAAAAAGATTATGTCAGTTGTAATTTTTCTTTGAAATGTTCTAAGCAGATTTGACATTAATTCAACCTAAAAATCAGAATCTATTTCTTCTCATTGTGTAGAAATAGTGTGAGGACTAACGAGTCCAAATTTTTATTCATGGTAAAATACCTTTAATTATTTTTAATATATATGCCTATGAAAAATATGAGATGTATTTAGCCATAATTATCAAAGTATATCAGCTTCTGTAAAATCAAATCATGAAAACATACCTCATGTATACATTTATAACTGAGGTGCCTAGCTAGTCGTATGTGATGATCTCAGCAACAACGTCTACACTAACGAAATCTAATGTTTCCTCTCCATACATATTTTTTTCACAAACAATTTTGTGAGTCTTTCCACCTATAATTTTCATATCCACATGAGATTGCAATGATATTAAATGTGGATATAGAATGGGCAGGGTGAACGAGGTCTCAGTAGATCGTTTTGATCGGTTGGTTGATCCTTTGGAGCCGCTCTTTTGTTTTAGCTCCTCCATTTTGTCCTTCTGTAATAAAATTCATCGGTTAAGCCATTTTCTAATTTAATGTTAAAGGTTTTGATTGAAAAATGAATTGGAAATGAATACCTCCTGGTCGACATGTTTTTTTACAAGATTCAACGGTCATGCAATGAATGTTCCAACAGCTTTTTCCACCGTATGAATGTCGTCATCGTCATTTAGCATGGGTAGCTCAGTGCTCGGGTCATGAGCTATGTTAATTGACACTTTGACATGACCGGTTGGAAGTGGTCTGGAGTGTATCATTTCATTATACATATTGAACATCGTATCCCTCACTACAATGCGATGGGAAGGAGTTGACAGATATAAATCACAGTCATTTTCACCCTGTAGAATATCATTACATGAAAGGTATCAGTGTCTATGTGATTCACATTTCACAGAAAAGAATATTAGAACATTGATTACCTCGGTTAATTCAGGTCTTTGAGGGGAATGGCTCACCTCAAAGCTGGTGGGGGTGGGGTGGGATCTTCTCGCACGGGTTGTTCTTGAGTTGTTTGTTCTCTTCGCCTCTCCTCCATCAAACTTTCTAGCATCTCTCCATGACTTTGGAATTTTTCTTCAAGGGTAGATACTCTATCTCTCATTACTTGCAATTCTTTAGTTTGTTCATCCTTTTGGTTTTTTTTTTTTTGAAAATATGCCGGGGGTGACACCCCAAAACCCACACCTCTAACGTGGCCATACTGTTCTGGCTATTTCAAGGCCGCTGAAAGTATGTCTGCATCTGGTGCGGGTGTTGTTTATTCCTATGACTATGTAAAATAGAAAATATGGAAAAATAAGTAATCATCATTATGTAATAGTGATTTAAATCAAAACAAGTTTATATTATGTCATACTTACACATGTTTCCCACACTTTTTGTGTGTTTTCATCTACCAGTTTCCCCTCTTTATCAACACGAGCCTCCTTCCATAGCACATGGTGTGGAATGAAAGTGGCTTGGGATTTTGCTTCATCAATATGAATATAAACAGAGAAACATGGTTACTGTGTTATTTTATGTCACATAAAATTATTACAGTACTTTTAAAATACGTACCAATTGTTTTTCAATTGAAGCATACCCTAGCCTTGCTTTACGGTAGGGGTATGCTGGTTTTGCGGCCCGTTCTTTATTTTCAGCACTCAGTTTTTGTTTCATAAATAAAAACATGTCAATCAACGTGATAAATACAAGCAACGTTACACAACGTGTAACCAAACACAATGTACCTGAAAAGTCTGTTCCACATGACGGTTACAAAACGCATCCCACGTTCCTTAGGATATCAAGTGTGCATAAAGAGGAGGCAGGTGCGGCTTGATTTTCCATTCAGCATCTTTCAGATGATGTTTTGTTAAAATGGTGGGAAAGCCTCTATGAATCCTTCCTGCCAGTCTTAATACATATTCTTTATGTGAAACAACTACTATAAATGCACTCTGCAAGAGATGATGAAGAGTTATTCAATATTTCAGTATTTTATTTTATTTTATTTTAATAAATTAAATAGATGATATCGTAATGTTACTATAATCTCTTCCCACATTAATGTTTTCAACCCGCTGACAACATGGTGCCCCGACTCTACATCAATCGGAACGCATTCTCGAGTGATGATTCTAATGTATCTACTAAACATGGCTTTGTTGGGGTTTACATGCTGGCCTCATTTATTCCATCCCACCTCATATTTGATTCCTTTTGCTTTTGCCTTAAGAATTTTGGCTAAAACTGTCACACTACGGTGAACCTGCTTTTTTTGTGTCATTGGGGTTTCATCGCCTACCATTTCCTCAGCTTCTGCATCATCATTATGTTTCTCCGAAGCGGTAGCATCGGCACTGGGACCAGCTGCAACAGGTTGAGAGACCTGTTGTACCTCAGCAGTGGGACCAGCTGCAACAAGTTGAGAGACCTGTTGTCTCTTAGCAGTGGGACCAGCTGCAACAGGTTGAGAGACATATTTTTTCTCGGGATTGGGTGCATCAGTAGGTGAAGAAGTCATTATCTGCAGAACTGGTTTAACATTTAATTTAGATCACATAAAAGTAGCAGCGAACAGATAATAACATAATGTAACACAATCTATATTACAATAAAAAAATAACCTGATTATTGAACTCTCTTTTTTTAAAGGATTAAGGTATTTGACCCCTCTATCAACTATCCATATCCCTTCATTGTGGTCTCCTATTACATAAAAAACGTCGTCTACATTGGGACCACTGTGAAATGATTGAAAAGTCCCAATGAAAGGGTCATCTTCCATTGAATTTTCATATGACCCTTCAGCTGTTTTGGTCGATAACAGAACAATTGACCAGTTTCAGATTACGGAATCTGAAACATAAAATACTTTCACTACCTGTGATGCCATTATAAATGTTTCATCTTTCTCCCCTTCCTTACAGAAATAAACTTTCACGAATCTCAAATCATCTATTTTTATAGAAATCCTGTTATCAACCCACTTGCATTGAAATATCAGAACTTGAAATTCTGTATAATCCAACTCCCATATTTGTTTGATGATTCCAAAGTATGATATATTTGCATAAATTGTATTTCTGTCCTTAGAATTGGAAACATGCATTGCTTCAGCCACAAGTATAACCCCACTATTCTGCATGGTACTGTCTTCATCATGTTCATTAGTATAAAATGTATAACCATTAACTACATAAGTATTGTAAGATAATGCATACACACTTGGTCCTCCGGCTGGCCATCGAAGTCGTTCCAAAATTGACTCTGGATTTTCATATGACTTATTAAAAATATGATATCGAAACCATCCTATAAACTGTCCATTATGTGTATCTGATATCCATTTTTCATCCCTAGATGTATTCAAATGCCTAATAATTTCTTCGTGGATTTCAACATATGGGTCAACGTCGAAACTGTTATACAAAACATAAAGGTGGGCCTGTTCCTGATTTGTAATATTGATTGTGACAACCTGTCTTCCAGAAATTCCATCACCCTCAAGCCACCCAGTGTGACGAGATTTCAGTAGGCCAATTCTTTCCACACCAAACAAGTATTCGGTATAGAATTCAATGGCTTCCTCAATAATATATCGCTCTGCAATACAACCCTTTGGCCGACTTTGATTTTTGACATACCCTTTCAAAATATTCATATACCGTTCAATGGGGTACATCCATCAGTAATGTATAGGACCACATAGTTGAATATCTCTCACCAAGTGGACCATCAAATGAACCATCATATCAAAAAATGAAGGAAGGAAGAACATTTCTAATTCACATAATATGACGGAAATTTCTTTTTCCATAGCTGGAAATTTCACCGGGTCTATAACTTTGCTACATATATCTTTGAAGAAGAAACGCAGTTTCCTTAATGTATGGCATAAATTCTTGGGAAAAATGCAACGTAAAGAAATTGGAATGATATCTTGCATCAAAACATGACAGTCATGTGATTTCAGACCTTTTAACTTCAAGTTTCTCATTGACACGAGGTTACTGATATTTGAAGAATACCCCTCTGGAACCTTTACGTCATTCAAGAAGTTGCAAAACTGACATCTCTCCTTCCTGGAAAGAGTGTAAGTAGCAGGAGGAAGAACTGTTCGTTTTTCACCCTTCACTAGTGCCAACTCTTCTCGTATTCCCATCTCAACCATGTCCAACCTATCCTTAATTCCATATTTTGTTTTTCCAGATGTATTTAGCAAAGTTCTGATGACACTATCAAATATATTTTTTTTCTACATACATAACATCAAGAAAATGTCTTACATACAGACAATTCCAGTATTGTAATTCAAAAAAAACTGATCTCTTTTTCCAACCAATTTTCTTAAGGTTTTTCGAAGCCGGTTTACCAAAAGTAGTTTCCATATTTTTTACTTTCTCAAACAATTGATCACCTGTTTATGGAGATGGTGTTGTACATTATTCTAAACTTCCATTGAATGATGTCGTCCAAGAACAGTACTTATGTCGTCGTGGTAGAAATCTGTGATGTCCTAAAAACACAGTTTTCAATGAATGTTTCAACCTAATTGATTGTGTACCTTCTTTGAAAACGGGACGGCCTTGAGTTCCTTTAATGCTATATCCTGAAAAATTTCCATAAGAAGGGAAGTCATTTATCGTCCCATACAGCATGACTCTCAATGTGAAATCTTCCTTTCTGTAAGCATCATACAATGTAACACCTGAATCCCACAATAATTTCAAATATTCAATCAATAGAGCTAAATAAACATCAATATCATTACCCGGTTGTTTTGGTCTTGATATAAGCATAGATAACATGATGTATTTTCATTTCATACATAACCATGGTGGTAAGTTATAGTTTATCAACATAACTGGCCATGTATTGTGACTGTTGCTTTGAAAACCAAAAGGATTCACTCCATCTGTAGATAATGCAAGATGAAGGTTTCTCGACTTGTTTCCAAATTCAGGATACTCATGATCGATTCTCCTCCACTGAGGAGATTTTTCTGGGTGACATAGTATCCCATCATTAATTATTGTATTTTCATTCCATGTTAATTGTTCTGTAGTCTCCTCACTTCCATATAGGCATGTAAACCTTGGAATGATTGGAAAGTACCATACAACTTTAGTAGGACTGGATTCATCTTTCTTGTATCAAGAATCACCACACTTTGGGCATTTTTTAAGTGATTTTTAGTCCTTGTGAAATAGTATACAGTCATTTGGGCAGGCATGTATTCTTTCAGAGATCATACCCATCGATCTTAGAATTCGTTTGTCATCGTATGTTCGGCTCGGGAGCTCATTGTCTTCTGGGAGCATGTCATTCATGAGAGAAAGTAGTTTCGTAAAACTGGCGTCACTCCACATGTTGTCTGCTTTCAAATTATACAGCTTTAGTATGGCTGACAATGCTGTATATTTAGTGCAACCAGCATACAATGGTGTTTTTGAACAACTTTTTAACTTCTCAAACAATTTTGGGCAATCACGAAGTTCATCTTCGATGGTCCTTGTCATTTCCTCAATACAATCTTCATAATCATTCACATCTGTAATCACATCCTCGATACGGTCATCTTCATTGTTCATGTTTGTAATCATATAAAATGATCTATAAAATGCAGTGTCATCCCAGTCACTACCTACATACGTTGTTTCCCCGTGTTTATTCCAAGATGTATAACTCTGATCTATTCTGTGATAGATCAAGTGTTCTTCCAACTCCTCTGGGCTAATTTTTTTTGAATAACAACAGTGTAAACACAGACAAAGGATTTGAGAAGAGTCACATGCATGATCTTTTGCAAACTTGATAAACTCCTTCACGCCTTCTTCATACTCTTTTGTCAATCGATTGGCATTCATCGATTCTTTATTTATATTCATCCTATTTGAAATCCATAGGATGAGTATATAGTTTAGGGGAGAAGGAATATGAGTATAATTTAGATAAAAAAACTAGATACTTCAAAAATGGTAGGGGGCGTGCTCATTAATAGAAAATCTTGGGTGGTTCTTGGGATTCATCCAATATCTTCCTCTCTTTGATCCCCCCTGATAAGGGTGGTTCTTGGGAGTTTTTTATAGTGTGTTAGTGATTTTTCCCGTCATACTTCCTCCATTACTATTATAAATTATTTTCCTATGATTTGGGATGATTTTAACTAGGATTTGTTTGATGATTTCACTATATCATCTTCAAATCAATTCAGATGATGTAGATTTTGATTGTATTGGCTAGAGGTTATCCTTGTTTGATGAACGCACCATGTTTTGTGTGGTTTAGGTGGTGTTGTGTTTCCCAGTGAGTTTTTAAAAGATTATTCCTAATGATATTAAGGTGAATAATTAATTATAAGTTTCTATAATTAATTATTTGGGAATTGTGCCTAAAGATTGGGTCTCAATCATTGGTACAAGATTAGATAAGGCGTGTATAGTCTTGATTGAGGATGAGTTGATCTTGGTGAGGGGGTTACTCCATTTTTTGAGGTAGGTGGACCCTATAATACAAAACCATGTTCCAATTTATGTATGATTGTGCATTCATGCATGAGTATATGTGTTCCAGTGAAATGGATAGAAATCAAGAGCAACTAAGGTAAATAAATAGGGTGTTTTTGATCCACCAAGAGATAGAGTGAGGGTTCTATTGAATGTTTGTGATTTTGTGATCATCTAGAGATTATGTCTCCATGGAGTAGTTGTGTTTATGAAAGGATCGGGTTTGGTATGAGTTTATTATAGCCTAGTTAGGTTTTCTAAGGCTATTTGATTAGAGTCTTAGGCCTAAAGAAGATGGATCATATAGTTTTATATATCACGTATGATGAGGGACACACTCTTAATGATATATAAGAGTCATGGTGTGATAATATTATGTGAGATATAAAAATGGGAATATATATAAACCAAATAGAGCACACAATCAAACCATGAGGATCCATAATCATAGAACATAAAGAATACATAAACATGATCCATATACAGCGTCAACTGAACAAAAAAAGAAACTAAAAACAGAGATAGAATAAATCAAAACCCAACCAGATATCCTCGTGACCTTTGGGTTACCACTAACTATAAGACCAACCTTCTTTAAAGGAAACCTTAAAAAGAAACCCAAACCTAAAAATAACTTGGGTCTACTAATTTTGAGTGTCACAAGTAGGGTCTGAGCATAAAACAACTTAGTAGGTAAGCACCATAGAATCCATACATTACCTTTCCTGAAATAATACAAAAACACTAGTTTGAAATACATTTATAAAATAGGTTTTTATCATTTAAAGAACCAAAACATATTTTTTAGAAAATCCATTTTCAAAAAAAATCACGACTTCCCTTTTTAAAATAGATATCTAGTTTAAAAAATGAATTCAAAATTCAATATAAGAATCAAAACAAGGTGATCACGGAGCCATTATGAAATTAATTGCAACAATAAAAGTAGAAAAATACTGGAAAACTATATAACCAAAGTGCATAAAAATAAAGAATAACATATAGATAGGTAATCATTATAATTACCTAAACATACCTAGAAGAAATCCCTAGACTTACTAGGTTTAGACTCACCTGCCGACATATGGTGTACCTCCATAGTAAACAACCAACATTGATGCTCCATTATAGTAGTATACCAGAGAATGAAGATGCCATCACATGCACGGTATAAACCAATAACACACAAGTGCCAACCGGGCCTATACATCACATGAGTTTCAAAACCAATTTCCAAAACACCACAAAATACCAATAGATATTTAAAATTTAAAAATCAAATTCCATTTTCAAAACCAAGGAAAAAACACCATGTAAGCTCTGAAGATTCCAAATGGGCCTTTATTCCATTTAGAAACCAAACCACACCTCAAGAAGCCAAACATACCTAGATTTAGGGAATATATTTGAAACTAAATTTGAAATTTGGGAACCAAGGATCCATTTTTGAAACATTCGGGTTTTATAAGAACCATTTTAAAGGAGGAGGGATAATGAAAATATGGAGTAAAGGAGGGAAATTGTTTTGAAATAGAGTATTTAAAGTGATTATCATTTTATAAAGCCATTATCATTTGTGTATCAATCCATATTTACACCCTGTGCACATATGAATATGCCTACATCCAATAGTTCACTTATGGAGGCCAAAATAATACAAAAAATTCTAATTAAATAAACACAAGGGGAATTATAATTAACCACAAGGGTTCACACAATGAACCAAAACATAAAAGGCACCAAAACCCACTCAAAAAGATCAATTCACAAGTAAACCAATCGTAAGTGGGCAGAGCTAATCAAGATCAAACAAGTAACCAACCATATATACATGTGTCACACACACAAGAATCACACACAAGAATCACGCCAAATCATAATTAATCTCAATATTGAAAATAAATGCTAACATAATTAATTCATGCAAATTCAATTTTACTCACCTTAAGGAGGAGGACCCGGTGGTGGAGGAGAAGGAGGCGTCGACAGCAGAGGCACCGGAGGCAGCGGAGGCAGTTCGAAGGCAACGCGGAGGCAGCGTGGAGGCACGACAGAGGCAGTGGAAGCAGCTCGGAGGCAGCAGAAGCAACTTGGAGGAAGCAGAGGAGGAGGAGGAGGAGGAGGAGGCCATGGTGGAGGACCCACGGTGGAGAGGAGGCAGCAGAGTAGGCGGAGGAGGAGGAGGAGGAGGAGGCTCCAATTGAGGAGGAGGAGGACAAGACCACGGTGGAGGAGGAGGAGGAGGAGGAGGCGGCCAGAGGAGGAGGCGGCGACGGCCGAAGGAGGAGGTGAAGAAGAAGGAGGCAATGGCCACGGCAAAGGAGGAGGAGAAGGAGGCGGCGGTAGCGGTGGAGAGGAGGCAGCGGCGTAGAGGAGGGCTTCCATGAAATCTTGACAGGGTGTGGGGAGGAGGAAGAGGACCTGGTGGATTTTATCAATCTCGCGTAGACCTTTATCAGCGCTAGTAAAAAGCACTGATAAAGGCCTGACTTTATCAGCGCTTTTGTAGCGCTGATAAAGAGTGACTTTATCAGCGCTTTTCATTTTAGCGCTGATAAAGACACTCTTTATCAGCGCTTTTGTAGCACTGATAAATACGTAGTTTATCAGCACAAATAAAAGCGCTGATAAATGTATCAATTTAAGAGTTTCTTTATATTATTATATATTTATTTAACTCTAAATATATATATATCTCTATTTATACTTATAAAATTATTTGAAAGGTATATATATATCATTGAAAATATAATAAAATATATATTTATTTTTAAAATATAATTTAATTTTAATTATAAGTGTACATTTTTTATAACATATATATTATAAGGGTAACATAATGAATTATAATCTATAAATGAACATTATTCAATATGCACATATGTATACGCATGTATGATATATTCATTGGAAAACACATATATATACACGCATGTATGATATTCATTGACCCCAATTCATTGGAAAACACATATATATATTCAATAATTTCATAGTACATATATATTAGAACACATTATATATTTATAAATAAAACAAATACATTAAATATAAAGAAATATAATAATAAATATATATTAAATATAATGAATTGATAAATCTAATAAATATAATGAATTAATAAATCTAATAAATTAATATATAATTAATTAATAAATCTAATAAATATATAATGAATTAATAAATATAATAAATATATTTATTACTAATATTATAATTATTTAATTATATATATATATATATATAATTATTTAATTATATATATAAATACGTAGTTTATCAGTGCTAATAAAAGCACTAAAAAATGTATAAATTTAAGAATTTCTTTATATTATTATATATTTATTTAACTCTAAATATTTATATCTCTATTTATACTTATAAAATTATATGAAAGGTATATTTATATATATATATATATCATTAAAAATATAATAAAAAATATATATTTTTTTTAAATATAATTTAATTTTAAGTGTAAATTTTTTATAACATATATATTATATGATTAACAAAATGAATTATAATCTATAAATGAACATTGTTAAATATGCACATATATATATATGCATGTATGATATATTCATTGACCCCAATTCATTGGAAAACACATATATATAGACGCGTGCATGTATAATATTGATCGATCACAATTCATTGGAAAACACATATATATATTCAATAATTTCAATTATATATATATATTAGAACGCATTATATATTTATAAATAAAACAAATACATTAAATATAAATAAATATAATAAATATATATATTAAATATAATGAATTAATAAATCTAATAAATATATTTAGTATTAATCTTATAATTATTTAATATGTATATATATATATATATATATTTAGTTATAACATGTGTTTTTTATTTAATTTATACAATAAAAATTATCAGTGCTAAGAAAAGCGCTGATAAATGTTACGTTTATCAGCGCTAATAAAAGCACTGATAAAGGGATATTTAAAGCACTAATAAATGTGCCCTTTATCAGCGCTAAAAAGCACTGATAAAGGGTACCCCTTTATCAGTGCTTGTTTTACCACTGATAAAGGCCCACCCTTTTATCATCGCTTTTCCCTTAGTGCTGATAAAGGCAGGTGCATGCATTGCCCAGTTTTTTGGTAGTGAGTCTTCCATTTGGTCAAGACACCAGCAGACTAGATGGTGATCCTGGCAGTGAGCCTTCTACAGGGCGATGGTGGAGTTTGGTTATCCAGACTCACGATGAGGCGACTCTTACATGGTCAGAGTTTGAGCATCTCTTCAGAGAGAAGTTTTCACTGGTTACCCTGAGAGTAGTACATATACAGGAGCTTCTTCAGCTTCAGCAGGGGACCATGACGGTGGATGACTATTCATCGAGGTTTACCGACCTCTCATGGTAATCGATGGATATGGTCAGGGATCAGTAATTCATTGCTCGGACTTTTGAGTGGGGATTGTGTAGAGATATCCAAGCTAGCATCATCCCTATGAGCATTCCTACTTATGTTGGAGTGCTCGAACAGGATTTGGTGGTCGAGAGATTCTTGGAAGAGCAGAGACAGCCAGCAGTTGTCAGTAGTGAGAGAGCTGGAGCAGAGACCTCAGTAACAAGGAGCCGACGTTAGGGACCCAGGCATGGAATACGTTTTCAGAGGAGATCCTAGGATAGAGGATCTGTCCTACATGGTTCACAGGGCACTTCCATCCAGCCTCGAGAGAGGCGATTCTACTCACGTGATGGTAGGGGACATCTCGCTCGAGATTGTCCAACCCGTTGTACTACTAACATGGGAGAAGTGGATGGACCACCAAGGCAGAGGCAATGTGTGGACCAGATGGATCCGTGGGGTGGTGGATGTGGAAGAGGAGCTAGGAGAGTAGCTGGAGGTGGTCATCATTTTGACCCTTTACCTCCACCACCCCCAGGAGGTCCACCCCAGGTTCAGGGAGCTGGTGGACAGAGGTAGGGACAGCTACAAGCAATAGAGGCTTATGACCCAGGTACTCCCGGAATGATTAGAGGTACAATATGTGTCTTTTCTACTTTTTCTACCGTATTGATAGACATGGGTACTAGTCATTATTTTCTAGATGTTTATCTTTTTCTAGACCTTGAGATTCCAGTAGATCTATTGACTCAAACCTTACGCTTAGAAACACTAACTGGAGAAGATTCAGAGATTGCACACCTTTGCAGACAGTGTGAACTGAACCTTGGAGGTGAGAGTTTTGGTTGGAACCTCTTGGTGGTAGCGTAGAGGCCTTACGATGTCATTCTTGGTATGGATTGGTTATCCACAGTTCATGCCCAGATTGAATTTTTTAGGCAAAGTGTGCGGTGTGTTCATAGTGGTGGAACGAGGTTCTCCTTCTTCGATGAAAAGGATACCCAGGCAACGGAGGATGGACTCATGCGTAGGAAGGTAAAACTGATTTCACATCAATTGGCTATCCTAGCCCCTAGCACAACAAATGTTACGAGTTTCCAGTTTCCAGCAGTATTGGCTGAGTACGAGGACGTCTTTCTGGAGGATTTCCCCGAACGACCTCCCCGTAGGGAGATAGATTTCTGCATTGAGTTGCAACCTAGGACAGCACCGATATCAGCATCAGTATGTCGTATGGCTCCTTTAGTGCTTTGTGAGCTGAGAGTGCAGTTGGAAGACTTGCAGAGGAAGGGCTTCATGAGACCCAGTGTTTCACCCTGGGCGGCCCCAGTGTTGTTTTCCAAGAAGGCAGACGGGAGCTTGAGGCTGTGTGTGGATTACCAGCGCTTGGATCAGGTGACCGTGAAGAACCAGTATCCACTACCAAGGATCAATGACCTCTTCGACCAGTTAAGAGGGGAATGATGGTTCTCGAATGTTGATCTACGATCAGGCTATCGCCAGTTGTGAGTACGGGATGAGGATATACCGAAGACGGCTTTCATATGTCGCTACGGTCACTATGAGTACTTAGTGATTCCCTTCGGCGTGAAAAACGCCCCGGAAATGTTTATGGGACTCATGAACCGGATATTTCATCCCTATCTATATTGGTTTGTGGTGGTCTTCATCGACGATATCCTTGTGTACTCTGCATCAGAGGAGGATCATGTGAGGCTCCTAAGTATGGTTCTGGACACACTTCGAGAGCACGGTTTGTATGGAAAACTCTCAAAGTTTCAATTATAGATACAGGAGGTCCACTTTCTGGGACATGTTATCTCAACAGATGGTGTAGCAGTGGACTCAGCCAAGGTAGAGGCAGTGTTAGCATGGGATCCACCCCGGAGCGTGCAGGAGGTGCGGAGTTTCCTTGGGTTGGCAGGCTACTATCGGAGATTCATTCTTTATTTCTCCATGATTTCAGTACCCATGACATCTTTGACCCGAAAGGGGCAGCCTTTCATGTGGACTGAGAGATTCCAGTAGGATATTCAGCAGTTGAGACAGAGTCTGACGAGCGCCCCTATATTGGGACTACCAGAAGAGGGTGTCAAGTACGTAGTGTTCTGTGATGCATCAGTAACAGGGCTTGGTTGTGTCCTAATGAAGAGGAAAGTGGTGATTGCCTATGGCTCACGTTAGTTGAGGCCACATGAGCAGAACTACGAGACCCATGATCTTGAGTTGGCAGCGGTGGTCTTCGCATTGAAGATGTGGGGACACTACCTGATGGGTGAGTAGTTTATCATCTACTCTGGTCACAAGAGTCTCAGATATATCTTTTCTCAGAAGGATATGAATTTGAGATAGAGGCAGTGGCTTGAGTTCCTATAGGATTATGACTTTGAGATCATTTATACTCCTGGGAAGGGGAATGTTGTAACAGATTCTCTCAGCAGGAAATACATTTCGTAGTTACTGGATGAGGTGACAAGGAAGTTGGCCTCTTTATAGTTATCCTTCGTGGATAGAGAGGAGGGAGATTACCTTCAGTTGATGGTTTTTACCCCTCCACTCTTACAGCGAGTCATGGAAGCATAGCTCGGGGATGCTAGCTGTGAGACTCTACGTGATCAGATATCCACAGGTGATGCTACTGATGGATATTCGAAAGGTGGGGATCACTTTGTTATTTTCATAAGGAGTACAGTAGTACCAGTGATGTTGTAGGAGGAGGTTCTGAGGGAGTTCCATAAATCCCCTTTGGTGGTGCATCCAGGTGTGGAAAAGATTTACCAGGACCTCCGGTGTCAGTTCTGGTGGCCAAGAATGAAGAAGAGTGTGGCAGAGTTTGTTTCTCGGTGCCTTACTTGTCAGCAAGTAAAGGCTGAGCACTAGGTTCCAGCAGGTTTGACTCAGCCCCTTGAGGTGCCAGATTGGAAGTGGGATGGGATATCCATGGACTTCGTGATGGGTTTAACACCTATGTCCAGGGGACATGATGCCATCTGGGTGATCGTTGACCGACTCACCAAGTCATCCCACTTCCTAGCCATACGGGAGAAGAGTTCAGTAGAGAGCTTGGGACGCCTCTATGTGCAGGAGATAGTTCAACTTCATGGAGTTCTATCAATGATCGTCTCAGATCATGATGCTTGTTTCACGTCTCGTTTGTGGAAGGGATTTCAGGAAGCTTTTGGGACTCAGTTACGCTTGAGCACAGCGTTTCATCCTCAGACTGATGGACAGACAGAGCAGACCATCCATGTCTTGGAAGATATTCTATGAGCTTGCATACTTGACTTCGGTCATAGCTAGGAGGATCACCTACCACTGGTGGAATTTTCTTATAATAACAGTTATCATTACACTATTGGTATGGCACCATTCGAGGCTCTGTATGGGCGGCCTTGCAGGTCACCACATTGTTGGATGACCCAGAGGAGTCACCACTAATGGTCCCAGAGATGGTGCGAGCTACTACGGAGAAGGTGCAGGTCATCCAGGAGTGGATGAAGACTGCACAGAGTTGGAAAAATCCTTATGCCGATAGGAGATGGAGGCCCTTGGAGTTCAAGAAGGGAGACCATGTGTTCCTTCAGGTCTCACCTCGACAAGGATTGCGAAGATTTGGCCGAGGCAACAAGCTATCTCCGAGGTTCATCGGAACTTTTCAGATTATGAGTAGAGTTGGTGAGGTGGCGTACCACTTGGATCTACCTCCTTAGATAGACTGGGTACACAACTTCTTCCATGTTTCGCAGCTATGGAAGTACGTGCATGATCCATCAAACGTTATCGATTGGGTCGAGCTGGATATCGATGATGGAGAAACCTTTGCGGAGTACCCAGTGGAGATCGAGGATCGGCAGGAGAAGATCCTTTGTGGGAAAGCTATTCCCTTGGTACGTGTCCGGTGGAAGCATGGGAATCTCCAAGAGGGCATGCAGAAGTAGGAGGCTCAGATCCGTGCACAGTACCCACATCTTTTTAAGTGGCCTTTGTTTTGGATTTTCGGGGACGTAAATCCCTAAGGTGGGGAGGATGTAATTTCTCAGATTTTTCTATGTATTATTTTAGTATTATATGAGAATTATTTCGAGACCAGACTTTGAGAAGGCATGCAGTTCCGAGGCCCGGTGATCCCAGAAAAAATGTTTGAATTTAATTAAATAATTAAATTACACGCACAGGGGGTTTCCTAAAAAAATTTAATAACTCCTGAACAGGTACTCGGATCAAAAATTAGAGGGAACCATTGCGTTCATAGTAGTGATTTTACCTTAGTTGAGGCCTAATATCGGTCGACGTAGGTCGGTGCTGAAATCTAGTTTTTGGACGTAACTATAATAAAATATTTAATAAAAATATTTTATTAAATCTTGTTGAAACAAATATCTTTTTTCTTTTTAAATAAAGACTTTACACAGGGGTCCAGGGTTACAGACCTCATAACCCTAAAACCCTTGGAGGCTTTGGAGGCTTTGGAGGAAACCCCAATGAGGAGACATCGTTCTTGATGGGTTTCACCGGTGACGACGACGCGGCGAATAGATCTTCACCAATGAACATTGCGAATCTAGGTAGGGTGTTTTGATTTTTGTTTCCTTTCCCCATTCTTGATTCCTACGATGAAGGCGGACTAATCCAAGAACAGATTAGCCCACGGATCAATCTTTTTTCCAGGATAGGATTTTGCAGGGATTTTGGGGATTTATTCTTGAAGGTTATTTTGGTTTTGTTTAGCCTTCTAATGGTGACCAACCAAGATCGTCACAAACATCGATCGAGCTTCATCCCTCTCGATTTGTTGTTCCTTTCTTCTTTGATTTCTCACGTTCTTTGTGTGCGTTCTATGCATTCTTCATGGAGATATGAACGATGGATTTTTGCGCATCCTTTGTGCGACGCAACAATCCAAAATTGAAAATCTGGCATCGGTACAACCCCACGGAGGTGAGACTGCGGTGGCGATGGACGGATCGAAGCGGATCAGAAGATATCGTTCTTCGAACGATTTGGGCACGGTTGAACGGAATCAGATTTCAGAGCCGATCGAAGGCCTGAAACCCACGAATTCGGTATCACGACGGTGATGCAACCTAAGATCTTGAGTTTTGCAGAAAACGGACAGTAGAAATGAGATCCTAATGATCGGCCGAGGTGTGAGGAGGAAGATGACGGTTCTGGAAATTTCCCGAAAACACGGCGTGTAGTATGGGCTACACAGCATGTGTTTGTTGATAGGACAGCTGGTGTGTACTCCGGGAGTACACGGGCACGGGGTGGGTACACGGACAAGGACACGGCGTGTATACCTTTCCCTGGCCAGACTCGGCCAGATACACAGGATACCCCATGTACTGGTACACGGGTAGGGAAACACGGACAGACACCATGTACGGGCATACGCCCAGGGTACACGGGTGTTTTCCAGTTGACAGGACACGGCGTGTTCTTTGACTTACACATCATGTATATACCTTTCTACATGAATTATATTTTATAAACAGGCCGTTTTAGACGGGCAGTACCCGGAGTCAAGGAACACAGCGTGTAATTCTTCTACACGTTGTGTAGTTACTTTTATACGACAAGACTAATGACACGGGCCATTTACACGGGCAGTACCCGAGGTCAAGGAACATAGCGTGTAACCCTATTACATGCCGTGTAACCAATTTTACATGGATTGATCCATTTTTCTTCTATTAATTGGGATAGCTTTTATAGGTTTCGTACCATTGGTCTTTCCCCTGAAGGTTTCTGGTATCATTTCCTACGTACAGGAGTATGATCCCTTCAGCAGGACTTCTTGAATGGAGTTTTTGGAGTCCCCTCTATGATAATTAGAGCTAGATCCTCTATTCCTTCCTAGTACCCTATGTATAATTCTTGGTATCGACATGACCTACCTTACCCAGGCGCCGATCCTCTGCTTAGAGGATTAGTTTAGACTGAGTTGTTGGAATCACCCCATAGCTATTGGTTGTGATCATCATCTGAGCATCATATTCTTAACTACTCCTGGAGTGAGTTCTCCCAGAATGAGTGCCTCGTATCTCTCTTCAGACCTAGGAGTGTGTTCTCCCGGTTACGTGCTTAGTGGAATCTTCAAGCTGGATCTTAGTGGTGGTTTTGCGTTAGTCGATTGTGTATGAGTATATCAGGATATTCTTGTTATATATTCTCTAAACATATACCATGTAGAGCTGATCGTATCATTCCTTTGTGGTATTTCCTTTGTTGTATTCCTTTGTGGTTTTTGGGGTACCCTACTTGGTATTGTTATACTCACCCCTACTCAGGATTTTCCCACACGTGTCATGTCTTGTGAAAACAAGCGAGCCTTTGTCAGAATTCTAGGTGGACCAGGACCGGATGGTGCTCAGTGAGATCAGGTTGGCCGAGCTGTGTTCCTACAGCTATGGATTGCAGTCCCAGTACCTTTTTTTATAGGTTGGACTTTTTTACAGACTTTCTTTTGGTGGGATTGTACTTTTGGCCCAAGTTTTTACATTATTATACTTTACTTTCCTATCGTAATCTGTTTGTTGGTATTTTAGTGTATACATGCATTTCCATTTTCAGTAGATTTTACTTTTCAGCTTTGTGGGCTTGGAGATGTGTGTGTGTGTGTGTGCAAGTTTATAGGTAATGCCTCCCATGTTAGTGACATGCCTACACGGTGCTAGTCACCAACCCCTGGCCTATTAGAGGTGGGACAGGGGAGTCGTGGCACAGGCCCCACTGGGACGGGTCGTGAAATCTATGGTCATATGTGAAGAAAACCTACTATCTAATTACTAAGTTCATTACCTCTTTATATATTTGAGAGTAGTTTCAACAACACAGGATTTTTCGTTACCTTTTTGTTCAAATTTGGATTTTCATATTTTTCATATAAACTTGGTTAAGATGTAAGAATAATAGGGAATCATTTATCAAGATGTTCAGGGTGATCATGTCTTTCAAAAATAGTTTCTAGAAGTTGAAACCTATTTTCAGTTTTCAAACTAGATCTTTCAGGTTGTCTTTTTGAGTGGGTTGACCCGAACTTAAAATTTGTGTATAGTGCCTCATAGATTTATTGTAGTGTTTGTAATTGAACCATCGCATTTCCACTATATATCTAAATCCTCCATAGTACCATTAATATCCATAAAAATAATATTTTTTTCTATAACTCACATATTATCCAGAATAGTGTATCTACTTTCCATCATTTTTCTGATCATCAACTTTATCTCCTCATTGTGAACTAAAATTTTAATATCCTTATGACATCTTCTTCTTAATCTTAGATATATTCTTATCTTTAATATAGTTTCTAGTTGTAGAAAGTTTTACTTTAAACTTTGATTCCTTGTAGGTTTCAAAAGTTTTAACCATTCATGTTTTAGCTACATACATGATCCTCTTAAGTTACTTATTCTTCTAATTATTTTTGTTCTTAATGCTAACCTATAATAATGATCTTTTTTTATTGATATTTCTGAAGTTTAAACTTCTTATAAATTTCACTAACTTCTGAAACTTATTTTTGAAAATTTTTTATTCCTTTCTTAGCTTCAACTTGTTTTTTTGAATAATATCACATTCTTTCTCCTTCAGATTTATATTCTCCTCAAGCTTGATGTTGATATTTTTCTACTCATCAATTAACTTCTTCATATCATTAATATCTTTTAAAAACATGGATTTGTATTCAATAATTAATTATATAGTATTTGATTATTGATATTATTTCTTGAATTTCTTATTCTATTTTTCAAGTTTAACAATATTTTGAGAGTCACTATATCAATTCTATTTTAAGCATAAAATCTATCTAAGTATCATATTATTATTCTTTTAAACTACTACTTTCACCAATGTTAAAGTTCTCATAATTTAATTTTGAAATAAGAATCCTCTCAGTAGCATCATTATTGGATTTTTTATCTTTCACTTCACTAATATAATCTTCCTCACATTTGGATAAAAAATTCCTCTTTTTATACATAGATAACTTCTTTTACTTTTCTTTTGAAAATGACTTTGATTTCTCTGGCTTCTTATTTTTAGATACTATTGACTTTCAATATTATTTATCATTATATTTATCTTCCTCTATCCTTGAAAAATTTTCTATGAAATTTATGATGGCACCACAACTAAATCACATCAATGATATCTTTTCTTTATACTTTACTATTCCTTTTTCACATATCTCAAAAAAAGACATAAATTCATCAAACTTTGTACTTTATCTTCAGAATTATATTCATTAACTTCTTGAGAGGGAACTTTCTTATAATTTTTTTACCTATCATCCTTGAAATATATTTTGTAAATATACTTTTCCTTTCTTTTCATAGTTTTTTTCTACTCATTTCTTATGTTATGAGAATACTATAAAAATCATCCAGAGAGATAGTTTCAAGATATTTATATTTTAAGGGTGACACCTTGGCATAAAATTTTTTAGGAATAATTTTTAATATTATCTCAAAAATAATTGAATCTTTTAAGTTCTTTCTAAAACATATTATGGTTCTTAAAAATTCATTAACCTTTATAAATAAGTCACCAATAGATTCATCATCTTCCATTTTAAGATCTTCATACTATAGTATCTAGATCTATAACTTGGATTTATTCAAATTCATATTTCATTCATAAATATTAGTCAACTTTTCCAACATTACTTTAGTAGTTATAAATCCTTTAACCCTTATAAATTCAATTTCATAGAGGGAGGAAGGTATAGTACTTCTAGCTCACCCATCATTCTCTAAATTCATGTTATATACCATTGTTAAGGGATTTCCCTTAGTAGGAGGATTTAAACTATCTATTACATGTTCAATAACTTCATAACTAATGGTTAAAAGATAGGGTAATATTATATCCTTATAATTATTATAGTTATTTCTATTATATATAGGAATTACTTTATTATTAACAGAGTTATGAAAATCTATGGCAACCTTCATTATCTTTATAATTCAAACATCAATGATTAAATGAAGAAAACTTCATTTTATATGACCTTAAAGGACCAATAAGGATCTGTGTGATCACTAAGAGGGGTATGGGTGAATTAGAGATCTTCTATTTTTATGTTTTCACCTTTAGAAACAACTTTTTCCTATAGTTATAGGGAATTTAATCTGATAAAAAACAAATAATAACACCCATAGGAACACATATATTTACATGGTTCTCTAATCAATAAGAGTATCTAGTATATGGCATGGTTTGGAAATAATTTAAGACCATAAAATCACTAAAAACAATCCTTTAGTGGTTAATAGTAAGCATGGAATATCCATCACTTTTATAGCACTATATTCTTTCAATAGTTCATTTTCTCTTCACACATATAATATGATATAACAATTTCTACAAGAAAAAATAATCTTAACCAATAGTCTTAAATATTTTAATTATGCTTCTTGAACTTTATTCACACTTTCTATGTTGTAATTTCATCTTATTCTTCTTCACTTTCTTTCACAATAGTGAGAAATAACTTATGTATCAACTTTTTTATCTAAGCATATCTATCTGATATCCTATTCTGGTACCCTTGATCAAATATCCTTGGTTTGATACCCTAGTCTTCTATTTTCTTCTTCACCCTTTTCGTCTGATACCAATTTTTAGGTATCTCAATCTGGTACACTTCCTCGGTCTTATACTTCTATATATAATGCAACTACATCAAATCCTATGATGAAAAAATATCTCAAACTCTTCAGTTATAACCTCAATTCTCTAGCAATTCACCCAATATGAACAACATCAGCAACATTTCCACAACACACCAAATCCCCTTTATATAGACAACATTTCTTTGAAAATATAGGGAGAAGCGCAAAATTCAAATTCAAAGGCTCCACCCAAACTTTGAATATCCCACTCAAAAAATTATTTATTTTACCAACTTAAAACTTCCTAAAAGATAGGATTCAAAAAAATCCTTAAACATTGTCATTAATGAACTCTTCAAACTTCCTCAAATCTCAACTTGAATCACAATATTCCCTTCATGATTATTGAATCATTGAACATTCATCTTTGTAACAGCATAAATTATATCTTTATAAAAAATTAAAGTTCCAAAAAACTTTATATGTTATGTATTTTTAAACACTTTTCTATGAAAAACTATTATGTCTATTACAACTTCATAGTACTCTTCTCCATCCAGTATTTCATTGTATGATAAACTCATGATCATTCATTTGGTAATCTCTATCTGATGATCTCACAACCATTCTTTATCTAGTGGATTTTTTCTAGAATCATATTTCTGATGACTCTATTTAGAATCTTCTATCCAAAAACTATTCTTAGTAACATTTATCTAATCATTGTTTATGGAAACACCTATCCGATAAACTTATTCAAATCCCCTTTCATTCGAGGATTCCATAAAAACTTATATGTTTGATAATATTTTCATGTTTCTTCTGATAACTTTTTTTGGAAACCATTGTTCAATAATTTTAAATGATCTATTAAATTAAATTATAAAATATCATTTAGTTTTATTCATATATTTATATAATCGATAAAACTTTGTCTGTAACTTCCAAAACACTTTTATTTTACTGGAAATCATAGTTCCACCAAGTTCCAATAGCTTCTTCCTTTGGAAAAATTTAACTATAATAATGAATAAATTTTTATAATCATTGTGTTAGGTATGTTTAAGATAAAAAAATAATCACCTAATTTAACAATATTGAACATATTTTTTAAATAGATCAATTAATATAATTGAATAGACATCTGTTCCATGCTTTTTCTGATCACTTCAGTCCATTGAACTTTATCTGATCAACTTAATCTATTAGACTCCTTCCATTCACCTATATAAGGAAATATCAATATTGTTAATTGATTTATGTTTTATGAAAAAATGCAACACTTAAATAATAATTCTTCCATTATAACTAGATTCTTCTTAAAATAACACTTCGATGATTCTTGATCTCAATAACAATAAATAACACATATCAATGGATTTTTGCTCATCATAAAAAAAATGTGTATCATATCTAAAATATTTTATTTTTGGATGTAAAATAACTATGAAAATATACTATGTTTTATTTTCCCATTATGAAATAAAAACAAGAATCTGTATACCCTTGATTCATGGTAATAAATTCTTTTTTAAAAGAATTTTGATTCATTTTTCACTCATGTAGAAATTTCATTTATGACACGCCTCTTTAAAAACTTACTTTTGAGTTGCATTGATCTCTCCATTGCATGGTTTTCCCTCTATGACATAGATATATGGATCCTTTTTTCCTTTGGAAATACCAAGTTAACTTTTCTAAGATTATATTTTCCATCAATGAAGGAACTGATGTATCTATCATCGTCAATCATTCATTTAGATATTAGAATGATTCAAATATCAAGAACATAGTTTTAAAATTTAATAATAACTTGTATCAATTATTAATTTCCACGAAAATATTACCAATACCAAATATTTTTAATGCACTATCATTTACTATATACACATTTATAAAACACCATATAGTGTAAGATGAGAATAAGTATCATCAAGTGGTGACATGATAAGAGTATTCTAATTTAATCTCCCGTGTTGAGTCTCATATTATAATATTGATGTGATTTTATTCTAAAATAATAATCACGTCATCATTGATTTCTTTAGCATTACTCTTTTGATTTTTAATTTCCTAATTCCTCTAATTTTCCTTTAACTTTAGACACTCTCTAGTGAAGTATCTATTTTTCTATAATGGAGTCACTTGGAATCATATCTAGATCTTTATTTTGATTTCTTTATCCTTTTTTATTTTGGTCATGGGGTTATTTTTCATAGATTATTCCCTGTCAATTTTGTTTCTCTTGTATTTCAAATAATTATTCATTTAGTTCAGGGATATTTTTATCATCTTTCCTTTATGTTTATTTATTCAACATTCTATCTTTCACTATTTCAATAGTGGTAAATCAATCAATATCATAATTTCTAACTAACATATCCATTTTTTTCTAACTCTTTAGTAAATAAATGTGCATAAAAATTTCCTATAACTAATCATCAACCACCATTTTCATAGTATTAAGTTAATCAAAAATACCTTAGAATTCACTCATGTTCTCTAACACAATACTCCTTTCCTTATAATTTAGATTTAAAATTAATCATATTAGGTATTATTTATTTATCATGGTTTTCCTCACATATATATTTTCCACTTTTTTCAAAGAAAAAACACATCATTTTCATTGGAAAAAAATTGAAAGATACATTTTTCAACTCATTTACTGATATGAAAAACACATTTTTTATTAATAATAACCCACTCTACATCACTAGAAGGGTATTGGAATATGTATTATTTTCATTGAATTAGTAATTAGAAAAAATTAACTATGATGATTCTGCAACATTATTATTTTTCTATAATTTTTCTATAATGGGATTCCACAAATCCTTAATATATAAAGTATTTTCTATTTTGGGATTCCAGATTTTATAATTAATTACAATCAATTTAATTATATTACTATTATTTAACTCTATTAGAATAATATTAATATAAAAAAAACTAATCACATTAATGTGTACAAAATAATCTCTTTAGTGGAAATTGAATCTGGGATTACTCAAATCATACTCTAAATGAGTTAGTGATAGCATAGCTCGCTGGAATATTTTCCAAAAAATTGAAATTATTTTACTTGAGATATTATTTTTCTAGAAAACATAAATTCATCTCTATTATTAATCATTGAGTCTTTAATAATACTTTATTGGAAAGAGTAATGAATATATGATTTCTTTGGGAAGAATAACATTCATACCCAAACAGAAAATAAAAAACATAGACATTTTTCATGGTTTTGAAGTGTTTCTACATCCATGGGAGATATAAGATACACTATTTATTTATATCTATATAATCATCATAGGATACACAATATTATTTTTACAAGATAAATATCACAATTTAAAGGGTAGAGAAATAATTTTTGTTAAAGAGTTATTGGGTGATTCATCCAAACTTTACAAGTATTTATTCCATGTTGGTAACCAAACATTAAAGATAATCATTCATAATAACTTACTAAACATTGAATATACCTCTTGTAATATCTCCCCACATTATAAGTTTCCCCCATAGGTTTAATATCTAAGACCATACTAAATTGGTAATATGGAGTTAATACCCAATCATTTTCCTAAAAAACATTGTACAAAGACTCCATATTTGGTTGTGTATAGCATTTATACATAGATTCCATTGAAATAAATATCTATTGGATCACTATATCAAAAGGGATGAATTCGTTTTATATTATTCAAATAATTATCTTCATCTTCTTAGGGGTGAAGGTATTCCATATAATGAAATTCCAACGAATAGAATGTTAATGGATACTGGGACATTTATAATACCAATCCATAATGAATATTCCATATGAGTTTCCTATAAACAAGAAATTCTCAATGTCCTATGAAAAAAATATCTTCTACTGATTTCTAACTAGTACTATATAATACCACATCAAGGATTTGTTTAAAAACCCATTAAAGGTAAGGAAAATATAGGAAAAAATAAGTCTTTGTTCACCCAATTATCCTTTCATAAAGATATCATGCCTTCCCATATGATTCACTTGGAGTTGATGAGAAAAAAGGAAAGTATTTTAGGGTCTATTTCAATATTAAAGAATATCTGGAGTTGGGTTTTAAGAATATTATATTGAGAATGTGACCATATTTATTTCATATAAAGTGATACCATATCTAATTGCCTTATATAAATTTTCAATCTAGTTTTATATGGGAAGCTTTCATTGTGTTGGAGAGTCCATGGATATTAACCCCAACTTCACCCAATATAATAGAAATATATCTATAACTAACCCAATAAATTCAATGATTGGATTGTTAATCCCATATGATGTTTGAAAATAACTTTTTTATCAAATTGAGGATGAATTTGGTAACTTGAAGCATAAACATTATATAAATTTGGAGTGGGTAAATGATATCCTAGATCAGGGTGATCTTACCACAAATGAAAAAAAACTTTTTCTTTCATTTAAAAAGATGATATTGTCCTATGAGATAATAAAGGAGACACATGAAGGATACTCTTAAAGGAATTGGTAACCTATATTATTAATCTTATATATGTGATAAAATTGTTTTTAAATGGAATCACTAAACTATATTTAGTGTTGATTAAAACAAGCATGTCATCAAAAAAGAGTGTGAAGGAGATGCTTGGATAACCTAAATTGAATTTAAATAAATCCAAAAAACATTTCACCTTGATATTTTTTAGGTTCTTACTAAACACATCTTGAGAAATAATAAATTGGATCAAATATAGAGAGGAACACTATGGAATATACTAAAAAATGATTTGAATATTCCAAAACATTTACCTATAATGGAAATATAAAACCAAAAGAATACAATGCATCTAAAAAAGGGATTCCTTAAAGAAACTAAATCAACTTAGGACTTTTATAATATATCCCAACTCCATTTTTTCATAAGTATTTTCTCTATCAATATTTATTATGATGTTATCACCATGGGATTTTTATTAAGGTCCAACATAATTTCTTGAGAAATTCCCACAATCCCCTAAATGATTATTTCAATGATGAATCCATGTTGTTCTTTAAACTACATTTCGTGACTTTTTCTATCATTTGATATTTTGTAATAAAAGTAAATTATCATAATAAATAATTTAATAGTAGTGAAAAATTATTCATCAATATTAATTGTTTATTAAAAAAATATATATATACATTATATAGTGTACATTTCCTCCAAAACTTATATAAATAATGATTATTTATAGTGATAACAAACATATTTTTTTGTGGTGATAGTTTTCATAAAAAAATATTATTTATTAATAAAAACTGATTTTCTGATGGTGATAATAAAATTCAAAAAATATATATATAAATCAAAAATTGAATATAAAAATGGATGTGTTTAAAGAGGGGAGGAATAAATAGTTATTGATGATAAGAAAATAAAATTATAGGAACAATTTATTGATAACAAAAAACATATTGAGGTATAAAAAAATGGATCAAGTGAAATTATTTAAAAGTATTGAATCTATTAAGAATTATATTTAATTTTTTTTAATACATGTGCATGATTTTTTAGATTACTTAAACTGAGATTACCCAACCAGGATTCAAGTATCACTGAGAGGGGGATGGGGTGAATCAGTGATATATTTTTATTTTAAGTTTCCTTTCTTAAGAAGAAACCTTCACCTCATGTTAAAATTTATTTATCTTCTCAAAAAAATCAAACACATAACCATAGGAACATAAAAATTTAGAATGTTCACTACTCAAAAAGAGTATCTAGTCCTGGGTCTGGTTTAGAAATACTCCAATACCACACAATCAACTAAAAAACAATCCTTTTGTGTGAGATACAATGAACAGGATATTCCCTTACACTCATGCCACACTATGTTCAATACAATAGTTCATGTGCTTCAAGTAACATGAAATTATGTAATATAATTTTTGTAAAAAAAATGTTATGATGCTTCTTGGACAACTTACACAAATGTTATCCTTAAAAATATTTTTTCACTTTCTTACCTAGAAGATGTTAAGTACTTCTTTGGATTTGTGATGATACTCAATCTGATTTCCCTATCTGATTCTAAATTCTGATTTTTCAATATGGAAAATATAACATTGGCAGAATTTCACTTAAAAAATATGAACTCGATTATTCTTTAGTACAGAAATATTAGCCTATTTTCCTAATACAGAAACTCTTATTACAATCCTCTCTCTTCTCCTTTGTTTCTTATATCGGGAAAACATTTTCAAGAAATCAAAAATTGTAACGTTATTTTTTATTAAATTTTGGAGATTATCTATCATCTTTAATGAATAATTAAAGTCACATAATAAAATAAATATTCTTATCCTTTTTATAGACACACCAAGATGGTTTAAGTGGGATTCTGATAAGGCTTTCCAGCCTCACCAAATTTCATGAAACTTTAATATTCCTTAAATATCGGATCTCTCATTGACTTCATCGACACCTTTATAAATCATAAAATCACCTTGATTTTCATATCTCCCTTTGACTTCTTCAACACATTTTTGAATATTAAAATCATCTTGATTTTTTGGTATCTCTTAGACTTACTCAATGCTTCAGAATTTTTAACAAATATTCAGTCCAATTCTAATTCCAATTGTCGAATATGATTTATTCATTATGATAAAGTCATTTTATCACTCTGATTTTCTTAAACCACTTGTAAACAAATAAAAAATAAATATATTTCATTACATTTCTCTACACCATCTAAAAGACTATCTTCCCATTTAAATTTCCTCATTATGATGGAAGCATATGTTCAAAAATATTTTCTTCATTATGTTTATCTACACCAAATGTAAGAAGGAAAACATATGTAATCTCATTAAGATTATTATAACTAAATCTCATTCTAATTTCTTCATTACTATGGAGATAGAATATTCTTTCAAACTTCTCTAAGTGATTCTACTTATTCTTTTCTGAATATGATACCAAATATCTTTCATTACTCAACTTCTTTCTCTTTTATGATTACAATACTTATCAACTTCATTACCCAAAGACTGAAAAACCTTGGATTTTTATCTAACTGAAAACCAACACCTTTGGTTTCTCTCATTATAATCAATAAAACCTTTTGAGCCTTCAAAAAAATCTGAATCCAGTGATCTGATACTGGAAGGATTTTACTTCCAAAAATTCCTTTTTTTCAGAAAGTTTTTCATGTAAGTATGACATCCTTCATGACTTTAATTGCATTAAAGATCAAATTTATCATCTTATGACTTATAATGGGAAATATGGAAACTTCTTATTCTTCAAGAAACACCTTTCTTTCCTTCTAACTATGAATATGATTGTCAATACCTTTTCTTCCCCTTACCTTCATAAGGCTTGCATCACAAGTTCTACAAACAAATTATGATATTTTTGAAATAAAAATCATAAAAGTATCATCAGATTCATGTCAGAACTAAGTAGACTCTGAAGCATCACCTCAGTATGATTTTCCTTTTATTTCAAACCTAAGGTGATTCTAATTAACCTTTTCTTACAAAAATCATCTTCTTAATATGATGGAATTTTTAAGCATTATAAGTCCAATTTACTAAATACAATTTTTGAGTATTATAAGTTTTAAAAAGTGATGATATTTTATTTCCATGACCAGAAAAAGATAATACACTCTACATAAGCTTCTTTTCAGCTTCAAAAAACACCGTCTGGCCAACTTAGTCCCAAAAATATCCCCCTTTAGATTTTTTTTCAACCAAGATTCATAAATCACTAAACTTTGTAACCTTAATATATTGATTACATGTAAAAAAAATATAAACCAAGGTGATCTAACTAATTATAGGAAATAGGAATATTTGATAGAAAAACCATGTTGTCCAAAATTAGTGACTCACGAAAAACTTCTTCAGCTTTCTTCCACATCCTTTATTCATCAAATTTTCTTCCTCGACTTTCTTCTTTAGATTTCTTCCTCATCCTTCCATCCTCAAGTTGTCTCTACTTCTTCAAACTACCTGTAATACAAAAAATAATTCCTATAACCACTCCAAAAAATAATTATAATAGTTCACACACTTACATGTTGGATTCACAGCTTACTTATAACTCCCCCTTTATGGATGCTTCCATAAGAAAAGATTTATGAAAAAATTATCCCCCTTGACAACACTATGTAAAGATAGGATGAGATATGGGACAAATACATATACCTTGATATTAATGAGAAATAGGTTGGATGCACATATTCCTTTGGTAAAGGTTTTGTGAATTTGTCAGAAACTTGTTCTGATGTAAGAACATGCACCATCTTCAATTCCTTCTTCTCCAAATTCTCTTCGATGAAGTGGTACTTTATATCAATATGTTTTGAATAAGAATTTTGTACCATATTCTATGTAAGGTTTATTTTACTTTTATTATCACATCCCTAGAGAAAGGTTAACGTTACTTAAATAGGTAAGACTTCCAACTAAGTTTTCATCTACATAAATTGGGTAAAAGCATGAGTGGCATCAATATACTCAACTTAATTTGTGCTAAGATTTTCTGAATTTTGTTTCTTTGTCTGTAAATTAACACTAATTTTCCTTAGAAATAAAAATCTATCATATGTGGATCTTCTATCATCAACATTTCCTACCCAATCATCATCTAAATACCCAAATGAGTCATTACTTTCTAAGTTATAATACCTAATTCTTAAATTTTTTGTGCCTTTGATATATCTAATAATTATTTTTCTAAAAATTAAATTTGATTATTTATAAGTACTCTAAAATATTTCATATAATTTAGTATCATAAAAAACGTCAATTCATGAGGTAGTCAGAAATAAAAAACTTCCAATCAGCTTTTGAAACTCTTTCTAATAAACTTTCTTGCCTTCTCAAAATTTATAAAACTTGGTTCCCACTGAAATCAGTGTGGAAACTTGTTTAAAATTTTCCATGCCAAACTTCTTAAGAAGTTACTTAGAATACTTTTCTTGAGAAATAAAAATGTGTTTCTTATTTTGTAAATTTTTTAAACCAAAAAAAATTCATTTCTCCTATCATGGACATCTTAAACAACTTCTTCATCTCTTCAGAAAATCTTTCACAAGTTATTTCATCATTCCTAGAAAATATAATGTCATCAACATAGAATATTACAACAAGGGAAAACTCCTAAATTTATTTAATTTAAAGATTGATATCAACTCTTCCTTTCATGAAACTCATTTTCATCAAGAAAGTATCCAATGTGGAATACCATACTCTCATAGATTGTTTTAGCCCATACAAGGCTTTCATCAGATTACACACATAAATTTCATCTTTCCTAGCAAAAAAAGCCACATGGTTGTTCAATGTAAACTTCCTTATAAAGCAACCCATTCATAAATGAAAACTTCACATCCATTTGAAAAACAAATTAACTTTTTTGTGCTTAAATAGTAAGAAATATTCTTATTTTTTCTAAACTTACCATCAAATAAAAATTCTCATCAAAATCAAGACCTTAAATTTGTGAGTAACCTTTACACAGTAATATTTCTTTGTTCCTAATAACTTCTCTTTCTTCATTCAGTTTGTTCAGAAAAAATCCAAATTGTACCAATAAAAATTTTATTATATATCTTGGGTATGAGTTCCCAAGTATCATTATTTTATATCTAATCAAGCTTTTTATTCATAGCCTAAACTCATTTTTTATGCTCAAGACATTTATTCGAATCATTCAGCTTGACTTTTGAATACAAATGAGTATGTGTAACAATTTTTAAAGTTTTTATTATTGGAAAATTTTGATATTGATCACCAATAATTTTCTGAGCCTCCACTAGATTCTTCTACTTGGGATGAGTTATTTTAGTTGCATCCTCATTACTTGAAATGTCTGAGACCAATTATTCTTCTTGAGTAAGAGTACCACTATCGGCATCCTTATGAGAATGGTTAACAAAACATTCCTTGTCCTGCTCAATTTCCTTATCAATATAAGTCTATTTTTCTTCCTTAGTCTTTTCAACAACATTCAGATCAAAAAAATCAATAATTATTTATATATATTTCTTGAAACATCTATATCATATTCCTTCAAAGTCACAACCAAGAAAAATTCCATCTTCACCACTCTACTCAAACTTTCCAAGATTTCCACTTCTCTTCTTTATAATGTTTGGACTCCTAAAAACTCTTAATTGTTTCAAACTTTAACTTTTACCATAAAAAATTTCATATGTAGTCATATCTAAACTTTGACTATAGAAACATTGGTTTTGGATATATATATAGAATTACTCATGGTTTGCCTCCAAAATTAATGAGAAATACCATGTTCAAGTAATATAGTTCTCCATATTTCCACCAAACTTCAATTCTTCCTTTCAGAAAAACCATTTTGTCAAGGAGTATATGGTGAAATAATATCATACCATATTCCATTATTCTTAATATAACTTTAAAATTATTAATTTTTATATTCACCTCTATTATCTGTTTTCAACTTCTTCACTGAATACTCACATTCTTTATCAGCTTTCCTCTTGAGACTTTTAAATATTTTTAGATCATTTGACTTATTTTTCATATACATAACACAAGTAATGTGATAAAATTAATCAATTAAAGTGATGAATTACTTATCTCCATTAATTGATTATTTTATCATTGGACCATGGATATTAGAATGAATAAGTTCAAGGGGTTGTTTTGAACAAATCTCAACTTTTTTATGCACTAAGTTAGTAATTTTTACCTTTTGAAAAATAGTGTAGAACCAATATCTTCTTATTGACATATCATAAATATATCATAAATTGTCCCACTTTGATAGTTTTTTTATTTTTCTTTAACACATGTGTCTCAACCTTTTATTCTATAACTGATTTTCTTCCACCATACCTAGGTAACAAGATTTTTGTATTTCACCAACTTGGAATAAGGTACCTCTTGTATGTTGGATTCTTGTAACTATCCTTCCATTCTTCCACACTTTTCAAAAAAAACATATTTTAAGAAGATAACTTTTTTACCCTCATTAAAATGTTTTGAAACACTCAATGGTTTGTGTTTTAGACCATCAACATATAAATATTTCTTGGATTTAATCTTTACTTTCCCAATGATTGTTGATCTAACACCTTTCATTCTTAGAGATTCATTATTTACAAATGTTTCTATTCCTTAATTGAATTATTTCACATTTTTAAACAACTTTAATTCTAATTTTATATAACAAGAACACCCACTATCAAGAATAAAATTTCATTCTCTTTTTATATCTTTCAATGTAGTTTCAACAATAAGAGCTTTTTCTTTTCCCTTTTCTTTCTTTACCTATGGATTCTAAGAATTGTTAAGAAAATTTTGTTGTGTTGGTAAAAAACAAGATAGACCTTAGAAATATGTTCAGGTTATTAAAATATTTTACAAATATTTTATAGGGGTTGGAACCTATTTTTAACTTTCACACCGACCTTCTTGGGTTTCTTTAAAACATCCTTCTCAGACTTCTTATTTTAATAGGATTGACACCCCCTCAACCCTTGCCTTTTATAACCTATGGAATATTAGTAATTTTTTTGGTTGAACTAAAACATATTTTTTGAATGTTTAAATCCACCATAATACTAGAAGTATCCTTAGAAATAGTATTTTCCTCTAAAACATTCAAATTGACTGGTGTTGTGAGTACGTTTCTCAACAACCTTCTTAATAGAACTTTATTCACCACCAACCTTTATGTTTTTAACTAGAATATTATTTTCCAATTCGATTTTATTTTTATCCATATCAGAACCAAAAGTAATATAAACATTTATAAACTCTGAATTCTTATAAATTTTTTCGAAACTCAGAGTTTTTAAAAATTTTTGAATTATCCAATTTGTTAATATTTTCCACATAAATAAATTTCCTAGATTTATTTTTCCCATGAAACATTATAGATTTATTCTTATCCTTTAAAGGTAACTTTTTTTATCATTATTAGGTTCCTTATTATGAGAACTTTCACCAACTTTAGACATATATTTTTTTCAAACTTATATCACATTGTTCAGCTTTATAAAGTTTTTATTGTACAAGTTCCAACTCTTCTTATTTTTCCTTCATATTTACTTCTACATGTTCATTATGATTCTTATCTTTCTCAATATATTTCATCAAATCATAAATATATTCTAATATCATTAATTTATCATCAAGAAAACATTCTTGAATGATTGATGAAGAATTTCCATTTTTCAACTTCCTAATTTATTTTTCAAGCCTTCCAATATTCATTAGACATTATTTAAATTATTATTTAAGGAAAGTTTCCATTTATATTTACCTATACCTATACTTATAGTTTTAAAAAATAAGGATAAAAATTAATCATGATTTTTGCATGCCTCATTTTCAGAGTCAGATTCAGCAACATCATCTTCCTCAATAACCTTCTTATACTTTTCTTTCATGGAATCTTTGAAAGAAATTTCTCTATCAACTTTTATTTTTCCCTTCATAAATTTTTCCCTTATAATTTTATAAGTAATGATAATAATATAAATATCATCCATATATAGAGTTTCAGGATCTATATCTTACAATGAGGAAACTTTTTCATTGAACTTTTTGGTAAGGATTCTAAATATCTTTTCAATAAATGTAGAATATTCCAAAATTTCACCAATACATCTGATAGTGTTGACTATGTCATTCACCCAGGTAAAGAAGTCACCAAAATATTTGTATTCACCCATCTTGAGATCCCCATACTTGAATCTCCAAATTTTTAATTTTTACTTCTTTACATTTTTATTTCCTTGGTAAATGTAATTAAACTTATCTGAGAAATCTTTTTAGTGTCAACACCTTTCATTATTAAAAACTAGCTTTCAAAAAGTGATGAGAGTAAATCATTTTTATCTCTTCCATCATTCTCAAGATTCTTCTTATTAACAGGTATAAGAATAATCTTATCATAAATAGGATGAAATCTATTTTTTTAGCTTCAAGAACATAATACCCAAGAGAAATAAGATAATTCATAATTTTAGCTTTCCAAATATGATAGTTATTTCTATAAAATATTAAAATACCATTATTGTTCACAAAATTTAGATTTTCCATAACAATTTTTCTTGAACACTTTAGAAAAGAGTAAATGAAGGGAACCTTCCCTCTAATTCCAATTGATATTACCTAACTAGGATTCATGTATCACTGAGAGGGGGAGGGGTTAGTCAGTGATATATTTTTCATTCAAGTTTCCATTCTTAAGAAACAACCTTTGCCTCCTATTAAAGATTTATTACTCTGATGAAAAAAAATCAAACACATAAGAAAAGGAACAAAATAATTTACATGGTTCACTACTCAACAAGAGTATCTAGTACTTGGTATGGTTCTAAAATAATCCAATACTACACAATCCACTATAAAAAATCCTTTTTTAATACAATGAGTAGAATAATTCATTACACTGATGTGTCACTATGTTTAATAAAATAGTGCATGTGCTTCAAGTAGTATGAAATGATGTAATAAAATTTAGTGTAATAAAAATTTTATGATGCTTCTTGATCAACTTTCACAAATGTGATATTTCAAAACAATTATTTACCTTCTTACATAGAAGCTGGTAAGAACTTCTTGGACTTCATCATGATACTCAATCTGATTTCCTTATCCAATTCCCAATTCTAGTTGTTCAACATGGAAAATATAACTTTTATAGAATACCTATTGAAACAAATCTAAACTCACTTTTTCTTTAGTCCAGAAATCCCAAACTAGTTTCCTAATACAGAAACTCTGATTATGAGATTCTCTCTTCTCCTTTATTTCCTATTTCTAGAAAACCACTTTAAGAAAACAAAAATCAGAAACTTATTCTTTCTTAAATTGTATAGATTCTCTCTCCTATTTTATGAATAATTCAATTCAAAGAATACACAAATTATTTTACTCATTTTTATAGACATTTAAGAATATTTTAAGTAGGATTCTTAAAATGTTTTCCCACTTCACCAAATTTCCCAATTCTTTAATTTTCATTAAATATCAGATATCTATTTTACTTCTTCAATGCCTTTTCAATTATTCAAATCTCTTTGATTTTTGGATCTCTCTTTAACTTATTTAACACCTTTTATAATCTTCAAATCTCCTTGATTTTCATATCTCTCTTTGACTTCTTCAACACTTCATACTTTATAACAAATATTCAGTCCAATTCTAGTTCTGATTGTCAAATATTATTTATTCATTATGATAAAGGCATTAGGTCACTCTTATTTTCTTGACCCACTTGAAAACAAATCAAAACTGAAGATATTTTATTATGTTTTTCTTCACCACCTAAAATACTATCTTCCCATTTTGATTTTTTCATTATGATGGAAGCATAAGTTCAACAACAATCTCTTCAATATATTTTTCTACACCAAATTTAATAAGGAAAAAATATGTCTTCTAAATACAATTCTTGGAACTAAATCTCATTATTATTTCTTCATTAAAATGGAGATAGAATATTATTTCAAACTTCTTCAGCCACTTCTATGTCTTATTTTCTGAATATGATACCAAATATCTTTCAGCACTCAATATATTTCTCTTTTCTAATTATGATACTTATAAAATTCATTCTCCAAAGACTAAAATATTTTTTATTTTGGTCTAACTGAAAACTGTCACCTTTGGTTTCTTTCATTATGATCAATAAAACCTTCTTGGCCTTTAAACAAATCTGAATATAATGATCTGATACTGGAAATATTTTACTTCAGCAATATCCTTATTTCACAAAATTTTTCTTGTAATCATGAATTCCTTAATGACTTTGATTATGTTTAAGATCAGCTTTAGAATTGTATGACTTATAATAGAAATTATTGTAACTTCCCATTCTTTTATAAACACCTTTCTTTCCTTTCAACCATGAATACAATTGGCAGTACCTTTTCTCCCCCTTACATTAATAAGTCCTGAATCCTAAGTTCTCAAAAAAACTTATGATATTTTTGAAATAAAAATCATAAAAGCATCCTTAGATTCATTTCAGATCTAGGTAGACTCCAAAGAAACATCTCATTATGATTTTCCTTTCATTATGAACCTAAGGTAAGACTGATGAACCTTTTTATTCTAGAAACCATTTTCTCAATATAATGTAATTTTTAAGTATTGTGAGTCCAATTTCCAGAATATGATTTTTGAGTCTGATCACTAGTTTTACAAAGTGGGTTTATTTTGTTTCCTTGACTAACAAAAATAATACTATTAACATAAACTTCTTTTCATCTTCCAAAAACACCATCTCGACAACTTGGTACCAACATAAACTGGATGAGGTTGGTTAGAGTTGTTTTAAGAAGTATAGAGTGAGATATATATGTTTAAGGTGATATGAAGAAGTATAGAATTCAAATGTAACTTATCTAAGTTTTCAAAAAAATGAAAAAGGAATTTTGAATATCTCATAGATCAAGAATTAGATAAGTACAGGGAGTTTTTCACTATGATACTACTGCTTCTAACACTTTCATCAGGGTTGTGTGGCATGTGAATTTGTTTCCCAATATCCCCAACTTATAAAGGTGGGTGACATTCATCACTTTCATCAGCAGTTTCTTCTCCTTGATCTAAATAGTATGATGGGATATTAGTTCCTCCTTCCATGGATTCCTCCTTAAAGCTTTTTATCTAGTCGGGTTCACCCTCATAGATTAAATTCATGTTTGTGGAACTTGTTCTTGATGTCATCTATATGGAGAATCCAGTTAATTATCGTGCTTTTATCTCAATAGGGTAACAACATTCAATCATGAGAGTAGTCACATTGGGCATCTATGGGAATGTCTAGACATTGGGAATATTGGGCACCTATAAATTCTTCCCCCTTAGATATAATCTCATGTGAGAAATATTAAGTGTGGAACCCAAGGAATCCCATTTCAATCACGAGGTAATGACTCTAGGGGCATAAGTCATCCAAGTATTATTAACTCAGTCATCCCATGTTTATTGCATGAGGTAGGTATTTTGGACCAGGGTGTGAATTTAATATCTTGTGGAGATATGCATAGAGTTAAGGTTTTTTGGCCACATGATGTGTGTAAGTTTAACATCTTGTGGAGACTAATTAGATTTCCCATAGAGGTGGATCAAGGAGAGGTGTCCCTATGAGGGAATATATCACACCTTAGTTTACCAATGGATCAGAATTCCATGTGGAGGATGATGTAGGAAGTGCATCCCTAGGAGGGAAGAAGACACACCTAAGTTTTCTGATGGATTATAACCCCCTAAAAAGGTAGATATGGGGGTGAATCCATTGGAGCTAATATGTGACATCTAAGTTCACTGATGGATTATAACACCCCATATAGGTAGATTTATGAGGTGCGTCCCTAAGAGGTAATATGTCACACCTATGTTTATTGATAGATCAGAACACCCCATGGTGGTGGATCCAGGAGGTGCATCGTTGGGAGGGAAGAAGTCACACATATGTTTACTGATGGATCAAAACACCCTATAGAGATAAACCTGGGAGGTGCTCCCCTATTAGGTAAGATTTCGGAGATAATTTTATCAATGGATTAGAAATACCCATAGAGGTAGATCCTAGAGTTTCATCTCTATGATAGAATATGTCACACCTAAGTTTCTAGATGGATCAGAACACCCTATAAAGGCGAATCCATATGTTCATCCCTAAGAGGGAAGATATCACACATAATTTTACCAATAGATCATAACTCCCCATGGAGGTGTATCTGGGAGGTGTATCTCTAGGAGGGAAGATTTCACACCTAAATTTATTGATGGATCAAAATACCCTGTGCAGGAGGATCTAGGAGGTGCCTCCCTATGAGGGAATATGTCACACCTAAGTTTACCAATGCAAAAGAACTCCCAATGGGGGTGGATCCATAATGTTCATCCTAGGATGGAAGATTGTACATCTAAGTTTAGTGATGTAGGGATTGATCCTTTGGAAGGGATCCTACATACCCTATTTAAGAGATAAGGATCAAAAACTCACATAGTTTGATGATACAACTTAAGGTTATGTCACAAGAATAATCCATATTGTTTAAAATAATGTATTATGTATTCTTATGTTGTGAAAGTATTGTCTATGAGTTATTGTTGATTATGAATGAAATATTCTCTCTGGGGGTGAATTGTACTTTTTTGTGGGAGAGGGTGGAATTCCATGATGATCGTACATGGTGAATCCTATGTTTGTTACACTGGGTATGACTACAATTTTATTTCATGTTTTAAGGAAATTTTTGTGCATTTTAGCATCATACAACTAGGATGTATAGATAGGAAGTTTTATATCATGTATCTCAAACATTGGATGGCTCACTCTTCAAGGGGGGTCATGTCAAGGTGAGTGGAAGATCCATAATAAGGAACCTCAACCAAGATAGGTGCACAATTTCCCTCGAAGATTCCACCTCTAGGGTTTACATGACCACATCTCATGAACCTATGGATGGTACAAGGTATTAGAACTACCAAGGAATAGTGTTCAATATGGAGGATGATTTTTGTTTTTCAATGCTTAAAAGAAATAGGAATTAGGGTTCTTATAATTAGAAGTAACATATATGATAAAGGAAAATACACACATGGAGTGAAGTGGAAAGAAACAGGAGTGGGTGGTACTGGTCATGTAGGGGCTCAAGGTTTAGTTGAACTGGTCCTAGATTAATATGGGGTCCCCAAGCACTCAAACATTGTGAAAGGGGGTTATTAGAAATGACGCACCATAGAGAAGTCTAGGGGAGGTGCTTTGAAAAGGTTGGGGATTCATAGAGAAGTGTCTCATGAAGATCAGGGTTCTTGTGGAGGTCAAGGGGTTCATGAAGGTAAATGATTTTTGTAATAGGATGGCCCTACCTCAGGGTCAAGTCCTAGTTTCATAGGGTTGGATTTATGAAGGGTAAGCACCTCGTGAAGGATAGGTGCCTTGTGAAGGCCCAAGATCCACAAGGGGGCATTATTATTCCATGAAGGGAATTAGCCTTCATTAAAGGCATCACCACTTTGGGTGGAGGCTCTCAAGAACACAAGGGAGGTAGTTTATCAAAGCCTTGATACCTTGGGGGATCTATTTTCTCTTTTATTCATGAAACTTAGGCGTTTCATGAATAGGAAGTGATTTTCTAAATTCGAAAGGTCGTTTGTCATCCCAAAAAAAGTTGGACTAAAGGGGGTATTTATAGGATGTCAGTTTCCTGATGATTAGAGTATTTCATGAAGATTTGTAGTATTCATCAGTGGGAAGGGCTTTGAGAGTCTGAATGACACTATGCAGAGGTTATGCCAACCCTCTACGTGTTTTTGAAGGGGCTTTGCAGCTCAGGATTGATATTGTGAGAAGCTACAGTTAACCCTTCATGCATTCTTGAAGACACTATTAATATTGGGATTAATGTTTTTTGTAGGTATCATCAACCCTTAATGTATTCGGGACCATCACGATCATCATCCATTCACAAAGGGGTGGATCTTCATGAAATAGTTTCCTTAAACGGATTTTTTGGTCTGTTTTGGCCCAGATTCACTCAGAATTTCCCATTCCATACTTAAACTCTTCCATGGAATGGGTAATTATGAATAAAAAAATTAACCCCCTTATAATTAATGATGAAGGGAAAAATTAGGTTCGTATTCTGAGGGATAATCGCCCAAAATTAGAAATTAAATAGCACTCAGGAAGCTTATTCACAGAGCCAGTTCTCAATACCCACTTCACAAATCCCCTCATCAACCAATAGTGTTTATACAAATAAAAAAGTGGAGGGGAAACTTATAGGGTCCATGAGTCATTCACAAGGTTATAATGTAGTACTCTCTATTTGTAAATATCAGCATCTTCGTGAGTGCTCTGCAATTTCAATCCTTACCACTCATGAAGCTCAATTCCTCTATGACCTTATCTATATGAAAGGTACTCCATGAATATTTTTCTATGATCCAAACCATTAAAAAATGACCACCGTGAACCTGACCTTCGTAAATCAATCTCTACTAGTAGATCTTTGTGAACCAGACCCAGAAAAACTCCTAAGTCTTGAAAGAAATTTCCGCTGAAGGAGACAATGTTTCCACTACTCATCGGGAAGGAATATCTATGAATATAATGATTGAGGAGAGTATTTTGAGTTCCTTGAACCATGATTCACTCATTTCATTTCTAAAGGAATATAAAAAGGAGTATCCACTATGAAATAGACTTCAACTTTATGGATTTGGTATGAGGGAAAATGTATTCATCCCTAAGGAAAGTAGAGATGAGACCACTTACTAGTTTATAAGATCACCTGGAATATACCATTGTCATAGGGATACTAGAGGACACATCATGAAGGATTTTTCATCTCTCATAGTTAATACAATATAGAACCGCATCAAAAATATCAACAGGAATAATATAGAGGATTTTTCTACCAAGAAGGTTGTGTACATGCCCTGGGTCATTCCAGCGGGGCAAGGATCACTCCTACTAGTGGATCTTTAAAGTGAGATAGTGGAAAATCTAGGTATATAGAATAAATTTGGAAGCTCCTATAATCAGGATGGTGGGTATTATTATTTCATTGATCTTCATTTGGATTCTCTCTATGAGACATTCATACATGGGGGTGTGGCTGAAAACATTCATCAAGGCGGTGATGCTGGTGAAAGGGTAGTGCATTAACCTAGTTTTCACTATATTTTTGAAGCTATAAAAGGTTTTCCACTATATCAGAAAAGGGAAGACCCCGCTTTGTGTCTACAAACCCCTCCAGTTCTTGTACCGGTGTTTATTTGCACACATGGGTGGATATGAATACCCAAACCCTATCTCTCCTCCTACAATAAACTTTAGGACAGTGATTTTGAACATCTCTATGAGTCGACAACTAAATTTGGTCCCTATGGATGTAATGGGAAAGGTTAGGCTAGTATAGTGCTTCATGTTTCACTTCCTACCCCTTCCAATGGGTACAATGACTGATGATGGTATGGGGTCCATCAAGAGTCAATCATACCTCCTAGACCTCTGAAACAGAGTACTAGTGGTGAGGGTTGACTGCAAGAAGATCTGTGATCCATATAACCCACACCGATTCATAAGTAAATTCTGGTTCCTTTAGGGTTTGACCTTGGATATGTACGTAGAGGTTCTCCACAAGCTCTATCCTTCAATCTTGGGGAAGATCTAGTGAATGTTTATGTATGAGGATGGGAAAGGCTGGTATGAGATTCCACCACCTACTACCGCATATGGGATCACCCACGATTAAATTTTGGTCTATGAGAGTACATATTATAGGGATATAATAAGGCATTTAACAACTATAGATGATGAAATAGAATCCTGAAAACTATGGGGCTTAGAGAGAGTGGTGGTTAAAGTGCACTGTTGAGTCAAGATTGGCCCAGTGAATAGAGAAGTTGTGGGGCCAGTGGTTCCTAGCCTGGCACAGGAGGAGGCTGTAAAAATAAGAGTGGAAACATGCTCAAATATCTCGGGAAAGTAGTCATTATAGAAAGGAAATACCTCCAAGGTGGTTTCGAGGGTGTTTTTTCAAGCTCAAAGTAAGCATTTGTGCCATCTGAACATTCCAAGTTATGTTGTACTTCGAGATTATTGGTAGATCTAGGGGATATTTAGATATCTCAACACTTTTCATGGGATATTAAGGGATCTCAGTAGATTATAAATATTCCTTATAGGTTTTGATCATGCCAAGTTGTCTTCCACATGCATAGGGATGAACTAGTGAAATACATTATAGAATTGGAAGATCTGGTCTACTCTTGGGGTATAAAAAATTCACTAACCACCTGAGAAATAGTATTTTTGGGGATAAAATCTTCCTTAGAAATCTCATCCAGTGATATGGTTGCTCACACACCTTTTCAAGTATATTCATACAATTACTAAGTGAGAAATACCTATTGGGACTCTCCTAAAAAATGGGGACCTAGAGTTGACCAAGTAAATACATTAATCACATGTTCCTTATAAACTAATAAAACCCTAAGAGTGTTGTCTAACAATTCTTATAATTATTCAGGGATTAGTGGGTATGGATGAGGTTGAGGTTCATGATGATCCTTAGGTAGAGGGTGAGGGAACCTCAAACATTGAAGGGGTGAGTGTGGTGGACCTCCCTAATGTTATGTACATGGGAAGACGAAAATCGATCGAAGAGGTGCTTGTGTCTAAGTCAATAGATATTGTGGGAATGTCCTTTCTATAAGGATTACCCATGAACATGTCTGAGATCATCATCGGGCTATATTACTCATGTAATCCTCCTCCCTTTTTTACCATTGTATCTTTTTCTTTTCCTTTCTATGTTTGGACGATGCATATTTAAATGGAAGTTCAAATAGTGTTTTGGGCTCCACTTACAATGTCAATATCCGATTCAGTGGTTCTTGAGGCTGAGGTAGCAATATAGGGTGCTATTATCCCAGCAAAAATGGTTGGGGAGGTTGTGGTGGTTGGACGAACCATGGATATGCCACTAGAAAGAACCATGAGATCGTTCCCTTAATAGAGTGGTTGAGATGGTTCCTAAAAAGGGTTTGGATGAAGGAACTTTGGTGGTAGAGCCTATCATAGAGGCACCACCAGAGGAGGCTATTGAAGTTGAAGTCTCCATAGGGGAGGTAGCAATTCTGTTAGTAGTCAAAGCATTTGAGGAGACTGTATTGGATATTCCAACCAAAATAATTACACTGGTAGCGGTCTAGGAGGATGAGATGGTTGTATCCCCCTTAAGAGATGCCACAGGGGTAGCGAAAGCTTTTGATCCAAGTAAAGGGGCTATCAATGAACCAGTCCTAGGAATAGATTTCAGCCCATCTATGCCTAATAACGATATGACGAGTGATGTGTTCGAAATATTACCTCCATATAAGACTATGTATCTTGAAGACTTTGAGTATTCTATTTCAAATTACACTGAGGAGAATTGTGTCATTTTTTCACAAGGTGTGGAGGTATGTGCATAATTTTATCACCCACACTCTGATGTGTAACATGTAAAACCCAGTGGGATCACTCTGAAAATGGATAGTCAGACTAGGGACTAGTGGGGTGTACTCTGGCAACCTTCGCACACTATATTGAGAATTCCTCATCATGAGAGCTCATACTTAATGTAAAACATTTGACATATCCTAGAATATGAAAAAAGCTGAGAGATATAAGAAAATTCTAGATGCTAAAGAGGATATCTCTCACGTAGAAGGGCTAGTGCAAGAGAATGTAGTTGTATCCACTACTAAGACTGATATTATCAATAATAGGATGGGCTAATTGGTAGAGACCTAGGATAAGGTGTTGGGGGAGACATCCATGGTGGATGAATATCAAGATGAGGTAAATAAGATATAGATCAGGGCCAGTATAGTTCACCCCCAAGCTGGAGAAGGGGTGGCTGACCTGGAAGAGTAATAGTGAACTCTGGAGGACACTCAACAAAGGCTATCTAAGTACCAATGTTTGGTCATTGGGGTTTATATTTAGGGGAATTTTGTAAGGGAGGGGCTCTAATGTGTGTATGAACCTCCATAACTTTATTTTATTTGTACTAAATTCCTATATACTTGAACACATTTATTTTTTCATAATGTATTATAACACTTCAACCATATTCATGATAAAACCAATGATAAATCCCTAAAATCGTGTGGGTCATGATCAGTATGAGAAATGAGGTACGGACATGTGATTAACCATTTATATAATAGTGTTATACAATCATCAAACATTTGAGGTCTACATTTTTTTACAAATTAATGGTAGTGTTCATTCTGATAGGGGTCATGGATAGAGAAAGGGGCTCTCTGAACAGCCAATTTTATATTCCAATGTGTGCTAGTTTATGAATGGGGTAATTCCAAGGGAAATGAATTCTACCTGAACAAAGGGGAATGGAGAGCATGAATTGTGATTCCCAATATTTGGAACATGAAGGGGTGGAATGAATATGATGGATAACTACTAACCATGTTAAAAAAATAGCATCCATTGTCATTTTTCTGAGGATGGGGATTAAAAAATTTAGGGTTAGCCACTGACAATATTCGAAATGTGGGACCTATCTCAAAATTTCATTCGAAGTCCTCTAGGATGTGTACCTAGGATAGTAGGTGAACCATTGTGGTGAGGAACCATTGTCGTTACTGGGGTACATTTGGATGTGAATGATGATATAGATCAAAATAAAGGGATATATAAAGTGTGGAAATTAAGCGACGGAATGTTCAAATAGATTCTAACACTCTTGTAATTATTCCACTATGGCTTTAAGCATGTCAGATAGGTGTATTGGTCTGAAAAAAGTTCAAAATCATCTTCTAGAGAAGCATTATCTTATATTTATAGTGACATTTTGAGGATATGGATGATGTAGTATGTGATCGGCACTATAGGAAAGGGCTTCTCAGGAAAGGGCCTAAGAAACCTCATAGTTTCACATTGTGAAATTGACGATAGACATGTAGTCTAACATCATATAATGAGGATGACGGACAAGCAGTTTAAAATTATAAGGTTAGAATAACAGACACATAGTTTAACATCATTCATTGAGGAATATCTATCATAAATTTTAACATCATGTGATTGGGATGTGGTGTGTGAGGATTATGCACTAAACTGCCCATCACTTCTTCCTCATGTTAAGTCAAGAGTGTATCCCATTTCTATTGTGTGGTGTAAGATTATAGTTTAATTTCATGTGAAAGGATGTGTGTTAACCGATGTGAATGACACCCATGCATTTTTAGTGGAAGAAGTTGTAGGAGGGTAGAACAATGGGGGCATTCCCTAGTAGGGATTTTAAGGAAAAGGGGGGTTTAAAAGACCTTATGCTAGGAGAGGGAACCTAGGATGACTCGTATGTAGTTTAAGGTCATGATTCTTGGACTGTAGGGTGGGAATCCAAAATGGAATATTTTTAGTGTGTTATATTAACAATCAGATGTGAATAAGGGATCTAAGAGGCCCTTATATTGCACAACACATTCCTCGAAAGGTTATCATATAGTTTAGAGTCATGATTATAGGACTTGGGATCATAGTTTAAGGTTATAGAGTTATAACCATGGGTTCTTGGATCTTAGTTTATGGTCTTAGAGTTCAAACCATGGGTTCTTGGATCTTAGTTTAAGTTCCTAGAGTTTATACCAGTATGAACCTGAAAGTGTTTGGCGTTGTACAAAAGTGGTAGAAACCGATATGAAAGTAGGGTCAAGAAAACTTCTGCCACTCAAAACATAATGGGAATATTGAAAATAGTTTAAGGTTGTGATTTTGGGACCTTGGATATTAATTTAATTTCATAGAGTTTGGACCATGGGGGATGTCTCAAAGAAGTATGCACGGCATTTAAATAAGGTCACCTGATGTGAATAGAGGGGCTTAGGAGGACACTTGTTTCCATACAAAACTTCTATAAGGAAAATTGCACACAATTTAAGGACATGATTCTTGGACCAATGGGTTTAAATACCCTGAAATGTTATGTATAGAATGTAATAGTTACAACCCAACATGAATAAGGGACCTAGGTGGCCCTTATTACATACAACACATTCCCAGGGTGACCCACACATAGTTTAAAGTCGAGATTCTTGGACACAGTCTCCTAGTTTAAATTCATAGAGTTCTAACCCATAGAGTGACTCATGCATCTCAACCTTGCATAAGGAAAACCTTCTCCTGACTCCAAATCCCACGTGATCCATGCTTGATTCGAGAAAAAAGGTGTGGTATGGATTTCCTATTTCCTACAAGGGAGAAAAAAATGAGGGGTGAAATTAACCAACCAATCTCACAAGGGAGATTACGAATTTTGAGACTTGGATAGTGAGAGAGGGGACTAATCAAAGGATGGGGAACAAATATTGACCATGTTTGAAAAAAAGGTTCCATACCCGCATCAGCTAGAGATGCGGAAAGAAAATGCAGGATTGACCATTGACCGAGTTCAAAACATAGGATTTGTTGTTTGCTGTCGAGGATTATTCAAGGCATGAGCCTAGGATGGTAGGTGAGCCAGTGTGGCATGAGACCATTCTATTAGGGAGCATTTTTAGATTATGAGGATGATGATTATCCAAATCAAAGAAAGTGTGAGGTATAGAGATGGAAATGGGGCATGTCTTAGAAATAAGTTTATGGTAGGGTTGGTCCTGAGATGAAATATTAGGTCATCATTACGTATCCCATGAGGATGGGAATCAATCCACATGTAGTTTTGGGACACATCATGGTAGGAGACCGATGTTGGTGGAGTTATGACCTCTCTAATGAGGGTGTAGGATCATCTTATATTATATTGAGGCATCCCAGTTTTATATAGGGTATTCTCTAACATCCTATTCCTACCATATGAGGCACCTTGTGTTTATTTCACAAGTTATGTATGTAGTTTAACGTCATTTGCTGAGGATGTTGGGTTTGATAGTTTAAAGTCATATAACTTGGACTAGGGATGTTATTATTTTAAATTCATAGATAATGAAATGTAGGGGTAGTTTCTGGTTTAAGGTCACATGTCTTTGACCAAAAAAGGAGCAAAAGTGTCAAGAAATAGGCTTTCATGGCATAAAATATTGATAAAAAAATGTTAATGGAGGGTTGAAGGGAGACTTTACAACAAAAACCATGACAAACTATACTCTGGGTTGACATCATGACATTGTGTAATAAAATACCCTGTAGTAATTCACTGAAGGGGCTGGGATGAGGATGAGATATCCAAGCATCACTACATGTCCCATGAGGATGGGAATCAATATTTATGTAGTTCTGGAACACAGTGTGGTAGGAGTCTGACATCATAAGGGTATACCCTCTGGAATGAGGATTTAGAATCTTCTCATAATAGGGTATGAGGCATACCAAATTTTTATGGGGTAAGGAAATAGTTTAAATTCATGTACTAAGGATTCTAGTGTTTTTTCATACCACATTTTTTATATGGGGCATACCACTTTATTTGAGGTAAGATCAAATTTTAATGGAATATGCTGGTAATGTTAGTGCAGTTTGTGCATCAAATTGCTCATTATTTTATTCCTCATATCAGACTATCAGGGTATCTCATCATTTTTATGGGTCAAGGTAAGTGAATGCGGTTATACCTGGAAAAAAATGTTCATGGGAACACTCTAGGGTGATAGATATCGAGGTAATGTATGGGTTTGCAATGAATCTACGATTGGTCCTAGAGATAGAAATTCTAGGCATCACTACATATCCCATGAGGATGGAAATCAAGATGAGTGTTGTTTGGGGGGAAGGCTGGGGCATGGGCTCGCTGGAACACTAGGGGTGAATCGAACCATTCAAATGAGGGATAAATTCAGTTAGTTTAGGGTCATAATGTTTGGACTAGATCTCATAGTTTAAGGTCATATATCTTGGACCAATTTAAAATAGTTTAAGGTAATAATTGTTGGACCATGGGTGGGACTAAGAGGATGTTCTTAAACTGAGAAAGAGATAAAAACTGATGGAAAATGATCCAAGGAAGCCTTGTACCACAAGATGTGATCCTAAATCTAGTTGCACATATTTTAAGGTCATACAACCTAGATAATGGAAAAAAGTTTAAATTCATGATCCTTGGACTATTGGTGAATAATTTAAAGTCATGATTCTTGGACTTTTGAGGTCATTTTCATGGAATATAATAGGTATAATATGATGTAAATGGAGGTAATGCAATCCCACATACCACAAAAATACCTCAGAACAAATAGCACATAGTTTAAGGTTGTAATTCTTGGACCAAGGTGAAGGTGGAAAATAGTTTAAATTCATGGTGCTTGGAATAAGGGGGTGATGTTGGTCTCAAGTGTATTTTTGTGGAACGTAAAAGGTAATACCTGGTGTGAAAAGAGACAAGGAGGATAATATACCACATTCACACCTTGGGATGTACTGCATGCAATTTATGGTTGTAATGTTGAGACTGTAAAAGGGTCTAAAGGTCTGAAGGGTTGATGAACTTGTGTATGGGCCAAGAGATGGGAATTCTAGGGGTCACTACATATTCGATGAGGATGGTAATCAAGGAAAATATAGTTTTAGAACATGATGTGGTAAAATACCAATTCTAGAAGTGGATTTATCCTCTCTGATGATGGCATCCTGCATTCATGACATATGGTAAGGTTTCCAATCATCCCATACTTATAGACGAGGCATATTGGTTTTATATGGGTTAGGAATTTTTGGATCATATCATACTTATTATACAAGTAATATCAGTATTAAATAAGGTAATGTCATCTCTCATTAAGAGGCATACCTGTTTTATATGAGGTAAGGTTGTTGTTTAACATCATGCACTGAGGATGTCAGGATTTGTAGTTTAAATTCATATAACTAAGACTATAAGGTTTGAAAATATTTTAAGTTCATAATTATTGGATTTACTAAAAATAGTTTAAGGTTGTACAACCTAAACCATGACTCTTATTTTAATTTCGTAGATTTTAGACCGGTGGGATGATATTAGTTTAAGGTCCTAAATCCTGGACCATTGAAGTCTCCTAATGTGAAGTACTACTTGAGAAACTTATCATTGGTGGGAGGTTTGATACTCTCCCCATCCATGATTACCAAAGAGTATGATTAATTGTAATATTCCTTATTAATGGTGTAAGGTCCTTCCCACTTGGGCTATAACTTTGGTGGATTCTTTCCATGTATCATTGGTATTCTGAGATCCAGTATTATGTCACCCTAGAAGAAGGAAAAGAGGTGAACATTCTTATTGAATGCTCTCACTACCATTTTATGGTGCCTCTATAGATTGTGAAAGTCTTGGATACTATTCTATTCAAGGGATTCCATATCATTTAGATAGACTTATTTCATTTTATTTAGTGTATTTTGGTCATAGAAAAATGTTCTAAGAAATGGATATTGAACCTTGATGGTAAATACTACCTATGTTTCATACACTATGTAATATGGGGTCACCCAAGTGGAATTATAAGTTTTCACCTGATAGGCCCATAGGGCATTGGAGAGATTTTTCAGAAAACGTTTTTTTTTTCACCATCTTTTATATAATACTAGAGAGGGTCTTTTTGAATGAATTAATCTACCCATTTTTTATACATGGTAGTAAGAAGTATGGTTGGATCAGATGTTGTACTTGGAAATCAATTTCTTTATCTTTGTAGATCGGAAGTTATTTTCATTTTCAGTGAGAATAACATGAAGAACTCCAAATATATGGATGATGTGGGAGATCACAAACTCAATGGAAGATTGGGATTTGAATTCCCTAAGGGGAATCGCTTCTTCCCACTTTTTGAAGAAGTGTGATGCGGTCAGAATGATTCTGAACTAGCGATTTTTCACTAGTAGGTATGGCCTTATGATATAGATTACTCATACTACAAAGGTCCAAGAATACTTTGTGGTCTGGATAATATCTAGTGGTTAATTCACAAAATTTTCAAAAATCTGACACACGTGACACATCTTGGAAAACTCGATGTAGTCATGGTCCATGGTGGATTACAAGTATCCCATCCTCTAAATATAGTGGGTAGATTCAACTCCTCTTCATGGGAATGACAGGACTCAAAATAAACCATGTGTATTACCTAATTTATCTCATATCCTTTCATGAAAAAGATTATAATTCCATCAAACCCACACCTATAGAGATTCTTCTCAAGGTTGGGCCTGCTTTGGAGAGTGAACTATGTTGCGCGATGGTGGATTCGCTCATGCTTTAATTGTTCTGGTAGTATAATTCCATACTAGACATACTCAACAAAAGGAGTTGTCTAATCAATAATTTCCTTTTTTGTGGGTGGACCATAGATTCTTAGAACAAAATCACTAGAATCCAGTTGGTTTACTTGATTCCTTTCACCATAATTTTAAATACTGGGGGAAATGACCCTCTAGTGTGCCACATGGATGATCAAGTCATCCTAGTCAGGCTCTATGAGAGATACAGCCAAGATTTCCAAGGTGTTGGCTTAGCCATTTTGTGATCAGGGAACATGAGTCACCTTTGGATGAGCAGGGAATTAGTCTAATAGCTAATGGGTATACTCAATAAGGGGCATGATCTTTTTCTTTCTAAAAATGTAATCACTATTTTTTTTGATGACCAACTCAGAGTCTACCTTCACATGTAATCATGCGATGTCAATATCAAGGGCCAACTCCAGACCAGTAATGATGGAATAATACTCTGCCTAATTATTGGTACATCCTTCTAACAATAAGAACAAGTATGGAAAGGTAGATTGTATAGGTGTGATGAAGATGATCCTCAAGCCCACTCTATTGAGATTTGGATTATTGAGCCTTCTACTAGTTGGGTACTATGAGGCACCATCAAAGTGAATCTTACCACATTTAATGGTCTGATTAACTAAGAGGATAGCCTCATCTAAAAAATATACATACAAGGTCATCTATTTAGGGGCTATATGGGCAGCCAGGAAATCATCCAGTGCCTTCCCTTTGATGGATTTCTGCAGAACGAACCTGATGCCGAACTGTTATAGGATCATTACCCAATGTTCCAAAAATCCCATCAACATTGGATGATTTAGGATATATTTCAGTGGATCAACTCAGGTCACCATCTGTGTCTCATGATGCTGTAGTTAATGATGAAAATTCTTCACTATGAAAACCATCATGAGGAAACTCTTCTTGATAGGGGATTATATGGTCTACATTTCAAGGAGCATATGATTGAGATAGTATGACCTATTTTTTCTTCCCTCATTGTTTTTCTGGGATATAAGGTCATCGAGAGACCATTCCATGGAAGTTATATAAAGGACTAGAGGCTCCCCTGAGATAGGTGGCATCAAAACTGGAGGTTATAGTAGGTACTATTGATATCCTCAAATTCATTATATCATTCTTAATCCAATTAGTAGATATTTAATTTCATTATAATCCTTGATAAGGGGTTACATTGATATCTAGATTAATGATAAATAGGAATATATAGGCTAAGTGTCCTTGGATGACCTGAAACTCTCGAAGGTTTCTTGGTGGAAGCATTTGGTTGATGGCCTTAATCTTATTTGGGTTAATATTGATTCCTTTATATCTAAAAATGAATCTGAGAACTTTCCCAAAGATAACCCTAAATGCGCAATTCAAGGGGTTCATCTTTGGATGCTGAGAACAGAGGAAATCGAACAATTTTTCAAGGTCATTGAGATGGTCTTAATTTTGGCAGGATTTGACCACCAATTCATCCATATAGATTACACTAATTTTATAAGAATTGGTTTTAATATTTGGTTCATGTACCACTGATGAGTGTATCTATCATTCTTCAAGTTGAAGGGAATAACCTGATAGCAGAAAGTTCCTTATGAAACCCTAAAGGTGGTGGACTCCTCATCCTTAAGGGTCATATGTATCTGATTGTACCCAGAGTATATGTCTATGAAGGAGGGGCCTGGAACCCTATTTTTACATCAATCAGCAACATTGTCACCAGAATGAGAAAATAATTATTTATAAAATGGTGTTTAAGGTCCCAGAAGTCGATACAGACTCTGATATTCCCATTCCTCTTACTAACCAAGACAATGTTGGGTATCTATTTGGGGTATTGTACTTACCTAATAAAGTTGTATTTGATAATCTTGTCAATTTTTTCCTCAAAAATAGCACTGTGAGAGTGTTAAATATTTCTTGAAGGCTTCTTAAACCCATGATGACACACTATGATACTAAGACAGTGAACGGTGACCTGAGGGTCCAGCCCCGGTATTTCATCATAGCTCTAGGAAAATAAATCATAGTTCTATTTTAGGAATTCCACGTACTTATGATGATCCTCTAGGGGAATGTATGTATTGATCAAATTTCTCCTTAGATATTCCTCGATACCATGGTTCACCTTGTTCAACTCATCAATGGTGGTGGATACACCCTCTTCGAATGCAGGAAGGGCATCTTCTAATTATTCTTTATCATCTGGGATAGGAGAATCAATGGGAGGATTTAGTTATTCTAGGACATCTGACTTAGGGGAATCACTGGTGACTATTTGGGAAGATAAATAATCTTTGTTGAGGGGTTCCTACTCTACTGAAACTATGGTAATGGAAGTTTTTGATCTAATTTTGTCCGGCCTCTATCCATAGAGACCATGCTTGATGTCAAAGTAACAGTGATGATTCGGTGATAAAAAAAATTATTGAATATTTTTTTGATAATAAATTACATATTTCTCACATTTTATTAGATATTTTTATTTATAGAATATTTTGGATTATATCATTCATTTGAAATTTTGATGAAAAGTCCATTTTTCCCCTTTAAAGTGTATTGTAGTATTTTGACCATAACTACTTTTATGTAAATTATTTAAACTTAAATTTTTTTAAATTTTTTCCCTAACTCAATGGGATACAAATTTCATTTGGGTAATTTGGTCATTGTCTTGCATTTTATTTGAGTAAATGAGACATGAAGTCAAATATGGGATGGAATCTCCAGATTGTACACCACTTCTGTATTTGGGACATAACTTATTTATACATGCTTGTATTAGGACCAACTTTGGAAAAAATATATAGGAACCAATTTTTTACAAATCATCCTTCTGGAAGGACATATGGTTCATGAGTTTTGAGTTAAAATAGTAATTTCATTTGGATTAAAATATTTGGATGAATTTTCCATTTACAATTGAAAATTATTGAAACCCTATCCTCCCCTCTACTCTATAAATGTGTGTTTTTATCATTTGGAGGGGTTTGTATATGAATTTTGAAGTTGAGGTCAATGTATAAGTGGTTCTGCTCTAATTATCCAGGTATTTCAATAAGGGTATCTCTTGAAGAAAGAATCCCTTCATCGAAGCCTTATTCTTCTTATTTGCATTGTAATATTTGTGTTCCTCTTCAAATTCTTATGTTTTGTTCAATTTTCTTCTTCTATACTCATCCTATTTGGTTTTTAAATCAATGTTATAAATTTTATTTATTTATACCCATTCTAAACCTTTGTTCATGCAAAATGTTTATACGATGACTACACCACCCATAGAAGAGTAGTTTTTTTAGTAATTGATCTAATTATCACATTCTTAACTTATTTGTTTTGAATCAATGAGATACTATAATTAACATAATATGATCCATTGATTGAGTTTTTAAATTAAAATAACTAATAAATAAATTGAACAATTAACATAAAACTCATAAGGTTGAGTAATGTGTGAATTGTGAGAGCAGGATCTTAATCTTTAAAAAAACCACATGGGATAAATTTTTTAAATTTCAAATATAATACCTAAGCTCAATTAATCATCAATTATATAATGGATATCATCGCCAATTCACTAATGTCCATAATATAGCTTTTGTATGATAATTAATTCAAGGTGCTACGATTGCATATTCTGAATCTAGCCTATGGTTTAATTTATTTCACCATTATGGTTGAGGTAAATTATTATAGGTTTCAAGAATTAAAAAATTATGGGATCATAATTAAGTGTATTTTAATTTTAATGATAATAATTAATAATTAAGTGAAGATGTAGATTTAGATATATTAATCTATTTAAAATATATTTCTAAAAAAAATTATTCTTGTTGGGTTTTCTCAATATCATTTCAAAAACAAAAAAAATAAAATCTTATTCCAAGATACTTATTCTTGTTTTATAAATGATAAATAACCCCCTATAATTTTTGTTCATTTTTTTATTTTATTTTATTTTCAAAATAAATTTAATATATTGTTTTAATTACTTCCTCCTTTGAGAGACAACCTTGGTCATCCAATATATTGTACCTAAAATACACAAAAATTGCACATCATTTGAGGTAATCCATGATAGTACCTTTCAGTTAGATTCCATTAATTCAATCTTGATCTGTGTAATAGATAATAATTCCATGAACTAGTAAACATATGGTGAACTTGTCAGTACTTCATAAGAGTATGGGCCTCTAGTATTACATGGGACTATATAGTGTAATAGTGTGAGGTAATCTATGTTCTCTCCTTCTTCTTAGGGATTCAAAACCCCTTTTCTTGGAGAAAATGATGTGTCCCCCAGGTCTAGCATTGTGGCCTATAACTTATGAATTGGGAGAAAAAAATTATTTTCCATATTTACCCATGGATTGACCGTGGTGACTGCCAAATCATTGGGAGTATTGATGTGCTCAACCCCATCATTCTAAAAATACTTCCTCTCTCTCTTATAATAGTCATCATCTATATAGTGGGATTCATAAGTCAAAGGGGGTGCATCTCCCTAGAGAATCCCTACTTGACCATTAAGGGAGTATTTGAGACACTATTGATATGAGGAGGGGACTACTGCATGAAAATAAATCTACGGTCTAGCCAGTAGTTCATTGCAGGTAGTATCCTATGAGACTAACATGAATTTGGTGCTTGATATTAAGACACAAAATTGATTCTTCAACTAAACATTTCCTCATAGTTTCTTCTCACTCTTATCGTATCCTTGAATTTCTATGTTATTGAGAGTCATATCTGTTTATATCAGTCCCAACTTGTGGACTGTCTGAGTCATTATGAGGTTGATCTTAGATACAATTTTCACTAGGAAGTAGCTCACTTCTTCACCATTGAACTAGCTGGTGATGTACAACAGTTTTATTCTCCCATGAATGATAATTCCTTATCTTCCTTAGAAAATGAGATGATAGGTATTCATTCCTCTTTCTTATATTCCTCTTCATAATAGTCCATAACAGCATCTACTTCTGCTTTAAACTAGAAGGATATTTTCAAGGCCTTGACAAGGGACTCATGCATTTCCTTAGAAAATTCATGAGACTTGAGGATCGAAATCCTCATAAGTATAATGTATTGGAGCATCAACACACCATAATTCCATTCCAGAAGAATGTTTTTTAGTAAGGGGGTATCTCCTTGGCAGGCGGCACAAAAAATGGTGATAGTTGAACCACTGGGGTCTAGATAGTAATGGAAGTATCATGTTGATGACTAAATACCCTACTCTGAACTATTGGATTATTTTCTATTGGCTATGTTTGAAATATAGATAGATGTGTCTGAACATGGTGGGTCACGGATGAAATGCCTATTTAAATAACATGTTCGGATATAGAGGCATCCCTGGTGGATTGGGTTGGGAGGATAGTTATTTCTAAACTATGTGCAAAACCTTCTTCCTGGTCTCAATGGCATGTATAGCCTAATTTTAGGTATTGGTATGAGAATTATATCATCTCTTATATCCTCTTCCTTTCCTTCGATGGTGTTTTCCATAAGCACCTGAGGTTTTTTCATGTAATTCCTCATTATCGAGTGTCATGAAGTAATCCACCAGCTTGACAAAATTCATGGATGCATACTCTTATTCCTTATCAGTGAGGTCATCCAGTGTTGGTTGGACCCTAGTCACACCTCCTAAATTTGGATTCATGAATTCAGTGAGAGTGTAATATGGATTTGGAACCAGTGGAGGACTCTGATTTCCCTTACACCATTAGTGCCTGCTCTTATAAGACTTGGAAGGTTGTGACATGGATGTGAAAGTGGCATCAAAATGTGGCATGGAAACCATAGAACTTTAAGACCTACCTAAGTGATAATGGATAATGTTGTGAGCATGAGAAACTACCCTTCATCCCAACCAATCATCATACTTCTACGTCTTGTGACTATAATCCTACTACCATTCATTGGTTCCTTCACTATCACTATTAGGGATATTGGAGACATGCATCGCCTATACCGAAACATTACCCAAATTTACTAGAAAATGATCCCATTGGTTTCGAATTCAATATTTGAACACATATAATCCCTTTATGATGTGTCTGGGGATTATATGATATAGGTCATGGTTAGGGAATCCAGTTATTCCATCCTCCTTGGGCCTCCTACACACTGGTAGTTTCAGGATTACCTTCTTTAGGGTATAGATGAAGTAGTCTGTGACCTAAGAATCCCTAAAGTAATTAGTCCAGTTTCTTCTATTTGAAAAACTAACTGTAATATGTTGACCTATATGAGTGGTTGGATCCACATTTTGTCACCGATTTAGATATAATTGGAGAGGTGCTTCCTAATTGTTCTATACTGGGGGAGGTAGAACTTGATAAGGTTGTGCTCAACAAGGCTCCTCTTAAAAGGGGCCAGTAGGTGAACTATATTAGAAACCTTTGATTTCACAATAGCAAAAATATAAACATTTTTAGGTCTTATAACATGATATGGAAACGGAAACAGGTGATTCTATTTTCTTTTCTTCTATAAGGCCTCCTCCAAACACTGAACCTTTTCAGATAACTCTAGGAATCCACTTGGAAGGTTTTGGATGATGAGGTTAGGGACCATCTCAATATTAACATTCCCTAATCACATCATTAGTATTTTTTCTTGGGATAGTGGCATGTTGAGTGAATACGTGAGGCCATTACATTGGGTGAAAAAGTCTATGACTCACTCATCATGCCTCTTCTTACACTTGAACAGGTTGAAAATATTTTTCTTTCTCATGGTGAAGTTGAAATAATATAGGAACTATCATTGGAGATTCTTCTAACCAGAAATAGACCATATGGGTATCTGACTATACCAGATGAATGTGGGTTCTTCTAGTGTCTGAATAGATTATCATATCTTGGTGTACTCCTACTATTCTAGGGTCCGCAACATTGGTCGGAACTATGAAGTAAAGTGGGATAAGTGATTCAATGGGTCATCTATCCCATTGAATGGGGTGAATCTAGTGTTTCCAAACTCTTTGGGTGCTTTCATGCTATCCACCCATGTCAGGTACATCTTTCCATCAAGAATGATTTCCACCTTTTGTGTCTATAGGGTCTTGAGGTGATTGGTCAAAATAGCTATCAATTCATCTTGGTGAGGATCTATGGACACTAATGCATTTTCAGGATCATAAACTCAGATAAAGGGATTATAAACTTGGATAGTGGGATGGAATAGATCCCAAGGTGGATAATTACACTACTTAGTGGGTTTGGAAACTCATACCTTGATTTCTTACCATATTCACCAACTTACACTCTAATAGGATACATAGTGCTACCAAGATTGAATGGGGGTATCTTGATAAGGAGGACTGGGTGACCCACCGAAGGAGTGATGGTATCCCTTAAGGTGTTACCATAATCCATGAAAAATTTATCATTAAATTTAGTAATGATCTATTTGAGTTCCTCAAGATGCTAGTGTAGGGAATCTACCATAGGTTCTTTCTCAATTTTCAATGTAGCCTCGAATGGGTCGAAAGGTCTGATATGTCCTTTGACCTTGTCGATATGCTGAAGGTTAGGAAGTAATGCCTCATCAAGGGGTTCTCCAAGGTTAAGTTACTGCCTCTGTTGACAAGAAAGGACACCCGCTAGAAGGTATACCTAGTTTTGTGTCACCCCTTGAGGGGAATCATCCCTATTATGACCTATTTAGGTGACCTTGTCCCTATGATCGTTAGGAAACTCATTGAAAACCATATTAAAAATGGAGATAGCTAGAGGGTAACTCTCATTGTCAGTGGATAGGATATAATTTATTAGGATAGGGATGAAATGGAGAGTGGCATATTGTCCCAACCTTTGATTTGTACATGTATAGATGCATCTCCCATAACTCTATAGATCACTGTGAGGCTATTAACATAGGTCTATTGAAGGTTATAGCGATATTTGTATGAATCAAGGAACTGACCTACTAGGAGCACTAAAATATCAACCTTTCTGCACTATCAATCAATGGCACTGAGGTGTTCCTGGCTCCCTAGGTAGTACAATTGATGATCATGAAGAAGGTGATACATTGTCTAGATAATCTAGTGGAAACACACTACTTAGTCCTCTGTGAGGTACTCCAAGATGAAAAATTCTAAATTTTTAGGTGGCCATAACACCAAAAATAGTTTTTCAATGGACAGAACCTCCCATAGGCCCTCTTTCTTAGAGGAAGGGTCATGTACTTTGTCTCCCCAAGCCTAGATTTTTGCGGGCTGAGATATGGGTACCAACACCAATGTATATTGGTTATATTGTTGGTTTACATGGATAGGAGTCATAGTTTGATTCAAAAATCTTCTACATGCTGGAATGTCTCTTGGTGGTAGTGCCAACCTCATCATCACATCCCTATATAATAGGGTGTTCACCACTTCCTTGTGTGTGAGGGAAGCAGTGTCCATTTATGGCTCTACAGAATACTCGCAATTAGAAGGTGTCTACCCAGACCCCAACATCTCTCAAATTTATTGTGTGTAGTTATAGAAGGGGAAAAATTGTGGTGATGATGGTGATTATACTAAAAACATGTTGGGAAACAATCCCTTAAATTATATTTGAATCAATTTTTAGGTGATTGTGTTTGTTGACAAAGTGGGCCTCCATGTTTTATTTGTTCACAAAGCAGACGACGATGTAGAATTTGTTGACAAAGGGGGTTTACAAGGTGATTTTTTGGGTTCAAGAGATGTTGTTGGTAATCCATGTTTGATTGAAGAACCTTAAAAAATAATAGATGATATGGAGATAGTACAAAAAGAGAATATAAGAGGTGGTGTCATTTTCCAGTGTTTGCCAAATTTTTGGGCCTGAAAATCGGAAAATAGAGAGATGCGTTTTCGGCGAAGGGAGGTGCGCGAGAAAGAAAATTGGTGCGTGAAAAATAAAAATAGTGCATGAAATATTAGTGTGATGCGCGAAATATAGGATTGGTGTTTTTCACACAAAAGGTGTTTCGAGATGAGAAGCTTGAAAATTGGCAAAGGCATGAGGTGTGCAAAAAATTGAAGCATGGTGCGAAATACGATGTTGCGTGGAAGATGTTTTTTCGCGCTCAATGATGATTATGCGCGGAAGGAATGTTTTTCATGCAGGGTTGATTTTTCCTATAAATATGAAGTGACCCCCCTCATTCGAAGGAGTTTAGACTTAGAGAATATCTGAGCAGTGGCATGCAAAATTGAAGTTTTCAAGGGAGTTGCGCATAAATGTCCAGTTTGTGCTTAAAGTCTGGTGTTGCGTGAAAATCGAAGGTTGCACGTAAAACCAGTGGTTGCGCAAAAATCTAAGTTTGTGCGTAAAGAAGGGTGTTGCGTGTAAAGAAAAGGTTGTGCATAAAAGAAAGTTGTTGCGTGTAATTGAGGTGGTTGAGTGTAAAAGGAAGTGTTGCATGAAAAGTGAATTCATGAAAAAATCAGGGAATTACATGCAAGGCTCGGTAAAGGATGCACATAAAAATTGGTGGTGCTTGGTACACCCGGTGCAAAGTGAGATTCATTGACAGATGAAAGTTGAACTTCAACAGAGCATCTATCAATAGTTAAAGATACAGATTTCGTTAGTGATAATGAAGAGACCTACAAGTATTTAAACTGTGAGTGAGAGCAGTGAGTAAAGGAAGAGGAAGAAGGTGATCCTCTCTACCAGTAGTGAGCCAGAGAGAGAGAAACATGGAGTGACCCTTGGGGAAGTAGTGATTTGACCCTAAACATTGTAAAGGTAGTGAGCTTGGGCATAGAAGTGATCTAGCCTGAATATTGTAAATTGGAAGTGATCTTTAGTGGATTTGGTACAATAGAACATTGCCATTGTATGCTCCTTGGACGTAGCCCAGTGAGGGTGAACCAAGTAAAAATATTTTTTTTTCATGCATGATTTAATTTATATTTATACTTTGTTATAGGAAAGAGAGAGAAAAGAGTTTTTCTTAACAATGAAACAAGATCAATAGGGGTAGTTGTTTTAATCTGTCATACCCTGATTCACCCCCCCCCCCCCCCTTAGGGTGTCTAACCTAGTGGACATAACAATTGGTATCAGATGGAAAGGTTAATATTAGTGCTTCTCTCTCAAATGGAGGTCATAAATCATAAAGGGATTCTGATCTTTGATGGGAACAATTTTTAGCTATGGAAGAATTGGATGCAACACTACTTCCGATATTTGGGAATGGATGTGTTTACACTAGCAATGCACAGTATCACAGCTGATATTAATAGAGGTGCATTATCATAAGCTGAGCAAAGAGAATTGGATATTGACGCAAAGGGAATCAATAATTTAGAGGGATCCCTATCCAATGATATATATACCAAGGTGATGTCATGAAAAACATCACATGCTATGTGGGAAAAGATACTGAACATATATGAGGGAGATACAAAGGTCAGATAAGCGAAGCTACAAGTGTTTTGGAACAAGTATGAAGATCTGAGAATAAACCCGAATGAATTCGTTGATGCATTTTTGACAGGGTAAACATTTTAGTGGAGGGTATGCAAGGTCTTGGAGAATTTATTGAAGACATAAATATTGTGAAGTGTATCTTGAGGAAACTTCCATCTCAGTTCAATCTAAAGGTTTTAGTATTGGAAGATAAAGAGCTGAAAGAGCTGACTCTAGATAACTTGCATAGTACCCTTGTAGTATATGAAATGCGAAATGATGATAATGATGTTGTGGAAAAGGGGAAATCCAAAGAGGTGGCATTCAAGGCCATGAAGAAGCTCACTATTGAAGATACTTAGGAAGAAGAAGAGACAGATGAGGTGATGTCATTCCTTTATTCAAATCTGCAAAGAGGAAGAGGAAAGTTTAAAGGGAAACTTCCACTAACATGCTTTCGATGTTGAAGGGTTGGTCATCTTACTAGAAGGTTTCCCAAAAATTTCCAAGATGATGATGATTTTTATGAAGTCAAAATTCTAAAGAAGAAGTCTTTAGCCTATGGGAAAGGCAAGAAGTAGTTCAAGAGAAATTTCTTTAAGAAGAAGAATATTCTTTCACAATAATATGATAGTTTAGATGAGTCTGAGGTTGAAGAGGTTGAAGAGATAGAGAAATGAAAAGATATTGGGGAAAATTCTATGGTGGCAGTTGTCGATAGTGATCAGAAGAAGGAAAAAACTGACATTGATGAAGAAGAAGAAGTTAAAGGAAGAGTTGATATGCAAGATGAGTTAGAGACTACTCTTGGAGAGATAGATGTTTGGAGGGATAAATCAAAGAAATCCAAAAAAGTTGTATGTGATGCCAAACTCTACATGCAGCAGCAAGAAGAAGAGAATTTTGAGTTAATTGAAGAAATTGAGAAACTCGGGTCATCAGTACCAGAGAATTTAGAATCAGTTATTGAGTACAAACTCAATATTGAAGAACAGAAGAAGGAGATTGATGGCTTGAATATCACTGTGAGGGATCATGTCAAGCGTATCGAAGAGCTTGAAGAGGAAGTTTTCAATCTATGGAAAAAGATTAAGGACCAAGAAATACCTTTTATTCCCAACAAATTATTGGGAAAGAAGAATATTATAAAGACTAGGATGATGAAAGAGGATCCTCATAGTTCAGCAGGAAAGAAGTAGTAATCGAGCTCAGACGTTAAGGTTGATTTGGTCCTTAATCAAAAACAGAAAACAGTCAGGGTTGAAGTCAGACCGCAAACACCCATTCCGAAGATAAAAATTGATGTGGGTACAAAGTAAAATCAGAAAACTCAGAGAAATCAAGATAATACTGGTAGTACAGAAGTGACACGCAGGAATGCACCTTTCATCAGGTGTTATTGTTGTGGAAAGTTGGGACACTCACAAAGTGTGTGTTCTATAGCTAGAAGATATTGAAGGGCACAAGAATAGAGGTGGCAGACAAACAGATAAAAATTCTCCAGAACATATTTTGAAGGACACTATTTTTGGTAAGAAGGATTTGGAAATATGGCCAAGTAATTCACTTTAACCATATAGAGGAATGTGCCAATGAAGAATCAAAATGTTTTCAAGCAGCAGATCAATGAACTAAAAGGTGATTTGAAAATTAAAAATAGATTTACATCTTTTCTAGATAAAGCCAGTCCATCATACTCTGAGAATGATCAGAAATCTCAATCTATACTGAGTGTGAAGAAAAAATATGGACCAAGAAGAAGAGAGTAGAGAAGGCAGTGGTTGCTGAAATTGTCTTTAAAGCATCAGATCGTTTTGGTGTGTGGATCCTTGATAGTGGTTGTACGTCTCACATGATAGGTAATAAGGATCTGGTTACAAGAATAAAATATGACAATTAAGGAGTTTTCAAGTTTGGAAAATATGAAGACATGAAGATAATTTGAACAGGAAAGGCCAGGTTTGGGGGAAAATAAATAAGACATGCTGATGTTTTGGTTGTAGAAGGTCTCAATCACAATTTGCTCAGTGTCAGTCAATTGTGTGACTCGGGTTATTCTATACGGTTTACCAAGAATACTTGTGTTGTCATGGGAAGAGATGGTATAGTGATACTATAGGGAAAAAGAACAAAATATAATCTCTACCTTGTAAGTGGAGAAGAAGATATGTGTTTTTTATCCAGAGAGGAAGAGAACAAATTGTGGCATAAGCGACTTGGTCATCTATTTCAACCATCTCTAAAATATCTGGTAAATTTTGAAGCAACAAGATATCTCCCTAAGTTGTCACATGACTGTACACATACATGTGATGCTTGTCAACAAAGGTAGATCATCAGAAAGATGTACAAATCGAAGGAAAATAAGTCAACAAGAGTGCTTGAATTGGTGCATGCTAATATATGTGGACCTATTTCACCAAGAGACATTGACAGAAAAAGGTATTACATTCTTTTCATTGATGACTATAGTATAATGGCATGGTTATTCATCATTTCCCATAAGTCTGATGTGTTCAGTTGCCTAAAAGAATATCGAATAGAATCTGAAAGGATGCTTGGGCAGAAAATTCTGAAGTTTTGTACTGACAATGGTATAGAATTCACAAACACTAAGGTGGAAGAATATATAGAGAAACATAGGATAAGGCATCAAGTTTCTTCAGTATGAACTCCCTAATATAATGGAGTGTTTCAAAGGAGAAATTGGATCATCAAAAACATGTCCAGAATGATGCTTATAGAAAAAGACCTACCAGAGAAATTTTGGAAGGAAGCAGTATTGACATCGGTCTATATTTCTAACAGGGATCTATTGTGTCCATAAGAAGGAAAGACTCCATATGAAATGTGGTATGGGAAGAAGCTAACGGTGAAGTACTTTAAAATATTTGGGAGTAAGTGATTTATACTTAACAAAGAAAAACATAGGAAATTTGAGTAACGCGGAGATGAAAGAATATTCCTTGTCTACTCAGGAAAAAGAAAAGCATATAAATTCTTTAATAAAAGTCTGGGAAAATTATTTGAGAGAAATGACGTCACTATAGTGTAAAATGAAGAGATCATTCAACATTGTAATGAACAATTTTCTGATGAAAGTGATGAACTGGAAATCAACACAGGAGGATCAGAAGTGAATGATGCTGATTTAGAGCAAGATACTGATGATGATCAAGAGGAAGTAAAATCTGTATCTTCACAAAAGCCAAGAAGTCAATCTGAAATTGATAAGTAGAATATCATTGGTGATCGGTCAGCTCCATTTCAGACAATAAGAATGAAATCTCTACAACAAACATCTTACTTATCTCAGGTAGAGCCTAAATGTTTTGTTGATGCACCTGAAGATGAAAACTGGGATCAGGCTATGAATGAAGTGCTAGATCAGATTGATAAGAATCAAACATGGGAGATTATTTTGTGTCCATCAAATAGAAATGTCATTGGGACTAAATGGGTCTATCGCAACAAGATGAATGAAGACAGCATAGTGATCCGAAAAAAAGAACGACTAGTGTTTAATGATACTCCCAGATAGAGGGAATTGATGTTGATGAGACATTTGCACTGGTTGCAAGGAAGGAGACAATCAGATTATTCCTTTCCATTGTAGTGAAATAGAAGTTCAAAGTATTCCAAATGGATGTAAAATATGAATTCTTGAATGGGATTCTAGAGGAAGAAGTATATATCGATAAGCCAGATGGTTTTCTCATTCATGAGGATGAGAACAAGGTTTTTCGGCTGAAGAAGGAATTATATGGGCTAAAACAGGAACCGAGAGCATGGTACTTAAGGCTTGATCAGTATTTGAAGAATCTTGGTTTCCATCGTGGTGGAGTTGAATACAATCTCTATTTCAACAACAAAAGTAATCAAAGTATGATGGTGCTAGTTTATGTCAATGACATAATATTTGGAGGATCAGATGAAGATCAGTGTAGAAAATTTTCCAAATTCATGAAACATGAGTTTGAAATGTCAATGATTAGATATTTAACATTTTTCCTTAGTCTACAGGTGACATAAGGAAGTAATAGAACATTCATTTCTCAATCAAAATATTCCAAGGTGGTTTTGAAAAGATTTGGCAAGGAAAATTCCAAGGAGATGAAGACTCTGGTTGCTACCCAGACGAAATTGTCTAAAGATGAGGATGGAAACGTAGTTAATATTACAAAATACAGGAAAATCATTGGAAGTCTGTTGTACTTGACTACGACAAGGCCTAACATTATATTCGCCACATACCAAGCAACATGATATTAAAGAAATCCCAAAGAAATCCACATGCTTGTAGTAAAAATAATACTTTGGTGTATCAAGGGCACGGTGAATCATGGATTTATATATATTGACAAATCTCAATCAGATTTATTGGGATATACTGATGCAGATTGGGTTGGTTCAGCAAATGACAGAAAATCAACTTCAGGAGGTTATTTCTATCTAGGTGGACTATGTATTTCCTGGATAAGCAAGGAGCAATATTTCATTTCATTAAGCACCATAGAATCTGAGTATATTGTGGCCAATCAAGCATGCACATAGTTATTGTGGATGAAGCAGTAGCTTGATGATATGGGAGTTGAAGTGATGTCTCCGATTGGAATCCAGTGCGATAACTCAAGTGATATAAATCTTAGAAAAAATCATGCCCATCACTCAAGGACAAAGAACATTGAGATAAAGTATCATTTTATCAAGGAGAAGGTTGATCAAGAAATCGTGAAGTTGGAGTATGTGCCTACAGAACTACAGGTTGCAGACATTATGACAAAGGCTTGTCCTAAGGAAGCTTTTGAGAGGCATCAGCTGGCTCTCGGAGTCCAGTTGACACCCCTCACTTGAAAAAAGTGTGGTTGTGGACCCCCCCCCCCCCCTCCTCGAGGTATGATGTGTTTTTACCTAATGTGTTGATATGTGTTCTCTACTCTGTTTCAAACCAAAAATGAGTGACCTTTGGGCTCATTGACAAAGGGGGAGAAATAGTGACTCCTCAAGTGGGAGAAACTATAGAAAAAGATGGGAGAAAATGTCTTAATCAAACACATGGGGAGAATCTGACAGGTGGAGCAGAAAGATAGGGGGAGAGGCAATGATATTGGTGGAGTTGAAAGCTGAAAAAGAGTTGAAGCTATAAGTAGACGGTGGGGGTTTTTAAATCTGATGATGCTAAAAGTGATCGATTAATGAATAGATATCACGACAACTGAGGATCATGATAAAAGTAGGAGAGTGGTGTTGGAATGGTTTTAAAAGGTATCTAGCTATCACCAATTGGTATCAGTGTGGTGTCAATAATGGGTATTCATTTTTCAATTGGTATTAGTTTCGCAATTGGTATCAGTTTGGTATCAACAATTGTTGTCAGAAATGAAGTGATTCATTGATGATATTTTCATTTACTCTTGTTTATCATAATGAGCATTGCTCATGTGTGCTTAGAGTATGTGTTAAGTGAATCCTTGAATGCTATCCGAATTGCAAGATGCGAATAGTGGTAAAGGATGGAAGGAGCTTTAATAAGGTATCAAAGTGAATAGAATCGTTATGAGAAGAGTTGTCAACAATCCCAAAGGGGGATATTGTTGGGAAAAAATCCCTCAAGGTATCTTTGAATCATTTTTGAGGTGATTGTGTTTGTTGAAAAAGTGTTCCTCCATGTTGTGTTTGTTTACAAATCAGATGACGATGTAGAATTTGTTGACAAAGGGGGTTTACAAGGTGATTTTTTAGGTTCAAGAGATGTTGTTGTCTATCCATGTTTTACTGAAGAACATCGACCAAGTAATAGATGATCTAGAGGTGGTACAAAAAGATCAGATACAAGGTGGAATTGTATTCCAGTGTTTGCCAAATTTTGGGCCTAAAAATCAAAAAATAGAGAGATGCGTTTTTGGAAAAGGGATGTGCGCGAGAAATAAAAGTGGTGCACAAAAAATAAAAATGGTGCGTGGAATATTAGCATGGTGCACGAAATAGAGGATTAGTGTTTTTCGTGAAAAAGGTGTTTTGAGATTAGAAGCTTGAGAATTGGAAAAGGCATGAGGTGTGTGAAAAATTGAAGCATAGCGCGAAATACAGTGTTGTGTTGAAGATGTGTTTTTCACACTCAATAAGGATTACGCACGGAAGGAAGGTTTTTCACGATGGGTCGATTTTGAATATAAATATGAAGTGACTCCCCTTAATCGACGAAGATTGAGACTTAGAGAATATCTAAGTAGTGGCACACAAAATTGAAGTTCGCAGGGGAGATGCGTGTAAATGTCAAGTTCGCGCATAAAGTCTGGTGTTGCGTGAAAAGCGGAGGTTGCGCATAAAACCAATTGTTGCATGAAAAGCTAAGTTTGTGCGTAAAGAAGGGTGTTGCATGTAAATAAAAGGATGTGCATAAAAGAAATTTGTTGCGAGTAATTGAGGTGGTTGCGCGTAAAAGGAAGTGTTGTGCGAAAAGTGAATTTCGCACAAAAGCAGTGAATTACACACAATGCCCAGTAAAGGTTGCGTGTAAAAATTGGTGGTTCATGGTACACCCGGTTGAGAGTGAGATTCATCTGTGGGTGAAATTTGAACTTCAATAGATCATCTATCAATAGTTAAAGATGAAAATTTCTTTAGTTATAATAAAGATACCTACAAGTCTTTAAACTGTGATTGAATCCTTTCTAGAGCAGTGAGCAAAGGAAGAGGAAGAAGGTGATCATCTCCACTGGCAGTGAGACAAAGAGAGAGAAATAGGGAGTGACCCTTGGGGAAGCAGTGAGCTTACCCTTAACATTATAAAGGCAGTGAATCTGGGCATAGAAGTGATCTATCCTAAACATTGTAAATTAGCAATGAGATTTAGTGGATTTGGTACAGTGGAACATCGTTGTTGTATACTCCTTGGATGTAGCCTAGTGAGGGTGAACCAAAATTGATGTGTCCCATGCATGATTTAATTTCTGTTTATAATTTTCTATAGGAAAGAGATAGAAAAGAGTTTTTCTTAACAATGAAACAAGATCAATAGGGGCAGTTGTTTTAATCTATCATACCCTAATTCAGCCCCCCCCCCCCCAGGGTATCTAACCTAGTGGACCTAACAAAACCCCTATAAGGGAGCTAGAACATCCTCCACTTGCAAGTACTTATGGAGGGATGTGGGGATCCTGTGGAACTTAGTTTTAGGGATTGTGAATCTCAATTGTTTTTCTCTTAAACCATTCTCTGGTAGCTAGGGTGAAGGCTCTATCATTGTGTCATCCATCACCACATAATCTGAGATGTCAATGAGGTCAACAATGATATGGAACTTCCCATGGTTCCACCTTCAATGGTGGGTATTCTCCCTTCTTCCCTGTGATGGTTCTTCAGGGAAGGGTGTGTGTTCAACATGGGGAGGGAGTCTGTACTAGTTGGTGTTGGAGTGGGTAGGACTTCCTATTTTTTATATTGAAAAACAATAACGACCTCCATTATGGTTTTTCTTAGAGTGGGGAGGACCTCCACTCTGATTAGTAGGAGCATGGAGAGAACCTCTATATTGGTTGTTGAAAGAGTGGAGAGGACCTCTACTTTGATTTCTAATAGAATTGGGGGTACCTCAACTATGATTACTGATGGAGTAGGGAGGACCTCCACTCTAATTCACTATATTACGAGGTGGCCTATAATGGATGTCATTGGTGCTAGTGATTAAAAGCGTCAACCTGGCCTTCCTGTTAGGAAGATGGATTCTTGATCCCAATCGGGCCAAGATAGATCTATTTTCTCCCATTGAATGGATCTTTAGGGGTTATCAAATGTTGTAAGGGGACACAGGAATCTTAGAAGATTCCCCTTGTTGATCATTATACAGGTCATTCCCCTGATGTTTGTGTTGGGTGCTCTAGACTAGGGTAGGTAGAGCAGGGGTGAATTCCACCTACTCTTTATCCAGAGGGACCAGTCATTACTAGCATTGATAAGGTTTGGTGGGATCAATATTGGGTAGATCCTAGGTGGTTGTCACTATCTACATGAATCGAACACCCCCTAACTCCTCGTTGTAGTGGAGTGAGTCATCTAAGCACTCTGGGGAGAGACTCACAAAGTTGTTCATCATCAAAATAGGGGTGGTTTCCCTTTCATAGCCCTCAACTGTGGTGGTGTTGATAAGGAGTTGATGTCTCTATGTCTTGAACATCCATATCTCTTGAGGAAATTATCCCCTCCTTCTCATACTGGCATATGATGGTGTCGATCACCCTCCACTAGATGACTTAAAATGGTGAGACAGGGTATGGGTGCTCAGAAGATGAAGTCATGGGGAAAGTTTGGTTATGTATGATTTTCACATTAATGTTTCTCTTACCTCAAAGCCTGCGAGCTTCAGGTTTCTAGGGTTTCCCACAGCTCGAGATGAAGAGGGATCCACACTAAAAATGTCGTTGGTCAAGGATTCACAATTCTAACTATCCCAATTCATAGGTGAGTTCCATGTTCGGACACCATTCTCTTGGTGGGACATTGTGTCAGATGAATGAATTCAGTGACATTCAAAATAGTTTATGTCCAAAACTTTACTAGTCCCTATATTTTAGGAGAATAGTTTCATGTTAGGTTCGCCATTTATATTTTTTACACTTTCATTGGGACCAGGTGGTGCATGAATTTGTATCCTCGTATTCCCACTTTCCAAATGTGGGTGGATTTTATCACTTTCATCAGAGATGTATTATCCTTTATCTAAATGGAATGATGAGATTTTTGTTCCTCTTTACATGTATTCCTCCACAAAGATCATTTCCTAGTCTCGAACTCCCTCATAGATTAAGGTCATGTTTGTAGAACTCATTCTTGACACCATCTCTATGTGGATTCTAGTTAATTATGGTGTTTCTATCTTAATAGGGAAGAAACCTTTGGATAGGAGAGTAGTCGCATTGGGAATCTCTGGGCATGTCTGGAAATCGGGTATATTGAACACTTTTAAATTATTCTCCCTTGGAGGGAATCTCATGTGAGTCATCTTAGATGTGGAACCCAAGGTATCCCATATCGATCGCGGGGTAATGATACTAGGGACACAAATATTCCATGGATTTTTACCCCAGACATCCCATATGTATTTCATGAGGTAGGTATTCTAGACCAAGGTGAATGTTTAACAACTTCTAGAGATGGTCACAATGTTATGGTCTTGTGGAGACATGATGGGAACATGTTTAACATCTTGTGAAGACTGATTGGATGCCCCGTGGAGGCAGATCAAGAAGGTGTGTCCCTAGGAGGAAAGATAACATACCTGAGTTTACTGATGGATAAAAACATCCCATGGAGGTAGATCTGTTAGGTTCTCCCCTAGGATAGAATATACCATGCTTGAGTTTACTGATGGATCAAAATGCCTTATGAAGGTGGTTCTGAAGGTGCATCCCTAGGAGGCAAGATGTCACACCTAAGTTTACCAATGGATCAGAATTCCCCATGGAGGATGATCCTAGAGGCACATCCCTAAGAGGGAATATTTCATGCCTAATTTTACCAATGTATCAGAATTCCCCGTAGAGGAAAATCCAAGAGTTTCATCGATATGAGGGAATCTAACACACCTAATTTTATCGATGGATCAAAACGACCTATGAAGGAGGATATGGAGGTACTTCTCTCTGAGTGAAGATTCCACACCTAAGTTTACCAATGGATCAGAACACCCCACGGAGGTGAATCTAGTAGGTGAATCCCTAGGAGGGAAGATGTTACACATAAGTTTATCGGTGGAATGGAATGCCCTGTAAAGGTGGATCCATGAGGTACATCCCTAGGAGGGAAGGTTCCACGCAAAAGTTTATCGATGGATCAGAACACCCTGTGAAGGCGGATTTGGGAGGTGCGTCCCTAGGAGGGAATATTTCACATCTATGTTTAACAATAGATTAGAATACCCTATAAAGGAGGATCCAAAGGTGTATCCCTATGATAGAAGATGTCACACCTAAGTTTACCGATGGATCAGAACTCCCCATGGAGGAGGATCTAGGATGTGAATCCCTAGGATAGAGGATATCGCACCTAAGTTTACTAATTGATCATAATTCCCCATGGAGGCACATCCAAGAGGTTCATCCCTATGAGGGAAGGTGTCACACATAATTTTACCAAAAGATCAAGACGCCCTATAGAGGTGGATCTGGGAAGTGCGTCCATAGGAGGGAAGATTCCACACCTAAGTTTATCGATGATAGGATTGAACCTCTGGGAGGAATCATAAATACCATGTTTAAGAGATAGGGATCAAAACCCAGGTAGTTTGACAATGTAGTTTAAGGTCATGTGACAGGATTGTTTTATTCAATTTAACATTGTGTGGTAAGGATAGTCATTTCAAAAAAGGAGTGTCAATAAGGTATGGTGTTGGGCTTATGCATGGAAGATACCCTCTAGGGGTGACTTGTACTCCATGGTGGGATAGGGTGGCATCACATGATGATCATACATAGGGAATCATGTGTTTGTTACATGGGGTAATACTGAAACTTTATATAATGTGTTGAGTACTTTTTGTATAGTTTAACATCAGGTGACAAGGGTTTAGATCTAGGTATCTTTACGTTATATAGCTTAGAAGTTGGTGGGATCACTCCTCAAGGGGGATTGTGTCAAGGAGATTGTAAGATCCTTCATAAGGACCATCAACCAATAAAATTTCATAGTTTCCATCAAATATTTCACCTCTAGGGATTACATGACCACAACTCATGAACCTATGGATGATACATGGCGTTGGCACTTCCATACAGGATTGGTTAATTAGGAGGCCTACATTAGGGTACCTATTCTTAGAATTAATAGAAATTATGGTACCTATTCATAGAATTAATATGTATGATGAATTACCAAGACGCACTTGGAGCTAAGTGGGAAAACATAGGAATGGGTGGCACTAGTCGATTAGGGACTTGAGGTGTAACTAAACCAGTCCTGGATTAGTATAATGGCCCTATTCAATAAACCTTAACAAAAGGGGGTCATTAGAAATGGGGTACCATGGAGAGGCCTAGGGAAGTTTTTTCACAAAGATTGTGAGTTCTCATAGAGGAGTACAATGAAGATCAGGGTCTTCACAGAGGTCAAGGGATTCACAAAGGGGTAGGATTCATGAAATAGGGTGAACCCACCTCAAGGAAAAGTTATGATTCTCATATGGTTGGATTCATTAAGGGTAGGTGCCTCTAGAAGGATAGGAGTATCATGAAGACCTAAGATCCATATGGGGCATTATTCTTCCAAGAAGGTAATTAGCCTTTTAGAAAGGCATCTACATGTTGGTTGAAGTGTATTTTAAACACAAGGGAGGTGGTTTTATAAAGCGTAGAAACCTTGGGGTATCCATTTTCTTTTTTACTCATGAAGATTAGTGGTTCACGAACAGGAATCCATTTTCATAAGTAAAAAGGTCGTGCATCTTCCCTAAAAAGCTGGACTAATGGGGGTATTTATAAGATGTGGGATTCAATATGATTTGAGTGATTCTTGAAGATTTATGACCTTCATGAGTGGGTGGGGATTTTTTAGTCTAAATAACGTTACACAGAGGTTCCTCCAACCCTCTGTGCACTTTCAAAGGGGATCTGTGACTTGGTATCAATGATGTGTTGTGGTACCATAAACCCTTCATGCACTTGTGAATGCACTCCATGGATCTAGATTTACCTATCATGTGGGTAACATCATACCTTTTCATGGTTGGGACCATCACGAGTGTTTACTATTCGTGAAGTAGATGAGCTTCATGAAATAGTTTCCTTAGATGAATTTTTGGTCCATTTTTTCCTGAATTTTCTCTAAACTAGTCATTTCATCCTTAACCTCTCTCATGGAATATGTATTTTGACATAAAAATGGCATACCTCACATGTTATATGTAGGTTTTAATCAATGATACATAATATATCTAAGATTACTAAGATGTGGAAAACATAAATCTTTCACCAAGATATATAGAATCTTTTTGATGATATGTAATATTTACCAAGTCATATGTAAGTTTTTCAAAATAATATATAAAATTACATAGCATAATTGGAAAGTGTTTTGGTATGTAAGAAAATTTTGAGAAAACATAATATTTTCTAGAGTATATGTAAGATGAAAATTGTCTCATGTAAGATGAAATTTTAGATTTCATGTGATACATAAGATAAAATAAAGGACATATAACATAATTTTTTATGATACATAATATCTTTTCAAAATTTAAATAAGTTTATAATAGGTGAATCATAAGGATATAAAATGTGGAGATAATGTGTTTTTCTTAAATGAATCAAACACCACAATTATTAAAATTAATTCTGATTCAATATTATAATATTTTTGATATGAATATGAAGTTTTAACCATGAATTAAGATTCACATTGCATCTGTTTATGCATGTAAACATTCACTCATGGAAAATTTGATGTGGGTTTTGTGAAAATTTGGATATTTGAACCCAGTATTTGTGTATATTTAAATGATAATTTTATGAGGATTTTTTTATAGAAGACTAAATAAAGAAAGATGTTAAGATGAATCCAAGATTAATAGGAAGTCAAATATGAAGATATGATCTTTGTAAAATGGTATTCCACAGTTGTGACTGGTTATTTAAATTACCAATTATCAAGGAGGATATCATGGAAATATTAAAATTAAATATTCCATGTATTTAATATAAGAAAAATTATATCATCAATTGGTTAGGGATTCCATTAAAAGTATATATGATTTTTTGAATAAAGGAGAGGTAGAAGTAGAATAAAATAAGTGTGTTGCAATGATAATTATAAGGTGAGAATAGTGGGTAAAATGTTGTAATAATTTACAAAATAAAAAAAAATAGATATAAAAGGATTTATATGAAAATATATCAACTTTTAGAGATTTATATATAGGTGAGTAAGAATAAGATCATTATCATTTAGAATTTTAGAGTCTTTCTCTTTCTATTGGAGATCATTCTTCAAATGGTTTCTTTCATTATTTCTATGTACAAGTGGGTGCTTGTATAAATTGGTTGATGTAAATAATTATATCATGTTAAAGGATATAACCTTATCAATATATTAATATTAATAACAAAATATAATCTATGTGTGAGTGATATAAAAACTTCCATTCATTAAGGACGTAGTTATCAATTTTGGTGGTGAACCTTATTTACATATTTTCCATGTTCCTTATTTTCATTTTTTCACCAGGGTAGGATTGGAAGGTCTGTGTTAAAAAAGAAAGAGAGAAATTATTTTTGAAAAGGAAAAACAACATTAATTAACCCTCACCAAGTGTTGATCACACTATCAAGTGATCCTTATAATTATTATCAAGTTCAGGTTTATAAAGGCCCATAATTTCATAAATAGATATTGATTTTAAATAGAATAATATTCATTACATAACATAGAAAATATATACTGGGAATGTATAGGTTTAGTGAATTTATAAACTAGGAAACATAAAAAACTGGTTCATAAAATATCTACATCATTTCCCCCTTAATCCTTCATATTTAGAACCCCTTTTTAACACATCTTACTTAATACCCTTATTCATATCTAGGGGAAAGGAAACATAAGAAAGAGTGAGCTCAGATGCTCAGTAAGGGTAAAAATGGAGATATAAACCATATCATAATCATAAAACATAATAACATAAAAAACATTTGAAAATTATATCATGTCATGGGATAATTCATAGAATTTCATTAAATAACATATTCTCAGAGAGAATAACATAAGAAATGAAATTTATGGCATACACATAAGCATATAAAATCATTTCCATATTATAAAAGGATCATTATCAAGACCATCATAGTGGATAAAGTACTTTACTGAACTAATTTCACTCCTCGTTCCATCCTTGTATTACTGAACTAGGTTTACTTACCATTCCAGCCCTCTATTACTGAACTGAGATTACTCTCGTTCTAGTCCTATTTTACTAAACCGATTCCACTTCCTGTTTCAGTCTTATCTATCTCAAGAGATATAAATATTTACCCAGATAATTGGCGAGAGATATAGGTCCCACCCATCACATAATGAAAACCATACATATGTGTGACATAAGAACAAAAATCATTCATCATATTATATCCTATGGAATAAAATGGGTTTCATAAAAAACATTCCTTCATAATCCATGAAAAAGAAATGAATTTCATAAATATCAATCCATCATAAACATAATAAAATTATAGTAATAATAGGGATAGTATACTTGAAAAATATCCCTATTAAATCATATGTAACATCAAATAACATTATCTTATATGAAAAATAATTTTTATCGGTTACTTTAAAATAATTATGGAGGAAAAATATCATTTCTTCTTTAAAAACATTTTCTTTTCTTAAAATTTTGTGCAAATTTTAAAGAAATAAATTTCTTAGAAAATAAACTTATAATATTGTAAGTTAATATTTAATTAAATAAGGATACATAAAAGTGTAAAAATAAATTCATGTCATATAAGTTAAAATAAAACGTTCTTCTCGTAATTTTTCTAGAAAAGTCAAAAAGTACCTCGTATGAAAATGAAAAAAAGATTCATTTCATATCATTTAGTAAAAACTCAAAAATTAGTAAAAATGACCATAATAAATTGTAGAAAAATGAAAAGAATATTTTTTAATACATTTTTAAGTAACATGGACATGTATGATAAATATTCCCCAGTAAATACTTATATATAAACAATCTCATATTATAATGAGATTTCAAAATTATCCCTTACCTTAGGCCTAGGTTCCTTCGTATGTATCATAAAATATTATATAATGGATTAAATGATTTTATTAACTTATTCCAGAACCATATTTATATTTATTATATCATATATGATCATATTATCACTTATTTAATAATATTTTATTATTATGCTTCTTTCAGGTGTTAACTGTTTCATTTTCTTACGCATATTTTATCGTATAAGTTTTAGTTATTGCACATAGAATATAGTTATATCATTTGAAGAATTATATTAAAATAATACATATAATATTATTCATTCTATACATTTATATAATCATTCTTTAATGTTTATCATGGAGAATGAATCGCATCGCATCATAGATATGGTATGACGTACGTATGCATGAGCGATGATATCATTCCCTTAATTGTGAAATGGTATTGAATTTTATGGTGTATATAATATTCCAAAATAAATATCATGTTATAATAATCATATATAGTTATTATTTCCATCGTTACACCCATCCAATTAATGTGGTGATGAAAAATAGTTTACACAACATAGTGGAGATGGTAGGTTGTACGTATGCACGCAAGGTGATTACATTTTTCGTAGGATGGATAGAAGGTGGAATATGGTTGTTACATAATAATAAAAATATCTCATAATATAAGTGACACTGGAGTTATTACTTTATAATGGAAATAACAAATTAGAATTAAGTAGAAGAATAAATGATCTTGATAGAGTCGGTAAAGGAGGTTACCTCTTCTTCACCGAGCTCCCTCTAGATATCCTCTTAGGGACACTAGAGTTGGACTTTTGAGAAGACCAGAACCTATATAATGTGTCTAGGGATGTTTATAATGTAAATTTATATGTTATATCCTATATTTAATGCTTAATGTGTTGTGAATAAATGATTTAGGAGGTTCCCTTTTATAATTGAGGTGGGGGAATGCTTGGAATTTCAAAGAATATTAATTTATAATAAATTCAATATCATTAAAAATACCACAAAAATGTAAATTATTATAATATTATATGATTTAAGGTTATAATATAATCAAAAAATATATTTTAGATAATTTTTTTTATTAATTTAAACCATATCATTTTAATTATCCCTTAGTTATCCTATTTTAATTTTAACTAAGGTAACAAATATTTTAATATTAAGAGGTTTTAATTTTTACTTATTTGATGTAAATTAGATAATATATCATTTTAGATCATATTATAATTTTTTTAATTTTTAAATATGTTTTATGATATTTAAATAATTTAATAAAACATTATTTTGATAAAACACCAATAGTGTCAATTTTGACATTATTCAATTCTTAAATTTTTTAAAATATCAAGATAACAAGTTAACTTTAGAAAAAATATTTTATTATATACCTAAGAGGTCAAGTTAATATATAAAATTCTTTTATCGCAATAATTATCTCAAATTATATTTATTTTAATATTTTTAATAAAATATGTTTAATATTTCCATTAATAAAATAATTGCTCTATTAGTGTTGTGTAATTATTTAATATTTTTATTTGTTCACTAAAAATTAAAAATAAAATACAATGACGAATATATATATTTAAATTTTTATAATAATATTTATATTTGAATATATATTATGTTTAACCCTATAAAAATGAAATATTAAATAAAACATGAATGTGACATCTTTAAATTTTCATTAAATAAAATATTAAAAATATGATAATCTTATTTAAGTGAAAAAAAAAATTCAGAAATAAGTTTATATCATAAAAATATGTTTATTATGTTAAAACATTACATATATATTCTTTCATTACATAAATGTTTCCTCATATAGACACATAATAGATATTCAATATAAAGAAAGTGACATTTTGTGTCTTTCTTTGATTTAAATATTATATAAGTAATTTTCTGATAAAAGTGTCAATTAAATGACTTAATTTAGATCCTTAAGTATATAGGGTATAATTTCATTCATCCAATAAAATTTTAACATTTATTAGTGTCGTTTTATAGTCTTTATAATTTTATTTTTAACATAAATTACATAATTTACCCTTTACCTTGGTAACAAAATTTACCATTATTACTATTCATAGTAGCCAAAAATAAAAGGTACATATTTACTAAATTTAGACCATATGAATACAATTTTTGAATAAATTTTTCAAAATTTAAAACACAAAATTTTCAGAATTTAATTTAAAATAAAACTTGTAAAATACCATGAAAAACAATTTTTCGAAAACTTTAGTGAGATCCCTAAATATATTTATAAGGATTTGTCTATGGATGTCCCTAAAGATAAGTATAAGTATAGGTTAAAATCCTATAATTTTGGTAACCTTTATGTATAACCTAGTATTAAACCTAAGGTGTTAGAGATTTAAAGTACCACTACAAAAAAATGACTTATACCAACAGAAATTTATCTAAAGATAATTTATTTGTTGGTAAAAATGAGTAATTACAACATATGTTAGGTTTTATTGTTATTGATTTTAAATACCAACACTTGTTTTTACCAATGGATACATTTTTTGGTATTGATCTTTTAACACCAACAAATGTTTTTCCAACAGTTAAATCTATTGCTTCATCATACTAATACCAACAGTTTTTTTACCAACACTTAAATCTATTATTAATAATAACTTTTACCACAAAATATTTTATCATCAATAAAATATGTTCTAATAAATCATTCAATGATAATAACCCATTAATAGAAACCAAATTTTTTATATAGATTATTATTTTTACGACCAAAGTCAATATTCACTTTTAGAGGTTTTACTAAAAACAACTCATTAATAATTTTTATATTTTCCAATGTTTATTATTTAATAAACATTAAAATACGTTTTTTAAAAAATCATTAAAATATTTTATTTTAATAAAAATAATAAATAAAAACATTCTAATAAATAAAAAAATAAACATAATTGAAATATAAGTAATTAATAATTGATATTCACATATTTAAAATTTATGTTATATTATCAAACAATAATATTAATTTTTATAAAATTTTATATTCATTATATAATAATAAATTAAATAATTATTAATGGGTATTTATGATTTTTTATATAATATATTATTATTTATTATATTTATTTAATTTTACAAAATAAATAATTATTATATGTACATATATATTTATAAATTATTAATTTATATATTAGAATAAAAAAATTAATAATTTATATATTATATTTATAAATTAATAATTTTATAATATATTTTTATATATTATATTTATAAATTAATAATTTTATAATATATTTTTATATATTAAATTTATTATTTTATATATTTATTTAATTTAGTTGTTCCACACTTTCTACCCACACACCGCCTCGATCTGTCGAGATTAGGTCTCGAACAGCGGCTTCAATTTTTCAACTTCCTCCCCCACTATGTCCTCACTACTCCACTTCAATTAACCCATGCATAGGCTACATCTCTCACATTCCTAAATTTTTTGTGGGAGTATCCATTCAGATTCACCTCTCTGCTTCAATCCACCCACGTTCCAAAATCTTCACCTCAGACGTCTCATGCCACAATCAATTTTTCCTCCCTGTAAGGTACCGTGAAAACCCTAGACTCTATGATTGTTGTTTCTTTATAAACATTGATCATAGACTATGATTTTTTTGGAATTTGATTCACTTCATAGCCTCTTCTTCATTTCTGTAAGTATTTCACTATTGTGATACCCCCTCTTCTATTGCTTGAATTATTAGTTTAAATATGTGAAGTATTATATTTTATTATTCTATTATATAGTTATTTTTTATAATTCAATGCATATATGGTTCATGTTGCAAAATACTATACGGTGACTTAATTTGAATATTTTTTTCACTTCAACTCATATAAGATTTCTATTTGGATTTTTTTAATTTTCTATGTTTATCATTCATGAACTACAAAGATGTGTAGTGAATGAATATTATTTTATGTGCTTCCTTAAAAACATTGATCATTGTATGGAAGGTAAACAATGAAGCTTCAGGTGCATTAGAGTTGGAAGCAAAAACATATCAGACTCTTTCAATCCTGGAAAGTGGTGGGCAATGAAGTTACAGGTTCTTATTTTATGTATTGATTATTGAAGGTGTTATTACATTAGTGTTTATATATTTTTTATTGAAAAAAAATTATATATTTGTTAATTGATTTTTGTCAATAAATTCAATTGTGTTTGCAGATGGTGAATCATCATTTACAGGATGTGTGGCTTCAAATGAGTATTTTGGTTGATTTATTCTGCAATCTAGAGTGGATGAGGAGTCATGTTCAAGAGCTCACTACTCATGTCTGATCCCTTCAGGTTCCACCCTCAATTGGTATCATCAAATCATCACTTTATTAGTTTAAACATGTCTTTGGCATGATTTAATGGTGTAAAGTGTTCTAAAATAGATAATGAGATTCAATGGGATCCAGTATGTTATGTATGGATCCATTTTACACCCCATTGGATTAGGTTAAGAAAACGATCTTCAATAACATAGATGTAGTTGGTATGCATTAAGGGTGTGGATACCCTTTTAGGGTACCTAAAACTGTTGTTTCTTGTAACAATAATCTAAGTGTTATAACTAACCATAGGAAATAATTTATATAATGTTCATAAATATTATGATGACATTGAGAAATTTTTGCAGTATAAAAGTGTTATGAAATCATACTCATGTAGTTGATAAATGATGCCTTTCCTCATCACCCATGGACATATGTCACTCAACTGATTTGAGGATTGTACTACTCTGATATATGCAATTAAAGGCACATCCTGTGTTGGTTCCTTTAACATTCATCTAGGACAGGTGAACATTTTCCCTCCTAAAAATGTAATGTAAATCCTTGTGTTTAAAAAAAAATTACTCTCAAACTGATGACCAGATAAATATATTTCAGTGAAACTATCATTACTATCCTTTGATTCATCAATACATAAATCATTTTGTAAAGTTATAACATTAGAATCCTTTGTTATTAATTTATGGATCCATACTCTACTTATCACCAACATTGAGGCCTTTAAGAGAATCTTTATTTCTAGGAGTGATATTAAGAGTGTCAACTACCCCTACCTTATTAATAACCATCTCATCCTAATTAGTGGTATTCAACATAGCCTATAAATTATACCCAATATTAGTGACCAAGGCAACTTTATTTTGTGGTAAATTCAAAGGGGGTAGATATGATTTATTCTCTCTAAGAACCAGCCACATAAAAACAGAAAGTAAATAAAGGAAAAGTTAGCTCAAATCCAAAGATCAATGGAGGAATATTGTATACCTAGAAGAAAAACCCAAATATAATTTATTTTTAGAAGATACAAATATATATGGATGTCCTAATCTTTATTATCTAAGGTCTATAATGGATCACTACTCATGCATAACATGAATAAATAAGGAATTCAACACCAACATATATGCTATGATGTACACCCTAAATGAAATTTCATTCAAACTTTTAAATATTATCCACACCGAAAACAAACATGGCCTATGTTTCAAAGATCACATGCCTTGTGATCTTGGAATTAAAAAAAATCCCTTTGAACTGACTAAAAATATCAAATTCTATATGAACATCACCACCTTCAATAAATATTCAACAATATTACACAAAAGTGAACAATAACCATAAGTCTAAAAAATATAAATGTCATCAATATAAATAATGTACTTCTAACTTGTTCTATTTTTTTGATCATCATGTTTTGTTTGCGCATGATCTGTAATATAACTTTGTTTTCCTCTAATAACTAGATATGTTATTGTAATCTAAAAATCTTATGATCCCGTTCTCCCTCTATATAAGTGGTTTTTAATAGGTGTAGTTGAACTCTTCTCCATTATTAAGAATAAAAATGAAAGAGAAGAAAATAAAAACAAAATATCTTGAATAATTTTCTAGTTTTTTAGGGATGTAAATGTAATATAAATGTGTATTTATTTGAATTAATACTTCAAAAACAACATGATAAACATCTTTCAAAACATTTATTTCTGGTTCATAATTTACATGTCTGCCGCCAGCTCGGTGTTGAACTTCTGTAGCTAGGAATCCCTAGCATCTAGGTTCTGAACCATCATGTCGTTGACACTCCCATCATCCATGCTTGAATCAACCTACCTCCCACCAAACCATCTCCCATTCATTAAATCTATGAACTTTTCCATATTTCTTATCCTTGAACTTCACTAGGACAACACTTTGAGGATTATTCTCACAAACCTTGATGGAGTCAATATGACAAGTCTTCACACATTTCACTTCAATGTATGATTCTTATTATGAACATATATTCACATAAGATCTCATTTTAGCAGTATTAAACATATGGAAAAGGATAACAGTAGTAGGAATTGAAATATGGGAATCATCACAGCCACCCCATCCAAGCGTCTTCTATTTAACTAATTTTCTTTCTCTCCTTTGTCCACTTGTTTTTATGCAAATTTATTACCTTTATTCTCAAATTTGGATTATGTCACTGAATTGGGGGTATTTCAACCTAGTTGAATAGGTGTTCCATCATAGATCTATGTTGATAAAGAAATTGATGGTTCCTTCAAACATGTAACAAGTGCATCATACTTTTTCTTTTTGTTTCCTTTTCATTATGAATCTTCACTCAGGGAATTTTTATTTCAGGGTCCTTTATTATTTTCCCATACTTGAAAAACACCTCCACAACCTCATCCAAATTAGCATCATTTGTAAATACATTTACATAAACTTGTGTGTTTACTTTTTAATCAAACCAACTTTCAGGAGAAAATAATTTCCTAGTTATATTTATAAAATTTGAAAATTTCCTTCAAGACTGTCTTTGTAACTCTATCCTTAACACATATGGTTTTTCATTGCACTAAATGGTTGTTTAGATATTTAATTAGGCTTAATTATCAATTGAAATGTAGTGTCATTATCAATTGAAAGTAACTTTAGTAGATTATGGAATTTAATGTAGTGTTACTATATTATATAATTTTGAGTTATGTGTCACTATTGATTGAAATTAGTGTAATTCTCAATGGTTTATGGTCACATACTGGATAATATTATTTTTATTTTTATATTACATGTTTTTATTTTCAGTTATTGTGGTCAATAGTTATCTAGTGTTAATGTGGTATCTTGTAATTTTTTATTTGCAGTCTTCTAGTTGTTTTTCTATTGTTTTGGTCATTTTTTATATATTCTTATTATGTAAACTGAATGAATTATCTTCTGGTTTTTGTGGTCTCTATTTATATCATCTTATGGTTGTTTTTTCCACTGGTTAAAAGAGATCATATATTGAATAAAAATAAAAGATTCAAAACAAAAATCAACCAGGGACATTTGATTTTGATCAGAAGCTTGAGAAAAACATTAAGAATCTAGAGGTTATGGGAGTCGAGAAGCTCTGGAAAGGCCTTAAAAAGATTTTTTTGTAAAGTTTGAATCAGTTAAATTGATCAAACCAAAGTGATGGTTGATCAGATATCTGAAAATGGGTATAAAATGATTCATCAGTATTGGATCAGAGTGGTGAATGACTTCATAATATTATGATCATGCCCCTTTATAGATTCAGCAAAAAAATAGAATAAAATAAAATAAAAATGATTCTAAAACATAAAAATAAATAATAAATATATAGAAGAAGCATATGTGTGGACTGGTAAAAACTAGAATTAAGCAAACCAATTAAACCACCTACTAAAATTTCTAGAACACGTTAACTGTGATGAAGTGAAGACTTATGGAAGTGAATGTTTCCACTGTTTATATAAACTATTATGAAGTAAAGATTCATAGAGGTTCTTATTTCAACTAGTCAGATAATCCTATTGATATTTTTATATCATGTTTTATTATTTTTATATTATATATTTAAATGGAAACTATTTTATGATTTTTGTGTTTTTTATCAGATGCTTGTGATGTTGCATGTCTAAACTGGACAAGTGTTGCTTGTGATCGTAGTTGAGACATCTGATGCTTCAAACATAAAAGGGTGGCCCACTGAAGATTACTTTCTTGAGATGAAGATGGAGTTGGGTCACTGGTATTTGGATTTGGGTCGCTGGGGGGATCCTTACTTGTTGGAGATAGAGATGGAGCTGGGTTACCGGTATTTGGATCTAGGTCACTGGGGGATCTTTACTTTCTGTATATAGAGATAGAGATGGATTTGGGTCACTAGTATTTGGAGCTGGGTCGCTGGGGGGATCCTTAGTTACTGGTCATTGGTATTTGGAATTGGGTCGTTGTGGGGGATCCAGCGTGGGGTTGGATCCTATTGGGGGGTATTTTTGTATTGTTTTGTTTAATCTTAAATTCCTTTATTAATAGTATTAATCTTTTTCTAAGTTTTAACGCGTGTGAAAATTATCTTTGAAATATGTATAGTATATGATAAATTAATAAATATAATATGAAATTTTAATAGCAATAAAAAATTATAATTTATATTTAAATGAAATTTATAAACAGATAATATATGTTGGTAATATTATTACCAATAGATATATTTTTCATATGAACCTTTTGCTAAACACTTTAACCAATGTATATATTATATGTTGGTATTATTATAATAGTAACAAAACAATTTTATTTGTTGCAATAAAATTTAGTGACAGTGTTTTTACCAAAAATTTAGCGATAGTAAAAATTTTGTTCGTGAAACGTTTTACTAACAAAAAAATCACTTTTATCAATAGATATACCCCTGTTGGAAAAATCTTATTATTTTGTAGTGTACTCTCCCTTAATTATATTTTTTTATTATTATGATTATTTCCACTCACATTATTCTTTTTTAGACAATGGTTGGAACCTGAAGAAACCATGTTAATGATGAATTCAATGTGAAATGAAATTAATTTCTTCCTAAAAAACTAAATGTTATGGGATATGGAATAAAAAATCTTGTCATTGTACTTGTGCAAGCTATGAATCATTATAGACTTCTAAATGAGTATATAGGGGAACAAATTTCTATTGAGTCATTCATGAGGAAACAACAACATAATTTCAATGGTACTTATGATCTAATTTTTTCTAAATAATGGATCAATACCATTGAAAATATTTTTTCCTTCCATAAATATTGGGATCATGAAAAATTTATTCTATTTGTTTATCGTTTAGAAGGAAAAGCACACCAGTGGTGGAATCTAATCAAAAATACAATGCAGAAAGATGAAATTGAATTCATAGAATGGGATGAGTTTAGGAACTTATTTTTCAATAATTACTTTCCTAGTATTATTTATAAGAATACGAAAAATGATTTTCTTAAACTTAATAAAAAGGATGATGAATTTTTTGGTACTTATGAGGAAAATTTTACAAGACTTTCAAGGTATGCTTCTAAAATTATAATCCAACCAGAAAGTAATATTGGTCGATTCCTCAGTTGATTAAAACCAATTATTAAAAGGTAATTATCCATAAGATACTTCAATAGATATGAAGAGATTTTGTGTTGTGCTATCAAGGTAGAAATGGAAGTTGGAGTTACATATCAATCGCATAGTTTTGATAAGAAACATAAGATAGTGGAGACTATCTTAAGGGGACTAGTAAATGTTTCAAGTGTGGGAAATAAGTTCATCAAGAAATTAACTACATAAGTGATGGGAAAAAGATAACTAATGATGTGAATAGACAAAAGGATACACAGAATGAACCTCCCACACTTAAATGCTTCAAGTACAATAAAAATAGTCATTATGATAACCAATTCCCTAATCCAAGAGTTATCGAGGATGATCAACGTTAGTAAACTATTAAGGATAGAAAAAAGAGAAATATCATGCAATAACTATTGGTAATGTAGATTATGACAACAAAGTGGTGGAATTATTGGGTGTTTATGTAATGGGATTCTAGAATAATGTTGTAGAATCAATTTTATGGTATTATGGAATATTAAAATATCTAAGTATTGGTCCACTATGGTTTTTTCATAAGTATTTTAGAGAATATGTTGAATAGAACCAGTATCTAGTAAAATTGATTGAGATTTTTTTTTGAAATCACATGATTAAGGATAACCTTTAACATGTTCATAATGTTGGAATAATGAAATAAAGATATGTTTGATAGTATTAATGACCTTTGGAATGATATGATGACAAAATTATCCCTTACCTTAGGTCTGTGTTCCTTTGTATGTATTAGAAACTCCTTTATAAGGAATTAAATAATGTTATAAACTTATTCCAAAACCATATTTATATTTATGATATCATATAAGATCATATTATCACCCATTTAATAATATTTCATTATTATGCTTCTTTTGGGTGTTAAATGCTTCATTTAATAAGGGATATTTTGTTGTATAAGTTCTGATTCTTGCACATAGAATATAGTCCTGTCATTTCCAAAATTATATTAAGGTAATATATATCATATTATTCATTCTATATATTTATATATTCATTCTTTAATAGTGATCATAGAGAATGAATCACATCACATCGTGGAGATGGTGATTCATACATACACATGAGTGACAATATCATTCCCTTAATTGTAAAATTGTATTGATGTGTATGATGTATATAATATTAAAGAATCAATATCATGTTATAATCATCATATATAGTTATTATTTCTAGCATTACACCCATCCAAGAAAAGCGATGATGAAAAATAGATTACACCATGGCGTGGAGACGGTAGATCGTATGTACGCATGTGTAGTGATTTTGTTTTTCGTAGGATGGATATAAGGTGGAGTATGGTTATTCTATAATACTAATATCATCTCATCATATAACTGATACTAGAGTTATTACTTTATAATGGAAACAAAAAAGGAATAGGAAGTATCAAAAACTCATGTATAATGGATAAAATAATTTTATTAACTTATTCTAGAACTATATTTATATTTATGATATCATATATGATCATATTATCACTCATTTAATAATATTTCATTACTATGCTTATTTCAGGTGTTAACTACTTCATTTTTTTAGGAATTTTTTATTACATAAGCTCTGGTTCTTTCACATAGAATATAGTTTTATCATTTCCAGAATGATATTAAGTTAATATATATCATATTATTCATTCTATACATCTATATAATCACTCTTTAATGGTGATCATGGATAATGAATTTCATCGCATTGTGGAGACGGTGGGTTGTACGTACGCATGAGCGATGATATCATGTTATAATAATAATATATATTTATTATTTCCATCATTACACTCAAGTAAAGTGGTGATGAAAAATAGATTACACTATGGAGTTGAGACGGTAGACCGTACGTATGCACGTGTGGTGATTTTGTTCTTCGTAGGATAGATAGAAGGTGCAATATGATTTTTCCATAATACTAATAACATATAATCATATAAATGGAATTTTATTTATTACTTTATAATATAAATAAAAAAGGAATAGGAATTAAAAGAATAAATGATCTCTAAAGAGTCGGTAAAGGAGATTACCTCTTCTTCAGAGAGCTCCCTCAAGATCTCCACTTAGGGGTACTAGAGTTAGTATTTTGAGAAGACCAAAACCTCAATAATGTATATAGAGATCTTTATAATGTAAATGGATAGTGTATGTATGATATTTAAAGCTAAATTAGTTGTGAAGAAATGAGGGAGTAGGTTCCCTTTTATAATTGATGTGGGGGAACCTTTGGAATTTCTAAGAATATTAATTTATAATAAATTCAATATCATTCCAAATACAACAAAAATGTAAATTGTTATAAGAATATATTATATAAGGTTGTAATATAATCAACCATATATTTTATAAAAGTTTTTTTATTAATTTAAACATTATCATTTTAATTATCCCTTAGTTATCAAATTTTTATTTTAACTATAGTAACAAATATTTTAATATTAAGAAGTTGTAATTTTTACTTATTTGATGTAAATTAAAATATAAATGATAAATTTATAAAATTTTAGATCATATTATAATTTTTTTATTTTTAAATATTTTTTATGATTTTTAAATAATTTAATAATATTGTATTTTGATGAAATATCAATAGTGTCAATTTTGACACTATTCATTTCTTGGATTTTTAAAAATATCAATATAAGAAGTTAAATTTGTAGAAAATATCTTATTATATTCCTAAGAGGTCAAGTTAATCTATAAAATTCATTTATTACAATAATTATCTCAAATTATATTTATTTTAATATTTTTAATAAAAAAATTATATTTACATTAATAAAATAATTGTTGCATCATTGTTGTGTAATTATTTAATATATTTATTTTTTCACTAAAAATTAAAAAAAATACCATAATTAATATATATCTTTCCAATTTTATAATATTATTTATAGTTGAATATATTTTGTTGGACCCTATATAAAAAATGATATATTAATTAAAACATGAATGTGTCCTCTTTAAATTTTCACTAAATAAAATATTAAAAATATGATAATCTTATTTATGTGACCCAAATATTCATAAATAAATTTATATCATGAAAATAAGTTTATTATGTTAAAAATTTACAAATATATTCTTTCATTAAATAATTTTTTCCCATGTGAACACGTAATAGATTTCAAAGACAAAGAAAGTGACATTTTTCGTCTTTCTTTGATTTTAATATTATTTAAGTCATTTCCCTAAACAAGTGTCCATTAAATGACTTAATTTCTATAATTAAGTGTTGAGATCCTAATTTCATTCATTCAATAAAATTTTGATGTTTTTTATGGTCATTTTATAGCCTTTAAATTTTTATCTTTAACCTAAATTACCTAATTTACCCTTTACTGTGGTAACAAAATTTTCCATGGTTACTATTCATAATGGAAAAAAATAAAAGAGATATATTTAATAAATTTTTACCTTTAGAATCTGATTTTTTAATCCATTTTTTAAAATTCAAAACATAGAAGTTGAATAATTTAACTTAAAATAAAACCTATAAAATTCCATGAAAAATAGTTTTTTGAAAAAAATGTCCTTTTAAAACATAAAATGTTTTTATAATAAAGTAATGTATAAAATAATTTTTAGAAACCATAATTGTAATATTTTAAATTCAAATTAACTAATTAGATTTTAAAACTTATTCAAAATATAATCTTACCTTATAAATACTTTTAAAGAAAAATAGATTTTCTTTAATAAAAATCTGTATTTTACTAGAACATGAAACTTACCAAAAAAATACCAAAAATTTATTCAAAGTAAATTTTTATATCCCTATTTAAAATAATAAGTTTATTTTACATATAAAAATTAAAAAAGTGTCAAAAATTATATTTAAAATGGTTTCTCCATTAAAAGGTGGTAAAATTACCCTTTTGAAAAATATATCTTTTTATTCCTAGAATTAGATTTATTCTTATCATATTCCTATAAAATATATTTTATGAATATAAAAAATATTTTCTTTAATATATAACATATTTATCTCATTATTATTATTAATTTATTTTAATTAATTTAATTTATAAAGACAAAATGGCTTTGGGAGCATAAAAATAGGAATATTTAATTTGTTTATATTTTTGTTTCTAATTAGCCAATGAATTATCAAATTATTTTAATAAGTTATTTATTCATATTTATTCCCACCAATTTAATGGCTAGGTTATAATGGTAATTTTATACTATCTCTTAGTTCGTTTAAACTCACAATTGTGTGCAATGCAAGCTATTGAAGAATTAAAATTCTTTAAAGAGAAATATTTATTAAAATATTAGGGTTTTACAAGATTTTCTCTCTATATCACTCTAGAAATTTATATGAACCATCACAACTTATTCTATAATAAAGGAGTTCCAACATTTTATGGGGAGGGTTTTCATATTTGGAAGAAATGAATGGTATGATATCTTCTCTCTCTAGGACTTTTTGTACTTGATTCTATTATTCATGGTTTTATTATTCTAGATGAGACCGCTGCATAGACATTAAATGATAGTAAAAATACTAAAAGTTATAGGATGGTGAGAAATAAATTTTCTTTTTATTTATCTAAAAATAAAATAACAAAATTCATAAGCTGCAAAACTACTAAAAAAATATGGTATAATATTTACATCATTTATGAAGGAGAAAAAATGTGAATGAAGAAAAATCTACAATTAGTAGAAACTGGTTTTAATATGTAAGGATACAATAAGATGAATCTATTAATAATTTTATCACTATATTTAATATTATTTTTATTACAATCATGGGATATGAAAAAACTCTTGATGAAATCACAATAGTAAATTAACTCATAAGAATATCAAAGTACCATTGGGATTATGAAGGTGTTGTATTTGTTTTTATCTCTATTTGGAAGAATTTTTTTTATTTAAACAATAAAAGTTTGTGATTTTGGAGAACTAATTATGCAGGATTTAATAAGTTTATAGGATGTTAAATATTAAATTGAACTAGTTATTCATGAAAAAAATGTGTATATTCTGATGGAGGTCTATGGGGTTTTCAAAATATGATCATGAAAGAAGTGGAGAATTTAGAATGATTAGAAGATCATGGAGGCATAGATAGTTGTATTTTTACTATAAGGAGATCTATAATATCATTCAACTAATGTTGTCTTGGTCCTAAAAGTATTAAAAATCATGATTAATTAAATTAATTCATAGCTTAAGAAAATATTATTAAATGATTAAGATGATCATAATATGGAAGAATTAAGGTTTATGTAAAAGGATCTAGAAGAACGTAATGGGAATATTTATGATATCACTGGAAGTATAATCAGCATAATATGAGTTTATTATAAGAATAGGAGTTATAAGCCAGAGTTTTAATATTTTTAATGAAACAGATGAAGATAACTAGAATCATAAGGATCAATTTAGAGTATGTTCAAAGTTCAAGAGGATACAAGGAGTTTAAGTTAATTTTAGGTCAGGCATAACCAAAAGTATAGATGAATTATTTCCATATAAATATATGCACCAAAAGATTCTATAAGTCTTTACATTTTTTTGAATTCAAACACTTTATGATGATGTTTAAATGGATGTTCAAAGTATTATATTCATATATTAATGTTTTTAATTCATTGCAAAGTATACAAAATAATGGAAGATTATAGACATTGAGTTTTATGGAGGATTTGAGGAAGTCATATTTTGATAACTTTGGAAATAATTTAAGGTTGTTGAATGAATATTTATATTTAGAATTAATTTATAATTAAATATTGTACATTACCTACATTTTGAGAATTTTATATTTATAAATTTTTTTACTAAAGACTTGGAGTGAGAAGGTGTTTCTAATTAAAGCTTGGGAATTTCCCATTTTCTATATAAAAGGGGAATATAATTCGAGTGAAGGCTATTGATAATGATGATAATTTTGGGTGACGAATATTATCGATAGCTCAACATACATTATTTGAAAGTTAAAATGGTTTGAAGAAAGTGATCGGTGAGTTGAGGATACTAGAAGTTGTAGGACTAGAAGATACAATTTTTGAATGTCTAAGTTATATAAATTAAAGTTTGTGAGTAAAATATATTTTTATATTCAAAAGTATCAAATGATATTCTATATCTTGTAACTAGTTGGATCTAGTATAATCATATTGTCAAGAGAGATAAATTTGGGATACATTATTAGGTTAAGTTTGATCACTTCCCAAACCATTGTAATTTTTATTGATTTTAGTGAAAAAATTATGACTCGGACATCTCAAGTGCAACAAGGAGTAGTTTACATCATTGGGGTCAACCTTGGTAAAAACCATGTGTGTTCTATAGTTTTTTTATACATGTGTTTTATAGTTAGTTTTATAAATTGATTTTATTATAACCATAACAAGTTGTAGAGTTTTATTTCACGTTAAAGGAAATTATAAAAGAAAAAACAGATTCGACACCACCCCCCACTCAATGGTTTACCCACTCCTGGGTATCACAAGTGTTATCAAAGCAATTTTCTCTTTTTTGGATCTATTTTTTGAATATGGAGAACTTAAATTTAGTGAATAAACATGGTATCCCAACATTTTATGGGGGAAAATTTATATATGGAATAATAAGATGATACAATATATTTTATCTCTTGGATTTTAAGTTTTATATGTTTCTATAATAGTTTTTCAACCCAAAGAAAAGCATACATCTATTAATTTGGTAGATAAAAATAACTTTCAAGTTAATGGTAACTCCATAAATAAAATTCTCATGACTTTTTTAGATAAATTTTTCACTAATGTTATGGGTATTTAATATTCTAAGGAAACTTGGGACAACCTAGAAAGTATCAATGGAGGTGATTATAAAGTAAAGGAATAAAAACTATAAATCTAGAGAATTTGGTTTGAGCACATGAATAAGGATAATGAGGAAACCAAAGATGATTATTTCACAAGTTTCAATAAAATTTTCAGAAATATAAAGTAATTTGGAATAACTCTAGTGAAATCAACTATTTTGAAAAAGTTAATGAGAAACTTCCTAGATAGATTTGATCCTAAAGTTTCATCCTTAGAAGACTTGTATGATTTTATCTCTAGATGAACATCAAAATATCTTAGTGGTATATGAAATGAGTAAGGATCTGTCCTTTAAGAAAAAGGTTCAGGAATAAATAGATTTTGAAACAATGAAGAAACTTAAACTTAATGCATTAGAAGATAAACCTTACAATGAATCATAAGATAAAGGTTGTATAAATAAGAATAATGAGATAATTATTTATCTTATCTCTTGAAATTTTAGTAAAGTTAAAGGTAATTACAAGGGAAATATTCTATTGAAATTATTTTTATTTCTGTGAAGTTGGAAACTTTTCCATGAATTTCCCCAAAAAGAAAGGAAGTAATATAAAGATTTTGATCCTTATAAAACTACTTGGAAGAATAAGTGGAATAAAAACACAAAGAAAGTAATAAAATTGGTTAAAAGAAAAAGAATATTTACCTAGAATAAGAGAAGGATTCTTTTATAAAATAATAAAAAAATGAATCTTTAAAAGATTCATCACTCAATAAATAAATTCCAAAGAAATTTGTGAATTTATTGGATCATGTAAAACATGAGGAAACCTAAAGTGAATAATAATAATAATAATGTGAAGTAACTTAAATGAAAATAATTCTAAAATTTTAACTTGAAATTTATCCTAAGAAAAACACCAAGAAGTAACTTCACCAATTAGGAAAGAATAGAGATAAGAAGATTAAAAGTGAATAAGATTTTTAAAAAGGATAATACATACATTGATGAAATCAATAACCTCAAGTTAAAGTTTTCCTAGAAGGAAAATAAATTTAAATGATAAAGTTGAGAAACTAGTTATAAAATAAGATTAACTTGTAATGACACAATCAAAGTGTATTTATGTTTAAAAAACACTTAATAAGTTAAATTGACGATTTTAATGATGAAATGGAAGTTAAATCTTAATATTCATGAATTTTTTTAAAAAAAATCCTGAAAAATAGGTGAAAGTTACTCTTGATAAATATGAAAATAAATTGGTTTTCACTAACCATGTAGGTATGTCAAAAAAATAGAATAGCTTAGGTTGATAAGAATTATGAGAAACTCTCAACATCCACAAAGGACATTGAGAAATATTTATTAATGCATGGTTAGGAATATATGAGATAAAGGGATGTTTTATCATCCGATGAACCACACAAATCATTTTATAACTGAAGTTTTTGTTAATCTAAAATATAGAGGATTGATGGATATTGATATTATTGAAAAATCTTTAAACACAAAGATTTTAATTTTTTACACAATATTTATCTTCTATATAGAAGGTATGACTGGAGGTGCATCAATGACAGAGGTCATATTTTCATCACTTTTTCTATGAATTTCAAAGAATAAACCCCCACTATTTTGATAGTTTCAAATGAATGTCATTATTTTTGTATTCGAGGATATTTTTAATTTAATTTTTAAAATTACTCAATTCAATATATTTAAGTTTTTTTAATCACATATTAAATTAACTAAACAAGACATGAATTTATTTATGTTTTTGGGGAAATTCTATTTTTGGGAATGAAATTAGTAATTTTAGCTAATTCTGGAATCTTAGAGGATATTTTTTGTTCTACCTCATAAGATAATTATTTAACATAATATATTTTCTTGTATGATTTTTTTCATTGAAAATTTTTGAGTCTTTTAATTCTCTTAAAATTTTATTTGTTAGCCTATATAATGTTTTAATTTCTTAAATTTTGAACACTTGTATGTTAATTTCCTTTTCTAAAATATCAATTCCTTTAAGATAATTTTCCAAAAATGTATGACTTTTCGAAGATGTGTAGGATAATTATAACCTTATGAGATATTTTAAATATCCTAGATGATTTTTTCTTTTTCCAAAAACAAATCTAGATTTTTATAATATTTTGAGTACCCATAAGATAATTTTTTTTCCCCCGTACCTTTGAATTTTTTATCCTCATATGAAATTTTCAGGTCCCATAGGATATTTTTTCAAGACCTGTGTGATAATTTCATTTTATAAAATAAAATCAAGTCCTATATGATATTTTGGACCCATATGATATTTCCCATTATGAAATTTATAGAGGCCATGGATAAAAAAAGTTGGGTATTGTAAGATTTTGGGGAAAATCACATTCCTTGTTCAAAGAGATGATCAAGAGTCACTGACCATGGGGAGTAATTTAAATATCAATGAAGGTTGATCCTAAGTAAACCCACATGTAATTAATGTTACTATTCTATTCATGTAAGGAATAATTCATTTTTTCATCCACATAGAGGATGTGTGTGTGAATATTTTATATATGCATTAGATTCCTAGGGAGTGATCTAGTGGTTGTTAATATTTTAAAAATATCCTACCTCTATTTTGGGAGTATAAAGGAAGTGTAGTCACAAATGGAATAATAATTGAGAGAGGGAGGGAGTGAGGGATAAATTTATTCTTGATATGATCAACTGGAGAATAGGATTACACATGGATTATTCTTTCCATGATAGTTTAAACTCCTAAGTGAAAGTGAACGGTGGAAGCCTAGGGATGATTTTCCTTTTGAATCTTTTTCAATTCAATGTGTTTTTCTTTTATTTTTCTAGAAAATATTTTCCAAAATGAAAAAGTTATTTTTATTTCTTTATTTCACTTCCTTATAATTATTCTATATTTTTTTTAACTTATAAATTTAAAGAAATCATCATTTTCATTAAAAATTCCTAAGTGAGGTCTTGCATTTGAGTACAGTGAGCTTAGTTAGTTTTGGTTTCTCATAAGTCATTGTAAAATTGAATAACTTTCATAAGAAGATCAACACACGTATTTTAGGTTCAATATGGTGTCTAGGTATCTTAGTTTTTAACTTTGAGGTCTTGATGTGAGAATTTTTAAATATAATTAGATGATTTATTTATAGATATGGATAATGGGAGTGTCTTCTAGGTGAAAATTTTCTTCTGCTACTATATCAGGTCTATTTATTTCAATCAATCTCACTTACATTATATAAATTTAATTTATAATCTTAATATGATTTATCTCTACTTTAACTTTTTTTAACTTATTTTATAAATACCTAATTTATTTAACTTTAACAAAAATTATACTTTTCAAAATTCTCATGAAACCTACTCATGAGATAACCTTGGGTACCACTATATAACATTTATAAGGGGATAAAATTTTATTACTATTTTTTGATAAAAATTCCTTCAATTAAGTAGTACTTGAAAAAAAGGTAAGTAACATTCATAAGGAGATAAAATATTCAAGGGGAATATATTAAAAGATAAAAATAATTCTAATTAGAATCAATTTGGATGCCTGGAAGAGACATATGGAATTTATGATTAACTAATAAACTATACAAAGAAGTATATGGCTGCATTACCAAAAAAAAATCATATTACTATAAATAAAAGGATATAAGAAAACAAAAGTTGAATAAAATTCATTTCTTTTTGAAGTGGATTTATCTAGAAAGGGAAGTCATGGACTATTGAGAGAAGATTATCCTCATATATGAATGGTGGTGTTAAAGTTTTGAGAAATTTAAAATATCCTAATGGATGATTCATTACCATTATAAATGATAGTTCCCTAAAAATAAAAGTAATAATTACAGCTATTATAGATGATTTGAAGTTAAATTATAAGTAAATTATTTTCATTCATAAACATAAACATAACATATTAAGTATGAGTGAGTTGTGTAATGATAGAAATAAATTTTTATTCTTGGGAAATTATTTTATCATCCAATGCTTGAAGAATAAAAAAACTATTTCTAAATGAGTAAAAACCAAATTAAATATGTTTTAGATTGTTTATCAGAGTAACTCATGTTACCTAAGTGAGACATGTGAAAATAAATTATGTAATAGAATACTTGGTCATCTAGGCCAATTAAACATAAGAAAAATATCAAAATAAGAAGTTGTGTGAGATTTACCTCTACTTAAAATAGAAATAATTTCCATCTATGAAACTTTTTAGAAAGGAAAGATGATTGAAGGATGATATAAAAGGGTATAAATTCAATTCACTAAACCACTTGAACTTATATATTATAATGTATGTGGGATGATGAGAAATCAATCCATAAAGGGTGATTTATACTTTATCATGTTTATTAATAACTTCCCTTGGATGACTAGTGTTATGTTCATGAAACATAAATATAATGTTGTGGAAATGTATAATTTTTACAAAAGGGAATATAAAAAGGAATTTGCTTCACATATACATAAGATAAAAATAGAAAATGGTAAGTATTTTATATATAATTATTTAAATACTATCTTTTAAATCATATAATAAATTATCAGTACAGTTTTCTCTACACCCATTAGTAAAATTGGTTTATATAAAGGAAAAAAATAAGTTTGGTTAAAATGGGAAAGATTGTGATTTTAGAGTATAAAATCCCCAAATTCTTTTAGAGGGAAGTTGTATATACCACAGTACATATTCAAAATAGATTTTTATAAAGATAAAAAGTATACATAACCCCCTATGAGATTTGGTACAAGAATAAATCAGTGGTGAAATATTTTAAATTATTTGTAATTCTTTTCCTAATGAAGATAGAAAATCAAAAGTGAGGAACATTAGATGAAAATTTTAAAGAAGGAATTTTCTTGGTTTATTTAACTAATGGAAGGAGATACAGGTTATATAACAAATGATTATGCAAACAACTGCAATCTGGTGATATTAAAATGATTGAAAATAATATCAATCTAAAACATGTAGAGAAGTATGAATATAATGAACCAATAGAAGATGATAGAGCATCTTTTAGAAGAACTTTTTAAGAGTAATAAAGTTTAGAGTATCATATCAAACAACTGTATTCTGATGAATTTAGTGATATATAAGGTTCTAATGAAAAAAAAACTCAAAGTTCTAGACATTACAGAATCAAGTTAAACCAAATAATATCATTGTAAGTTATGAAGATCTAGGTCAGAAAAGGAGGAAGATTAAATAGAGAATAAAATTGAACTTATCTCTCAGGTTAAACCTCAGTCAGTATAGGAAGCAGTTGAACATAAAGAATGGTTCAATTCCATGAATAAGTAGTTGGATCATATTGAGAAAATTGACACTTGGGAACTTATTCTAAGTCTGAAAGTAAAGAATATTATTAGAACTAAATGGGTGTTTGGGAATAATAAAAAATAAAATGGATAATTTTCATAAAATAAAGGAAGTTTGGTTTCTAATGGATAATCATAGATGGAAGGTATTGGTTTTACATAAACTTTTTCCACTTTTATAAGGCCTGAGACTATCCAAATATTTTTTTTATTACTGATAATCACAAATATAAGTTTCATCAAATGGATGTAATGTTAACTTTCTTGAATAATGAAGTTAAAGAAGAAGTTTATATTTAATAACCATAGGTATTCATACTTTATGAGGATGAAAATATGATTTATAAGATTAATAAATATTTATATGGATTGAATAAGGCCCCTCCTTCTTGGTACTCTAAATTTTATAGTTTATTTAAGATATTGAATTTTTTTAAAGGGAATGTTGACAATAAATTGTATATAAAAGAGTAAAAGTTAAGATTTCTAATAGTTAATATATATTTTGATGATATAATCTTTATTAGTGAAAAAGATAATGCTTGTAAGGAGTTATAAGAGGAAATTGAATTGTAAAAGCTTGGAAACTGGATTTATTTATCAGGCTATAGATTGTAAAAAATATAAGTTATGTCTTCCTTTCATAAGAAATGTATACCAAGGAGCTACTTAATAATTTTGACATAGAATTTTTAAAAGAAGTTACTACTGTTATCTATGTTGGAGTAAATTTGAGTAATTATTAATCAAATAAAAGTGTTAATCAAAGATACTTCTAGAAGTCAACTATATTTAAATATATCTTGGTTGTACATTATGTGTGCAGGGATGTTGTGTGCCAAATATCATAGTGATCCAAAGTAATCAAAATTGATTAATACTAAAGTAATTTTGAGGTATTCAAAGGAACATAACATTTTATCTTGATATATAAAATAATAAATGATTTGAGCTTGATTGGATTTTTGGAAACTGATTGGGATGGTGATTCTGATAACCTAAAATCAATATATTTAGAAACATTCTTTTTAGGATATAAATGTGTTAAGGAACAAAATATGTAACTATGAGTATTGTGGAATCAGAATATTCTTTTCATCCCATATTTTCACAAAAATGATGTGGTTGAAAGTTCAGTTATAATACCAGAAATCATATGTTTAAAATCTATTAAAAATTACCTATTACAATATAATTGAAATTTCCCTTTCAAAGAACCTGGTACAACACTCTATATCAAAACATATTTATTTGAAATTTAAACTCGTCAAGGATAAAGTTACTTCTAGAGAAGTAAAACTAGAGTACATTTTAAAAAATAATCAAATTAATGATATTTTCATTAAAGAGATGCTAAGGTAAATGTTTAAATAATTAAGGATGAAACTTCAAGTCAAACCTTCCCTTATTAATTAATTGGATTTATGGGAATCTTCCCCAGTATGCCATAGATAATATTGTCAAAAGGGGAAAGTGGTGAAACTATTTTTCAAAGGGGGGTAAAATCTTTTCAATCATTCATTTATACGAAGATATAGTTATCATAAAAAGTGGGAGGAAAAATTAAGGTAAATAAATTTAGGGGTAGTATATCAAAATAACTTATCCAAAATTAATTTCCATTGAGAGATCAAATTCTATCAAAAATATCATTTTATCCAATTTTTGGTATCTAGACTTTTCACCTTGAGAAATGTTATAATTTGATAGAAATTAAAAATGGTGAGTGATGAAAATAGTTGTATTTCTATAAAATTTAAATAGTTAGATTAAATTTACCTTGGGATTATGAAGTTGTTTTATTTTTTATCTCTATTTAGAATAATGTTTTTGAGTTGATATGTAAAAGTTTTTTAGTCTAGATAAGTGAGTCAAAAGGATTTCATAAGTTCATCAGATGTTAAGGATTAAATTCAACTGGTTATTCAAGTGGATGATGTACATGTTATGATGGAGGTCTAAGGGGTTTTTAAAATATAATAATAAAATAATGATATAAGTTATAATGATCAAAAAATCATGGAGTTATTGATAGTTGGAGTTTTATTATAGAAAGATATGGGATTTAAGCCAAATTATGTTGTGAAAATCCTCAAAGTATTAAAAATCATGATTAATTAAAGTAATTAATGGTTCGATAAGATAGGATCAAATTATTAAATCGATCAGAATATGGAAGAAGAAATATTGATGCTAAAGGCTCTGGAAGAAAGTAAGAGGAAGATCTATGACATCATCAGAAATATGATTTGTAAAATATGAGTTAATCAGAAGAACAAAAACTATAATCCATTGTTTGAACATTATTTTATACAATATAAGGAGATATATAAAATCATTAGGATCAATTAAGAGTACATTCATAGTTCAATAGGTTGCAAGGAGTTTAAGTGAAGCTGAGACAATGTCATTATCATAAGAATATATGAATTATTTCTATATAAATACATGCATCAGAAGATGGAAAAACAATTTTAACTTGTGTGAAGTCAAAATCATTATAAAAATTCTGATTTGGATGTTCAAAGTGTGATATTCATAAATTAAATTTTTCTAATTTTATCTGAATTATGTTGAATAATGGAATATTATTATTGCTAATTTTTGTAGAGTATTTGATGAAGTCAAGCTCTAATATCATTGGAAGTAATTTAAGGTTATTTACTGAAGACTTAGAGTGATTTACAATTTCAAATTAAAGCCCACATGTTCCCCACATTTTCCCAAGGAATTTTGGATAAATAAATGTGGGATAAAATTTGAGTGGATGATGCTAATAATTCTGAGTATTTTAAGTGAAGAATATTATTAAGATCCCAACCTACATTCTCCAGAAGGTACACTAGGTCAAAGAATGAGACCATTGAGTTGAGGAGGCTAGATGTTATAAGACTGGTATATATATGTTCTAGTCATCTAAATTATATAAATTTAATTTTGTGAGTAGAATATATTTTTATATTTAAAAGGCTCGAAGGATAATCCATATCTTACAACCAGTGGGAACCAATAAAATTATCCTTTCGGGAGACATACATGTGGTGTGAACTTTTGAGTTAAGGATGATCCCTTTCCAATCCATTGTAATTGTTAATTTATTATATTATAAACTATGTGACTCATAATTCCCAAGTATATCAAGGATTTGGTTCCCTCATTAGGGATAATCCTTGTAGAAATCATGTGTGTGTTGTTCTCATGTTTATTTCTGCATATGGGTGAGAGTGAATGTTATAACTTGATTGGATTACAACCTTAAAGAGTTGTCAAGGATTATTTTAAGTTAAATTAAAATATAAAAGGAACCACTGACCCAACCCCCTGGTGGTTTACCCATTCCAAGGTATCAAAAACTCTCCTAAAATTTTGATACAAAAATAGCAGCTCTTGAAGATTGATATATTGAAAATTTTACAATTGATCAATTACACAACACTCTAATTAATTATGAGTTTAGAAGTATGCCTAATATTAAATTCAATTTTAATATATAGAAATAAATTTATTTTAAATAATTCAATAATTTTAATATTTAAGATGATTACATTTCCTATAATGAAGAAGAGAAAATGGAAGGGTTTATGAGTTATTCTCCTTAATTTCAAGAAACTTAAAAAGGGGGAAATATAAGTATTAAGATAAGTTATTATTAAAATGTTTTAATTATGGTAAAATTGGTCACTATTATACCATTTTTCTTTTGAAAATAATAAATGGAGATGGAGATGATAAAACAACTAAGAGGGCCTTTGATAAAGGATATTCCTTTAAGAAATATCAATCTCAATAAAAAGGTAAGAAAAATATATAATCAAAATTATTTATAAGAAACTTCCTATCCATTGAAGAAGTTTTTTAAATATTGAATAAAGATATGTTGATGGTAAAAATTGGAAATAAACTTTACAAAAATTTATAAAGGCTCAAGAATATGAAGAGATATCATCCTTATAGGATGACTCACAAAATTGTATGGATTTTTTAATTAAAAAGAGAGAATCAACCAAGGAATATTCCATGAGAATTGATATCTGAAGAAGATGATATGTCATAAATCTTATTTATATATGATAAAATAGGACAATAATATTTAACTATTAAAGAAAATTATAATTTATAGAATATAATTCCATGGTATTGTATATGGTCAGGCATAATGTATGATTAGGGACATATCGTAAGGCATAGAATGAACCTATTGCCTTAAATTTGTATGGATAGTGACACTACCATTTCCATAAATCATATACTATAATTTATTTAGAAAGGATATGACACTCATTTGTGTCCAAATTTTGACATGTTAACTTTTGGATCTCTTCCACCTAAATCTATCATTTAATGTGAAGTTTCATAAAATGAAAATGTATAGGAGGAGATGTATTCATTCACATGATTCATAAACTTACCATGGAATTAACTCGTGTGTTATAACACATTAGTTAATGAATGAATTTCTAAGGATTTAAAATATTTCATGGTTTATTATATCCCTTATCATATACCATGATATAAAATGCATGAAACAATATATCAGTCATATTTTATGATTTCAAGTATTATATGTATTAAGATATGGTTTTATTCAATTATCGATATGAATTAACAAATAAAATCATATGTAAAGTTCTAAAACCACTTCTAAAATTTATTAAGGTCTAATAAAACTTTTTATAACAAACATAAGTAATCAAAATCCCAATCCTAAGATCTCCATGCTTAGAATAATAAAACCATGCATATACTATAAATAAAGAATGTGGAAAAAATAGTGTACCTTACACCAAAGCATTCACCACATCTCATTTATATTCTAAAACCCATTAAATAATCCTGGTGAAGATCAATGGAGTGGCATTTGAAGTGATCCCACCTCTAGAGGTATCCATTGGTTAGATAGAATCATTAGACACTAAAATAAATCCCTTTATCCTCCATGACATACTAGCACCTTGTGGTGAAAAGGAGGAATAAGAGAATAGATATTTAGGTGATAGGAATTCTAGGTTGAGAATTTTCAAGCACACACACACATTTCCATCACATGGTAGTGGATTTTGTAAATCCTTAATGAAACCCATCAGTAATCCATGTGTTAACTCATACGCTATAATGCAGGAGTTAATGCCTCAGCTAGTTTTTTCATTGAATTCATGAACATATCTCCACTCACACATTTTTATCTTATGATATGGCACATTAAATGATAATTTTAGGTGTAATATATTTGAATGTTAAGATGTTTATGTTTGGTTACCAATGAGTGTCATAGCCTTTCCAAATAAATCATAGCATAAGATTCATTGAAATGGTAGTTTTATTTCCCATACAAATTGAAGGCAATACCATGCATTACATGCCTAAGATATGGCCCCAATCATACATTATAATTATTTATATACAGTAGCATGGAATCTTATTAATTTATTTATGGTTTTCCTTAATTGTTAAATATTATTGTCTTATTATATCATATACAAATATGATTTAGCCATTATCATCTCCTTCACTGTCCCACTTTCACTAAATCCTAATATACTTGGGTACTATTTAACCTTATATTGTATCATATACAATAACGTGTGACACCATATCCAAAACTATTTTGTATATATTTAAAAAAAATTAAATATATTATAAAAAATCACCATTTATCACATCATATGAAATACCTTATAAATTCTCATCCAAAATTATTTTATATTAACTTTAAAACACATTTAGATCAGATTTATGATTAAAACTCAATCCCCATTCAGTCAAACAAAAAATTTGACCCCATTGGATTTTGTAGCATTGAAAAAAAATATAAATCTCAGGATCCATAAATTTAATCAAAGAGTGGCCTCTGGTAAAGAATCTATGTGTTTCAAGCTATAAATGGATCTAGTGTGATCTTCATCAAACACATGTATCTCTATACCTATGTTTAGATGAATCACATACTAGCATGTATTCTCATATGTTCCCTTTTTTCTAATACATTGAGTGACCATAGGGCATAGAGTACATAAATCCCATTTAGACAACTCATACATTATCAACTCTCTAATTATAGATAGACCTTATCGATGAATACATCACATTTCATTCACCTTTATGTATGATCATATCACATACACCTCACCCAAATAGATAATCACATCACATGTACTATCTAGATGTGTTTGAACACTCCTCGATCTATCTCAATCGAGGGACCAAATTTCATATTCTTAATATGAGAGGAAAAATCCTATCTTAAATGACCTTCAAATGATGAAATTACCAGAAACATACCCAACCACATCCTAATTATCCAAGAATTAAGGATTTTTTAAGAAACATATCAAAGTATGAAGGTTCTCAAGCTAGGTATATTATCATACTCAGGTAATGTGAACTCTAATATGATCCATAGATCCCCATTATTCTAAATACATAGTGTATGACACTCTATGTGGTATACATAGTGGATCATCTGGTGCACAAAAACACTTTTTCAACCTCGTGATCATATTATATATCTCATATAATAATCATGCTCATGATAAACTTAACATTTATTTATAACCTATAATACTTCGTATGAATATCAATTAGAGATAACTCAAAGTCATGTTCTTATAGGTCAATTATCATTACATTTCATGAAATGTGTATATATATGCATATAGTATGAAAGAATTATAAAGTTGATATTTCCTTTTTTATGAAACATTTAATATCCATACATATATTTGATATTTAATAAAACCCATCATAGTTACCTATCTAGCATATCATATATGATAGACTGTCATATCATCCTTATGTTTTCTAAACTTTTTGGGGTTTTATTAACTCATTATATTTATATGTAATTCCTTATAGATCTCTATGTGACTATTTGAAAAAACCTTCCCATTAAAATATTTATTGAGTATCATCTATGAAGAAAATTATGAATAATTGTGATATTTAGGAATCATATTCCTAATGTTCAACTCCTTTTACATATCCAAACTTCTTAACTTCATAGTAAAAAATGTTATGATGTCAACCTATATTTTATACTTAAAACTTTTTAACTTTATCATCATCATCCTTGGAACCCTTTTCATCAAAATTTTACTTAAAATTATTTTGGTGAATAATGTAACTATTTACATTATTACTTACCAGCACATATTAAACTTCTTTATGATAAAGTAACATTCACTTTGTTAAAGTATCCAAATGTAATTATTTATATTAACCTTTACTACCATATCCTAAAAATATTTCAGGATATTTAAATAAATAATCACATTATACTTTTACTAGTATAATCTTTTAATAAATAATGATATCCACTTTATTATGGTAATTAAATATAACTCTTTATGTTTTACTTTACTAACACATATCCTAAACTCTTTAGGATATTAAGTTAATATCTCTTAATTTTTTGACTGGTATATGATTTTTTTATTAACTTTGAACTTATCAAAGTATAAACATAATCACATTAAGCATCTTAGACGCTATATTCTTCTCGGAATATCACACTAAGATATACATACTCATTTTTTCTTAGGAAAGAAATATTATCACCTTTTAGTAGAAATATTTAACAAATAAATTATTTTTTCCATATCATATATGGTACTCTAGGTTTTTTTAGCATTTTTCTATAAAATTAAGTGTTTTCCTTAAAATATTCAAGTTATGAGTGGTGGGAACACCTTCCCTTACATTTTAATAAGAATATGGATAAACACTTTATCCAAGATAAAACATTTTTATCCTTCCTTTTCAAAACATGTTATAGAATCCAATGAATCATAAACCATGTGTACATAATTAATCAACTCGTTTTGTTTATAATAACTCTATATTTATAAATAAATTCACTTATCAAATAAGATAAATGAGCTAAAGCTACACATCCTCTATTATGATCCATTTGAGTTTGATATATTCAAATCTTTGATGTAGAAACTCTTACTTCATCATTTATATTTTGAAATTCATTGAATGAACAACCATGAAAAAAATTAAAACCTAATGAGAACATAATAATTTTATATAGAAGACCCAAATTATGAAAAACCACAGGTAAAGGTAGTAATAAAAATTCACTATGAGATCAATTTGGTAAAAAATGACTCACAAGGATAAAAATGATATAAATAGAGGAATTTATCTCAATAATTAATAGAGAGATTGTGATGAACCCACTCGGATACCCTCTCAAACAGGTACTGAACCCAGTTTGTAGTATACCCAAAGGGAATTCCTGATCCTTGTGGGCTGGAGACTAGCACTTGAGCATCAAAAAAAACTATAGGGGATGATTCCACCCAACCTGAAGCATATAAAATGACATACATATACAAAGCGGAGAGAAATAGTATAAAACATAACAAGAAATATATTCCATAACAAAAAGAAATAGCAGAAGTGATACAACTCAATTGTATTTAAATAATATCTAAAGTATAAATCCAACAAAAATGGAAAACTAAAACTGAAAACACTACTCTATGTGAAAGTATAGGATAACTCTCACTATCACACCACCAGCTACCTATATATAGCTGACAAAAACCTCACCTCCTCACTAAAATTCCTTTCCTTTCCCTACATTTAAAGACATACAAAGTTCTACACACCATCGAAGGGGTACATAGGGTGTGAGCTAAACAGGGTCACTAGGATCCTACCCAGGTGTTTTATATTAAGTCTCTATAAAACAATTAGAACATGCTCAATTTTAAAGAAAACAAGAAATGATAAATAGTTAAATAGTTTTTATATCAAAAGCATGGTAAAACATTTCAACTTTTTTTATAGTTCCAAATAATCCAGGTAAAAAAGTATGAAATCATATCACATATATCAAAGCAGTCAAATAAAATCATGTAGAAAATCATTTAATACATATCACATTAAATCCAATACAAATCAAGAACATGTAATATCACTCCAAGGATCACCACAGGTGAGGTTAACTGAGAAAATCATACCAAATCATTGAAAATAATGTGAATTAGGTCTCTAGACATAGGCATTGAATCAAGAGAGTATTGGAATACCCCAAAAAGTGAACCACCCAATATGTTTAACAAGTATCTAGAACAACAGGACTATTAAGAAGTGGAACACCCCATGAGTGAACCCCCAAATGGTCTCAATGGATGAGGCCTATTACTACACCTTACACCTAAGTACCCAAGGCTTCCCATGTGCTAATTTTTCCAACCAATTCCATAAAAACTATGCTTTAAAAAACATTTCATAGATTAATTTCATAATTCTTTAAAAATGCCTTTTATTTTACCAAAATAAGGTAAATCCCATTTTTTCTCAAAAACCTATTTCCACACACATAATTCAGTCATACCAATTCATTTATAAAATAATTTAAAAAACTGGAGAAAAATAGTTCATCCAATATAGGCTAGATATGGAACTACCTACCTAAAACATGGGTCATACATGCCCGCAATGGGATCCACCAATAAGGAAGAGCATAAGGAAAAAACAGAGGTCCTACAGTTAATCCTTACATCTCAAAATCAATTCAAAAATAAAATTAATTTATAGATAATACAAATCACAACATACCTCAAGAAACATGCATGCCGCACCAAAACTAACATGAAGGTTGAACTTTGTAAAAATATCAAGCAATATATCTTGAAAGTATCAATAAGATTATCATCACATATCAACATATCCATAAATTTAGCACAATAGCTACCAAAATCAAAGTCAATGAAGAATAAAAATGATATCTTACCTATAGATATGCACTACAACAACCATAAAGATCAATAACTGAAAAAAATGATCTGTAAGGAGAAGATGTCTCCAAAATGTATGATAGATCTCATAGGTTTAATAGAAAAGTCTTGTAGTAGAATGAATTATTAATCACCCATTCATCACACTAAAAATATCAAACCCCAAAAAATTCAAAATGTTAAATTTTTTCAAGACATGAATTTCTTAATTAACAAAAGAAGAAGAAAAATGTGTCAGTTCTAATTAAAAACCCTAATTTTACCATTTCATTATGTGAACCCAATTCACAATGTGTAAATATTTAATGAATTGAACCAATTTATGGCATCTTTACTACAAGAGTTTCACATCGTGTTAAACATTCACGATGTGTAAATTTCCTATAGGTTGTAAACATCCCATATTCTTCACAAAAAAACACAAACCATCTATGATGTTCTCAGAAATCAGGGAGAACCCCACAAAGACTCTAACAAATTTATACCCAAAATCCATTAATTACAAAAAAATATACAACCCCAAAATTTAGGTCATTTTCTCAAGAAAAATATCTATATCCATAGAATCCCCAAAACACACCCAAACAAAGAGGGAAACAAAAATTGAGATGAGAAATACCTGAAAGAGGGTAATGGGATATTACAAACTCCCCACCATAATAATTTCCATCCATGGGATGTAATTTGAAAGAATGTTGTCCAGAAAGATGTGAGGCCACTACTCCCTCATCAAAAACTCATGCTCTCATGTCTCATTAGAATATTATATGTTTCTCCATAATGCTCTAACAAAAGGAATTGAATTCCCATGAAAGACTTTTACCAAAGTTTCAATGATATCTACTATATTCTCTATAATATAAATTCCTAGATCTAACTCAATCTCCTCCCATATCTATAAGAGTGATCAAGATGGTATTTCCTAATCTGAGATATATGGAATACATCATGAATACCCATCAAATGAACCAGAAATAAAAGACAATAAGAAACATACTTAAGTCACTCAATGACCTAAAATGGTCCAACATGTCTTAGAGAAAACTTTCCCTATTTTCTAAGTTCATGGTGACCCAAATGAGGAGAAAATTTCATGAAAAACTAGTCACCAACAAAAAAATCCAAAGGATGCCACCGAAAATCCACATATGATTTCTATTGACTATTACCCATAACCAAAAATCGAAATATATATTGAATCCTTACTAACATTTCCTAAATGATACTTGGTACCACTAAAGAGGCATCTCTCACCTCTTCCCACCAAAAAGGTGTTCTATATGGGTGACCATACAAAACCTCAAAGGGAACCATTCTGATCAATGATTGATAAATATTTCTATAAGAAAACTCAATAAGTCTCAGATAGTTATCACATGATCAACTAAAATCCAAGATATAGGCATATATCATTTCCTATGTGATCTAAATAACATGCTCTATATAGAAATATATTTGTGGATGGTAAGTTATACTCAACCTGACCTGAGTCCCCATGACCTCCTAGATACTTTTTCAGAACCATGAGGTAAACCTAGGATCTTGGTCTAAAACAATGGCATAGGGAACCATGTGCAACCTCAAAACCTCCAACACATAAAACTTACCCATGTCTTTAACTTTAGTGGATTCCCGGATCAGAGTGAAGTGAGATAAATTTGTTAACTGGTCAATCACCACCTAGATATCATTCCTCCCTTAGGGGGTCTATGGTAATATAACAACAACTTTCAAGGACACCTCATCCCATTTCCAAAATGGCACTATAATAGGATGGATAAAAACAAATGGTTTCAGATACTTTGACTTTATATGTTGGCTAGTGTAATAGCGAGACACATAATCTTCAATGTCACACTCCATACCTAGCCACCAGAATTAAAATCTCAAATCATAATACTTATTCATAGTTATGGGATGAACATTCCATGAATAAATATAATTGTTAAAATAAATAAGCTCCTCACAAATATTGGGATGGAAAAATAATCCCCAAAATAGAGAATAGCATCTAAAGAGAGAGACCAACCAGAAACAGTCTCCCTACCATATAGGGTTTCTTGAATTTCTCTGAACTCATCATCCTTCTACTGAACAAATATAATAGACTCAAAAATTGATGATGATAACTGAACACTGGTCAAAATAATACCTGAAACATCCTTCTAATAATCTTGGTGAAACTGATTGAAGAGTCCCATAAGGTTCCACTCTTCCTTTGATTCCAAAATAGCCTATGATGGTACTTTCCTATTAAGAGAGTTTTTAATGACATTCCCCTTCGTTGGGGTGCAGGCAATGTTGAAGTAAAATGTATAAAGGTATTCCACCCACCACCTCTATTTGATATTCTAGTATTTATAATAAAATATATAGATCAGACTCTTATGTTCAAAAAAGACTATAAACCTATACATAAAAAGATAGTGCCACCAACATTTAAGAGCATTCATAATCACAAAAAACTCTAAATCATGAGTGGGGTAATTCTTCTCATGCGGTAAAAGCTGGAGAGAGCTCTAGGTCACCACATGATCATCCTAATGAAGCATGAAATCCAAAACAACACCAGAAGCATCATAGAAAACCATATTCTCCTTACTAGGATAAGGTAAGATCATAATAGGAGCTGATGGAAAAATTAATTTCAACTCATCAAAAGAAGACTGGTACTTTTCACCCCATAATAATTTTACCCTTTTCCTATTAAGAGAAATTAAAGGTGAAACCAAATTTGAGAAATACTTAATGAACCATCAATAATATCTAGAAAGGTCAAAGAAGATTTGAATCTTGAAGATGTTTTTTGGATCTTCTCATGACAAGACAGACTCTACTATCTTAGGATCAATTGAAAATCCATACTCAGAAATCATGTGCCCTATGAACATCACTTCTTGTATCCATAAGTTTCATTTTAAAATATTTCCATACAAATGGTGATCCTCTATATTTCTAGAACCAAACTCAAATGGTGCTCTTTCTCATGCTTGGATCTCGAATAAACCAAAATATCATCTTTGATCACTACTATAAAAGTGTTGAGATACTCATCTAATATCTAATTCATCAAATCAATGAAAACTGAAGTAGCATTAGTCAGACCAAATGGTATCCCAAGATATTTGTAATGGATATACCTTATCCTAAAATACATCTATGATATATCATACTACTGAACTCTGAGCTGATGATAACCCAACTGAAGATCAATCTTTCAAAATCACCTTTCCCCCTTAAAATGGTCAAATAAATAATCCACACAAGGAAAAGGATATGTATTCTTAACCATTACCTAGTTCAACTTATGAAAGTCCAAAAACAATTGGAGTGAACCATCTACCTTCTTGGAAAAGAGAACAGGTGATAGCCAAGGAAAAACACTAGAAAAAACAAAACCTTTCACCATCAAGTAATCCAATTGAATATTTATCTCTTTAAGCTACAATGATTCTATGAGATCAGAGGGTATAGAAATTGGTTGTTTACCTCACACTAGATCAATTGAAAACTCAACCTCACACTTTAGAGTAATACCAAATAAATCATCTAATAAAACATTAGGATAATCCCAAAACACATTAAAATATCAAAAAGAGAAGAAATGTCATCAAGATTAACTTCTACAGCTTAAAACAACTCTTGAAATCTAGAAAGGAAGGTAGTGCACATCCAGACCTTGGATCCCACTCTCCTTGAAACACCCAAGAGCCCCCACTGGTCTTAAGAAAAAAGAAACACTGATGATATTAATCAACCATATCAAAATGGGTGAAAATCCAATCCATCCAGATGTTGACATCAAAAAAATCTAGATTGAGAAAGAGGAAATCCTAGAACAAGTCTTCATCATCAACTGATAGTGAAAAAGGACACTAAAACCCCTAGTCTTTCCTATTCCCAAGAGGTGTCACTAACTTCATAACAAAGGAAATGAGATCTGTTGGAAGTTAAAGTATATCAATAAAACCACTAGATATAAATGATTGGGAGGAACCTATATCAAATAAATTATTTTCTACTGAATATGCAATAAAGATGGTACCTATCACTATCATTAGACCTGCATCTACCCCCATCGAAAACTCATCTAATATATAAAGTTACTTCACTCTTGAGGCCTATGGATGGATCCCTATAGTCTTTAAAGTTTCTGACCATGCCACAGTAGCCTTTGGATCTAATAATCCCTAACTATAATGAGGCATAGACATATCCATATTGAATTTATATAGATGTACATAGTTCTCAAAACCATTACACATCTTCAAAGTTTTAGAACAAGAATTCTATATGTTACCAACATTTCCAAACTGATGGCAGGTCAGGGGAACACTACTGACTATAACTGATGGGTTAAAGGATACCCTCTACTAAGAACCATCCCCACCACTCCTGTGATGATCTTGTTGGTTCATATTTTTCTCCTTCGCGCCACTGAAGCTGCCACCAGGTGGAAGACAAGGGGAATAATAACTAATCTTTCATATAATATCAATCTTTGTTGCCATATCTATGTCTACCATATCCTTATAAGTTTAAAGATTCATCATAAATACCTATGATATGATGTCTAGTCACAAACCTTGTAGGTACTTCTAAGCCTTCAAATGGTCATTCTTTACCACCTCTAGATCAAACAAACCAGCTCTGTAAACCGATTTATGTATGTCAATACCAAATTCTCTCCCTACTATAAGGAGAGGAAATCTATAGAATTAAATATCATCAGTGACTATAGACAAAATTAATAGAAGAATAGGTTCTTGAAACCCTTACAGTCCAAGCCCATGTGTCTATCTCATTGTACCATGGAATCCCACCATCACCTTATCGAGACCCTCAATCTTGAATGCCATGCACTTCACCTTAATATTCTCAGGTGTATCTAGGAATTAGAAGATCCGATCGATATTTTCCAACCATCCCTCTACCTCTTGAGGTTCATTCATACCCATAAAGGATGGTTGTTTCTCATGTAAGAACTCCCATAATCGATCCATTTCTTCTCCATCTCCTGGGTATACCTCAACAAATGCATTCTAAACTTTCAGTACATTTTGGTCTATATAAAGAACTTACTACATGATATCCTTGATAATATTTTGATATATAGGTGGATTAGCTTAAAGAGAATTCACTGCACCCTCCTGATAAACCCATATAAGATGACTTAGAGGCATACTTCTACACACAAAAATAGAATAAAGGATCAAAAAATAAAATAATCATAGTTCAAACTAGAAAACCATAAGGAGAACTAAGATTAAAATCAAGAACTCAAAATAGGAGACACACATACCAACATATCATGGTAACTTGATATTAATCATGGTAAGAGCTATCTAGAAACTCACTGAAACCTACCTCTAAAGTCATGAAAATCATATATCTATTCTACTAACTTCTCAAAAATGAGAACAACAACCTACCCCTCTAATAACAAACTATAATGAATTTGAACCAGATACCCTATCAAATTGGTACTGGACCCGATCTGCAACATATTTGGAGGGTGTTCCTAGTCCCTATGAGCTAGTGATGAGCACCTAGGTATCAAAAACAAACAAAGGGGATGATTTCACCCAACCTAAAGTAGAGAAAGTTACATACATATACAAAGTAGACAGAAACAATGAAAAAGATAGCAAAAAATATATATTATAACAAAAATAAACATTATAAGAAATAAAACTCAACAGTAGATAAACGGTCTCCAAAGTATAAGTACAACAACAAAGGAAAAATAAAACCAAAACAGATAATATATGTGATACCATGGTAAAAATACCACCACCTGACCACTAACTACCCATACCCAACTGAAAAAAACCTCACTACCTCATTTTGGTGCCTTTCCTTTCCTTACATCGAAATATATACAAAGGTCTATGCACCACCGAAGGGGTGCATGGGGTGTTATCTAAAAAGGATCAGTAGGATCCCACCCATGTGTTCCATATAAAGTCTCTATACAACAATATGAATATACTTAAATTTAAATAAAATAAGTCATGATAAATGGTTAGATGATTTTTTATATCAAAATCATGGTAAAATATTTTCACTTTTTTCAAAGTTCAAAATAATCCAGGTAGAACAGTTTCAAATCATATCACATATGTCAAAGGAAATAAATAAAAACATGTATCAAAAATCAGATCAAACCCAATACAAATCAAGAATAGGTAACATCACGCCATGGATCACAATTCATGATAGCTAGGAAACTTGTACCAAATCATATACAATCACATGCATCAAGTCTCTAGACATATGAATTGAATCTAGAGAGAAGAGGAACACCCTAGAAATTGAACCTACCTACATTTCTAATGAGTCCCTAGAATAATTTTCCTAGTAAGAAGAGGAACACCCCATGAGTGAACCACCCGACAGTATCAACATACAATACCTATTATTAAACCTTCCACCCAAGTACCTAAGGATTCCCATGTGCTACATTTTCCAAACCATTTCATCAAAACCATTCTTTAAAAATCATTACATAAATTTATTTCAAAATGATTTGAAAATACCTTTTATTTTAAAAAATAATGGGAAACCATATTTCATCAAAAAAATGTTTCTGCACACAAAATTAAATCCTAAAAATTAATGTATAAATCAATTTATAAAACCATAAAAATATGATTCATCCAACATAGGATAGAGATAGAACCACCTACCACAAACTCAGGTCATAAATTCCTACAATGGAATCCACCAATATGTAAGAACACGAGGATAATAATAGAGGTCCTAGAATCAATCCTTGCATCTAAGAATTAATTCAATAAGAAAAAAGTTTAGTGGAGAAGAAATATCATAATAGACCTCAAGAAAATTACACGCCACACCACAACTAACATGAAGGTCAACCTCCAAAATAAAATCACACAATAGATCTATAAAGGATAAATAATGTTATTATCATATATCAATGAATTCATAAATGTAGTGTAATAGATACCATGATCAAAGGCAATTAAGAAGCATAAGGATCTCTTACCTGAATAGACACACAGCAAAAATTACAATGATCAATCACTGAACGAGATGATCTGGAAGGATTGGAGGTCTCCAAAATTTCCTAGGAGAGATCCTAGGTCTGATAGAAAGTTATGTGGTTGAATGAATGATGAATCACCTATATAGTGCCCTAAAAATATCAAACCATGAAATAATCATGATGTGAAAACATTTCACAATGTGGATTTATTAATTAACAAAAGATGTCAAAAAATGAATATCCTTTGATTAAAACCCCTATTTTACTATTTCATGACATGAACCCAATTCACGGCATGTAAATATTTCATGAATTGAACCAATTCACTGCATCTGAACTGTAATGGTTTCATGTTTTGTAAACTATTCACGATGTGTAAATTTTTTTTGAAGGTAGTAAATATCTTAGATTATGCATAAAGAGAACTCAAACCATCTTGGGTATTCTCCGAACTCAGGGATAACCCCACAAAGCCTTCTACACATTTATACCCAGACTTTATTAACTCCAACAAACATATATCTCTGAACTTTAGATCATTTTACCCAGAAAATTCTCTCTATCCACAAAATCCCCAAAACACACCCAAATAAAGAGGGAAATGAAAATAGAGGTGGGAACAATATGAAAGAGGGTAACAGTATGTTACAGATATAATTCTCAAAATTAATGGAGATAATAATGTTGGGTTGACTATATTAATTGGAGATATGGTTCTAAACACTAATAATCACTACCTTGATCTTAATCCCCAATATGAATCAAAAAAACTTCAATCTCAAAAATTAAAAAAAACCAATATTACGCTAAATACCCTTAGGGAAAAATCAACATGACAGACCAACCAAGTCAAAGAAATTCTCTAACTTGGAAATAGGAAGAGATTTGGTCATTATATATATAGGATTATCATGAGTACTAACCTTTCTCACACCAATAACACCACATGAAATAACATCTCTCATAAAATTATATTATACATCAATGTGATTTTTCCTCTCATGAATCATATGATCCTTTATGAGAAATATTGAAATCTAACTCTCATAATGAAGTAAATAAATCTACAAATATATACTGAGTTAACTAATCATTCCCCCTAACCAAATAGATTCTTTAATATCTTATGTGATAGCTATGTACTTGGAATCAGTGGTAGATAAAGAAATAGTTTTTGTAATGTTACTTTTCTAACTAATATCACACCCTCAAATGGTAAATACATAACATGTCAAATATTTTAACCTATCAAGATATTCTAAAAAATCAAATTCTACATAGCTAATCACATTATCATGTAATATCCCAAAATGAAAGAAAACATCAGTAGTCTCGTATAGATATCTGAATATCCACTATAATACCTTCCAATGTTCTTTTCCCAGATTATCCATATATTTTATAAAGGGGATTTTTTCCCCACCACTCCATCACTTACTCGACACCCAATACGGGATCTCAGTCATGTGCTCCCTCCTCCTATCCTCCATCTATTTTTGGATGATTTCTTCCCTATTTATTGGTGATATCATTGAAGGTTAGCATATTCTCTTATTATTCTCATTATTTTCTCTTTTATTATTGGTTTAATTTCCATCTTGTGTGGTGTGTGTGACCTCCAATAATCCTAACCCAAATAAGGTGTTGTTTTGGGTGATTCTTGGATCCTAGGGTTTGTGAGGAATGATTTGAGGCCTGTTCCAGCCACAATTGTCAAAGGAGACATGTTATTTATTGAATTATGGTAGGGTTTCATCTAGTTTCCTTTGTATACCAATTTTTAATTATTCCATTGGTGACATTTGTGTTTCTAATACTTTTCTAGGGTGCCTTAGCCCTTCTTGGGGTAGATTTGGGTTGTCGTTGGTGAATGTGACATCGTTTGAGGTATATTACCCTATATATGAACCTTTAAATTGAAAATATAATTTCTTAATGGTTTTATTGGTTATTTTAGTTATATTAAAAATTATATAAATTATGGAAAATGATTTTGGTGGATGAAATTGTGATATGTCATTTTTTCCATGTTTTTCTATGCTTTGGCCATGGTTTTTCTCTAAAAAATGTGTTTCTAAAATATATTTCAAAAGGTTAGTCATACTAAGAGTTTTATCTATCTTCTAAATTTTTTTATTTATACAATATAGAGATATAGAGGATGTTTTGGCCATTCATTCGGTCTTTCCTAAAGGGCCAAATAGTTTGTTTGACTTCCAAAGAGCTTCAAAATGGTTTCTAAATTTTCTTTATTTTAAAACATGATTTATAAATGTACACACACACACACACAGATATATATATATATATATATATTAATTGTACATATTAACACATGGTCTTGTGAATATTTATATTAAGACATGGGATATTAATATATATATATAAAGGTGTATATGTGTACAAAGTTAATGGATGACTCTAGAACTTGAAAGGATTTAGTTTGAAAATGGTTTTTCAAATGATAAAGGTTAGTTTCAAAATAATAAATATTCATTGGTACCTTTTAATGTTTTCTTAAAATGATGATACCACTATGGATACTCCCTATTCTAGGGGTAATTTTCATGGATAGTGTTAACAGGTGGGCTTAGAATGTATGATGGCTTTCATGGTTGATATGTTGTATTTGTAATTGATTACTAACCTACCACTTTTATTTAGACATGAGATCATATGTTTCATAGTGAGAGTTGATATATAGTTTCTATTTAGTCCTAATTATATTGACTAGATCCCCCATCTAGGGAAAGGAAATGGTGGGTATTAATGAGGCTAATTTAGAGCAATCAAGCTAGTTATATACTATGGATTGCATCGATAGGCCGATAGATGGTTCCAAACTGAGTATGTATAGGGTATCTTCAATTGGTGTCTAGGAATATCCCATGATAATAATATTTTATATATTTTACTTTCCCTCATTTTTTGATGTTTTTATAAAATAATTTCAACTATTATACTTATACTAAAAACTATAACTTCAACATATGTCTATATGTATTCTATTTCCCTCTATTTTGTAGCACCTTAGGATATGCTTTACACTAATTAATTTTCATTGAAATATTTCTTTAATATCATATTTCTTATTATAAATGGATTATTTTAAATTCTTTCATTTTTTAGAAACTGTTTTAGAAAATGGAATAGAAAATGGTTTTTTGATATTATTGGCTTGTTTCTTATTTTAGAAGAAAATAAAAACCATATTTTAAATATGTGTATTTTATAACTATAATGAAAATTATTTATATTTAAATTTATGGTATAGTTTGTGGTTTCTCTTTTGGAATCCCTACTAATATTATTTCTCATGCTTATATCTATCATTTTTAGTAATATGTTCATCGTATCTTTTAAACTTTCCCATGGGGCATTGTGGTTATTTTGTTAAGCGGTGACTCATATAGTCATAAAGAGATAGGTATTTTTTTATTTTAGTTTTATTTTAGTTTCCTTTATCACATAATCCACTTAGTATTTCACTTATTTTTATGATCAGTGGTATAGTGATATTCTGGTGGATGAAGATGGGTATTTAGTGAGAATCATTTCCTTGTAGGAGAGGGAGACCTGGGTGGTGATGGATGTTTTTTGTGCTTACTGTTGTTTACTAATTTCATAGTTTGTTATAGGTTGTTTTTTATATTTATTTTTCACTATCACTGGCATCTGATGTACAGAAAAGTCATGCTAGAATTTTATTTAATTTTCAATGTTTCTTTTCTTAATTATTATTTATTGGTTGAAATCATTCCCAAGTGGTGTTTTCTTGATGCCCAGGCCCCTATGTCAGCCCTTGGGGATTGGTAACACCCTTCATTACTTTCCATAAACTAGTTCTGGAGTTTTATAGAGGTTTGATTCAGGTTGGTTCATGACAAAAATGGTATTACAACATCACTTTATTATTTTGGTATGTCCGGTAGGTTGGATATTAGGAAAGTTGGAACATGGGAGATAGACAGTTTCCATGTGAATTTATGATTTGATTCTTTTAATTTATGAGTTGTTTAATTGTTTGGTTATTTGGGGATAACAAAGGTGAGTTAAATGGTAGTACTTAGTGTGACCATAGGGCTTAACAAGCCATGTGTATCCTACGTACATGGTTCATAATGACTCCCACTTTTGATTTTGTAGTTTTAACATGGTCTTCCAAGCCATGTGACCAATATGCACACCAAAAAAGGTCCCCTATTGAAATTATTCATTGGTTTCATTTGTTTTTATTTTTATTTGATTATGGTATGTTGTGGTGATTAATATAAATTGTAAAAAAATTAGTTTTCAAATATCGATTTTAAAATAATTATGTTTTGGTTTTAAAAAGGATTTTCATGGTGTTTTGATGAAAATAGTTTGATTATAAATGGATTTTGAGAATAAAATTTGGTTTCAAAGTGAAAATTGAGGTTGGGTTTGGAATATTTTAAGGGACTTTTGTAAAGTGAAATGAAAGGGAGTTTGAGGTCGAGGTCCTATGAATGTTTTAAATGAAAATATTGTGAAGTTATGAGATGGTATTAATTGAGAACAATTTTTTCAAAATAAATTTGTAAATTTAAATAGGTTTTAAATTTTAAAGTGGAATTTCCAAATTTTGAAATGTGAAATGTAAAGTTCTAAATAGTTTTAAAGGGTGAGATTTTCAAATTAAGTTTGGTTTCTTAGTTGATTTCCTTTTTTAAACTATTATTTTGGGTTGAGATTTAATTATTTTTTCTAGTATTTAAATTTATATTGTTATTTATTTGGGTTTATGTTCTTTTATTATTTATATTATGCCTCCCAGAGGAGTTCGGAGCATTATAAACATTAAATAGTATATTTTCAGTTGATGACACCATCCAAACTCATGATTGAGTGGTGGTGATAGTTTATTTGAGAGGGATTACTATATTTCTAGGTGATATAGGTTCTAGATAAGTAGATAAGTGGATTGAGGATGTTTAGGAAAACTTTTGATTCTCAAGAACTTCTGATGTTATTAAAATTAAAGTTGTTCTGAGGCTATTTGAGGGACTGATTTTAGATCAGTGAAAGATCATTGTATTGCCTCAATTATAAGTTTTTATATCATGAAATTTATTTAAGACCAAGTTTTCTTAGTGGTTCCTTCCTGAGGAGTTTAAGGTAAAGAAGCTGGAAGAGATTATGAGACTCCAGTAAGGTCAATGAATGGTAAAGGATAATGTTGACCATTTTAATGAGTTGGTTCCCTTTTATCTAAAGGTTATGTCAAAATATTATATTAATTATCATCAATTTGTGAATTTTCTTCACCCAGATATCATTTCTTGATTCCTTTTATTTGGGCATGTCCTATTTGAGAAATTATTGAATGAGACCTATCTAGTTGATTTGGATGTCTGTGTAAACCTTTATTGATTAGTGGCTTTGTTACTTTTAAATTTGGTTAATGTTCCCCATATAATGAGAAGTTTAAACTATAGGATCTTGTATTTTAATAACCTTATTTAGTTATTTCTTCTTTGGAAAGGAATCCTTATCTTTTTTACTTCTAATGTGGTCAGTTCATGTACTATAATCCCTCTTTCTCAGATATTACAAAGACCTTTCACAACTGTGATCAATTGGTACACCTCTATAAGTTTTATACTTGGAAGTTTCTTTTGGTAAAGAGATCCCCAATAGTTTCTAGATATCGATAGTGGTTCTTATGTATTTGAAGTATTTTCCTTTCTTTTTCCTAGTTTTTATATTCTATAATTTTTTTGTGCCCATTTGGAGAGTGAATGTTTGTTTTGAGGGTTTTATGGGATGATAGACTTATGATCTTGTTGTGAGAGGTTTTGGAAATTGGGAGTCTTGGGTGCATTTAGGGATGACTGAGACAATTATTCCCCCATTTTAAGTTGTTCCCTAGTTGTCACTTTGATTATTTGTAAGGAATCACTGGGGTTTTAATGTTTCAAATATAACACCCCAAGTTACCTCCTCTTATACCTCTATTCTAAATCTAGCATCAGTTGATCTTTTCAGGAATGTTTCACTTTAGGTAATTATAGTTGTTCCTTTCCTTCTTTTATTAGATAATCTTAGTTTTTATTATTTTAAATTATGATTGTACATAATTATTAGTGTTGTGTATTACTATGGTAAATATGGATTTTAATGATTTTGTGGAAATATTTTATAGTGGCAAGTCCATTGAAGGATATTCTTATCATTATATCTTATTCTGTTCAAGTGTTACTTGTGAATATAGGGGTCACACAAAGGTTGGTAGTTTATGTTTGGTTGGGAGATTTAGTTTTGGAAGTTCTTTCATTTGATTTGAAGGTTATGGTTTTCTTCTCATCTTATAATTAGTGACTTTTTGGAGGCAGAATGTTGTTGTGGTGGAGAGGATTGTCACACCAGAATTTTTATTTTCTTTATTATTTTATTTATTCCTTGTTTTTTAATATTGTTGTTTAATTTTGGGTTGGGTTCCAGGTTAAATTTCAAGTTTTATATTTTTTTTGTTAGTTTTTGGATTTGTGCATAGTTAGTACACACATTTTAGAATAAAATGTCTAACTACCCTTAAATAGGGGGTGTTTCTAGTTTTTTACATTATTATGTAGTTTTTCTTGTACCGGTAAAGCATGGTTGATCCCAAACCATGAAATTATTAGGAGAAACCATGAAGAGGATTGGTGGTATCTATCAGTTATAACACAACTTCTGTATGATTTGAGGAAATCATGTGAAAAGCATGTGATGGCATATATAATTTAAAAAAAATCATTTTTCATGGTTGGACCATAGTTTCCAAACTATGTCGTCAAACTTTTCAAGGCCAGTGTGACCTTCTAGTGGAAGGTGCACGATTGGCACACGGTTTGGTGAACCATGTGACCTAACCATGTAGCCCACCCAATACCTTAAAATTTGGGTCTTTTATCATTTTAACTGTAAAATTTTAAAACCCCTCATTGGGTATTCCCTCCCTAACCTCTCCCTCACTCGCTCAACACCTAGGAGGGGCTCTCGACTATCCAATCCCTCCTCCTTTACTCCTTCAATGTTTTTTTGGTTTTTTCATTGTTTCTTGGTGTAATCATATTAGGTTAGTCTCTTCCCTTCTTCTCATCCTTATTTTCTCCTCTATTATTGGTTTCCTTTCCCTCCCATGTGGTTTTAATGATCTTGAATAACCCTAACCTGAATGGGGTGTTTTTTTTGCCATTCTTGGTTCCTAGGGTTCGTGAGGACCGATTTGAGGCCTATTCCATCCACCTTTGTCTAAGGTGAAATGTTCTCCATTGAATCCAGGTAGGGTTTCATATAATTCCTTTGTATCCTAATTTTTAATTATGGCTTTGGTTACCTTTGGGTTTCTCATATTTTTCTAGGGTGCCTTAGGCCTTCTTGAGGTATATTTGGGTCGCAGTTTGTGAAGGTGACACGGTTTGAGGTAGGTTACCCTATGTATGAAACATTAAATTGAAAAATATAATTTATTTATGGTTTTAATGGGTTTTTTAATTATATTATAAAGTATATAAATTATGAAAAATGATTTTGATGGATGAAATTGTCCTCTTCAATGTTTTCCATGTTTTGTTATGATTTGGCCAGGGGTTTTCTCTAATGAAATGTGTTTATAAAATCTATTTTGAAAGGTTAATAATACCAAGAATTTGATTTATCTTACAAATTTCTTTATTTATATGATATATAGATATCAAGGGGGTTTTGTACTTTTATTTGGTCTTTTCTAAAGGACCTTATGGCATGTTTGATTTCTAAAGATCTTCAAAATGGTTTCTAAATTCTTATTCATTTTAAAATGTGATTTATACACATATATACATATAGATATAGATATATAGATAGATATATTATATGAAAATATTCACACATACTCATGTGAATATGTAAATTGGTACAAGTGTTATTTATATACATATATATATAAAGGTGCATATGTGTACAGGGTTAAAGGATGACTCTGTAACGTAAAATTATTTGGTTCAAAAATAGGTTTTCAAATGATTAATTTTGGTTTACAAATAATAATTCCTAATTAGTACCTTTGAATGTTTTCTTAAAAATATAATACCTCCATGGATACTCCCAATTCTAAGGGTAATTTTCATGGATGATCTTAAGAGGTGGTATTTTTATGTAAGATGGATTTTCATGGTTGAGATGCTTGATTTATACTTGCTTCCTTTCCTACCACTTTTTATTTTGACATGATATCCAAGGAATCATAGTGAGATTCAAGATACAGTTTCTATTTAGTATCAATTAGATTTACTAGATCCCCATGGTATGGAAAGGTCGTGGTGGGTCGTTCCACTAGTGAGGCTATTTGAGAGCAGTCAGGTTGGTTATAGACTATGGATCACATCGATAGGCTAGAAGATGGTTTCAAACTAAGTGTGTCTAGGGTGTCTTCACTTGGTGTCAAGGAATATTCATGATAAACATTTTTTAGGTAATTTAATTTCCCTAGTTTTGTTATGTTTTTATAAATTCATTTTAACTGTGATTATTTTACTAAAAACTATTAATTCAACACCTATCTATATGTATTTTACTTTACTCTATTTTATAGCACCTTGTGATATGATTTCCACTTATTAATGTTCACTGAAATTTTTCTTTCATCACATCTTATAAATAGATTATTGTAAATTATTTCATTATTTAGAAACTATTTAGGAAAATGGAAGGGAGGTGGTTCTTTTAGTATTATTGGATTGTTGATTATTTTAAAAGTAAATAAAATCCTTATTTTAAATATATGTATTTTTAATATGTCATGAAATGGATTTCTCTTTAAAGGTAAGGCATAGGGATTGGTTCTCTTTTAGAATCCCTACTATTCTTATTAGTCATGCCTACATTTATCATTTCCTACTGCAGGTCCATCTTATCTTTTATTATCGCCTATAGGGCCTTGCATTTCTTTTATTGGGAGGTGACTCATATAGTCACAAGGATATGGGTATGTTTGTAGTTTATTTTTATTTATGTTTATTTTCTAACATTGGACACTTAGGATTTTACTAATTTCTATGGTCAAAGGTGTAGTGATATCCTGGTGGCCAAGGATAGGCATTTGGTAGGCATATTTTCCTTATAGGAGAGAGAGGCCAGGGTGGTGGGGGAGATTTTTGGTACTTGTTATTGTTTATTACTTTTATAATTTATTTTAGGATATTTTTTATGTTTTTTTCACTAGCACGGATGTCCGGTGTATGGATGGTTCATGCAGAATTTTATTTAATTTTTACTACTACTTCTCTTAATTATTATTTATTGGGTGAAATTGTTCCCAAGTGTTATTTCCTTAATGACCAGGCACTTGTTCCATATCATGGGGATTAGGAACGCCCTTCAAGACATTTTGTGAACCATTTTGGGTGTCTAATGGATGGACAGATTGGGTTGGTTTGTGATGACCACTATTCAGGATCCATGCATTCTCAGATTTTCATTCCATAAAAGAAACTTCAACAATAGTTACTTTTTTTTAAATTAATTACTTTTATAAATATTCTCATATATAAAATTTAGATTTGATTAATCAATTATAATTGTAATATGTTTATTTTAGGTGTTTCCTTCTTTATCAGTGTTTCTGAAAAATTCTTTTAATCTCTGAAAATTTAATTTGTATTATTACATAAGGGAACATAAAAAGGAAAATGTCAAGGGAGGGAGGAAGTGTTTTTTTACAAGGGAATCCCCATAAATAATGATATTATAGTACATAGATAAGTAACTAATGCTATAAAAAATAATCATCAGATCCATCTAGTTACCCTTGTAAGTAAGATGAACAACTTCCATATTCCCCTCAAGCTAGGTGTGAGAAAACTACTTCTTGTCAAACTATTGTAACTGATGATTTTTTTAAATTTATTTTTGTCTCCCCCTTGGTTCATGCTCCCCAATTTGTCCAAGTAGATACATGGGTACTAAAAAATATAATTTTATGTCCAAACATACCACAACACTAGTAGTATCTATAAAATATCCTTCTTTGATAAGAATATTTTCATGCATGGTTTTTTATTAATTTTCATTTTCAGGCCTCTAATGAGTTTATTTTTTCAAACCCTTTTATGGAACTCTTGTTTGAACATTTGGGGATGCTGTGGATATTTTTTCAGCTAATACATACTATAATTTTTCACTAGATTATTCTGAAAACATGATCTTATTTTGTAGAACTAGGATGAGAGTTTGTGAGAAACAATTTATTTTTTAAAGAACACATTATCACCACTAGAATAATATTTCAAAAAGGTAATATGGTTAATAGAATTCACATGGGAGTTGAGATCCAAAAAATTATACCATTATAGTTGTTTTAATCATATGATTATGGACCCATAACCAATAATTCAATAATTTTAGATATGTGTTTTATCACATTAATTGATTACTTTGCTAGAATGGAATTAATTATGTTTATGTCTCACAAATATTAAGAATTTAACATGTTTAAAATTTTTTTGTGACTATTTAAAAAAGAAAATTTGGTTTTTCTTTTAAGGGGTAGAAATCATACAATATAATTGAGTATGAAAATAAAAAAATTTCAAGTTATCTTGACAAAATTTCGTAAGACATGAATTTATTACACCTTACACTCCATAAAAAAATGTAGTGTGTAGAACCCTGGCCTAGGAGCCACCTAACCTATGCTCTAGGCTAGAGGAAACTTATCCTTAGGTGTGCCTCCTCGTATACCAAAGGATTATAACTAGAATTTAGGCTATATTTAGCGATATTGGAGAGACTATACCCTCTGGTGATCATAATAATAAAAGCCACTAAATAACCATACTACATAAGTTCTCAAAAAAAATAAAAGGAATCACAATAAAACAATGTTAATGATAGGACAAAAGAAACAATTATGCATACCATATAATTTATATACATGTCATCAAATTAATATAAATACATACAAATCATATATGGTCCGATCATATAAAAACATAAACAAAATATCAAAGGGAGATCCAACTCAGCACAAAGGAACCACCTGGTCCAACTACCAAAAATCCAATTATCCTATACACCTTAGCACATCCCTTCTCACTAAGGTCCAATCCATGAGTTTAATATTTTTTCTACACTTGAGGTCACAAAGTCTACATGTGTCCCTAGGGGCCCATGAAGAGTGTGAGTATAAACTTAGTAGCCCACCACCAACATGTGCCTATCCTAAATCTATATTTATACCAGTCTATGAAAAGTATAAATAAACTATAACTATACACATATCAAATGACACGATTCACTTTTTCTCAAAAACCATAAGGGATTTTTTACCTACTTAGGACAACACCAAATTGGAATGATGTATCCATGATCTATCATACCGAAAGAACCCTCAATTCCCAAACCATTTCCATATCATGCAGCACCAATTGACAACCATTTCCACATATTCATCATGTCAAGTAAACTTGAAATTCCATCATCACATCCATAATAATATTACAAGTCCCTTGTAATTCCATTTAATATATCACGGTTGGCTCAGTAGTTTGGCGTTCTAAGTCATGGTGATATCTATCCTTCCAAAGTCCTGGACTATTGACCTCAACATCATGAAGATCTTTATCCCCCAACCAATGGTCTCACACTATCCATCATGGATTTCTAAAGTTATTTCCTCCTCCATAACCAAGGGTTGTCACCATCCCCAATGTCGTTATGTCTATACAGGCCCCCACCCACTTCTAGTGGTCAAAACCACCTCATTGGGCTCTAATTTTATGTGCACATGACCTCAACAATGCTTTCATCCAACAAAGGTGATCTGAAATTCACCAACAACCTAATCCTCACCTCTTGAAAATCTCTATCACCACATGAGAACCACATATCCCAACCGTGGCACTAGCCATCGCCAACCGCCTCAAATTGACAATCCACATCACCTCAATTCCAGTGATCATCATCACACATACTCTTATGGTCTATACCCATCACATTTCCTTAGAACACGCATAGTCATAGGAATCATTTAATTACATTAAATAACTGACACATCCTACCAAACCAACATGAAAACCCTATTTCATGCTTTTCATGCCCTTTGAGACTCAAATATATTTAAAAAACATGAGATTTCCCTTTGTAATCACCTCATAATAATAGAAAATAAAAATAATTAATAAATGGCCACACCTGGACCACCCTACTCATGCCTATTTACTATGAATTCCATTGCACACTTATAAATTAAGATAAATATAGGAACCCCAAACTTTATACCCATAGATATACACTCATTAAATATTGGCCTCTCATTTAGACTAAAGCAAGATAAAATGGGAATATATACAAATGCTCGAGAAGTAGGGCATAATAACCCACATGGAAATTATATTCTAAGTGGTAAGAGAAAATAATAAAAGAAACAATGGGACTAGTATCCTTTCTGATATCTATCTAACATGATGAACAATTCTTGAATTAGAGAAAAAATAGAGGAGTTTCAAAGAAACCTATAAGTGGAAGAGGATTTTCAAAGAAACCTAGAAGTGGAAGAGGAGTTATCCACATCTGGAGAGGTGTTGGGAAAATGGGAGAAGAAAAATAAGGGTTAATGGTTAAAATAAGGGAGGGACAGAATCAAAATTCCACCCTTTTTAAAGGTCCATATGTTTGGCTAACCATGGCCAATAATGTGATGCCACTGTCTAAAGTGATACCCTCCTCGCATGGCTAGGTACATGGTTTGGAAAACTGTGTGTTTCTTGTGTAGTCACCTATGCAATTTATTGCAAGTACTTTGAAAATATATACACCCCCAGGTTAATGGTTTCTCAATTTGTGTCCTAGTATAAATGGGCTTCATGGTTTGGGTTGCATGGTTAACATTAACTATGCACCAACCTTACACCTAGTTCTGTGTCACCCAAAGTTGGGTTTTCAAATCCCAATGCCTATGAAACTGAACTAAACCCCAGAGAAACTTACAGGGACTCAATGCCCTACAAAAACAACACATTCATGTATTATTACTCTCATAATTACATTTTTCATCTCAAGTTGAAATCTGTCCCATCCACTAACTAAAAGTTCAAATTCCCTCAGAATTTCTCAACCTTTTCAAAAAAAATAGGACGTTACAACCTCCTAACCTCATAATATCTCACTATATGGCTATTAATTAACACTCTAATATGATACCAAACATACCCATATCATAGTTAATTCCCATCTCAGACTACCCATCTCAAACATACCCATCTAATACTACCTTGATCACTCACTCATAGTTAATTCCTCTTGTGGTGATACCCACCATATGAACTACCTGCCTGGTTTCTTCCTAACCAAAAATTTCCAAACATCCTGATAGTCCCACCCAGAATATCCTCCGAACACGCATGTCCCCACATGATATACCATCATTCCCAGATCTCTTCATATGCTTATCTCACAATTGTTTCATTTTTGCATTATATATAATACCCATATAAGTACTTTTATGCCAATGCATCCCATAGTATTCAGTCATCGCACTGATGCTCACATATTAACCATAACCTTGTTAATTCCTCCACTACTTGTCATCACATGCACCAATGTCTATCATGAAAAAAATAATAGAAACAAAACCACACTCATAACATACCTCTAATCATAATCAGATCCCTGGTGTGCTCTAAACTTTTCATCTCAACCTCATGCACCTGGCCTAAATCCCAACTACTTAACACATATCCTCCCTGCCGAGTTGCACCCAGTATTAACCACTGAACCCACTACTGGGTATCTCTCTCCCTGCCATGTTCTACATGTGCAGTAGTATCTTAAAAAATTGATCTTGGTACCACTTTTGATCCTACCTCATATCCCTAGTAATGACCCAGTCCCTAACTCCCACCTATCCAGGGCATCTTTATACAGAACTTATTGAGATTTCTGATCTTCCCACATGCTCAGCACTCCTTTTGAGGTTTCTCACACTAAGTTTGTACATGACCTGACTACCCATACTATAAGGGAGCTATCAACGACCCACTTCTCAGTGGCCTCCTAGAGTCCCTGACCTGACTGCCCTTCTCAGACTCCTCACAGCCTCACTTCCAGCTACCTGAAGTATCATTGCCTGCCTTACCTACCATTATCTCCCAGATCAAATAAGTCATGTCTATCATCCTCCCCTTAACTATTAATGTCGTATCCACCACCTCAAATAATTAGTTCAATATGAGGATGTTCACATGAACCCTGATGGAATTTCATAAACCAAACTTGAACCATGTCACCCTGTAGATATCATCCCCTTCCATAGAGGGTGAAAAATAGGATAGGTCCATGAACTTCTAAGCATGGTCCATGACCGAGGTATCTCCTGACTAAAAGTTTATGAAATCAAAATTTTTGCCTTCCCTTAATGTATCTGGGAAGAATTAATAATAACCTAGTCTTAAATTCATTCCATGTCAGCCCCTCATGCCTGTCTACATATACCTATATGTCTCATCAACACTTCACTAATCCCCTGAGCATATAAATGTCCAGCTTCACCCTCCACCCTGAGGGTGTCTTGATCTGGTTGAAGATAGTATACATAGAATCTATCTAGTATTCTCCTTCCTATGGTCTACCCTCACACTGGAACAAGGAGGGTGTCATGACTGTAACTCTCTTGTTAGCTAAGCCATGGATAACTCATCTCCCTTAGCTCCTCAGTCAATACTCTATATGACTCACACCCCCTAGATACTCATTTATCCATGTACCAAACTCTTATACCTATTGTGTTATCCCACCTACCACAAAACCTATTCCTATGGATCATTATCACCCTATACCTTAGGAGACTCATCTTATGCATGCTCTAGTGGCATCATATCTCCACCCTCTTGATGCTCCATCGAGGCCCGTCTAGATGGCATCACACTAAGAACCAAAATCTAAGATAAATATCAATAATAGTCTAGATATTGTAAATAGTAAAATATGTAACAATCAATGCTTCTCACCACCCTTACACTTCCCTGCTGCACTCATATCACATATAATCCAGACTCAGGGCCCCCTATTGACCCATATCTATGTTAGGAATCACACACTAATCATATTAAAAACCACCAATCTAGGATGGATGAGTATAATTCCACCAAGAGGCTATATAAGAAAATATTTTTTAGCCTATTTTTTGAAAATTTAAATAGCACACCCCTTTAATTTATTTCTACCTAATCATATTATAGACAGGCTTCATATACACCATACATATATAGGGTTACATTCCAATATCATAAGGAACCACATGCCTAGACTGGATGAGTACAATTCCACCAAGAGACTATGAAATAAAACATTGTTTATCCTTTTTCTAACACTTTAAACATCCCAACCCCTTTACCCATATTCCAGGTTTCATGTAATGATCACAAGAACATATAGATTTCATGTGAACTGAAGTGTCTATCATGATGCATGAATGCTCTCTCTCTGCCATACCGGTGTAAGGGAAAAAATATCATAACCAATAACATCACATAAAAGTGTGACACTCAAGATTGAAAATCAATCAACAGTAAAATATCAAGTAAGAAAATCAATTTCCCTCCTATTGTAACACATTTTATCCCCCTGACTGGAGTTGCAGGTACTCAGGAACGATCTCTTTACCAAGATTGAACAAAATCCTAGTCTCCTATCTACCATAACTTAAATAACATATCATTTTAAAAACCTTAATTTAATACCACTTGGTAAACATTTGAAAGTTTTTTCCACTTTTATCCAACCTATCCCTTTGATAACACTGATAACACCCCAACTCAGGAGCCACCTGAATTATTCTCTATTCTAGAGGGCTACTTAGCCTTAGGCACATCTCCCTGTATGAAAAATGCTACCAACTAGTTGCGAGGGCATATTAGGTGATATTGAGGAGACTATACCCTCTGGTGATAATAATAATAAAGGTTATTAAATAACCATGTTATGGAAGTGATTGACAAAACTTAGAGGAAGAAAAATAAAATAGCAAGAATAATAGACCAAGAGAAATAGTTATACATACCAGATAATGTATATACATTTCATGACAGTCATAAAAAAACAAAAAAGATATATTGTGGGATGATTGTATAAAAATGTATGCAAAATATCACAGGGAATTTCAGTTTGATGTAGAGAAACCACCCAGTCCAACTACCAAACACCCATATATCCTATACACCATAGCACGTCCCAGCTTACTAAGGTCTGGTCTATGATCCGAATCCTTTTCCTACACTCAAGGTCATAAAGTATGCACACATATCGAGGTGGACATGCAGGGTATGGTTATGAACTCAATATGAAACCACCAACATCTTCTTATCTTACATATATATTTATACTAGTATATGTAAAGCATAAATAAATAGAAACTATACATATATCACATAACTCACTTAACTTGTGATCAATAGCCATAAGGGATCATTTACCTACTTTTTCCAACACCGAAGTGGAATGATGGATCCACTATTTATCATATTGTAAGAACCCTTGGTTCACCAACTATTTCCATACCATGCGGAACCGTTTGCAAACCATTTCCATATATACATCATGTTAAGTTGACTTAATGTCCCATTAGAACATCCATAAACATATCATAAGTCCCTTGGACTTCCATTTAATATATCATTATTGGCTCAGTATCTTGACATCCTAAGGCATGGTGATATCTAACCTTCCATATTCATATCCCATTAGCCTCAGCATCACGATGAGATTCCACCCCAAACTGATGGTCTCACACCATCCATCAAGTATTTCTATAATGAGTGCCACCTCCATAACCAATGGTCATCACCATTCCCTATGCCACTTTGTATACAGAGGCCTACACCCATATAGAGTGGTCAAAACCACCTCATTGGGACCTTATTCTTTATTAACATGACCCCAAGACACTTTTTACAAACAAAGGTGAGGGTAAATTCACCAATAACCTAATCCACACCTTTGGAGAATCTCCATTGCCACATACAAACTGCATCGCCTAGCCATAGGACTGGCCACTGCCAACCACCTCATCCTAATGTTCCATGTCGCCTTAATTTCAGTGATCACCATCACTAAATATCTCATGGTTCATGTTCGACACATTCCCTTAGAACACACATAGCCATAGGCATTATTAAATTACATTATATAACTGGCACATCCCAGAAAACCAACATGGAAATCCCATTTCATACTCATCATTCCCTTAAAGTCTCAAACATATTTAAACAGACATAATATTTTCCTTTGGTGTCTCCCCATAATAATATAAAATAAAAAACAATCAATAAATGGCCACACCTAGACCACCCAAATCAAGATTATTTACTATGCAGTGTATAGTACATGTATAAATTAAGAGAAAGCTGGGAACCACCTAACTTATACCCATAAATGTCCACTCATCAAAGACTGTCCTCTGATTTAATCTAAAATGAGATAAGATGAGAATATAGAAAAATTATTTGGAAATAGATCATATTAAACCACATGTAAATAGCATTCCAAATGGAAAGAGAAAAGAATAAAGGAATCAACTAGGCTAGTAGCCTTACAGCTATCCATCAAATATGATGAACGACACTTCAATCGGAATCCAAATAAAGAAGTTTCAAAGAAACCGAGAAAAGGAAGATGAGAGCTCCATAACTAGAGAGTCATTATGTGTATGGTAGAAGAAAAATAAGGATTAAGGGTTAAAGGAAGGGAGGGTAAGAATCTGAATTTTACAATTTTTAAAGGTCCGCATGTTTTAGCTAACCATGAAGCAACCATGTAGTTACACTTTACAAAGGGACGTCCCCATCACATGGATAGGTGTAAATTTTCTAAAATAACCTATGTAATTTATTATAGGTGATTCACACAGTTATGTTCTCCCAAGTGCATATTTTCTCAAACCGCGTCTTGGTACAAATGGGTCACATGGTTTGGGCTGCATGATTAGCACTAATCACGTACCAATAGTGCACCTAGTGTTGTGTCTCCCAAAGTTGGATTTTTAAATACCGACACCTATGAAACTAAACTAAACCCCTAATACCCTTACCAAGCCTCAACCCCTATCTAAAAATAACATTATCACATGTTGTAACTCTTATAATTATATTCCAAACCTCAAATTGAAAGTTGGATCATCCACCAATTAAAATTTCAAATTATATCATAATTTATAGACCTTATAAAAAATTGAGATGTTGAAAAGTGACTAAAATAAAAAATAGTATCATTATTGACATGGTTATAAACATACTAATTGAGCCTAACACTTTAAGATATTTTTGGATACAACATATCATTACTGATATAATTATTCAAAACAGGTGCTTATTGAGGTCAAATTCTAATATGACTCTATATGAGATGTGTTTCAAGAAGAAGACAAATTTAAAACACTTAATAGTGATTGTGACTCTATTATTTTTCAATAAAAAAAGAAAAAAATTATGGAAATTTTTATGAGAAGGTAAAAGATGGTATATTTCTTGGTTATACACAAAATGGATGTTTATATACATGTTAAAACAAAATAAATATGATAATAATTGACTGGGATAATGTTATAGCCTTTTAAAATGAATATGATCTCAATAAATCAATCATAAATGATGATGAGGATAATTTTTTTACTATTGAACCAACTTCACAACTTAAATAATGTATATAAATTCTTGATGATGATGCATATTCATCTTATTCAAGTGATGAGGCTATGGATTTGAGAATCAAACAAACAAATTCAAGACTAAGAAAGCATGTTGATGTTGAGTAGATCATTTTAGATCATAATAAAGTGGTAAAAACATTAATAAAAGTCATAAAATCCAGTCACACTAGTCTGTTTTTCAAAAATTGAACCTCGTTCTATTGATAAATAATTTGAGTACAAACAATGGATTGAAGCTATGAATGAAGAGCTAAATGATATTGAAAAGAATGAGTCATGGGATATTATACCAAGGCATAATGAGAAAAACATAATTGGAACAGAATGGGTCTTTAGAAAACAATTTAAATAAAAAATGGGTGGTTATAATAAATAAATCTAGATTGGTTTGCAAGGGATAATCATAGATTGAAGGAATTGACTTTGATGAAACATTTGTCAGATTTGGGATTTCTTCTGTCTCATTTTGGAGGATATATGTTATTTATATTTTATGTTTTCCATATTACAAGTGACTCACAATATTTTATTATTTTTTAAAACATTATTTTTATAATTATTTATTTCTGATATTTTTTATATTTTCTTATTATTATTATTATTATTCTATATAATTATTTTTTGGTTAAATATTATGAAAAAATAATTTTCTAAAGTTTTTTTACCCATAAATATCCTTCTTAATTTTTTATTTACCTTTACTTGTGTTTTTGAAAAAAATTTGTTCGATTTAAGTAAGCTTTAATGTACCCAAATGCAAGGTTTATAAATTTTATTCTACCCTTATATAAGTAATTTAATTTTATGTTTAACCTTATGTATGTTTCTTAAACTTTTTATGACCTTTATTTAAGTATTATTTATACACTTACATGATATTTACAAAATGGAATTTACCCTTATTTGATATTTAGTTTACCACTAAAAAAATTACCATTACTCAGTATATATAAAATGTATTTTACCCTTATGTAGCATACTAGTTTACCCATATGCGGGGCATGAAATTATTTTCTTACCCTTACGTAGCTCATTTAAACCATTAAACAAGGCATAAAAATTTCTTGGTACCCTTACACACTATATGAAAAGTGTGGTTTACCCTTACACAAGGTATGAAATCTCTTTGTTACCTATACATGATATGGTATTTTTCCTTTATGCAAAACTAGTTTCCCAAATTAATTTAATTTTACGATTTTTGTGGTATTATGATTTATTTCATGTTTGTTTTAAATGTATAAATTGTTATAATTACTCTATAAATTCATGTTGATTATATAGAATCTATGTGAAGTGTTTTTATAGTGTTTTAAACATATTTATGTTAATATCATAGTTTTCTTACATTTCATGCATGAACTTTCAACATGAAACTCAAAAAATTTAATTTTCTATTTTGAGTTGTTTTGTTTATTTTTAATTTTTATAAATTAATATTAAATGTTAATAATATTATTAAAAAATTATAGTTTTTAAATTAGTGTTAATAATTTTCCAATTTTTACGTATTTATATGCATGTTTGTTGCATGTTTTAAGATTTTTAATTTTAAAGGAAACCATTATTGAATTATCATGGGATTATATTTAGAAAATTATTTTGAATTTTATTTGGATTCATTAATGATGATTTCAAATTAGTTTAAATTTTTCTTCAATTTTTTAATTTTAAATGATAATTTTGTAATGATAATATATATATATATATATCTAATAATTAATTATCAATTATTTTGAATTTAAATTATCTAACCATTAGTTCAGTTGTGTTGAGTTCCTATATTATTTAAGGAGTTTGATTATTTCTTTGAAAAACTGATTACGATATATAGAAATACTAAAATAATACTTCTTCGATGAGAGCTTACATATTTTCAAGTTATGCTGTGCAAAAAGTATTGTAGTGTGATGCAGTGAAGTGTTGTGTAATTCTATCTATCAAAACAATTTTCTAATCTGCTAGATTTTCTGTCAAGGATTGTACCTAAACTACTTAGACTTATAATATCATGATGATACAATTTGATCCAATACTAAAGAACCAACACATGTACTTCTCTTGTTTATCTATATAGTTTATCTTGGTTTCTTGTGTCTATAACACTACTTCCCATCTCTCACACCTGCTTTCACTTTCTATTTATACTTTTCATACAATAAAATTTTCTTTGTTCAGGTTATTACTCCCATGTTCTAAATTTAGGACTGTTTGGGATATAACTCCCACAGTCTAAATTTATTATTGTAAATAGTTTGTGACTCCACATACAAAATTTGGGTTTCATGGTTATAATTTCACCAAAACAATTAGTTAGTAATTGGGTTAGGATTCACCTTCAAAAATTAGTATAGTGAACAACATATCTCTCGTTGAGTATAGAGATATTAGAGTATAGTATTCCTACTTTGGACTGAACAACTATAAAAATTCCTTGTGTTCTTTCATTTATTTTTCTGTTGTAAATTAACTATGTTAATTAAATTTGATAATTTATTTAGATAATTAATCAATCTCTTTAAAATTTTAATTCGTTCTACTCAAGCACCCTCCCCACTCTAGAATAATTTTCACCACCCTATCTGACCTAACAATTGGTATCAGAGGGTGGACCTTATTAAAATAGTTTATCTCTATTATTTTTTCTTGATATCAATCAAATGGTGTCATATGTTTTTCCTTTTAGTAATTTTTAGTTTATCACTATTTCTATTTTTCTATTAACCTTTTTCTAGACCTCATTATATAAGGATTAATATTATTTAAGATTGTAGGAATAAATCCTAATGATGAGTGGATTCCTCTGAAATAACCTCACTTTGATGGTAATTAATATGGTTAATGTAAATCCAAAATTGAGGCATACCATAAATAGTTAAGCATTGAACACTGGTCGATCATGGTAAAATCATAAAAGATATTAGAAGTTAACCCAGATACTCTTACAAGAAATGATGTTGCTAAATATGTTTTAAATTACAAAGTTGTAAAAATTTTATATTGTTCTATTAATAGAAGTGTGTTTAGTCATGTTTATGCATGTAAGATAGCTCATGATATCTAGAAAATTCAACAATTTACTCACCTTGGATCAGATAAGATGATAAGAACCAAACTGGAAATTCTTAGAGAAGAGTACCAAATTTAAAGAAAGATGTAGATAAAATCATCAATCAAATGTTACACTAATTCACAAGAATTATAAATAGAATGAATTCCCTTGGAGAAAATTTGGAGAACTTTGTACTTGTTTAAATATTCCTAAGAGTTCTACCTAATAAATGGAATGAAAATAATTTTGTGATTGATGAAAGTAAAAATTTCAAATAATAAACATTAGATGAACTCATCGGATCACTTCTTCAATATGAACTAGTATTAAATAATATTTCATAATAAGAGACTTCAAAGAATAAATATATTACTTTAAATTTATATATAAATGTTACTTATAACTCTTTTTAATCTGAGGCATATGAAAGTGACAAAGAAGTAATTGTGAATATAATAAAATGTATTTATAATTTGATGCAAAGAAATATAAAATTCAATAAGTGACCTAGAAAAGATCATATGGATGACTTTAAAGGAAATAAAGGCACCTCAATTAATTATAATAGTGTTTCAAAAATAAATTGTTATAAATGTAGGAAAAAGGGACCCATCAAATCAGATCTTCCAAAATAAAAACATGAAGAAAATGATAAAAAATAAAAAAAAAGGGATTTATGTGCATATGCTAGATGGAGATCTACATATGGATAAGATTCTAGTGATGAATTTGGATGATAAAAAGATTCATCTAGCCTATGTTTTATAGAAATAATTATAAATGATGTTAGTAATGATTTAGATTCAATTTCTATTTATGTTTTTGATACTGATGGTTATAGATTTTATGATCTATATGAATAAAATTAAAAACTTCAAAAATATTTATTAAGAGTAACTAAGTTATATAAATAATTGAAAGAAGAAAATAAGAGAATTATTAAGGAAATTAAAAAAGTCAATAAAGAGAATGATTCTCTTAAAGAAGAAATGATAAATTCTACTTCATGTTATAAAGGTAATATATATGATGATTTTGAGTCTGTTTAAAAGGATATTGATAATCTTAAAAAGTAAATTGTTATATTAAAAGATACATTATAAAATTTTGTTCAATTAAAGGAAAAATATAAAAAGATAGTGGATATGATTAAACTAAGTAAATATAAACTAGTTTTTTTATAATCTATAGATTCATATGTTATACAAGACCAATTTTGTTAAAATTTATGCTGTAAATTTTTCTTTGTAATATGATTTAAGTTTAAGTTTCATGGAAATTACATTAATGAATTTTATCTTATATTTTCTCAATATCTTGGCTATAATAGATCTTTTATTTCAAAAAAATCTACTAGAGTACCTTAAAATAAATGTTATTAATTTTTTTGGGTAATAATGAATTCTGTTGTTAACCTAATTAAACCCAAAATAGCATAGTTACTAAAAAAATTCTTTGAAAGATTTATCTTTTTAAGATAACCACCTTACGAATATCAAGGATGCATGGTACATGGATATTGGATATTCCTGGAACAATATTGACTACCTATAAAATTTACTCTCTTATACCAATTATGATGGAGGCTATGTCACTTTTGGATATAACTCTAAAATCGAGTTTAAGGGTTTCAGTGAATTAGGTATTTCTAATGTTGATTTAATTTCTAAAGTTTTATATTTTTAATGTATTAAACATAATTTAATTATCATATCTCAACTTTTAAATGATGGAATTCATGTTAAGTTTTAAGATAATAAATTTTTAGTGTTTAAAGATAATTCTGTCTTTTTATGCATATAAAAAGGATAACATTTATTCTATTAATTTCTATAATTTGTCTAATAAAAAACTAAGTGTATCAATGCTAAGAAATAGATGATGTTCTCTGGAATAGAAGTATTAAACATGATCATTTCTTAATGATACAAAAATTATCCAAGCATAGACTTGTTCTGGATTTAACCATTTTAAAGTAAAGATTGTAGAGTTTATAATAATCATACCATGACTATTTAAGAATATGTCCATATAAAGTTTGATGAATCTTTTTATGGATAGAAATATTGTTTTAGAAAATTTTAAATATGATTTTAGGTATTTTTATTTTGAAGATTAAAAACCTCTAGATAATGTATTTGGGGGGATATGATTCTAAATCTTATTCCAAGTCATTAAGGATTCATAATGATCATCATATTAATGATTTGATTGGTATTATTTATTCTGGTATGAAAAGTAGAAGCTCTATTTTAAACTTCTTTCCTAACCCTAAGTTTGTTTCTAATTATATTACTATTAATGTTATTGATGCTTCAAGTCATCCTAATTGGATTGTTTTTATGTAATATTATCTTAATTGTTCTATTATCACTACAACATAAATTGACTTTAGCGGAGGTTTTGTAGCGGCGGTTCACAAAACCATTGCTAAACCTTTTTTTTAAATGGTTTTACAGCGGTTTATAATAAACCGTCATGAAACCATCTCTTTTTTTTACACTCCTGACCCTTCCCCACCGACCCTGAACCCAATTCTCACCCGAACCCCCGCAACCCCCCTTCTCCTGGAAACCCCCCCCCCCCCCCCCCGGTGACCCCCTGCGACCCCCCCGGCAACCCCCCACAACCCCCCTTCTCCTGACGACCCCCCTTCTCCTCGAGACCCCCCTTCTCCCCCGTGAACCCCAGCGACCCCGTGACCCCCTGTTACCCCGTGACCCCACAACCCCCCTTCTCCCGGTGACCCTGCGACCCCCCTTCTCCCAGTGAGTTTACTACGAGCAAGTATTGTTTAGGATAATTTTTCATGTTTACATTGAATTCATATTTTTTTGTTCTATTTATGAATAAAACATATCAGTTCAATTTATCTTGGGTAAATATAGTTTAGTTTAGTTCAATCTAGTTTTGTTCAGATCAATTTGGATTGGTATATTTTGTTTTTTTTCAATTTATAGTTATTTAGTTTTTTTAGGTAAAGTAGTGTTTGGAAATATTGAATATATATGATTTGGTTCATTTCAATTCAATTTTATACATTTTTTCATTTTATTCAGTTGAATTTAGTGTAGTTAAATGAAATAAAATAAGATTTATATTATTTTCATAACTATTGTTACACTTTAATTCATTTAAGGTTTGATTGTATTTAGTTTGATTCAATTTAATTTTACTCTCGATAGGTTGGTTCATAATTTTTATGGTTTTTTTGATCACTTTTTCTTTAATTTGAAAAATTGTGATACATTTTAAAGTAGTGATTGTCAATATGAATATTTATAAGATATAAAATTAGATAATTTAAATGTTTTATAATGGTTTTGTTAATTTTATACGAGGGTTTATTTTTTAAAATTGAATGATTCAAGTGTAATGATTTAGGTTAAACTCGTCCAGTGAAATAGTTTTTAATATAAAATGATTTTTGAAATTTTAACTCATTGGAATAAATTTATGCAATCAGTGTATATGAGTGGAGCTTTAATGGTCTTGAAATTAGTAGTTTTATTAAATACCCTTGTAATTGATTGGTTAGAACATGAAATGATCTTACAAGCAATGGGTTTCTAAATTTTTTATTTCAAATGGTTTGAAATAAATGTGTACATGTTATAAATATTTTTTTTAGAAATTGTGTAAAGGCTAGTGTTGGTTGGTTTTAATATTTTTTAGATCAATTTATTAAAAATATTTCATATTTATTTCCTATTTTTGGACATTTCATTGTATTTTAATATGGTAAAATAGGTCTAAGGGGACACCGAATATTGAATACTTAGATTTAGATCTATTATTTTGGATCAATACATGTCATTCTAGGTTTTTGTGTTTCATTTTGACTAAATTAATTTTGATTTGGTTTTGTTAGGTTTAGTTTTGTATGGGTCAATTGTGTTCACTTCCGTTAAATTCAATTAAATTTTATTCTTTTTTTTAATTCTAATTATGTTGGATTTGGAATGTTAAATATGGTTTGAGTCATTTCTTTTGCATTTATTTTTATCCAGTCTTGTATTATTTAGATATATTCAATGAGTCTTATATGTCTTCAGTTATATATTATTTTGTTTATTTATATTTGGTTCCTTTCAATGTGGTTTAATTAAATTAATTTTCAATAATTTTAAATCTAATCGATGTAGAAAACATTGCATTGTAAGATTATATGATAGAAACAAGAGTGTGTGGGGTGAATTGCTATTTAAAAAACTAAACTAACATAAAACCCAAACCACATTTGTTAAAGTAATCAGACTCAGAGATTGTCTAATGATTAGAGTATAGGTATCATACTTATAAGTTATCCAATAAATTAGAGTTACAAAACATACTTAAAAACAATATGATTAAAAAAATATTAAAAAATTAGAAACATAAAATTTCTAATATAAATTTCACATAGGAATATAAAACTTGTTAAAATAATTAATATGAAACCTATGCATAATGAATCTATTAATTCAAGTTGGTAATGATCATGTTGGTTATGGAAATAATTATTTGGGTCTAGGTGAGTCTATTCTTGGTTTCTAAAGGATTTTATCAATTTTTTTATGGACATAGTTTCCCCTTGTGTTTTCGATGATAAAATTACTTTTGATTCTATATATGTGTTATCTAGGGTGGTAGAGGAATTTTAAGATTGATGTATGGGGTTTTGATGGAAAAGAGTGGAGGATGGTGTTTGTTAAGAGAGGGGGTCTCTTTTTTCCATTTATTGTTATATGGTTAATAGGAATAGATGCCTTAGGTTAAGAGTTGTGTTATCATGATTATTGGGTTATTGTGTGAAGCTTTTTGATGGGTTGTTTATGTTTCAATTTAGAGATGGATACTGCCATCTTTCTTATTCATTGTCGAATGATTTTATTTATTGTTATCAAATGGATGATTTTTTTGGTTCCCAACTACTTTTTGTAGTTTCTATATGACGTATTGAGTGTATCACATTGTGGTAGCTTATGATTGATCATTGAATACCATGATTATGAAATTGATAATGTAATTGACATTGAACTCATGGGATGAGTATTGATGTTGGTTTATGGGATAATGGAAACTATGGGATGATTAGATTAATGCTCAGAGGATAATTTGATGGAAATCTAAGAATTGTAAAGGAAAATAATAAATCCAGCTGGATCTAATGAACTAAATTGATTAAATAAGAATTTTTATTGAATTTAACAAATGAGTGGATAGTAATATCTCTTTACTATGTCAAAATGTTTAATGGTGATGAATCATAATACTTATGTTCATGCATTGAATCTAGTCTCTACTAGTGTAGTAAAAAATTAAATGGATAACAAGAAACCTCAATCAAAAGTGCATAGGCAACACAAAAGTACATCCACGCAAACCTGAGTTCATGCCAGGCCTACTCTATTGGAACAAAATACACACCAATCCTAGTTTGGAAGCGCATGTCAAACATTATAGGCCCAATAATGACCTTACTATACTTAATCCCAAGAATCTAAGATCTTATATAGCTCCAACATGTGAAATTCCTCGTGTGATCACATCAAAAATAGTATGGATTTCACTACACCATAGCACATAAACTTGAGAGTATTCTCCTCAAATAAGTACAATTATATTATGCCTAGTTTATGATCAATGGATCATCTTTATTATATTATGTTTCTGTAATCTTACACTATCGTATATATTAATCTCTTTCTCTATTTAGTAGTAACTATGTGTTTTAATTTTTTTTAATATTGTGTAGGCACATTGTGATATACATGGATAAAAGCTGGATCACATTACCGAGGAACGCACCTCAGTATGTTAAGGGTTTGAAGGAGTTTTTAGATTTTGCAATTTCTAATTGATCCATTGAAGGGAGAATAAGATTTCCATGTCCTAAATGTAAATTTAGAAGATGGTTGAAGAGAGATGAAGTTAATGAACATTTAATACTGAATCAATTCCCTGATAAATATTTGTGTTGGATTTGGCATGGAGAACCGAATGTTACAGAAAGATTGAGCACTGATGTTAATCCATAGAATGAGGTCCCAACTTCGTCAAAAATGGAAAATGAAATGAAAAACATCATAAATGATGCATTTGGAACTGCAAGACACCACTATCAACATCAAAACATAATAGAACAACCAGATGAGGGTGCTACAAATTGCAACGTGACAAGTGATATTTTTGAGACTGTAACACAACCAGATCAATATCGTAACATATCATTGGATCCTCATCTTTATTCTGTGGAGCCAAATGTAAGAGAAAACTTCATTGAGGAAAATTCGTTTCATTATTTAGTTGACGATGGAAATCAAGAGTTGTATATTGCGTGTTTGAAATATTCAAAGCTTTCTTTTCTGCTGAAGTTTTACCATATCAAATGTCTATGTGGAATTACAAATAAGGCAATGTCCATGATATTGGAATTGATTCTTGATACATTTCCTGAAGCAAAAATCCCCGAGTCTTTTTATGATATGAAAAAATTTGTTAACAGACTTGGTCTGAATTATACAAAAATACATGGGTGTCCCAATGATTGTATGCTTTATTGGGGAGAGGATTCAAGTAGACAGAATTACAAAAAATATTCTTCTTCTAGATGGAAGTCAAAGGGTGATGTTGGAAGTCTGAATCAATATAATTTCATGGAGAAGAATAAAAGGAACACACCTACAAAGGTTTTTCATTACTTTCCTTTGAAGCCTCAATTACAAAGATTATTCATGTCATCGAAAACCGCCAAACACATGAAGTGGCATTCTTTAGATAATAACAATGATGGGTTAATGAGACATCCATGAGATCACAATCTTGGAAGACATTTGATTCATTACATCCAAATTTCTTAGTTGATCCTAGGAATGTTCGATTGGGATTAGATGTCGATGGATTCAACCCATTTGGGACTTTGAGTACTAGTTATAGCATTTGGCCAGTTGTTTTGATCCCTTACAATCTGCCTCTATGGATGTGTATGCAACAAACATCTTTTATCATTTATTTGATTATTCCTAGAAAAAAAATGCCTAGAAATGATATTGATGTATAGTTGCAGCCTTTGATTGATGAATTGTAGGATTTATAGAGCAACGGTGTTGAGACATTTGATGCTTCTTCTAAAACAATGTTCAAAATGCATGCTTCTTTAATGTGAACCATTAGTGACTTCCCTGGGCTTGGGAATTTATCTGGTTGGAACACTTACATAGGTTTGGTTTGTCTCATTTATAACTTTGATTTTGAGCCCAAATGGCTATCTCATAGTAGAAAATGGTGCTTCTTGTGCCATCGAAGATTTCTTGATGCATCTCATAGATTTCAGCTGAACAGATAAAAATTTAATGGTTTCATTGATCATAGACCACCTCCAAAGTTGTTAACTGGTTCTGAAATATTGACACAACTTTAAAATGTTGAAACAGAATTTGGGAAGGTTCATCATTTGAATGATAGTGGAAAATGGGTCTGAATTGCATCGTCAAGTGAAATCAGAACGCAACAATCACTACTGGAATACTGGTCTATCCCCACACATCTATTCCCACGGTTTGAAAAACCGTGGGAATAGGCCTTTTTTGTTTATCAATACCCACGGTTTTATTAAAACCGTGGGTATTCAATTCACAAATTTACCCGAATATCGGGTTCTCCTCCTCACTCTCGCGCTCCCCAATCGGAACTTCTCCTCCTCACGCCCGCGCTTCCCCGCTCGAACCCTAGGTTCCCGACCTCCGCCTCCGGCCCTCTCCTCCCCTCCCCGACCACTGCCTCCCGGTTATCCGACCTTCGCCTCCCAACCCTCTACTCCCCTCTCTGACCTCCGCCTCCCGGACATCCGACCACCGATTCCCGGCCATCTCATCCCCTTTACAGCTTTCGCCTCCCGCCTTCTCCTCCGCTCCCGACCTGGAATTCCGGCCCTTCTCCTCCACCTCAACATCCTAGCCTTCGCTACACTTCCCCAAGCTCCAGCGGCGTCCTCGCTTCTCCCTCGCAGCTACCTCTCCTCAGACAATTTCCCGGCCAAGTCATTCTATATAGGTATAGAATTTCTTCTCCTTAATTTTTTATTCTTTTGAAACTAATCACTTATTCTTATATCACTACACAAATTATCTTCTGCATTGTTTATTTAGTCAATAATCAGTCATCATAAGTGGAAATCTGGGTATGAATCTTTGGGTATTTTTTTGAATTCATTTCTGTTGTTTGGTCTATTTGGGAGTCGATCTGCCTGCTTTACTAGACTGAATTTTGGCTTCTGGATTTGGGTTTGACTAAACCCCTGGTTTTGTGGTTTCATGGTCTACCAATCCATCACCTTCTTCAAAAAAAATTCATCTTAGAGATAATTTTTACTTCCTCTGATTGTTATTGAAAGAATCTGTTTTCATTTACAATGTTTTATATTACTACATTTTTTTCATTAGATATTACTGACAAAGACTACTAATTTAGGATGATATACTAGTGATGAGTTCTATTTGAAGGACATAAAAGTATTGGGAAGGAGGGAATCTAGAACTAAAGTGTCATACCCAGGGGAACAGTGGTGTCTACTCTAAAATGTCCATATGAACAGCATCTCCTTATGCTATAGCTTTCTTGATAGATCGCATGAAGGGCATGGGGTCATCAAACATGATTTTTTTATGTATTCCATCATTTATCTTCTTTATAAACCCTGTATTCCATATGAACAACATCTCCTTATGGTATGCGTTTTATAAATATTTTCATGGTTTCCATCATTTTGGAAATTTTCGTGTTGTCATGCTGATTTAATAGGGTATAATTTATTGAATTAATATTTCTTGATTATATTACTTAGGACTGTGTTAAATGAAAATTTCTACATACGTAAATTGTTGGTGGTGGTTTCATCTAGAAATACAACAAACTCATGAAGGATTATATGCCATATATGGTTTTTAGTGTTTTGAAACTATAGAGACATCATTATATTGTGTTTTATATTTATAACTCGAATGATAAGCCTCCATGTATAAGCTACCTATTGAATTATGAATTGATTAGCGAAGTCACTACCATCACCTTCCACTAGACCCTCCAATGTTCAATGCCTGAAGATGATTAATGAATTGTAAATTAATATGAAACAGATTAGTTATGTTAAATAAAATGCACGTGGTTTCTTGTTCTTAGTCTAGAATTGTCATGGTATTAAAGGTAAAGGATAAAACTAGGTAGCTAAATATGAAATCTCTTAAATGGTTGGGTGTACCTTTTTCCTTATCACAATAATCAAATGAAATTTCATAAATATTGACTTTTGAAATTATATGACCATTAAATTTATTATTAAATGGATTTTAATGAGATGGTTTCTTGATTTAAAACATTGAATTAACTAAATAATTATGACATAAATTATTTGACTAATGGATTTCATGTCTTCAAAAGCTTTTCACATCAATGAAAATCAGAATGAACCATATGGCATATTAAATGGAAGACCTTTTTCTCTTTTTCCCTACTTATTCAATCATGAACTCCTCTTGTCATTAAATACTTGTCATTAAATATGTTTTGCTAGCTACTAATATGCTTTGATTGATTTAATAATAAAATTGTTTTTTCATGAACTTTCTGCAGGGGGAGGTGGGGGGGGTGGGCAGGGGGGAGGGGGAGGGGGGCTGGGCAGTGGGAGGGCTGGGCAGGGGGGGAGGGGAGGGGGAGGGGGAGGGGCAGTGGGGGGCTGGGCAGTGGGGGGCTGGGCAGTGGGGGGGAGGGCTGGGCAGGGGGGGGAGGGGGTGGCTGGGCAGGGGGGAGGGGGGGGGCTGGGCAGGGGAGGAGGGGGGGGAGGGGGGGAGGGCTGGGCAGGGGGGAGGGGGGGGTGGGCAGTGGGAGGGCTAGGCAGGGGGGGAGGGGGGAGGGGCAGTGGGGGGCTGGCCAGTGGGCGGGCTGGGGAGGTGGAAAAATAGGTTTAAAAATGACGTACATAGATCAACCTGATGTTTGAAGTAGTTCTCTGTGGAATTTGAGTTCAAGATATTTCTTGAGATTTCAACAATGGTTTTTTGTAATAAATATCTCATTATAAGTCATTTATTAACCAATAAAAATAATTTTAATCAATGAATAAAGTCATTCATATTTCTAAGAGAAGGTATGATTTTTAGTAGTATTTTAAATTCAAATTCCAAATGCACTAATTGTTTTGAATATCACACTTTATCTGGTGATATTTCTGGATCTGTTTGACCACGATCAAATCACATTCTTATTTATTCTCAACTAGTTTAGTGTGCAAGGATGTATACATACATGTTTTGATCTACTGCTACTAATAACAAAATTTCTTTATGCAATTTCTTCTTTCATTTTTTCTACTTTTTCAGCATTTGTTTTAGTTCTATATGACATTTCATTGATTATGAGTCTTATATATTCATTAATAATAATTCATGGTTTTATTTGTTGCATGTACAGATTGTAGCAAATTAAAGTATGATTAGCAATCAGTGGTTTGCCATTCGATCTTTATCAAGGTGAGCTGACAAATCTATGTGCCAATCTGACACGACATTTGAGCTTATTCATGCATGACTCATCAATGTGAATTCTTCTTTGAGTTATGAGTCTAGCTGAAACGCACTTTAGATATTGGAATCATTGAACACACATGCATTCTGAATGTCCAATTTTTTTTTTCCTGCTCGGTCATTGGTTTTAATCTAGCTTCTTTCATTTGGTTGGCATTTCCCATCACTTTTGTGCTGAATATGTTTTCCATCTATTGTTTGAACAGTTGAAACTGTTTGAATGGTTCTGTATGTAGTATGTGGGTGTGTCTCGATACGTTCTGTTTGACCAAGTCTATCCTATCCCCTTATCTTCTACATGTACTTCTCACCTCCAGGATATTCTTCTACATGTACTTCTCACCTCCAGGATAATCTTCATCAAAGATATTTACTATAGTGTGGTTGTGCTCCAGGGTGATGGAATTTGTCATCAGGATGTCTGTGATTGCGGCTTTGATACTGCACTTACCTAGGTGAACTCTACTACTTAAGGATAATTTTATATGTATCATTTCAATGCTCTTATTTCAATTAAATATATTTACTATAGATTGGTTGTGATCCAGGGTGATGGAATTTGTCGTCAGGATGTCTGTGATTGTGATAATGAGGATGAACTACACACCTGAATGAAGGGAAATGTAAATAGGAAAATAGAAAAAGCAGACTAAAATGTGATGCCGCACACCAATGGTAAACATACATGTTTACTATTTAATTTGTTTTCAGTACTATTTTTCAAATTCCTATTTGATGTGAAATAATTATTACATTATCTACAGTACTGAAACGTTATTTGAAATTTATGTTGCTCCATTGAAAGCAATTAGTCATTTCATTATCCCGTTTTCATTGTGTTCAATTTTCAATGCCTGAATTATTATACTGCACAAATACGACATGTTTGTTGCCTCCTATCATTACAGTTTTCTGTTTGCATACTGTACATACACACCATCATGGAATGTATTATATAAATGCCAGATTATTCATTTTTATTTGAACTCCATGTTTCAAATACGACATGTTTGTTTTCAGTCCGCTCCCTTCGCTCCTGGTCGGAAGATGCTGCCCCGCGGATGTCGTTGGATCGGGCCAACACGCGGCGGTCACGCCGCGGTCACGCCGCGGTCACGCCGCGGTCACGCCGCGGTCACGCCGCGGTCACGCCGCGGTCACGCCGCGGTCACGCCGCGGTCACGCCGTGATGTGGCCCTGCTCCAGCCACATCCAGCAGGGGGGAGGGGTGTCCAGCGGGGGGGAGGGGTGTCCGCGGTCACGCCGCAGTCACGCCGAAATATATCTATACGTTTGTAATCAATCTAAACAAAGAATAAGAATGGTGTACCTTACACCATTCGATCCAGTCTTTCGAAGCTTTTCACAAGTGTTTGATTGTGATCACTTAGAAGTCGCTGAAAGACTCCTTCAGAGGTATCCACAAATCATGGGAATCACCCGACACTTAGTAGGACCCCCCTTTCACCCGCATTCCAGCCTCCTCCCGCTCCCTTCGCTCCTGGTCGGAAGATGCTGCCCCGCGGATGTCGCTGGATCGGGCCAACACGCTGCGGTCACGCCGCGGTCACGCCGCGGTCACGCCGCGGTCACGCCGCGGTCACGCCGCGGTCACGCCGCGGTCACGCCGCGGTCACGCCGCGGTCACGCCGTGATGTGGCCCTGCTCCAGCCACATCCAGCAGGGGGGAGGGGTGTCCAGCGGGGGGGAGGGGTGTCCGCGGTCACGCCGCAGTCACGCCGAAATATATCTATACGTTTGTAATCAATCTAAACAAAGAATAAGAATGGTGTACCTTACACCATTCGATCCAGTCTTTCGAAGCTTTTCACAAGTGTTTGATTGTGATCACTTAGAAGTCGCTGAAAGACTCCTTCAGAGGTATCCACAAATCATGGGAATCACCCGACACTTAGTAGGACCCCCCTTTCACCCGCATTCCAGCCTCCTCCCGCTCCCTTCGCTCCTGGTCGGAAGATGCTGCCCCGCGGATGTCGCTGGATCGGGCCACGCCGCGGCCACGCCGCGGTCACGCCGCGGTCACGCCGCGGTCACGCCGCGGTCACGCCGCGGTCACGCCGCGGTCACGCCGCGGTCACGCCGCGGTCACGCCGTGATGTGGCCCTGCTCCAGCCACATCCAGCAGGGGGGAGGGGTGTCCAGCGGGGGGGAGGGGTGTCCGCGGTCACGCCGCAGTCACGCCGAAATATATCTATACGTTTGTAATCAATCTAAACAAAGAATAAGAATGGTGTACCTTACACCATTCGATCCAGTCTTTCGAAGCTTTTCACAAGTGTTTGATTGTGATCACTTAGAAGTCACTGAAAGACTCCTTCAGAGGTATCCACAAATCATGGGAATCACCCGACACTTAGTAGGACCCCCCTTTCACCCACATTCCAGCCTCCTCCCGCTCCCTTCGCTCCTGGTCGGAAGATGCTGCCCCGCGGATGTCGCTGGATCGGGCCACGCCGCGGCCACGCCGCGGTCACGCCGCGGTCACGCCGCGGTCACGCCGCGGTCACGCCGCGGTCACGCCGCGGTCACGCCGCGGTCACGCCGCGGTCACGCCGCGGTCACGCCGCGGTCACGCCGCGGTCACGCCGCGGTCACGCCGCGGTCACGCCGCGGTCACGCCGCGGTCACGCCGCGGTCACGCCGCGGTCACGCCGTGGTCACGCCGCGGTCACGCCGCGGTCACGCCGCGGTCACGCCGTGATGTGGCCCTGCTCCAACCACATCCAGCAGGGGGGAGGGGTGTCCAGCGGGGGGGAGGGGTGTCCGCGGTCACGCCGCAGTCACGCCGAAATATATCTATACGTTTGTAATCAATCTAAACAAAGAATAAGAATGGTGTACCTTACACCATTCGATCCAGTCTTTCGAAGCTTTTCACAAGTGTTTGATTGTGATCACTTAGAAGTCGCTGAAAGACTCCTTCAGAGGTATCCACAAATCATGGGAATCACCCGACACTTAGTAGGACCCCCCTTTCACCCGCATTCCAGCCTCCTCCCGCTCCCTTCGCTCCTGGTCGGAAGATGCTGCCCCGCGGATGTCGCTGGATCGGGCCACGCCGCGGCCACGCCGCGGTCACGCCGCGGTCACGCCGCGGTCACGCCGCGGTCACGCCGCGGTCACGCCGTGATGTGGCCCTGCTCCAGCCACATCCAGCAGGGGGGAGGGGTGTCCAGTGGGGGGGAGGGGTGTCCGCGGTCACGCCGCTGTCACGCCAAAATATATCTATACGTTTGTAATCAATCTAAACAAAGAATAAGAATGGTGTACCTTACACCATTCGATCCAGTCTTTCGAAGCTTTTCACAAGTGTTTGATTGTGATCACTTAGAAGTCGCTGAAAGAATCCTTCAGAGGTATCCACAAATCATGGGAATCACCCGACACTTAGTAGGACCCCCCTTTCACCCGCATTCCAGCCTCCTCCTACTCCCTTCGCTCCTGGTCGGAAGATGCTGCCCCGCGGATGTCGCTGGATCGGGCCACGCCGCGGCCACGCCGCGGTCACGCCGCGGTCACGCCGCGGTCACGCCGCGGTCACGCCGTGGTCACGCCGCGGTCACGCCGCGGTCACGCCGCGGTCACGCCGTGATGTGGCCCTGCTCCAGCCACATCCAGCAGGGGGGAGGGGTGTCCAGCGGGGGGGAGGGGTGTCCGCGGTCACGCCGCTGTCACGCCGAAATATATCTATACGTTTGTAATCAATCTAAACAAAGAATAAGAATGGTGTACCTTACACCATTCGATCCAGTCTTTCGAAGCTTTTCACAAGTGTTTGATTGTGATCACTTAGAAGTCGCTGAAAGACTCCTTCAGAGGTATCCACAAATCATGGGAATCACCCGACACTTAGTAGGACCCCCCTTTCACCCGCATTCCAGCCTCCTCCCGCTCCCTTCGCTCCTGGTCGGAAGATGCTGCCCCGCGGATGTCGCTGGATCGGGCCAACACGCTGCGGTCACGCTGCGGTCACGCCGCGGTCACGCCGCGGTCACGCCGCGGTCACGCCGCGGTCACGCCGCGGTCACGCCGCGGTCACGCCGCGGTCACGCCGTGATGTGGCCCTGCTCCAGCCACATCCAGCAGGGGGGAGGGGTGTCCAGCGGGGGGGAGGGGTGTCCGCGGTCACGCCGCTGTCACGCCGAAATATATCTATACGTTTGTAATCAATCTAAACAAAGAATAAGAATGGTGTACCTTACACCATTCGATCCAGTCTTTCGAAGCTTTTCACAAGTGTTTGATTGTGATCACTTAGAAGTCGCTGAAAGACTCCTTCAGAGGTATCCACAAATCATGGAATCACCCGACACTTAGTAGGACCTCTCTCAATACCAGTCCTTCCTGCTTGTCGAAGTTTTCACAAGCGTTTGATCGAGATCTCCGAGAAGTCACCGAAAGACTCCTTCTGAGGTATCCAAGGTTCATGGGAATCACCCGATGCTTAGGTAGGGTCTCTCTCAACACCACAGTCTGTTAGAACCTTGTTTAAAGGTGGGAGAGAAACAAGAGCTAGAGAGAATCGGCTTTGAGGAGTTCTAACGATCACATGATCTCATCCATCAAGTGCAACCACTTGCATAGGAATTGAACCAATTCATATAGGCCTTCGAGAACCTCAAAATGTTCAGCCTATTCATGGTACGTTACACAAATGTCCCAAATGTTTCAGCTCATTTGAAGCGTACGGCTCAATCCCATTAGTAATCGTTTAACATTTAAATTAAACGATTATGTGAGATGTTCAAACTCCCCAAATCCATCGAAACAGAAAGAAGCTTCGAGCCGAAAGGCTCTAAAGCCATTTTATTAAAAACAAAAGATGACATAAGAGAGGAGATGGGGCTAGACATTGATAAAACTGCCTTCATAATAAAGCATTTCGTTTTCATAACCCCCCTCCCCGACATCATCATCCCATTCCAAGTTGTAGGTAGATGAGCTATGAGACCTAGTCACCATCGTTGTTCTCCATTGAGAGCAGTCTTTCTTCTTCCTTGATTTCCTTGAATAGACAATTTGAAATCCCTCTTTATCAACTGAAGGAAACTTTCCCTTGCTTAAAATATCCTTACATGGATCACTTCTATGGGCATAATCATCATTTTCTATTCCGGCCCAACTTCCCCCTATATTATTAAGCTCCATTTTCCGATTGATCTCTTCCTGGATCTGAGAAGGTTGAACCATTGGTTCATGCTGCTGAGACCCATACTGAGGCTGCCCCAGTGAAGCACCCAGCTGCTGATACCATTGCTGCATGCAACTTCCAGCTCTAAACCAGATCTGTTTTCAGCTCTAAAATATATGCTTTGTGAGCACACTTACCCCATGGATTTTGTCTCCCCTTCTTTAGGTTTGTTCTCTTCTTCACAACCCAAAACACAACCTGTTTTTCCTTGGACAGCTTTACCACCAAGGATTTTTCTTTTCACTATAGGTTGATTTTTCTTTCTCCAAATCACCTTGCTGCTTGGACTGTCCCTGCAAGCATTTTCAGTACATACCTTGCCTTGGGGCACCCCTTTCACATGAATCCTTCTAGTTTTAGGATCATGTGAGTTCTTCTCATGCTTCCAAGCCCTTTTTTGTGTCTTTCCAGGGGGGCTGGCAGGGGGCAGGGGGGGCTGGGGGTGGGGGCTGGCAGGGGCAGGGGGGGCTGGCAGGGGGACAAGCAGGGGGAAGGGGGGGGGGGGGGCTGGCAGGGGGGCAAGCAGGGGGCAGGGGGGGCTGGCAGGGGAAGGGGGGGCTGGCAGGGGGCAAGCAGTGGGGGGGGGGGGCAGGGGGACAAGCAGGGGGGGCTGGCAGGGGGGCAAGCAGGGGGCAGGGGGGGCTGGCAGGGGGAAGGGGGGGGCTGGGGGGCTGGCAGGGGCAGGGGGAGGCTGGCAGGGGGAAGGGGGGGGGGCTGGCAGGGGCAGGGGGAGGCTGGCAGGGGGAAGGGGGGGGCTGGCAGGGGGGCAAGCAGGGGGCAGGGGGGCTGGCAGGGGGACAAGCAGGGGGAAGGGGGGGGGGGCTGGCAGGGGGGCAAGCAGGGGGCAGGGGGGGCTGGCAGGGGCAGGGGGAGGCTAGCAGGGGGAAGGGGGGGTGTTCAATGGGTCTGTTCAAGGGGGTTGTCCAGGGGGTTGCAAGGGGGCTGTCCAGGGGGGGCATGGGGGTCCAGTGGGGGTGCAAGAGGGCTCTCCAAGGCCGCTTCACCTTTCCTTTTTCTCAACAATCTTGTGATCTAAACCAAACTCACACCAAATTGTTAGTATATAAACTGTAAAGCACAAAGGGTGTGTGACATACCACTTTTAGCATGAATTGATACCATTGCTGCATGCAACTTCCAGCTCTAAACCAGATCTGTTTTCAGCTCTAAAATATATGCTTTGTGAGCACACTTACCCCATGGATTGTGTCTCCCCTTCTTTAGGTTTGTTCTCTTCTTCACAACCCAAAACACAACCTGTTTTTCCTTGGACAGCTTTACCACCAAGGATTTTTCTTTTCACTATAGGTTGATTTTTCTTTCTCCAAATCACCTTGCTGCTTGGACTGTCCCTGCAAGCATTTTCAGTACATACCTTGCCTTGGGGCACCCCTTTCACATGAATCCTTCTAGTTTTAGGATCATGTGAGTTCTTCTCATGCTTCCAAGCCCTTTTTTGTGTCTTTCCAGGGGGGGCTGGCAGGGGGCAGGGGGGGGGGGGGCTGGGGGTGGGGGCTGGCAGGGGCAGGGGGGCTGGCAGGGGGAAGGGGGGGTGGAAGGGGGCAAGCAGGGGGCAGGGGGGGCTGGCAGGGGGACAAGCAGGGGGAAGGGGGGGGGGCTGGCAGGGGGGCGGGGGGGGGGGGGGGGGGGGGGGGGCTGGCAGGGGCAGGGGGAGGCTGGCAGGGGGAAGGGGGGGGCTGGCAGGGGGGCAAGCAGGGGGCAGGGGGGGCTGGCAGGGGGACAAGCAGGGGGAAGGGGGGGCTGGCAGGGGGGCAGGGGGGGGGCTGGCAGGGGCAGGGGGAGGCTGGCAGGGGGAAGGGGGGGCTGGCAGGGGGGCAAGCAGGGGGCAGGGGGGGCTGGCAGGGGGACAAGCAGGGGGAAGGGGGGGTGGCAGGGGGACAAGCAGGGGGAAGGGGGGGGCTGGCAGGGGGGCAGGGGGGGGGGCTGGCAGGGGCAGGGGGAGGCTGGCAGGGGGAAGGGGGGGCTGGCAGGGGGGCAAGCAGGGGGCAGGGGGGGCTGGCAGGGGGACAAGCAGGGGGAAGGGGGGGCTGGCAGGGGGGCAAGCAGGGGGCAGGGGGGGCTGGCAGGGGGAGGGGGGGAGGGCTGGGTTACATGAGAGGTCTCCACATCCAATTCAAGAAAACGGTTACTAGTGGGAACCGTGATAAGCATTGCTTCAGCAACATCCGCCCGCCCTTGTATCTGTTCAGCACAAGCGTCTGCTGCCTCCAATTCATAGACAGTTGAGCCCACATGCTGTGCAGTTTGCACTTTCATCTGAAAATCCCCATGTACTGTGTTTACAGGGCTGATGTCTACAGCCCGGACCATAGCATGGTGAGGTTTCTCATCATCCATGTATAATCTTATATTCTGTTTTTAGGTGCAGAATGTTAAGGTGCAGAATTGTACAGCCAGGCCTGCTTTGCTGCAGGGGATCTGCCAATACCCACAGTTCAAATGAACTGTAGGAAATGTTTGGCACTGGAAACATGTATACCCACGGTTCAAATGAACCGTGGGAAATTTCTGGACCTGCAAACAGTATACCCACGGTTATAAAACCGTGGGAAATTTCTGGACCTGCAAACAGTATACCCACGGTTATAAAACCGTGGGTATACATCTATATCCGGAGATGCAAAACAGTATACCTGCGGTTATAAAACCGTAAGTATACATCTATACCTACGGTTCAATGAACCGTGGGTAATACAAAATTTTCCGGGTCTATACCCACGGTTCTCTGAAAACCGTGGGTATAGGCCTATTGCGACGGCACTCCAGCCCGCGGTTACTGAAACCGTGGGTATACCCTATACCCACGGTTTCAAGGGCTATACCCACGGTTTTAAACCGTGGGTATAGGTGCGATTTCCAGTAGTGAATGGTAGAGAAAAGGTATATTCTTCAAACTTCCATATTGGGAATTTAATTTGTTGTGGCATAATCTTGATGTGATGCATATTGAGAAGAATTTCTGTGAAAATTTGATTTTTACATTAATTAATGAGCATGGAAAGTCGAAGTATCATCTTAATGCTTGCAAAGACTTTCAAGTAATGAACATAAAACATGATCTCAGGCCATATGAGAATGAAAAGTATGCTCCGGAAATTTTTGTAATGAAAAATAGTGGTAAAGATACATTCCTTCGAATTTTAAAAAATGTGAAGGTATCTGATGGGTATTCGAGTAACATCTTGAAGTGTGTTGACTTGAAGAATTGTATGTTACATGGATTAAAAAGTCACGATTCACATATTTTGTTACAACAGTTACTACCATTGGCATTGTGTACATTATTACCTGAAAACGTTACTGCTGTTGTACTCCAATTTTGCACATTTTTCAGGAAATTATGTGAGAAATCTCTACATCCATTTCAGCTTAACAACCTCCAGGAGAGGTTTTTAGTTACCCTTTGTGCAATGGATATGATCTTTCCTCCATCATTTTTTACTGTCATGATGAATTTAACTGTGCATTTGGTTGAGGAAGCTAAATTAGGAGGCTCTATTCATTATCGATGGATGTATCCAACTGAGAGGTATTTTATTTATATGTTTTTTAGTTAAGTAAACAATTTTTGGCATTTAAATAAATGCATAATTATGATTATTTTATTTCACAGATATCTTGGGCATTTGAAAGCATACATGAGAAATAAAGATCAACCAGAAGGCTCTATTGTTGAAGGCTATTTGGCTGAGGAGTGTCTTACCTTTTTTTCTAGATACTTGGATGATATTGAGACAAGATTTAATTGAGTTGGATATGTTGATGACACATCAACTCAATCTCAAATACATCAGAAATCAAAAATATTTCTTGTTATTGGCCAATCAGTTGGGAGGACCTCAAATGTGACACTGACAGAATTGGAATTATTACAGGCACATAGATATGTGATGCTGAATAGTGAAATTTTATATCCATTTATTGAATAGTTGAGGATACAAAAAAAGAGATGAATGAGAGGATGAACACAAAATGAGAAATATATAATGAAAGCTGTGAATAAAGAGCTTGTAGAATGGTTTGCACAACGTGTAAGTTCATAAATGTTGCAATAAATACGAATATTAGTTTGACACATACATTTTGTAAATCTAATAAATTATATTTCTTTTTTTAGATCATGAATACCGATACTCGAGCAGATTTTTTAGAAGATTTGAAGTTTCTTGCTAGAGGTCCTATAAAACAAGTTAGAAAGTACGACACTTACAATGTTAATAGCTTTATATTTCATACAGTCAATCGAGAAGTGGGTTTGAAAACAAATAATAGTGGTATATTTACATTCTATAATGTGGGATACTATGGAAAGCTGCTTGATATTATTGAATTAAACTACCATGGGTATTTTTTTGTTGTTTTATTCAAATGCAATTGGTTCGATATTATCAGAGGTGTTAAAAGAGATTCCTTGCAATTTACTTCTGTGAACTTCTCTCACTTGATGGATGTTGGTGATCATGAAATGCATGATCCATATATCTTATCATTGCAAGAAAAAATGGTATATTATGTGAATGATGGTGTGGATGAAGGGTGGAGTGTAGTTTCTCACATAATACAAAGAGATTTGTATGATATGGGTGATAAAGTGGAAGATTTGACCTCTGAAATTGAATATCATCAACAAAAAGAAGCAGAATTATTTATCCATCGTGATATTGAAAATATTAGTCTAGCAAGGGTGAATGAAGTAGATGAATTAATGGAGCAGGAAACTGACATGATTGAAGGGGAAAATGATTGTATGTACAGTTATTTATTCATTCAGCAACCACTTATTTCATTTATGCAATCATTCATTCTCATTGTTATATATATTTTGTTTGTTAGTACTGGGCATCTATTATCATTTTTAAATTTTTTTCTGTATAATTTTTTTAAAATATATATTCTGAACTTAATTTTATTTGATTAAATGACAGGAATGACATGGAGGAAGTGGTACACTATTTCATCTACTATTGCGACATGTGACGATCCATCTGTCTCCCTCCCCACGGCATCTGAGCCACCAGCTGCCAACACCCCTACACTATCTCCCTTTGCACCATCTCTCACACCCTTTGTGGGTGTCCCATTAGAAGATGAGTCATTTACTCTCCCTTCAGGAGCCTTAGTATTGGGGCGGCATCACGCCCCTTCCAGTTCATCACGGGCATACTGGATGGTCACTGTCATAGGTACAAATTTTAATATAAATAAATTTATTGCATTTTTTTTATACTAATTGTTTTCTCATTGAAGATGAAAAAAATATAACCATGGAGAAAAAAATATAAAGTTCATATGTTAGGAATATTAATGGTGAGAAGATATTCTTGTCATTTGATTCATTTGGGGTCCCTACAGATGATGTTGTGGGGTTACTTGGCCAAATTCTAGGCCAACTGGCAGAGGATCCCATTTCCTTACCTATTTCTTATGATGATTGGAGACATATGCCTCCAAGTTGGAAAAATAAAGTTTTTTATTCCCAAATAAAGGTAATTTTAATACATTATGGTTTAATTGAATGTTATGTTACTAATATATTCAAAATAAATTTCTATATACAGATGTTCTTCCACTTTATAGTTTCTGATGTGATAGTACGAAAGTGGACGTTGAAAAATCTTGGTAAGAAATGGAAAGACTTCAAATAGAGATTGTGGTGCGATGTCAACGATACTTCATTGACTGTATAATAAATGTATGAGAAGCTACCCAGTGGGGTACTAAAAGAACAGTGGAAAGTTTTTTTGACAGATATCGTGATGAGAAGCGGATGGTATTGAAATATATATTATTATATTATACACATTTTACATTTATAAATGTATATGAAGAGGATATGAAATTTAATACATTACTGTTAAATTTCATTTGATTTATTTCAAGATCTCTCAAGACAGAATGCATCAAATCGGGCTAAGCAAGTCATCCCTCACACTGTATGGTCAAAAGGATTTTCTAGAAGTCGAACGACTCTGGTAATATTTTCATTAGTTTAAATATTTATAAGAAAATATTATCTGTTTAATATATTAAATTTTTTATTTATCTTTTCTTAATGCAGTCACAAAGTTTAGGGCACGAAGCATCCCGAACTGAAGTGTGGTTGGATGTTCACAAAAAATCAGATGGTTTGTTAATGAGCCTGCAAAAGAAGTTGGGGTATGAAGTCAATTTTTTATTATAATAACTTATTATCAGTTTTTATTGTGTTAATATATATTGATATTTGATTTATAGGTAAAAATTAAAGAACTATGGGATGCCAATTCTGGGCAGTCCTACTCAGTATCCCAGGATGACCCGGTTGCTAAAGTCCTTGGGAAGGAGCATCCCGATAGAGTGTGTGGGATGGGTTTAAGACCCGTACCATCTAAGGTATTTGGCATGCTACCATGGATTCCAGTTGTATCTACTCTAGGTTATAGTCAGTCCATACCCAAAGATTCTCAGAAGTAGACTGCTTCTCTACAAACCACAGTTCAATACCAGGGGCTTAGATATCTGTTTTTTAGAAAGCGATGACTGATATACATCAGCAGATGAGCAGATATACCCCCGGTGGTAGTGCATCGACTGGTGGTAAGCAGGTAAATCACAAAAAAACAAAATCATTTAGTTTTTAAACATTCATTGGTTTTAATTTTAAATATAAATATGCAAAAGTATTTAATTTTCAATATAATGTTCTTACAGGTGAAAAAAAGAAGTGTAGGTGGAGGTGGAGAGGGTGATGATACGTGTTCATCATCGGACTGTGAGTAGTTGTATTGTTGATGTGTTGGAAAAATATGAGAATAGTTGGTTTGTATATGTATCATGTGTGGCACATAGTTGCCACCAAATATTTTCATGACATAACATTTTCTTGATTTCTCATGTTTCCTTTTATGCATTTTATTGATTTCTAATGTTTCCTTTCATGTCTTGATTTCTCAAGTGTGGTATGCACCGTATATGTCGATTCTTTATTGTGATGATTCATTTTTTATGATTCATTTTTTATGAGTATTTTTTTCCATAGAATTTTAGGACTGAAAGGGCCAAATATTTTATGCATTTAGAGTATGGTTCTATGTTTTTTATGGAGTGTTTGACTCACTTTACGAGATTTTAGGTTCTGTGCATATTTGTCTTATGGATGATCCATCTAGGGTGATATGATTCGTGTTCGGGCACAATCATGTTGTTTGATCATAGGTGAATGTATTTTGGTTGTCCACCATATCAAAAATAAATCAAGTTCTTATTACATAACATAACTCGAGGTAAGTTTTGGGCACAAAGCAGGGTAGTTCCAGTTTGTTGACCCAATGGAAAAGTGTTTAGTGGAAGGAAGTGACACTTTATGACCTATCATTAAGGGAATAATTTCTAGAGCATTGGTGTTGGTAATTATATTTTTTATCATTGGTGTGGGAGGCAGGGATACATGGGGAGACTGTGTGATAGTAATCAAGTTGAGTGTTGAGATTGCAGTAGGATGATCCATCTATAGGATTTTTATAGATCTTTTCCTATAGTATACAGTGAATGAGTGTCTGCAATAATTCCACATTTAGGAGTGGGGAAATCATCTTCATGTTAGGAAGGGAGATATTTTTTGGCCAATAGATCAGTTCGAAGAGGTGGTCATGGTCAAAGCAACTAAACATAAGACTTACATCACTAGCCTAGAGGACCTGCTCAAGGTATCTAGGCTATATATTAGGACCATAGATCAGTATAATTGTATAAAGTGAAACCAATATGTAAGGAATAGAGTGTTGGACCTTCTATAGTGAGAGGTACTATTTTGGTAGCTTCCACTTTAGTATCTAATTTTTTTTATATAGGTGATTCGCATTCCATCATATTTGTGCATGTTGTGGAGATCCTTGGCCTCGACATTCAGTTTTCCTATAAAGTGATGACACTCAAAACTTTTTTGGGGATTTGATTAGAGAATTTATGTTAGTGTAGGGAGTGGACCTTGATATAAGTGGGTGTCACCTCGTATGGGACCTCATTTTCCTCGAGATGATGGTTTTGACATTATTCTTGGGATGGAATGGTTGTTCCCCTACTATGCTTACATTTATTTTTATCGCCAAAGGGTGTCATTCATATCACCATAGGGTGGGTTTTTTATTCACAATGGTGAATAGGATGTACGAGAAAGATGATATGGAATCAAGCATCATGGGTTGGGTGTGATGATAGACCGAATTACTTGATTATATCTGGAGCATAATGAAGGCATTGGAAAAATTTACATGCCAACAAGGCTCATAGAATCTAAACCCAGTCATGGGAATCCCTGTTGTAGAGTTACCAAACAATTAATTTCCTACATTCTCATAATAGAGGTAGAGGAAAGATGATGTTGAATAATTAATGATGATACAATCACACAAAATTAACTTTGTAACATAAGTGCATACATGATTTTATGTTTGTAGTTTCTCTTTGTGAATTTTTGATTTATATTACTAAAGGATGTGCTTTCTTCTTATACATGGAATCTCTTTTTATTATCTATATATATTACAAATTTTATATTTTCCAATATACGTATTCATATATGGGCTTATTTTCTAGTATACATTACTAGTTTTCACTTATATAGAAAGTAATTCTGATATGACTACTGTATGCACTATTTTTCCACTATGAATTACTAGTATTCACTTTTATAGAATATAAGTTCATTCTTGTATGAACTTATTTTCAAAGAATTCATTTTGGAAAAAATTCAAATTATTTTTATGTGAACGTGTAATTGATTGATCATGTCATGTTAATTCATAGGTTGGGTAGTAGTTCTTTATAACCTAGTGGTTAGGGAAACAAAATAATGTGTCAAATTAGATGTTCATTAAGGGTAAAAACGAGAGATATCAATTTCTAATAATATGAAAGCATAAGATAAGAATAATGATATGAGAGAATGACCATAAATTATGAATATCATACACAGTTCATCATATATTACAAGTGGGGTGTATGTTGATATGAATTGTTATGTCAGGGTTAGAACTGGTATGGATGGAATAGGTTGAACCTATCCTTGGCATTGTTTTCATGAAATATGACAGACATGCTTGTTTATAATTTTGTTTAAAGGTCTAATGGTCATGTGATATGTTTATCTGAATTCCTTTACTGAAATATTCATTTGATTGTGCTTAGTTAAGAATATCTTTTCATATTGACTAATATGTATTCTGTTAAACTATTCTTATTCCTGGAATGGTTTGTTTTTTAGGGCACTGGTGCAGGGGATGCAGAGTTGCTATTTTTTTTCCGAATCATCTTTTAGCGGTGGTTTTAACCGCCTCTAAATGAAACTAGTAAAATTTTAGTTTTAACCGCCGCTAAATATAGATATTTTTCTTGTAGCGGCGGTTTTAACCACCGCTACAGTGTCCACCATCTGCGTGTATTCCACGGCAATTTTGATTATTTTAGCAGCACTTTTCCAATGAGGAGGTTTTTTTTATTCACGTCGGTTATAACCGCCGCAAATAAAAGAGATACACCGGCCGTAAAACCACCGCTAAAAAAACCAGAACCACCGCGAAATGAGGCAACTACGAAGATTCATTTAACCCGCTGTGAAACAGATATAACCGCCGCTAATAGTTTCCCAATGCGCAATTTAGCAGCGGTTTCCTAAAACCGCTACCAAAGAATATAGAGGTGGTTAAAACCACTACTAATAGGTTATTTTCCTGTAGTGTACAAATAATGTATAGTATTTATTTTAATTTCTTAAAGATAAGCTGTTAATCAGAACTAAATAGATCCTTAGAAACAAACTGGATAAATTTGGTCATATTATAAAAAATAAATCCAGACTTGTTTCCCAAGGATACTTTAAAGAAGAAGGTATAGATTTTTATGATTCATTTATGCTTGTTTTTAGGTTAGAGGCTAGTATAATATCATTAGATTTTACTTTTTTCACTGTTTTAAATTGTATCAAATGAATTTTAAAATATCTTTCTTAAATGGTTTTATACCTGAAGAATTTTATGTCTGTCAACCCCCTGGTTTTGATGATGATAAATTTTCTAATCATTAAATATTTTTATGGTCTCAAACAAGCATCAGGGCTTAATATGAGAGGTTTTATTTGTTTCTATTAAATAATGGTTTCAAGAAAGGTAATGTTGACACTAATCATTTTATTAAAATATTTTCTAATGATATTTTAATTATACAAATTTATGTTGACGATATAGTTTTTTTTATTCTAATGAATTTCTTTATAATGATTTCTATTCTTTGATATCATTTTATTTTGATATGAGATTAAAGAAAGAATTAAATTTATTTCTTGGACTTAAAAGTTTTCAAAAGAAATATGAGATATTTCTTAATTAATATAAGTATTATAAAGAGTTTATTAAAAGGTTTGTTCTTGATTCTTACAAGTCTTTGAAAACTCCTATGGTTACTAGTTGTAAATTAGATGTTGACACTTCTGGTAAATATATAGATGTTAAATTTTATAGAGGCATGAAAGGTATTTTACATTATTTTACTACATCAAGACCCAATATCATATTTACTATTTGTTTATGTTCAAGGTTTAAAGGTGATCCTAAAGAGAGTCATATTAGAATCTATGAAAAGAATAAATTAGATATGTTAAAGTAACTTTTAACTCTAGTTTGTTTTATTCTAAAAATAATTATTTTTATTTAATATCATATTCCGACTCTGATTTTGGAGGCTATCGAATTAACAAAAAAATCACATAAAATATGTGTCATTTTCTAAGAAAAATTTTAATTTCTTGGTATTATAATAAGAAAATATCTATTAATTTATATATTATAAAATATAGGTATATTTATACTACTAGTTTTTGTGCTAAAATTTTATGGATCAAGAAAACTTTATGTGATTTTAGTATTTATCATGATAAATTACATATTTATTATGATTATACATCTATAATTTATATTTCTAAAAATCGTTTATAGTATTCTAAAACAAAGCTTGTTGATATTAGATTTCATTTTATTATAGATCATGTGAATAATGGTGGTTTTATTTTAGAAGTTATCCCAACTGAGAATTGGCTTGTAGATATCTTTAATAAGCCTTTAGACTTTGATCCATGTGAAAAAAATCAAGTTTAAACATAGAATGATGGGAATTTTGTTTGAAATTTTTTTTATTGATGGGTTTGTTTTCTATTTAATTTAATTATTTTCTATATTTCCTTTTGATAAATTTCAAAAAAGGGTTAATTTTTTCAAAATACTATTCAGTTTTTTAATTTGAAAAAAGGGGGGATTGTTAGAGGTAGGAATTTGTTTGTATAATTTTAGAGTATATATGTGTTATTTATTTTTTATTTTTTTCATATTAAAAATGCCTCATAATATTTTATTATTTTAAAAAATATATTTTTATAATTATTTATTTCTAATTTTTTATTTATTCTTATTATTCTTATTATTCTATATAATTATTTTTTGATTAAATATTTTAAAATTTTAAGTTTATAAAGTTTTTTACCCTTATGTATCCTTTGTTATTTATTCTTTATAATTATGTGTGTTTTTTAAAGATTGTTGTTACATTTACATAAGATTGCATGTACCCTTGTAAAAGGTTTATAAATTCTATTTTACCCTTGTGTAAGTAGTTTAATTTTATGTTTACCCTTATGTATGTTTCTTATGTTTTACCTTTGTATAAGTCTTATTTCTACCCATACATGAGCTTTAAAAAATGTGAGTTGCCCTTAAATTTAGTTTAATTTACCTTTACACAACTTTTGTTTTATGTTTACATGGTATATAGAAAATGTAGCTTACCCTTACGTAGAATACTAGCTTATCCTTAAGTAATGCATGAAATTAAATTTTTTCCCTTATAAAACTCATTTATACCTTTACACAAGGTATAAAAAATTCTTGGTACCCTTAAACATAGTATGAAAATTGTGTTTTACCCTTATGTGTGGTATGAAATATCCTTGTTACCATTACACAACAAGGTGTTTTACCTTTATGTACAACCATTTTTCTAGATAACTCTATTTTTATGATTTTTATTATTGCATGTTTATTTCAAATTTTTAAATTATTTTAATGAATCTATAAATTCATATTGATTATATATAACCTATATGGAGCGTTTTTACAGTGTTTTAAGCATATTTATGTGAATATAAAATTTTTATTCATTTAACACGTGAAATTTTAGCATGAAACTCAAAAAAATGAATTTATTATTTTGAGTTATTTTCTTTGTTTTTAATGTTTCTAAATTTATTTAGATGTTAATAATATTATTCAAACTTATTTTATAGCTTTTAATTCAATGTTATTCATTTTTTTAATTTTTACATATTTATATGCATGTTGCTATAAGTTTTTAAATTTTTAATTTTAAAGGAAACCATTGTGTGATTATCATGGGAATCTCTTTAACCTGTTATTTTGGATTTTATTTAGATTCATTAATGATGATGTCAAATTAGTTTGAATTGTTCTTATGTGTTTGAATTTTGAGCATTAATTTTGTAATGATAATATATCTATCTATATATATCTCTCTCTGTGATAATTATGTATCTATTATGTTGTATTTGAATTATCTAACCATTGGTTTATCTATGTTGAGTTCCTATCTTATTTAAGGAGTTTGAGTATTGATTCAAAAAAATTATTATGATATATAGAAATATTTAAATCATACTTCTTTGATAATACCTGACATATTTTCAAGTTATGTTGTGAAAAAAGTGTTATGGTGTGATATTGTGAAGTGTTGTTCAATTTTACCAATGAAAATAATTCTCTCATCTGCTAGAAAATATCTCAAGGACTGTACCCAAGATTCTTTGGCTTCTACTACCTTGATGAAATTATTTGATCTAATAATAAAGAACCAATACCTATACTTCTCTTTTTTATCTATTTATTTTGCACTAATATCTTATGTTTGTAACACTATTTATCATCTCTCATATATGATTTCACTTTATGTTTATGATTTTCATACAAAATCTTTTTCTTTCTTCGATTTGTGACTCTCAAATTTTAAATTCAGGACCATTCAGGTTGTGACTCTCATTCTAAATTCATTTTGGTAATTGGGTTGTGACTCCCCATACAAAGGTTAGGTGCCTTGGTTATACTTCCACTAAAAAATAGATTGTAATTGGGTTATGATTCACCTTCAACAATCAGTATAGTTCACAACATGTCTTTCTATGAGTAGAGAGGTATAAGAGTAGAGTAGGTTCACTTTGGATCGAACTACTATAAAAATTCATTGTATTCTTTCTTTTATTTTTCTATATTTAATTAACTCTATTAATTAACTTTGATAATTAATTTAGATAATCAATATATCTCTCTAAAAATTTTAATTTGGTTTATTCACCCCCCCCCCTCAAGACTGTCTTCAATCACCCTATCCAACCTAATAAAATTTTCCCTTATGACCATACTTAAAACCATCATATTCTTTATTTCCATTGTAGTACTGAGAAATTTCAAAGCCTATAAAATGAAAGATAACTGTATATTTTTTAATAAAGAGATGAATAAAGAAGTTTATATAAAATAACATGAAGGATTTATTCTTGATGAAGATGGAAACATGGTATATAAATTGAAGAAATCTCTATATGATTTGAAATAAACCTAAAGATCTTGGTATTTCAAGTAGGATGAGTACTTGAGAAGATTATAATTTAAGAAACTACGGGTGTAAAAAAATATGTATATGAGGAAGATAAACATAAAATAACTCATTTTGATTATGTATGTTGATGGAATTATCTTTTCAAGTAATGATAATAAATTTTTTGAATAATTTTCCACACAAATAAATATGAGATTTGAGATTTTTTTGATTGGTGAGATGAAATTATTCCTAGGTATAGAAATTTCTCAAGATTTTAGTCACATTTTTGTCAAATAGGAAAAATATGCTAAGTAGTTACTGAAAATATTTTTCATGGAATAATATAGAGGAGTGACTACACCAATTCAAGTGATCATAAAGTTGAGTAAATATAATTAAGGAAAGGTTGTCAGTGAGAAAGAATTCAGGAAGTTGATTGGTAGTATTTTGTACTTGATTTCCTAAAGGTTAGAAATTTTTGTTGTTTTTAATCTTTGTGATAGGTATTATTCTAATCCAAAGGAATAAAATCTCTTGGAATCCAATATAATTATAATATATGTCAAAAATACTTCCAATTTTTTCCTATTATATAATAATAAAGGTGAGTTATACTAACATGGCTTTAAGAATGATGATTTATATAGACATGTTGATAATAAAAATTATACATTATGATGAACATTATTTATTGGTGAAATATATGTGGAATGAAATTCTAAGAAGAAATCATCAGTCGCATTATGCTTTATTGAATCTAACTAGGTTGTTTCATTACAGACAACAAACAAATATTTTGGATGAAGTCTTAACTTTAGGATATTCATATTGTTGTTGATTATCCATTGGTCATTAGATATAATAACTAAAGTGCTCTAAATATATCCAAAAATATAGTTCAATATTAAAGATCTAAATACATTGATATCAAGTATCATTTCTTAAAGTATAAGGTGGATGGCAGAATATTGAAGTTGGAATTTGTTCTATTCAAGAAGAAAATTATCGATATTCTCAAAAACCCATTTTCAACTATGTCTTTTAACAAACTGAGGCTAAAAATGGGAGTGTATCCAATTTTCTAACACTGTAATATGTTTTTATAAGTTACCCACTTCATTTAACCATGTTTTTCTTTGAAAAAAAGGGAATATATAATCTTTAAGGGAGAAACCTGCTTGTATTTGGATTTTTTTAATATATTTATTGAATTGTTTGAAATAAATTAGTTAGAGATCTATTTAAAAAATCCTAATAGAGAATTTTGAGTTGGTATCTCATGATGAACTACCTTTTATATAGCTTTGATGACTGAATTAATCTATTTTTTCTACACTGAGTTATCTCATGTAGAATTAGAGTTGATTAAATCGTGATTCGTTACTTCAATAATAATCAAACCACCCCTTTAAAAAGGAATTTTTCATTATTATTATTAATAATGGGGAAAAGAGATTTTGAATTTTAGTTCCACTAATTTAGGAGTAGTATAATAAATTTCAGAGGAAAATTTTTATAAACTAAATAAAAACTGAAATGTATGGTATTGACAAAAAACCCAAACGGGGATATTGTTTAATCTATTGAGGATGATGTAGTATTTGTTTTCAATAAATATGTATAATCTAAGAGATGGTTTGAAGTGGCTGAAGATTTTTGGAGTTGGGTTAAGCAGTTTGGAGATGAGATATAGAAGTTTTAAGGTGATTTGAAAAAGTATGGAATTCATATGTAACATCTCTATGTTTCCAGAAAAATAGAAAAGGAATTATGAATATCTTGTAGAGAAAGAATTAGAAGAGTACTGGGAATCTTTCACTGTGATATGTCATATCCCATTAATGGTATGTGAGTTTTACTTTCAGATACACAATATCTCCTTGAGTAATGAGATACAGAAAAGGAAAAGCTTACACTAAGATACATAACATTTATTTGATGATATGTAAGATTTACCAAGTGATATGTAAGTTTTTCCAAAGCATATGTAAAATTATTGACTAGAATTGAAAATGTAGTGTGGAATTTAAGAAAACTTTGAGCATGAATAATATTTTTCAAAGTATAAATATGATTCAAATTGGCCCGTGTAAGATGAAATCTTAGGTTTCAGGTGATACAGAAGATAAAATATTGGACATACAAGATTTTTTCTAATGATAAACAATATCATTTCAAAAATTATAAAAAAAAATTAATAGGTGATTCATAAGTGTCATTACCTCCTCCCTCCAAAGGTACCCCTTCTGGTCTAGTAATGAATGAAGATGTATAATGACCCCTAAGTCCGACCTCCAATAAACCCCAAATTGGTGACGAGCATTGAGGGTATAAAATCTCGCATATGGGAGGAACTATCAACTATATAATATAGGATTGGGAGATAGGATAAATCAACTGAAAAGAAAAAATAAATGAAACCAAAACCAACCCAAAATTCATGAATAATGTAAACAAATACAAAGTATCTCCAAATAAATAGCAAAAGAAATAACCCTATGATAGTGACCCAAAAGTAGCTCCAAAACCCAAGATATTAATGTTCATATCAGTCGTTGAGGTCCTCCTAAAAACCTAAAAATAGTTTTTATATATGTGGGGAGATCATAACATGTATACTCAATAGAATCATACCCAAATTATCTCATGCACATGTGAAAAGAGACTACTAATGTACCTTTGAACACACAGCAGAACCAACAACACATAATCAGGTAAACTAACCAATCTCATCCTCACCAAGTCACTCTCTTAAAATAAAACATCCAATTGTAGTAACATAATTTTAAGAATGTTGATAAATAGGGTACCCCACACCACTTTCCCATTGATTTTCTGTTATCAGATCCCAGAATTGTATGTCTTTGTGTTCCCATCACTTCTGTAGAATCCTGCACAAAGACACCTGGGAGACCGCATTATATCTCACTCAAAGACACTTAAGTCATCACATCACATATCACCTGAAGACACCTAGACCATCACATCGCACCTAAACCACAAATGTATATCTAGAATAGTAAGGTATCGTGAACATGAAGGACATCAACCTTTTACCCTCCTCCTACTATGCATGACCCCCACCATGAACCACCTTGTCATCTCATCAAACATCACCACTGGTGAAATTTTGACTAATGGCCATCATAGTCTGTGCATATCAAACTCTCCTAAAAGAGAGAGTGGGGAAGATGGTGTAGCTATCCATCCATCTTCACCATCCGAATGTTAAGAAAAACAACCCCCCGAAACATTTGGGTGTTGGAACACGATGCTCTACATGGTTGGGGTGCATATAGAAATCATAATGAAAATACATTATATATATATATATCATATCCAAACACATGCAATACCAACCTATGGGTTCACAATAATAGTATAATACCAACTCACAACATCACTATAAAGCCTCACAACCTCCACCATTTTCGCTACCACCTCTAAATTCATAACACTGTATAAGCAATCCACAAGAAAAAATACACATTACACCTTTCTTTTCAAGTATCCAATTTCTATATTTTCCAATTTCCAACCAATTTAATTTATCTAACCTATTTATTTCATATTAAACAATAATCACTTTAACCAAACATCCAATTTTAATTAAAGAGTCCATTTACCCATGAAAACTCAATCCATTTTAGTTTCATAATTAACAATTTATCCCATTACTACCAAGAAACAACAAAAAAACAACACACAACAACTCATCCTCTGTATTCCAAAGATCCCCACATTTCCACCATTTTACATCACAACCACTTCCTCATCACAAACTCCACATATCACCAGAACCAACACATATTAGAATTGATTCCCATTACAACCTCCACATAAAAACCACAAAACACAACTTATTTTCACATATTTCAATTTAGTTAAACAAAGGGGATTTTATCACATTCACTTCTTTACTTTCAAGGTAATTATCACAAAAGACAAGATTTTACATTGGAAACAAATTCATTGGATGGATATACATTATTATCTAATTTTGATTCAAGGTGATATCAAATAATCACACAATAAGGGTTCCACAATTATATCAACAAAAATATAATTAAGGCTCCCAACATCCATGATTTTCTAAAAATGCACCAAGCATGTATAATAGAAATAACATTAAAATTGTTAAAACATGTGTTTAATTTCCATTCCCCTTCAATTGAAATTAAACCAATTCATTATCTTCATTAGGATAGTGCATACTACCTACCCAAAGGAAAACAAAAGCAAGATCCCTCCTACATGTACAACTAGATAAAGATGAATTATTCCCTACCTCAAACAAAACTTTTTGAACCACTACCCCCAAGGTCAGAATAAGAGTAATACAACCATTGAGAAACACAATGAATTAAAAAACCTTGATCAACCTAGAATACAACATCCCACATCATTATCTTAACAAAGAATCACTAAATTAAACGGTTTCCTAAACAGACTTCTATGGATGAAGAATGGAAAGAAAACAAGGAAGATGGGTAAAGGAAACTAACTTAAAACCTCCAAGGATTGATCAACCAAGGTCAGGGTTAAAATCCAATGAAAAGGAAAGAAATACCTCCTAGGGATGCACTTGGTTCACCCAATATCTATGAGAAAATCTAGAATAATGATGGTATTTTATGGGGTTTGGGATTTTATAGCTAGTCTATAAAACATAAGATCAATGCACAACACCCCTCTCCACAGTGTAGAAGTGCTAAAAAGGGGAAAGGCTGTGGTTTAAAGAAAGATACTACACATCAGTGGGGCTAGTCAAATTTTTGTCCTAGAAATGAACATACTTCATCATATTAGAACCAAAAATCCATGGAAAAGACCATAGCACAGGAGGAAACACCATGCCACATGAATCAATCACTAAGAAAAAGGCTTATGTTTCATCCCTTCTCCATGGTGCAGCCACCCCAGAAACAACTGAACCAAAAAACCCACCCCTCTAGGACTCCATGTTGTAGCCATCTGACCATGACACATCCATTCCAAATTTAGTAAAATCATTAAATATCCACCCTAATCCTTAACGTTGCAACCAACCTATCCACGCTATAGAAACTCCCCCCCATAGTGTAGAACGATACTCCATTCCATAGAATAATGGAAAAAATTAAAAATAGGGAAATCTTACTACCCATATGCAATATTGGGGTCTGCATCAGGGTAACTTATTTTACCCTTATACAATTATAGGAATTTCAGTCAGACCCTTTCATGGTATTAAGAGAATCTGAACAACCTTTACGCGATGAGGGAGATGACCCTTACAATATCCAATACCCTTAAACACACTATGATTTACCCTTATATAGGGAACTGACTACCTTTATGTTAGCCTTGGAAACTCTTCTTTATCCTTAAATAATGGTGAGTACTACCCTTACATGAGTATTAAAAACAAGTTGGTACCCTTACTCCACTTACAAAACATGTATAAGGGTAAATATTTTGTTGAAAATGTTATATTTTTAATTAAAAAACATATAATAATAAAATAATAGATTTATTATTAATTCCAAAAATTCCTTAACACATCTAAAATTAATTAAATCATTTTCAAAACTCCCAAAAAACACTACTAAAAAATAATAGAATCACTTTAAAACTTATTTTAAAATAAAGTTGTACCAATTGAAATTACTTCCTTAATTTGCAAAATCGTTTAAAAACTACTTTATGATTTACAAAATCATTTTATAATAACTTCTAAAATTTGAAACAACTTATGAACCACTAGACTCCTAGGAATGACAAAGGAAGGTCTTGGTAAAATATGGGCCCTTATATCATATACCTCTTAAACTGTTCTTATCCTAGAGAATCAAAATGAACCCAAAGCACAAAGGAAGGGTCTAAACAACCATCCCATGAGATGCCTATTAGGTATATTGTTACAACTAAAACACAGACACTATCTCACACTAACATCAATCCACCTCCCTCACACAACCATTTACACCACCATTCTAATATCCACATGGCCCAAGCCAATGATTACCACAATCATTTCACAACAAGCCTCTCAAGAACACAAACATCAATCCACCTCCCTCACACAACCATTTACACCACCATTCCAATATCCACATGGCCCAAGCCAATGATTACCACAATCATTTCACAACAAGCCTCTCAAGAACACAAATAAAGAAAATATACCTTCTGTATCAATATATTATCCACTTTGGGTGGCATTAACTCACTTTAAAAGTTTTAAAACATTTATTTATATAATGTATCTTGATTGGGAAGGGGTTTTAACTATTCATATACTAGAATCTTTAACATGAATCATATCTAAGGAAAAGGAACATTTAATAAACCAACAAGATCCAAACATCACATCATCAAGAAAAATATAACAAGGAAAAGATTAAAACAACTCTGGGTGTTGGCTAGACATATACGTCCCACACTCCCAAGTAATATACTCTAAGACACTATGCCTCCACAACACATGAACCAAAGGAGTGTTCCTTCCATGTATCACTTTTTCTTGGTGATCATATAACTCTATTTATCACTCCATGAATATTGTGTCATCATCGATATCCAACTCTCCATGGTTAATGAGATGGGAGTATTCATGAAGATATTGACAGAGTTGTGAAAAATGGAATACATCATGGATCCTATCCAACAATGGTGGAAGCACCAACCGATATACCATTATGCCAATGAGATCTAATACCTCAAAAGGTATAATAAATTAAGTAAAAAGATTACCGCCCCCCCTCCCAAATCTACACTACCCATGGAGAGAAGAAAACTTCAAGAACATGTGTTCCTTAACCTCAAAATCCAAGGGCCTCCTCCTAAGATCGGCATATTTCTTCTTTTGGTATAGTTTCTCTTTAATCCTATCATAAAAATTTTGAACCTTCTTTGTCATACTATGCACCACATTATAATTGAGAATTGAAAACTCTCAAACCTCAGCCCATCAAAATAGAGAATGACATGGTTTCCTATATAGAACCTCCAATGGGGTCATACTGATGGATGAGTGATATTCATTTTTGTAGGTGAACTCACCCAAAGGAGGGTGATTTTTCCAAGATCTACCAAAGTCCAATATACATTCCCACAACATAACCAATAGTGTCTAGATGATCCACTACATATGTTCATCTATCTAAGAGTGGAAAGAATTTTTGAGGTATAGCTAAGTATCAAAATCATGTTTCAACCCTCTCTAGATTCATGAGGTAAAATGATAATCCTGATTCAAGATAATGGACCTTGTAACTCATTGTTTCAACACAACCTCATCCACATACATCTTTACCAAAACATCCATAGTGCCCAAATCTTTGATTACTAGGAAGTGGGATGAATTCATCAATCAATCTATGATTACCCAAATAGAATCATAACCTCCCTAGGCTCGAGGTAACCCTGTGATGAATTCTATTGATATTTCATCCCACTTACACTTAGGAACATACAAGGATTGTAACAAACTTCTAGGTATGTGGTGTTCTTATTTTAATTGCTAACAAACCAGACACCAAGCCACAAACTCTGCCACCACCTATTTCATCTTAGACCACCAAAACTACATCCTCAAAATCTCAATACGTATTATATACTCCTAGGTGTAACACCAAAGGTGATCTATGAAACTCATTAATGACTCCATCATATATCACCACTAGAACAAACAACCACCCCTGAAACAACATCTTGTTATGACCATCCTCCAACCATCCCTCTAGAACATCACCATGGACAACACGATCATGCATCACCTCTACCTCCGAGTATCCCCGCTAAGACTCCTATACCTTCCACATTAGAGAAGACTAAACCATCATCTAAAACAAGAAACCTCCTCCATCATCCACCATTTTATATAAGTGTAGGGGTGATAACTCCTATATCACCCTTTAATCATCTTTGAACTCCTGAATAATATCCTTTCATGAATTTATTATCATCACATTATCCAAAACATTACCCTTTCCTGATGTGTAAGACATCTCAAATTTATATCCCTAAATAAAATCCATCCACTTTCATTGTCATAGATTTGGGTCACGCTATGAAAAGACATACCTCAAGCTATTGTGATCAGTGATGACCATAAAACATTCTATGATAAGGTAATGTCGCCACAGATTTGGCACAAACACAAACATTAATGGCTCTAGATCATGGGTGGAATAGTTATGCTTGCGAGTTAGTAACTTCCTAGACTCATAATAGATCACTACCCTCTACTTCATCAAGAAGCGTATCAAGTCCATACATGAAATGTTATAGAACTAAAACATCACCCCTTCCTCTATAAACTAGAGTACCAAAGCACTAATCAATTTCCCCATTAGGTATTTGAATTCTACCTAACACTGATCATTCCAGATGAAATTATGGTACTTCCTGGTCAAGGTTGTGAGTAGATCTACAATCCAAGATAAATCAAATACAAACCTATGGTAATATCCCATAAGACCAAGGAATTTATGAACCTATTCCATGTTCTTGTTTTATATCCAAGAAAAAACTTCCTAGACCTTTAACGGGTCTATGTACACACTTAGATAATACACCACATGCCCAAGGAAATATACCTCTCACATTCAGAACTTATGCTCGGATGGCTTCCCATATAGTTGGTGGTCTCAAAGAATCTACAAGACAGCTCTGAGATGTTCAGTATCCTCCTCCTCATATTTTTATTAGATCAAGATATAATTGATGAACATGACTAAAAATAGGTATAAGAAAACTTAAAACACTCGGAACATGGATTTCATGAGCCCCATGAACACAACTAGTGAGTTTGCGACACATAATGGCGAGACTACAAAATCAAAGTGCCTATACCTATATCTGAAGGCAGTCTTCAGGATATCATCCTCCTTCACCCTCAACTGGTGATATCCATACCACAAACACTACTGGAATATGGTGTTTTCTGAATGGTAATATACCAATGGTTTTTTCAAACTGTTGCTATAGTACAAAAGAAGGCAACATTTTCTAACGGTTTGTTCAAACCATTGGCAATATGTAAATATAATTAAGATTTTCCAATGGTTTTCCAAAACTATTGGTAAATAATTAGTTTCTCTAAGATATACCAATGGTTTTGATAAATTTTTGGTAAATAGAGGTTTTCCCAATGGTTTTTAAAAATAGTTGGGAAATTTTTCCCCCAAATACCCATCACCCCAACTCCCACTCGGCCCGATTGCAGACCCTAATTCAGAGCTCCTCCCGAAGTCTTCTCAGTCGTGAAACTCCTTCCATCTATATATCCATCTTCAATCAAACAAATTTTTATTTCTACACTTCAAATTAGTAAGTGTTACCTTAGTTTTAATGTTTTTCCTCTTTTTTCTATTTTCTGTTTTGATTTCATCTAAATTACAGTTCATGTTGTCTATGGAGTACTGAACCCTTTGATTTGTTTTATGTTTTTTGTTCTACACTTCAAACATGGTAAAGGGTTTGTTTAGTGGGTGATATAGTAATTTCTGTGGACTTTAGTTTAGTTGAAAATTGTATTTGGATTTTTGCGTTCATTGGGTGATGGATTTGAATTGTGAACACCCCCCACCCCCACCCCTGGACACATCCCACCCCCTGAACAGCCCCCCACCACCCCCTGGACACCCCCCCCCCATTAGAAAGCCCCCCACCCCCCTGTACCCCCACCCCCTGGACACCCCCACCCCTTGGACAGCTCCCCCCCCCCACCCCCACCCCCATGGACACCCCCACCCCCACCCTCCCTGGAAACCCCTCACCTCCCATAGATAGCCCACCCCCTGGACACCCCCCCCCACCCCCTTGGACACCCCCCACCCTTTGGACAGCCCCCTCCCCCCCACCCCCTAGACACCCCCCACCCCCTTGGACACCCCCCACCCCCCTTGGACACCCCCACCACCCTGGACACCCCTCACCCCCATGGACACCCCCCCACCCCCTTGGACACCCCCCCCCCCACCTCCACCACCCCTAGACACCCCACACCCCTGGACACCCTCCACCCCCTGGACATCCCCACCCCCACCCCACCCCCTTAGACATCCCCCCTGGACACCACCACACCTCCTAGACACCACCGCACCTCCTAAGTGACTGACCCAATTTTTAAATTGGAATTAACAATGTAGTTGATTTCCCCTTTCCCTAATGAAATTTTCTAAGTGACCCATAGAGCCTTATAAATTTAATTTTTCATGTTTTGATAAATTGAATTTTTCATGTTTTGATAAACTGAATTTTTCATGTTTTGATAAACTGAATTTTTCATGTTTTGATAAATTAAATAGGTTGTTTGGAATGAAATGGCTAATGCATGATGGTTTTCCTTTATTAATGAATAAAATGATTTTAAATAAAATTACCACAAGGGGGATGAAGGAGGGGTAAAGGGGGTTGTCCAGGAGTGGGGGGTTGTCCAGGTGGGGGTGGGTTGTCCAGGGGGTAGGGGGCTGCAGGGGGTAGGGGGCTATAGGGGTGTGGGGGAGGTGGTATGGGCTGCCCAAGGAGGGGTGTGGGCTATCCAGGGGTCAGGGTGGGGTTTCTAGGTGGGGGAGGGGGTGGGGTGTCTAGGGAGGGGGTGGGCTATCCAGGTGGGGTGGGGGGGCTATCCAGGTGGGGGTGGCAAGGGGGTGGGTTGTCCAGGTGGGGGGGTTGTCCAAGTGGGGGCTGTAAGGGAGGGGGTGTGGGCTGTCTAGGGAGGGGGTGGGCTGTTCGAGGGGGGGTTATCTGGGTGGGGGAGGGGTATGGGTTGTCTAAGGAGGGGGGGCTGTCCAGTGGGGGTGGGGGCGTGGGTTGTCTAGGTGGGGGGGTGGGCTATCCAGGGGGTTGTCGGGGGGTGGGGGCTGCAAGGGAGGGGGGGTGTGGGCTGTCTAGGGAGGGGGTGGGCTGTCCAGGGGTGGTGGTGGGTGGGCTCTCCAGGTGGGGGAGGGGGTGTGGGCTGTCAAGGGGGGTGGGTTGTCCAAGGGGGTGGGGGTGGGCGGTCCATGTGGGGGAGGGGGTGTTGGTTGTCCAGGGAGGAGGGGGTGGGTTTTCCAGGTGTGGTGGGGGTGTCCAGGTGGGGTGGGGGGTTATCCGGGTGGGGGTGGAGGGGGGTAGGGGGCTGCAGGGGTGGGGGTGTGGTATATCTAGGGAGGGGTGGGTTGTCCACTCTGATACTCTACAAAAAAATAGGAATCAAATATAACCAATGTACAGTTGCTTTCACATGTTAAGAATTTTCTTGAAGTTCCATACCAACACTCACTCTTACCCTTCCAAGAAGAAGTGATCTCTACAAAGAAAGCTCACTCAAGTTCTTATCCACTATCCATATTGATCTCATACAAATTTAACATTTGTATAACTTTATATCACCTAATGATATAACAAGGCTCATACTCTTATGAGTAGTGTCCCATCGAAACATGGCTCATAAAATCTGATCCATGTATGATATTTGGTGGTGTGTCTACAATTGGATTTGTTGTGATTTATTTGTATGATATTCATGGTTTACACCAACAGTTTTCTTGGTCATCTATAATAGGCTTGAAATCATGCTACATTGGATAAAGATTAGATTTTACAACCCTAGTTTGGTGGTGGACACCCCCACCCACTTGGACAGCCCCCCACCCCATGGACACCCCCCCCCATCCCCCGGACACCCCCCCACCCCCTGGACAGCCCTGCTACCCCTATGGACAGCCCTTCCACCCCCGTGAATATCCCTCCACCACCCCCTGGACACCCTATATCCACCTAGACAGCCCTGCCACCCCCGTGAACAACCCGCCCACCCACCCCATACCCCCCTGGACAGCCCCGCCACCACCTAGACAGCCCGCCCACAGCCCTAGACACCTCGTACCCCCTAGACAGTCCCCCCTGGAAATCCCCCCCACCCCACCCCCTGGACCCCCCCCCCCCCCCCTCGACCCCCTGGACAGCCTTGTCACCCCCATGGACAGCCCTCCCACCCCACTAGACACCCCGTACCCCCCTGGACAGCCCCCCCTCCCCACCCCACCCCCGTGGACAGCCCGCCCACCCCCCACCCCCACCCCTGGAATCCTCGTACCCCCTGGATAGCCATGTCACCCCCCTAGATAGCCCGCCCACCCCCCCCCCCCCCCACCCCTGGAATCCTCGTACCCCCTGGATAGCCATGTCACCCCTAGATAGCCCGCCCACCCCTGTGAACACCTCGTACCCATGCACACCCCCCCCCCACCCCATGGACACCCCCGACCCCCCTGGACAGCCCTGCCACCCCCATGGATAGCCCTCCCACCCCCCTGGACACCTCGTACCCCTCTAAACAGATCTGCCACCCCAGCCACCCCCTGGATAGCCCGCCCACCCACCTGGATACCTCGTACCCCTTGGACAGCCCCCCCTGGAAAGCCCCCCACCCCCACCCCCTGGACACCCCTGACCCCCCCTAGACACCACTGCCACCCCTGTGGATAGACGCCCAGCCCCATGGAGACCTCGTACTCCCTGGACAGCCCCCCACCCCACCCCTCACCCCCCGTGGACAACCCGCCCACACCCCCCTGGACACTCACCCACCACCCCGCGAACACCCCCATCCCCCCAGACACCCCCCACCCCTTGGAAAGTCCCCCACCCCCCCCCCCCCACCCCCCACCCCCCTTGACACCCTCGACCCCACTGGACAACCCCACCACACCCGTGGACAGCCTGGCCACCCCCCGTGGACAGCCCGCCTACCCCCCTAAACACCTCGTACCCCCCTAAACAGCCTCGCCACCCCCATGGACAACCCACCCACCCCCCTAGACACCCCGTACCCCCTGGACAGACCCTCTCACCCCCTGGACACCCCGCTCACCCCTGGACACCTCGTACACCCCTGTATAGTCCCCCCCCCACCCCCTAGAAACCCCCCCACCCACCCCCCCTAGACACCCCTGACCCCCCTGGACAGCCCCACCACCCCCGTGGACAACCCGCACACCCCTGGACACCCCGTACCCCCCTAGACAGCCACCCAACCCCCATGGACAGCCCACTCACCTGGACACCCCGACCCCCCTAGATAGACCCCCCACCCCCTGGACACCTCCAACCCCCCTAGATAGTACCGCCACCCCCCTAGACACCCCGCACCCCCTAGACACCCCCACCCCCTCTGGCAATGTATGTGATCACTCAAATAATCTACTAAAATATAAAAAAATCGATCTAAATTTTACTCAACTCCTAAATAATTCTCCTCAAAAAGTGTACATGATCTTGTACACTCATGTACAGTTCTTCAAAGATATTTTGTTATAAATATAGTATTTTGTTGCCTTTTATATTATGATTCTCATATAGAGTAGTGTGTCAGTTAAAGTTTCATATAAAGTGAACAATTCTCATTTACTTAAATATATTTCTGATGCAACTTCAATCTTATTGAATTGCTTTTGAAGAAATGACTTATAATAATTTTTTTAGAGAATGGATAGAAGTTGTATGTATGAAACTGATCGGATCTCAAGAAATTTTCAAAATAATTTGAAGAGATTTTTGTATTTTTCATTTCACAATGCTTCGGATAGTGGTCATGTACACTTCCCCTATTACAAGTGTATTGGAAGACCTTGGTTGAGTCGTGAAGAAGTTAGCTACCACATAACCAAATATGTTTTTCAAGAAAACTACTCTGTGTGGTATCACAATGGGGAGAAAATGACATCTCAAATTTTTGATGATCCAAATGAGAGGACTGGATTGAAGAATTTGTTATATGACCAGTTTCCGTTTATTCATCATCATGAAAAAGAAAGGATTCTGACCCAAGAAGATTTTGATATGAGCACACATGATGCGTCTACTGAAAATGATGATGTTTTCAGGGTGAAAATTTTGAATGATGTTGCCACGACTCCAGTATATCGACAATGTGGTAAAATAAAAAAGCTCGAATTTTTAATCCGATTGTTTCATGGAAAATCTATGTATGGGATTTCTAACACTGTCATTGATTACATTCTTACCTTCTTTAAGGACTTGCTTCAAGATGATGAAAATATTCCCTTAAACCACTATATGTCATGGAATTTAGTTGAGGAACTTAGATTTTCAAGAAACAAAATTCATGCTTGCCCGAAAGATTGCAGTTTATTGTGGGAGGAAAATACTGAACAAAATGATTGTATAAAATGTGGCACATCCTGTTAGAAGCCAAAACCTGATGGAACACCATCCTATGTGCTACAGAAAGTAATGTGGCACTTTCCATTGATCCTCAGACTCCAGAATCTTTTTATGTCTGATGAAATATAAATAAAAATGCGATGGCATGATACCGAGATAAAAAAGACTAATTATGAGTTGGTTCACCCTAAATATGGATTTGCATGGCAGAGATTTGATGCTTAATATCTAGATTTTGCAGCTAACGTGCATAGTGTGAGGTTGGGTCTTTCATGTGACGGTTTTAATCCATTTGAGCAGATGCTTACGTCGCACAGCACATGGATCATTTTTATACACATTTATAATCTTCCTATATGGTTGTGTATGAAAAAACCTTTCACTTTCCTGAGTATACTCATATCTGGCCCTTCTGATTCCAGCAATGATATAGACGTATACATGCAACCTTTAATAAAAGAGTTGAAACTTCTTTGGTAGGTGTGTGTGCGCACATACGATGCATGTTCGAAAGACATATTTTAGATGTGTGATGCGCTTATGTGGACGATCAATGATTTTCCTACTTATGCAATGATGTCTGGATGGAGCACGAAGGGAAAAGTATCATGTCCTATTTGTATGAAGAATACACAGTCCAGAAGACTGAAACATCATTTTAGTTTCAATTTTATGGGACATTAACGATTCTTACCAATGGACCATCCATATAGAAATAATCAATAAAGATTTGACAATACCATAGAGACCGATGATCCACCTCAGCATATGTCTGGAACTGATGTGCTTAACGAATTGAAAGATTTTAGTTTTCATTCGAGAATGGTCATATAAAATCTAGAAAGAGAAAGAATGTTTCCACTGAAACCGGTTACAATTGGAAGAAGAGAAGTATCTTCTTTGATTTTTCTTATTGGTCAACCAATTTGTTACATCATTACTTAGATGTAATTCACATTGAAAAAAATATATGTGAAATGTTTCTTTCGATTCTTCTAAATGTTAAGGGAAATAAAAAAGAAGATTTATGGTATCGGCGTGACTTGGTGAATTGGGGAATCAGACCAGAATTGCATCCTGTGCGTATCAGTGGAAATAAATGGCAAGTTCTATGTGATTCTCATGTGATGAAAACCTATAGAAAAAAACAATTTTTGGAAGTAATAGAGACTATTAAAGTTCCTGATGGCTATTTAAGCAACATATCCAAACGGGTCAATAGAAGAGAGTTAAAGCTAAATATTTTGAAGACTCATGATTATCACATCCTTCTGCATGAGTTGATTCCAATATAAATTCTTCATCTTTTTTCAAATAATGTAAGGGTGGTTTTTATTCGGTTGTTCCATTTGTTTAGATATATTTTTGCTAAGAATTTGTTCAAGCCTTTCTTGAAAAAAAATGTTGGCAGATGCCCCATTAATTTTGTGTGAGTTAGAGAAAATATTTCCTCCATCATTTTTCACATGCATGTTGCATATGACTGTCCATATTCTAACTGAAATACTTCTCAGAGAAGCTATTTATTTTCGTTGGATGAATCCAACAGAAAAAAAATATGTACACATTAATGTATTATGTCTGTAATAGGAATCATCTTGAAGGTTTCATTATGAATGGTTACTTGGCTCAAGAATGTACGGATTTATGCTCTATGTATTTGTCTGGTCTTACTACAAGAATGAACAAACCAATGAGAAACAAAGAAGAATAGTATAAGAAAATTGAACCCATTTTTCCATAACTTCCTCAAACAGGAGGAATTTCTGGATCATATACATTGACGACATTAAGCCTTGAAGAGCAGTAGATGGCACATCGCACAGTTTTGTTCAACTTTGATTTGTTCGATGACTACATCTTGTAAGTAAATTCAATATGTATATCTTATATATATATATATATACATCTGTTAATCTATACCTATTTTTATCTATAGGGAATATAAAGAGATGATAAATAGAAAGCATCGTTCTTTATCATTGAGAAAGAGGGAGACTTTGCATAACAAAGAGTTTTCTGCTTTGTTAAAATTGAAGGTAATAATATTACTATTTAAAATAATTAAAACAATATTTAATTAAGTTTAATATTGATTTATATTTCAGGTATTGAGTTTGCTGCTGACTCTGCCTATGAGGAAATAAGAACTTTGTATTTTGGTCCTAATATCATGGTTCGTGACTGTAAATAAATTGTTATAAATGGGTACAGAATTATTATCACTGAACCAGAAAAGAACATGACAACACAACATGATGGTGTTATGGTTACTGCTACAACAGAGTGTTATTCTAGTGCATCAGATAGTAGACTGTGATTTCAAAATGTAGGTTATTATGGAGTCGTTGAAAAAATAATAATATTGGATTATTATTCTCATGGACGAGTCACGATGATGAAAAGCTAGTGGTTTGATTCGATGATGAGGCAGGACACATTTATTGATAATTTTGGATTTCGAGTAATTGATATGACTCGCACTCTTTCTACTGATGAACCATATGTATTGGCATCAATGGAGAAACAAGTTTTTTATGTCAAAGACCATCTTCAACCTGAATTTAGTGTCATTATTGAAGTAATTCCAATACATATTTTTTATGGTAGTGATGATGGAATTGATACCATCCCTACTGTCATTAGAAACAATCCATTTATTATTTTTGATGAATCTGATATCTTAATTGTCAGAGTTGACTGTGAACCTGAAGTTGTGGTGGGAAATATATAAAATCATTCATTTCGTGTTCTCAATTCTTTTGGTTTACCTCAACTTTGGCTGTTAAGGTTGGTACTATTCAAATTGATTTAATATTGATTACAAATATGTTGTATCTGAATAGACTGTTATGTGAATTTTCAATGTTTATTGGTTGCAATTTTATTTGAATTGCATTTTCTAATTTGGAATTGAAGTGTATTCAAACCTATGAAACCAATATTTCTAACTTAGTGAACATTTCAATGCTTCAACTGTGATTTGTATAAAATTTTTAAAACTCTAAGACCTCTCTTTAACATTTTACCAGGTAATGAACATGATGGTTTGTATTCTTCTGCAAAACATGTATTGAAACCTACATCATCTACCTAGGCTAAAGAAATTAAATTTTTCCTTAATTTTGAAAACTGTTTTACCCCTTATGAATCTAGTATAATCAATGTTCCATGATTTTAATAGACTGATGACACTTAGTAAATAAGCATCCTAATAAAAATTAAATTTCTTTATTACATATTGTATGATTTATTAACTTCATTATATATCTGTTCAAGCTCACCTAAAATAATGGATAGTTAAATTATCCATGAATCCTTCTATTCCCTCTCAATTTATTTTGTTTTTTTGGGTTACACATTAGTTATCATTTTCTATTTACTTCCATATTTGTTTTCAAATGCAGGAAATGAAACCAATCAAAGAGAGGCCACAAAAACAGATTATGGACAACAATCGTCGCATGACTGAGCTAGTAATTCCACCAATAGTGTCTGCAGTGAGTATTTTATTTCAAATATATTTATTTAAATAATATATAATGTCATGTGATTAATTTTTTTATAAAACATTTTTTCAGGATCCATCTATTAGGAGATAGTTATTTGATGAGCAGCCTAGTAGTGGTCCCAATACTTAGGGTGTTCGTACAAGGGGGGTACAAGAGCTAGATGGTCTGGTCAGCATACCTGATTAGACCTTGCCCCCTCCCACTAACATATCATCCATCCCACATTCTGATCTCGGTGTGTTGTTAGGGACCACGGGATATTTAGGTCTCTCATGTTTTCACCACCCTTTACATCTGAGCCTCCTCACCAATCTGTACCATATTCGATGATGATTCCCACTCCCCATCCAGCATTCGGTCAGTCATCCATGTCATCTTCTTTTACTTCTGCTTCCTTCTCTCCAGGATTTTATATTCCATATTCTTCGACTCCTTCTCTGCCAGATTTTGTCCCTACGGAGCATACATTTGGACCCCACTCCATCTGTACAGGGTGTTCCTTTAGTTTTTGTGGATCCAGCGGTGGCCATTAATCAGACTACTGCAAGTATACTTATACAACCCGAACAAATTTTTACACCATTGTTTATTTTCATTATAACATGAATTGATAAAATATTTTTTTTTCTTTCATAACATATACATCTACTGATAGGAGGCGGGGGCGGGGGGCGTACACTCATGCGTGCGGTGTGGAACCGCCACACGTAGTTGATGGTGGACTACAATGAAGATAGTAAAATGATTGAAAAATCAGGGCAGCAATGTCAGATTTTTTTTGGCAACACTTTCCAAATACTCCGACATCATTCCTGTCAGCCCGCTCTCATGGAGACAGCTGCCAAATAAAGTCAAATATAAAGCTTGGGCAGAGATATGGGTAAAAAATATGTTTTATTTGATTAAATATATTAGTTTTTGTTTTTATATGAATTAATATGTTGGTTTCATCTATGGTTTAATTTTCCCCAAAGGTGAGGGAGCACGGCCAGCATGTCTAAAGGATTTAGGCAAGCTTTTGAGAGCTTATAAGCACAAGTTGTACATTGGATGGAGTGCTAGAGTGGGCACAGAGTTAGAGGTGGTCCCTATCATGGATGATTATCTGTTAGAAAAATACCGACAGATGATTACTCATTGGATGACTAGCCAATTTAAGGTATTAATCACATTAGAGGTATTTAAATGAAAATTTTCATGTTTTTTGTTAATACTAATTATTGAATTTTATTTAGGATTAATCTGGAATAAATAAAAAAATATTGATGCTAAAAAATACATCCACACATTGGGACGTACTATGATGTCCATATCATGAGAGGCAGCAGGTATGATAGTTTATAATGTTTCCCTTACGAATTGCACTTTCTATTACTACCTCCATAATTTATTCGATTTCTGAAGTTGTTATATAATTTTAGTTATGTAATTAATTATTGGTATCCTATTTTTAATTATGGTTTCCTATATTTAATGTCATTGTAGAGGCATAAATAGAACATAGAAGGATGTGTGTCTCGAGAAAAACTGTTTTGCTCAAGTAGAGAGGAAGAAAGATAGAAGTGCGGTTAATGAACCGACTCAGCAACAGATTGTAAGTTTTACTTTGTAGATTTAAAAATTTTAATCTCTATTTTGTAACTTAATAATCTATTTATATTTGTAACAGGTTGCTTTAGAGGCCCTTGATTCCCAGGAACCTGACAATTTTGGGTCAAATGATCACTTACAATCAGGTATTGGGAGATGAGCACCCTGGTAGAGTATGTTGCAGACCTGGGAAGAGTATAGTTCCGACGAGGTATTGGCCCTCCTCAGGTATGAGTTGTAGTGACACTGAGTTCTAGTAGGTTAAGTCACAGATATAACAGGCTGAAAAAAAGGCCACAAAGACGGCAAAATAGTCTTCTAGGGGAAACACTGCATTTATGAAACTGATGGAATTTTTACATCCAACACTTCCACCAGAGGCCAGTATATCTTGTGATGAATATATGTCATCTATGCGTTCTATATATAATGCACCAGGTGGCAGTTCTAGTGGAGGTCAAGATGATGGTGAGGAGGAGGTCGAGGCGGAGGACGAGTAGGAGGCCAAGGCAGAGGAGGAGGGCGAGGAGGAGGGTGAGGCAGAGCAGGAGGGTGATGAGGAGGCTGAGGCTGAGTATGAGGGTGAGGAGGAGGGCGTTGAGGAGGGAGGGGATGATTATGAGGATAACGATGAGTATGAGAGTGAGGCTAATGATGATGGTGATGATAGTGATGGTGATGAGGGATGGATTGATCCGTTACATTTTTTACTGATATTAATGACCTTTGATTCTTATTGATTTGTTGTGCCTGAATATATGTGTGATTAGGTAGGTCACATTATCTTTATTTTTTTATCTATAAATAATAAAACTTGACTTTATGATTTTCTATGACTGATTCACCCCTCCCCTAGGAAACCCCCTCCCCCACCCTCGTGGAGAGCACACCCACCACCCTAGACAACTCGTACCTCCCTGTACAGCCCCGCAACCCCCGTGGACAGCCCCGCCCACCCCCCTGGATAGCCCCTCCCCCTATGGACAGTCTCCCACCCCCGTGGATAGCCCACCCGCCCCCCTAGATAGCCCCTCCCCCCTTGGACAGCCCCCCACCCACGTAGACAGCCCCTCCCCCTATGGACATCCCCCCCACCCCCGTGGATAGCCCTTCTACCCCCATGGAAAGCCCCCCACCAACCCTCGTGGATAGCTCGCCCACCCCCTAGACACCCCGTACCCCCCTGGACAGCCACACCCACCCCTTGGACACCACATACCCCCCTGGAGAGCCCCCGCCCACCCCCTTGGATAGTCCGCCCACCCCCCTGAACATCCCCTCCCCCTGTGGACTCCTCGTACCCCTTGGACAGCCCCGCCCACACCCCTGGACAGCCCTGCCACCCCTGGACAGCCCCCCACCCCCATGGACAGCCCCCCACCCCGTGGATATCCTTCCCACCCCCTAGATATCCCCTCCCCCCGTGGACATCCACCCACCCACGTGGACAACCCCTCCCCCTGTGGACAGCCCCCCCCCCCCCCTGTGGACAGCCCCCCCCCCCCCCCCCCCACCCCTATGGACATCCCCCGCCCCCCTGGACACCCCATACCCCCTGGATTGTCACGCCCACCCCTATGGACACCTCGTACCCCCTAGACATCCCCACCCACCCCCTAGACAACCCCACCCACCCCTTGAACAGCCCCTCCCCCCATGGACACCTCGCACCCCTCTGGACAGCCCCACCCACCCCCCTTGGATAGACCTTCCACCCCTGGAAAGCTCCCCCACCCCCGTGGATAGCCCGCCCACCCCCATGGACACCCCGTACCCCCTGGATAGCCCTGCAACCCTCGTGGACAGCCCACCTACCCCACTGGACACCTCGTACCCCCCTGGATATCCCCACCCCACCCTCGTGGATAGCCCACCCATCCCTGTGGATAGCCCACCCACCCCCCTGGACACCCCCGACCCCCTGGACATCCCCGCCACCCTCGTGAACAGCCCGCCCGCCCCCCTAAACACCCCCCTCCCCCTGTGGATAGCCCCCCACCACCATGGACATCCCACCCACCCCCCCTGGACACCCCCTACCCCCTAGACAGCTCTGCCACCCCCGTGGACAACCCGTCCACCCCTCTAGACACCTCATTCCCCCTGGATAGCCCCACCCACCCCCTGGAAACCCCCTACCCCCTAGACATCCCCCCCCCCACACCCCCATGGCCAGCCCCGCCCACCCCCTGGACAGCCCCGCCACCCCCGTGGATAGCCCCCCCCCCACCCCACCCCCTGAACACCCCCTACCCCCCTGGACAGCCCCCCCCCCCCCCCCCCACCCCCATGGACAGCCCCGCCCACCCCCTGGACAGCCCCGCCCACCCCCCCTGGACAGCCCCTCCACCCCCATGTATAGCACCCCCACCCCCATGGATTATATGGTTTCTAACAACTCGAAGATCTCATTAATCATAGATACCCACTTCGTTGCCTCCTGGGATCCTTGATCACCAATAAAAAATAGTGGATGGTATTTTAGAAACTACCATGCATAATAAATGATCCCAGAAGAACATGGCTATTCCACTTCCACAAGAGTTTGAGTAGAGACCAAGACTAGGAAGACAATAGCTAGATCACAAGAATTACTACCTGAGATATCCCCTTATGGACTTTTTGATTCATTTATAGTGGTAACATTCTAAAGAATTATCAAAAACAAAACCTTTAGTACAATAATCTAATGTTCTAAAACAAGGGACACAAAATCACAAATCCCATAAAGATGCATCATAAATAATTCTTTATAATACCATTTCAAAATAACATAATAGAGACTTCTTTCTATTTAAAACTCCCCAATGGTTTATAAAAATCCCTTTTAAGGATCCATTTCAAAAATCATATAGTATTTTTTCCTAGAATAAAAATTTAATCCATTTCCTAATAACTGAATCCCCCTTCCTACCATACACACCAAAAACATTCATTTTTTCCTAAAGAAACACATACTATTGAAATAAAAAACATTCCAAAACCATTTTAAAAATACCAATGATCTTAAAATCCATGAAATTCATTCCATTAAAACCATTACATCCCCCCCCACCCCCTACCCCCTGGTATCCCCCCACCCCCGTGGGCATCCCCCCCTCAACCCCTTGGACCCCCCACCCACCTACCCACCCCCCCCTAGACACCCCCCATACCCCCCCCCCTACCCTCACCCCCCTAGACACCCCCTACCCCCTTGGACACCCCCACCACCTGGACACCCCCCACCCCCTGGACATCCCCCCCCCCCAACCCCCTGGACAGCCCCCCACCCCCTGGACACCCCTACCCCTTGGACATCCACCACCCCCCTGGACACCACCCCACCCCCCTGGACACCCCCACCCCCCTGGACAGCCCCCCACCCCCACCCCACCCCACCCCCTAGACCCCCCCCCCCCCCCACCCACACACACACCTTGAACATCCCCCTAGACACCACCCCACCCCCCTGGACACCCCCAACCCCCTGGACAGCCCCCCCCCCCCCCACCCCCTGAACAGCCCCCCCCAGACAGCCCAAAAGGAGCCCCCCCCCCGGACAGCCCAAATATTTCCCAATGTTGTTCTTTTTTGCTTTTATATCATGTATTATTTCATTCATGTTCATTTTCATCAAATGGAAGCTCTTTTGGAAGAAAAATGAGGTGACCAAACTGGAAGCAGGGGTGGATTAGAGTGATGGATATAGTGCCTCAACTACCCAGTCTCAAATGTTGAATCACGTTAGTTTTATCAATTGTAATATATAACTTCCATAAATTGATATTCTCCACTTGCGCCCAAAAAGTGGTATCAATTCTTGGTTATAGTTTATTATCTAACCAAATTAACAAGACTCGGAATTTTATATTGGTTGGAAGACTAATGAGAAAACATTCAACTATTACCGGGTTTCAGTATTTAGTAATGTGGAAGGCCAGGGTTTGGAAAGTAACTACTAGGACTAGGAGGACTATTCTAAAAGTTGTATCTTCTAGTGAATATGGAATGTAATTTTCACAATGTATGCAATGTTGGAGTCTGTTGTATGCAATATTGGATTCTGTGTGCAGGTGTATTGGCTTGTGTCTTCAGGCGTATTTGATTTGCTACAGGTGTATTGGAGTTTGTTGTATGCAATTTTGGAGACTTCTGCATATTGGATTATGTGTGTAGGATATATTGGATTTTGTGTGGTGTATTGGCCTAGGTGCATTGGCTTCCCTGTAGGTGTATTGGTTCGGCATGTTGCAGGTGTATTGGTTCGGCATGCTATTGGGAGATCTGGGTGAAGGATATACCAATGGTTATAAACCGTTGGTATACTTCTAAAATAAATTTTAATACTATACCAACTGTTATAAATCGTTGGTATAAGGGTGAAATAAATGTGAAAGGTATACTGACAGTTACAAAACCTTTGGTATATCAAAGGACTTCTATACTTTCCCAACAGTTTCAAGGAACTGTTGGGAAAAAAAACTATACCAACGGTTTAAAAACCATTGGTAAAATACTAAATGCTTTGTAAACCAACAGTTTTAAACCGTTGGTATAGATTTTTTGCAACAGTTTTACATAACCATTGGGAAGTTGTGATTTTTTGCAGCATATACCAACAGTTATTTAAAAACTATTGGTATACATCTATCCCTATGGCTAACTTACCAACGGTTTTCCCTTCAATACCAATGGTTTTTAACTGTTGGTATAGTTTAACTTTCCAGTAGTGAAATCAGTCTTATAAAACTAATTAGATCCTATAAACTATTCAAAAATATTATCGATCCTTGGGAAAGCGTAATAATTCATGATCATCGCTTGATTTAACCTCTATTAGTATATACATAGCCTCATACTTCCATTCACCTTCTTAGAGAATAACACTAAAGCACCCCATGGTCACACACTAGGTTGGAGGAAACCCTTGTAAATCAAATCATTTATCTAAATCCTTAACTCCCATAACTCATAGGGTTTCATCAAATAAGGATCCATTGAAATCAAAGAAGCATCGGGCTATAGATCTATCATGAACACAATATCACATCGAGGGCGTAAAGTCACAACCTCCTTGGGGAAATAACCAGAGACTCCCTGAAAAACCTAGAAGTCTCCAACATCCTAGAATCTAATTATTCCACACACAACCCTTTCATCAAGGAAATAATGGGATCCACACACCTACTACCCATCCAAAAACCTTGTTCGATGATGAAATTTCCACACTGACCATCCGCATCTGAGAAAAAGACCTTCCACTAGAAGTATTCAATAACTAATCACATGGAATAAAACCAATAGATATTGAGGATGAAATTATAATTCTATATTTATTAAAATAAAATATATCAATATGACTATTGTTTTCCCATCATCAGTTTACACCCTTGGTGCACATCAAAAAATACAGTCTAGCCTCCGACTAACGTAGTTAACACCAAGGGAACGGGAAGCCTCTCTACATATAGTCCTAGAGCATAGACTAAATTGGGTGAAATGAAGGATTATAAGACTCTTGAATCTAATAAGACATAATTGATGGTAGAGGACAATATGATCATACCTATAATGATCTATAGTCCCTACAGTGTTGGTACCTCCACAGTATGAAATTGTCCATGCCCGGCTCCTCTGGATCACTACTATCGATCACCTACATGGTCATGATCAGGTAAAGGTACCTTAAGGGGAGGTACATATTGTGGTCACCCCCTGCTTACCTCATATCCTTTTGAAGGAGCATAAGTCTTATTCCCCTTCTGCTAAAACGACCTCTCTAGTGGCTACTGCTGAGGATGACTCTAAACCTAACTACCTCTACTCTGTTGAGATCCATGAACCACTAGGCACTAATTCTAAAGATGAACATGGATCCCAAAAACAAAAAACGATGTCCTAAATCACCCCATAAAATCAAAAATACCACTGGCCCTGGAAGGCTGAAAAGGAAGCTGCTAAGGTTGACTCCTTACTGGTCGAAACCTCGAAGGCCCTAGCACCTGAGAGCTACTGCTAATAACTATGATCCTTGAGGAACTCTATTGGTTCCCCTATCATAGTAACCCTTATCAAGATTTAATATGCTCAATCACCTCCACCTTCTTATGAACCTCTAAATATATTAGCAATTTAAAAGGGGTAACAACATACTAGATAGAAGGGTGGAGTGCCTCCTCAAGATGTTGCACATGAGACTCATCATCGGGTAAATGATTAGGAGTGAAATAATAAAGATCCTTGAACACGATCTCGATATCCCACACATGCATCCTCCCCTATTGAAGAGAAAGAAACTCTTACCACTTCACTCCCTTTAGGGTTGACAATAGGAACTCAAGCATAACTCCTTCTGAAGGTCTTCCCATGAAACATTTTCCTCCTTCTGCTCACCAAGATACAACTTCCACCACTAACAAACTGAACCCCTCATATATCTAGCTACCAATGGGACCCCATACTCTATATGGGCCCATATCAGACTAAATTAGATCTTGAGATCCTAAAATAACACTCTATCTCTAGATCAAATATTTGGCCTTCATAATTTACCAAATCTTTCCACTGAAAGGCATGCAATGTCCTCTACCGCTGATCATCCTCCTCAACTAGGTCGACCCTCCAATGGTCAAACAAGTTAGATTTATGAACCTATCTGTCCTAAACTATACTCGAACAAAGTCCAGGAGCCATAAATAAAAGATAAAACCAATATTCCCTAATCCTGATAGTATAGAACTTTATTAAGACTCACTTAATTCTGTTTGACTTCCCAAAACCATCCAATTCAATAAGAACACAAGTAATCATAATGTATGTACCTATCCTAGATCTCTAACCTATAATTTTTTACACTTCACTTGGTTGTTTGGTAGGCTCAAAGTCCTTCCATTAGATCACAGGGGGCCTAAAAATCTCATGTCATATCTGGTCTTCTCTAGCTTATGTCACTCACCAAGACCAACTAAAATCATTTCTATATCAACCCATGAAATCCTCACAGTGCCTAACTCTAAACTCTATCTTATCACTCAACATGCCTCTGATACTACTCTTTCATGACCCCCTCTCTCCAAAGGTACCCCTCCTAGTTCGGTAATGAAGGAGGAGGGATAATGACCCCTGAGTCCTAACTCCAATGGGCCTCAAGTTGTAAACTAGCACTGAGGGTATAAAATCTTACATATGGGAGGTATTACACTCTATATAATATAGGATTGATAGATAGGATGAATAAACCACAAATAAATTACATGAAATAATATAAAATAAAGGGAACCAAAACTATCTCAAAATGAATGAATAATGTAAACAAATATAAAGGAACTCTACATAAATTCCAAAAGAAGCATTCATATAGCAATGACCCAATAGCACCTCCAAAAATCAAGCTAGTAATTTCTAACATGGTCCTCAAGGTCCTCTTAGAAACCTAAAAAATAGTTTGTATATACATGGGGTGAGCATAACATGTATACTAGGTAGGATCATACCCAAAGTCTCTCATTAAAATGTGAAAAGAGTACAATAATTCACCCATGAGGAAATAATATAACCAATAATTAATAAGAAGGTCAAATAACCAATCCCGTCCTCACCAAGGCATGCTTACCAAATAATACATCAAGGTTTAGTAATGTAATATGAAGCATATCGATAAATAGGGTACCCTGCGTCACTTTCCCACTGATTTTCCACTCCCATACCCTAATGTTGTGCATCTTGGCACTCCCAGCTCTTCTATAGAATACTACCCAAAGACACCTGGGAAATTGCATCACATCTCACCTAAAGGTACATAGGTCATCACATCACATCTCTACCAAAGACACTTGGTCCATCACATCACACCTCAACTAAATTCATATATCCAGAATGGTAAGGTATTATGAACATTAAGGATGTAAACCTCATGTCATCCTCCTATAATGCAAGACCCATACCATGAACTACCCCATCCTCTCACCAAACATCACCACTAGTGCAATTTTGACTTCTTTTCATCACAACCCATGCATATCAAACTCACCTAGAATAGAGTGTAGGGAAGAGGGGGTAGTTAGCTATCTATCTGCACTATTCGGATGTTGGGAAAAACACCCCCCAAAATATTTGATTGTCAACACACGGTTCTTGACATGGGTGGGGTGTGTATAGAAATCATAATGAAAATACATTTTATATATATATATATATATCATACCAAAACACACACAAAATCCTAACCTATGGGTTCACAAAAAGAGTTGAATCCCAACTCACAACACCACCACAAAGTCTCACAAACTCCATTGTAAAGACCCTGATCAGAGTAGCCCAGATTCAATGGTTATTTTATTACATTGGCATAAGATACAATGAATTGCATCTTGAAGGATTGGATAGTTTAGTAGTATTAGTAAACTAGATACATACTTGAAATTCACATTATAATTGAAAATATAAAATACACGAAGTGTTTTCTTTGAGAACACCTTATTTCCCCTCAACATATCCCTACATATCCATCATAAAACACTTCCTAGTATCCTGGGGAAAATAAAACATAAGAAATGAGTGAGATGAGATGCTCAGTAAGGGTATGTGTACAGTGGAAGATATCATGATTAAACAATCATAATAAATATGGAAAGGTAAATAACTAAAACGCATGTCATTCAATCATTCACATGAGTATAATATGGAAAGAATAAATGATGATCAAACAATGTCGTATAAATAATCAAATGAGTTTAAAACTTAACCATGGATAATCTAACTAATCGAATAATCACATGGAACATCAATAACTAGTTTCATAATGAGGAAATGCATAATGTCAGTCATCATAACCATATTGTCAAGGCCTCGTGTCAAGACATCTTACACAAATGGGTAAGGCCTCAGACAAATACTCAAGCTAGTTTATCTCATGAGACTTACTGATGCATCGAGGGTCTATAGTGGGTTCTAACCGTCACTTACTAAGTCCAATGCATTCATCATATGAAAGTGATGAAACATAATCAACATAAACATTCATATTGAAAAACTAGCATATGAAATGTTAATACTTTCCCCAATCAATAAACATAATCATAAACCATTCAGAGTAATATGGAGAATTGTTTAAAAATAGTACATCTTAGTCAAACTGATCATAAATCAACTATATAAATAATAATTATGATAGCAATACAACATATCCCCAATAGATCATAAGTACAATAAAGGTTTGATGTCGTTAATGAATAGAAATGCCATAAAATTTTCATTAAAAGCTTTCTTGAGGAAAATATATTTTTCACTTTGAAAATATTTTTAAAACAAAAAATTCACAAAATATTTTGAAAACAATTTTCATTGAAAATAACCTTTGAAACTTATAAAGGTTTAAAACATTGACTGGTCATAACATCAGGAAATTTCATATATGTTGTACACGTTAAAATAAAGATTCCTTTCACTACGGGAAAAATTGATATTTGTGACGGGGTATTTACGACGGGGAAGGGTCACGTCGCAAATAGTCCGTTAGGAGGGACTATTTGTGAGGGACCATCTTCTCGTCACAAATAATTAGTTATTTGCGATGGGGAGATGGTCCTCATCGCAATAGGTTTGGCGTCAATTGCGCGCCAAACCACGGGAAGGGTATTTACGACGGGTATAAAAGCCTGTCGTAAATACCCAGCGGCATTTTTTACTATTTGTGATGAGATTTATCTCATGTTACAAATAGTATGTCGGTAGATTGGTATTTGTGATTGGACTTGTCGCAAATACTTTTTTAACAACCACCCCTAATTAATAGGGGGTTAGCATTTGTGACGAGTATCGTCACAAATAGTACCATCGTAAAAAATCTAACATATATATACCCTCACCTATTTTTTCCGCATTCCACTCATTTCTCTACCCCTCTCTCCCTCTCTACTTACATTTTTTCTCTCAAAACTTTTCAAAGTTTAAATTTCTAAATCGGAGCAATATTCTCAGCTTATATCCTCCGAAAGATTCAGTTTTAAGGTATTTATCTATTTCTTTTATTTTTTAGTTAATTCATTTTATTTTTTATTAGTTATAATTATTGTTAATTAACTGCAATTAAATTAAATTAGAATTAGATAGTTTTATTTATTATTATTTATTTTTACAAATAATTACGTGTTATTATTATTAATTAGTATTAATTAATAGTTATTATATTAATTATTATTAATTATTAGTAATTTGTATTAATTATAAAAAAATATTAATAAGCAGTTATAATTAGCGTTAATTAGTAATAATTAGAAATAATTAGTAATAAATTGGAATAAATATTTATAAATAGTAATAAATAGTAATGATTAGTGATAATTAAAAATAATTAGCAATAACTGGTAGAAATTAGTAATAATTAGTAATAATTAGTGTAAATAAGAAATAATTAGTGGTAATTAGTAATAAATTGTAAACATTTGTAATAAAATTTAATAATTAGTAATAATTAGTAATAAATTGTAATTAATTTTAATAATTCATAATAAATTGTGATAAATTTTAATAATTAGTAATAATTATTAATAATTAGTAACAATTAGTAATAATTAGTAATAATTAGCAATAATTAACTATAAAATGTAATAAATTGTAATAATTAGTAACAAATTGTAATAATTAGTAACAAATTATAATAATGTGTAATAATTTCTAATAAATAGTAATAAATTGGAATAACTAGTAACAAATTGTAATAATTAGTAATAATTATTAATAAAGTGTAATAATTAGTAAGAATTAGTAACAAATTGTAATTAGTAATAAATTGTAATAATTACTAATAAATTTTAATATTTAGTAATAAATTTTAATAATTAGTAATAAATTGTATTAATTAGTAATAAATTGTAATAATTAGTAATAAATAGTAATAATTAATAATACATTTTAATAATTAGTAATAATTAGTAATAAATTTTAATAAATTTTAATAATTACTAATAATTAGTAATAATTAGTAATAATTAGTAATAAATTGTAATAATTAGTAATAAATAGTAATAATTAATAATAAATTGTAATAATTAGTAATAATTAGTAATAAATTGTAACAATTAGTAATAATTAGTAATAATTAGTAATAAAGTGTAATAATTAATAATAATTAGTAATAATTAGTAATAATTAGTAATAAATTGTAATAATTAGTAATAATTAGTAATAATTAGTAATAAATTGTAATAATTAGTAATAAATTGTAATAATTAGTAATAAATGGTAATAATTAGTAATAAGTTGTAATAATTAATAATAGATTGTAATAATTAGTAATAAATTGTAATAATTAGTAATAAATTGTAATAATTAGTAATAAATTGTAATAATTACTAATAAATTGTAATAATTTCTAATAAATTGTAATAAATAGTAATAATTAGTAATAATTAGTTATAAATTGTAATATTTAGTAATAAATTGTAATAATTAGTTATAAATTGTAATATTTAGTAATAAATTGTAATAATTAGTAATTAGTAAAAAAAATTGTAATAATTAGTTAGAATTAGTAATAAATTGTAATAACTACTAATAAATTGTAATAATTAGTAATAATTAATAATAAATTGTAATAATTAGTAATAAATTGTAATAATTAGTAATAAATTGTAATAATGAGTAATAAATTATAATAATTAGTAATAAATTGTAATAATTAGTAATAAATTGTAATAATTAGTAATATATTGTAGTAATTAGTAATAATTAGTAAAAAGTTGTAATAATTAGTAATAATTAGCGGGAATAAGTACTAATAAGCGGTAATTAGTAATAAATTGTAATAATTAGTAATAAATTGTAATAATTAGTAATAAATTGTAATAATTAGTAATAAATTGTAATAATTAGTAATAAATTGTAATAATTAGTAATAAATTTTAATAATTAGTAATAAATTGTAATAAATTTTAATAATTAGTAATAATTAGTAATAATTAGTAATAATTTGTAATAATTTGTAATAATTTGTAATAATTAGTAATAATTAGTAATAAATTGTAATAATTAGTAACATTTTGTAATAATTTGTAATAATTATTAATAATTAGTAATAATTAGTAATAATTAGTAATAAATTGTAATAAATTGTAATAATTAGTAATAATTAGTAATAAATTGTAATAATTAGTAATAAATTGTAATAATTGGTAAGAATTTGTAATAAATTGTAATAATTAGTAATAATTAGTATTAAATAGTAATAAATAACGGTGATTAGTAATAAATAGGAATAAATAATAATAAATAGTAATAAATAGGAATAAATAATAATAATTAGAAATAAGTATTAATAATTAGAAATAAATAGTAATAATTAAGAATAAATAGTAATAATTAGTAATAAATAGGAATAAATAAGAAGAATTGGTAATTATTGGTAATTATTAGTAATAATTAGAAATAATTAGTAATAAATAGCAATAATTAGGAATAAATAGCAATAATTTGGAAAAAATAAAAATAATTAGAATAATTACCAATAATTAGAATAATTATAAATAATTATAATAATTAGAAATAATTAGAATACATCGGTATAATTTCAAATAGGGTAATAATTAGTAATAAATTGGCATAATTTCCAACAGATTGGAGACATTTATTTTGCATGACGGCTCATCTCCTTATAACTTTCTCTCACTGAAACCACTATGAAAAGTCTTATCCAACGTACGGATATCCATTTTCATATGCACGATAATGGAGAGCAGCACGATGAGGTCTCCCTACTCTCTATTCTCGTGCATATGAAAATAGATATTCATATGTGTGAGTAAATTTTTCATACTGATTTTAGTCGGAGAAAGTTGTAAGAAAATGATATGTCGGGTAAAAGAGATACTACCAATCTGTTGGAAATTGTGTCGCTTGTAATTAGCAGTAATTAGTATAAATTAGCTGTAATTACTAATAATTAGTGGTAATTAGTATAAATTATTATAAATTAGTGTAGATTAGTATAAATTTTAAAAAAAAAATACTATAAATAACTATGAAATAATATAAATTATTATATATTTCTAGAAAATTTAATTTAATTTTCTTCACTTTTTTGGAAAGTGTTTTTCTTATATCATATTATTTAAAAAAATTATATTTTTTATAGAAATATGGAACAAGGAAGTCGATAATAGTCATTATTAGATGATCATACTTGGATAAATCAACACAGGAATCTAAATGGTTCTAATTTAAATCCTGTATATATTGAGGATGTTGAATATTTCTTATCATTTTCATCATCAAAACCATAATTTGTTTCAGAATGTATAATTAAGTGTCCTTATAAAAAATGTGATCTGAGAACGTTTGACACATTTGACAATGTTTGGGTCATCTATTATGTTTTGGTTTTCAACCAGATTATGTTTTCTGGTATCAACATAGTGAACGTAGTTCCAGAGAAGATACTAATAATTTGGTTTTGGATCCATCATAGTTTCAAAATTTAGTACATGATGTGGAAGTTTCGTCTTTTCAAAAAACTAAAACTCAGGATGATATTGATTTAACTCTTGAGGTGGAACCATATCAATTTTATGATTTGTTGAGGTCCGCTAAGAATTCTTTATATCCTGGTTGCAAGATAAGAAAATTTTAAGTGGTTGCAAAATTTATCGGTATTAAATCAGATAATAGAATGTCAAATAGCTCTTTTGATTAGATATTCTCGTTGATTAAAACATTATTACCAAAAGGAAATATGTTACCTACAAATTTATTTGAGAGAAATATATTGGTTCGTAATCTGGGACTTGGTTATTAGACTATTCATGCATGTTCAAATGATTTCATCTTATATTAGAGTGAAAATGAGTTGTTGGACAGTTGTCCCACATGTGGATAATCGAGGTATATAAATAGGCTCAACTAGATAATTCTATATTTATTACTATAAAACAATTGAGATATTTCCCACTTACACCCATATCGCAGCATTTATTTATGTCTCAGAACACAATGGCATTGATTTCATGGAATAAAACTAATATTTCAAATGTTAAAAGATTAAATAATCCCTCTAATGGTGATTCATGGAAAAATTTTGACCAAGTGCATCTGTTTTCTTCTTTAGAAGCCTGAAACGTGTGATTGGGTCTTTCTACTGACGGTTTCTATCCATTTGGTTCTTATAGTAGTCAGTATTCATATTGGCTTATCTTTATAACTCCATAAAATTTACCTCCTTAGATGTTGATAAAGAATCCATATATATTTTTTACCATATTAATTCTAGGACATCCGAAAAAGAATATTGATGTTTATTTGAAACCATTAATTGATGAGTTAAATTCATTGTGGAGTTATGGTGTCAGCACATATGATGTTGCTGTGAAACAAAATTTCCTACTGAAAGTTGTATTGATATGGACAATTAGTAACTTCCCAGAATATGGAATGTTATTTGGCTAGAGTACACATGGTTCAAAATAATTTCCATACTGTATGAGAGGCAACAAAGCGTGTATGCTCGTCAATGGAAAAAAAACCTTGTTTTTGCGACTTTCATCGCAGATTCCTTCCAACCGATCATCTTTTTCAGAGGAACAAATATCATTTTAGAAAAGACACAATTGAATGGTATAGACCTCCAAAAATGATCTCAAGTATAGATTTAAAATAAATTGTCTCTTCAGTACCTCCCATCATATTTGGACCAGGAATAAATCAATAGAAAATTGATGTCTTTGGGAAAGAACACAATTGGATAAAACGGAGCATTTTTTAGGATATGTCACATTGGTCTGATTTGTTGGTCTATCACATGTGAGATTTCATGCATATTGAGAAGAATTGTTTTGATAATTTATTTCATACAGTTTTGGATACACTGGGTAAGACCAAAGATAATGTAAAGGCATGATTAGATCTTGCACAAATTTGCAGGCGACCAAAACTTGAACTGTTTGAAAATGTTAGATCATAGAAGTTAATTAAGACAAAATCAGCTTATACATTGTCCAAAGAAAATCATTTATTATTTTTTCATTGGATTGCTAATTTGAGACTTCCAGGTGGTTATGCTTCTAATTTGGGAAGATATGTCAGAAATAGTCATATTACTGGATTAAAAAGTCATAACTTCCATGTTATAATGGAAAGACTTTTCTCAATTGGATTAATAGGTTTCTTAAATTCTATGATTTGGTATGTGATAACAGACATATCATATTTTTTCCAAGAAATTTGTGCGGTGACAACAGACTATGATGCACTAAGAAGATTGCAAGAAGATGTTGTTTTAATTTTATGTAAACTAGAAAAATATTCTCGTTGTATTTCTTTGACTCAATGGAACATTTGATATTATATTTTCCTCATGAAAAAAAAGAGGTATGGTACAGTTCTAGTGGATGTACCCATTCGAGAGATGCATGCAGAAATTGAAGAAAAAAGTATGTAACAAAGTATCGGTTGAAGGCTCATTTGCAGAAGCCTATTTGCAAGTGGAAATTTCTTTTTTCTTCTCTCATTATTTTCAATATGAATATCCCTCAAAACACAATTGCATGGGTCATAATTAGGGAAATGCTGATGATGAAATGAGTAATAAATTATCATTTTCTAATCAGCCTGAACTTGGATTCAATGGAGTTCATGAATGATGGCTTTCTGATGATGAACATCATAGAGATCATACATATTTTTTTCTCAACTGTGAAGAAATGAAACCATTTTTATTATGAGTGATCATATCACTTATTATATAATATTTATTACAGTAAATTAATATTATTTTATTTGTAGGTTGTATGATAATCATATAAAGAAACAAATTCCACAAATTACAGTAGCTTCTTTTAAATAACGTCAGAATAATAATTTTATTTATTGGTTTTAAAAACTGGTAACATAAATTATCTATGTTTTAACATATAAAATCAATTTATTACTTGTTATATTAATAATTGTTTTACAAATTTTTAGGTATCTCAACATGCTGATAAAATTGATAATCTATTGTGCGTATTGAGTAGCCCACAATCCAAAATGGTTAAATCTTATAATGCATATGTGATTAATGGTTTTCAATTTTCATACACTCGTATATGGGGAATCAAGAAAGTAATTAATAGTGGTGTTTTTTTTGAGAGGATATCATCATATAGACACTAAAGTTGACTCTTACGGCATGCTGGAAGAAATTATTGAACTATATTATCTAGGATATAATTACATAATGATGTTTAAATGTCAATGGTTGGATACTAAGAGAGGTTTGTGTGTTTATCCAACCCATGGAATCGTTTATATTAAATATAAAAGTATTATTATAGTAAATGAACCATTTTTATTAGTTTATCAGGAACATAAAATTTATTATGAAAATTATTATTCTACTTCAAGAGAGTTGGGTGATTGGCGGAGCATAATAAAAATTAAATCTCAGAAAAATCAGTTTACTCAAAGTGAATGTGGTTCCTCTAAAGTGCAAGGAATTTAAATTTATCAAGAGACTACTCCAAATCCATATTTTTCATGATGTGACATGAATATAGATGATGACATCCCACAGTTAAGGGTCGATGGTGATGATGATGTTAATGATGTTACAAATGAATTTGAAATGAAAAGAGATGATGAAACTGAAACTCGTATGGAAATTGATGATACTGAGGAGGAATATGAATACATTGACATCGTTAGATATGAAGATTAGGATGAATATGAATATTGACATAGTTAAATACTAATTTTAATCATATATAATATATATCTATATATAATAGTTGTATTTAACTATTTGATAGAAACATTCATTTTGTGTTTCAGATGGACGAGGATCTGTTTCGTCAGTTGCAGGAGGCTGATCTACCTTTATATGAGCAGGATGTTTGATCATCCAACCCTTAGACTGTTGGTGGTTCAGGGAGTACTCAAAGGGGATTTGGACTTGCATGATTGATGATTCCTAATCCTATCCATGATCAATTTCCACGTTTTGTCTTCGAACCATACATGTGGAGGTATGTTTACCTGTGTATTTTAGTTAGCTTTCATTAGTTTATTTATATACTAATTTTTTGATTATTTATTAATTTTTTTCAGAACTTTTTTCAAACAGGTGTTGGACAGTGGATCACTATATTACGCAATTATTTTTCTGAAGGGTGGGTCGCATGGGATCAAATTCATGTTGATGTTCAGCACCGCATGTTCGATCACTGGCTGGTATGTAAATAAATAATATTTATTTTTAAATTTATTTAATTAATAACTTGATATTATAAATTATTTATAGGTTTTATAGTATCCCATCGATGAGATCATGTGTGACGCTATCTGGAAGGCATGAGAGGGGTATATGCATGATCATTGTCGTCAGTTTTTGCACAATTTAAGAAGAAAAGTGATGATGAAAGCAAGAGTGACAAAGTTTGATGAGTCTTATTATAACGACCCAAGCATGACATATATGAATATTAAATCTTTTTATATGAATATTCATTACATTTTACAAATTCACACCTGAAGACCGTAGTAGTTTAGTACCTTTGGAAACTTGGAATACATTCTTCTAACTTGTGAAAGATCTTCAACATCTCCCATAAAGATATTACCCTTTAGTAATCCTACTTAAATGATTTATTTATAACCTAAGGAATGGAAACATAAAAAAAGGTGACCTTCAATGCTCAGTAAGGTTAAGCAAACAATAGTTGAACATATGAATGTAAAAAAATGAAGATAACTTTTCGATATCAAAATCTCGAGTCATGAAATAATTCTTAGCAGTTCATAATGCATAAATCATAAAGGAACATTAACCATGATAACATAGAATTGGAATAGAACATGAACTTTTGGAAAACACATAAGCATAGAAAATCATTTCCATATTAGTCAAGCCTCATATCCAAGACCATCATAGCGGACAAAGTCCATTACTGAACCCAGTTTACTTGTCGTTCCAGCCCTGTATTATTGAACCAGATTTACTTTTCATTCTAGTCATGTCTATCTCATGAGATATAAATATTTATCCAATGAATTAGAGGGATATATAGGTCTCACCCATATCATAATTAAATCATTCTTACATTTTCCACAAAAACATAAACCATTCATCATAGCATAACCTAAAGAACAAAAAATGGGTTTCTTAATATCATTCCATCATAATACATATAAAATAAATGGATTTCATAAAAATAATTACATCATAAACACAATAAAATCAAAGTAATAATAGGGATATAAACATAACCTTATGTCATCTTAGATGGAACGTAATTTTGATAAAATACTTGAAATTAATTCTTGAGGAAAATATCTTTTCTTCTTCAAAAACGATTTTTTTCTCAAAATTCTACACAATTTTAAAAGAAAAAATTTAATTGAAAATAAAATTGAAATATTGTAAAGTAATATTCATGGAAATAAGTCATTATGAAAGTGTAATAATCCACTCATTCCATATAAGTTAAAAAAACATTCTCCTCATACTTTTTCCGGAGAAGTTAAAAAGTACCCCATATGGTAAATAAAATAAAGATTACTTCCAAACCATGTATTAAAAGTAAAAAATGGGTAAAAATAAATTTAAACATATATAGAATAATATTAAATATTTTAGGAAAACATTTTTAAAAAACATGGACATGGATGATAAATATACCCCAAGTAAATACTTACATATAAACAATCTCAGATAAAAATGAGACTGCAAAATTATCATTTACCTTAGGTACGTTATCCTTTATATGTATCTGAATCTCCTGTATAATGATTTAAATAATGTTATTGAATTATTCTAGTATCATAATCATTTTTATGATATCATATATTATTATATTATCATCTATTTTTTAGTATCATTTCATTGTCACTTGTTATTCGAATATTAACTGCTTTATGTTCTTATGCAAGTTTTGTCAGATAAATTCATGTTCCGATTCTTAGGTTATAGTTATATCATTTAAATAATGTTACTAGTATAATATATATCATATTTATTCATTCCATTCATATATATAATCATGTTTTAATGAAGATCATGTAGAATGAATCGCATCACATCGTGGAGATGGTAGATCGTACATACGCACAAGCGACAATATCATTCACTTAATGGTTAAATGGTATGAAATTGAATGGTATATTAATTATAGATAATAATTATAATTTTATATTCTTTATTTAAATCCATTATAATCATCATTATACCCATCCAAATTAAGTATTGTTGAACAACAAATTACACCACAGCGTAGAGACGGTAAGTCATACGTACACACGCATGGTGATATTTTTATTCTTAGGATGGATAAAAGGAGGTATAAGGTTGTATCATAATTATAATAACATCTAAGCATGTATAAGATATTTTATTTATTACTTTAGTATGGAAAAAATATAAGAATATAAAGTGGAAGAAGAAAATAATTTGGAAACAGGTGATAAAACAATTACCTCTTTTTCAAGTATCTCCTTTTGATTTGCACAAAAGGTCTCCTTATGATGGATTTATTCCAAAATTGTGGTCTCTTGGAGTAAGGTATGGATGTTGGGATATTATTTTATCATAATTTGGATGATCCAAGTGGCTTGAGAGGTGTGAGTAAGTGGGTAGATGTGGTGTCCTTTTATAAGAGGGAGGAGGGGCACTTTAGGAAAGTCTTGAAATATTATTTTATTATAAATTGATTTTAGAATTATAATAGCTAGAAATTAATATATCTAGAAGATAATATGATTACAGTTCTAAATACTCTCAAACAATAGGTTTTAGACAATTTTAGATCACAAATTTAACCTTATCTTTTAGCTTTAACCCTTAGTTAAATAAATTAACTCTTACCATATCTTCTTGTATTTTTATACTATATGGTTAATATAATTACTATAAAATGCCAATAGAACCTCAAGTGGAACATTAATGAAATTTTTAACAATATAAAAATCATTTGCATTAATATTATATTTTTATGACTATTATATCATTTAATAAAATAGTATTTTTTTTTAAACTCATTTATGTCAATTTTGACACTATTTAGTAATTGATTTTTTTAAAGCTATAACAACTTGATTGATTCAAAAAAACTACATTAACTAAAATATAATATGTCATAATAATCCATAAAATTATTTTAGGGAATCGAAATTTTCAAATTACATTTATTTTAATATTTAATATATCATTTATTTGAATCTTTCATTGATAAGGCAATCATTGCATCATCATTGTGTCTTAAATAAATTTATTTATTTAATGTCTAAAAATTATAAATAAAATATCATGATGTATTAAATCCTTTTATCTTTTTAATTACTATTTATAGTTAAAGATATAAATTATATAACCTTGAAAGCTCGGAGTGGGAGTCAGCTACGGCAGAGGATGTCTATCCTGGGGGCGGGAATGAGTATGATATGTATGATATGTAACTGATCTTTGCTTTGTGTTGCGCATTTTCTGCACTTTTCTTTATTTTAATAAATAGTCAGGGGCTCGCCTATAACCACCTTCCTTGGTATAAATTATATAACCCCATCTTAAAAAAAATAGTAAAAAGATACATGTTTATGTTATATTTTCCTTTACTTTAAATTAATTATTATAACATGTCATTTTCACACCCAAGTGGCTCCCAAATGCCAAAAGTTATGAATAAGGATTTTTTTGGTTTCCCATGACTCATAAAATAATATTGGGACATTTGTTAGGGTAGTTTTTTATTACTATAATATTATTTTTAAACTTATTTACCTAATTTACCCTTTAACTGTGGTAAATAAAAATAATTACTGAAGTTACTATTCATAATGTCCAAAAATAAAAGTGTCATATTTACATAATTTGTACCTTTTTATTCCAAATATGGAATCAATTCTTCCAAATTCAAAATATAGAATTGGAATAAATTAATTTAAAATTAATTCTTGTTGTCAAAACAAGAAGACGTGTTTTTAAGAAGTAAAAACTATCAAAAGATTAACATGTGTTTATGTCCAGTTTAAATGTGAAATTACTTCCAATGACCAAAATTTTACTAAATTATAAAAAAATAATATAATTAAACTTTAAAACTAATTAAAAATATAATCTAACTATATAAATAAATTAGATGAAAAGGCAGTTTTGAATTAAAATGTAGTATTTTTCACTATTAATTAAAATATGAATTTTATTAGAAAAATACCAAAAAATCAAACAAAGTAAATTTTTATGTCCCTATTCCAAATAAGAAGTTTATTTTGTCAAATATAATGTATAAAAGTGTTAAAAACTAGATTTAAAATGGGTACTCCATCAAAAGGCGTTAAAACTGTATTTTTAAAAAAACTCTCATTCTATCCGTAAAATTAATTTTTTTTCTTATATCATGTCTAAAATACATATAATATGAATTTTAAATGTTTAATTGAATATATTACATATTTATTTCACTAATAAAATCCATAAGGAGTGATTTTATTATTTTATAGACTCACTTATTTTCATTTAAATAGTTTTTTTTGAAGAAGTTAATACCATTAATACCCACCATTATTATGAATAGGTTATAATATTTAGTTATCGCTTATACTCATTCTTGTATGAGATTAATTCTAAAAAAATAACTTGAGATTGTTTGTAACATAATCCAAGAATAGTGTTGTGTATACTGCAAGCTAATACGGTGTTACGTATAGCGCAACCTAATCTTGGTGTAGCGTACAACATAAGACATAAAAGAAATTAAAAAGAATATATCTCATAAAATCTTAGGATGTTACATATACCCCCTTAAAATGAATTTCCCCCTTGAAATTCTTCTGGGTTATAAAAGGTTTACTACTTGAAAGTTTCTTTCATGAAAACTCACGTCGTAAAAAGGAATACTGAAACTTCATTTTAAAAAGGAAAGTTAGAAACATAACGGTTACCCAAAGTAACTCATCACTGGGTTTCCACATAAGATAACATATGTGATAAGTGAAAACTTGGATATGGAAGAAAAGTCTAACCATCAATTTCTGATGGGTAGAGATAGAGAACAAGGTTTGGAGAAAGTTAATAACCAAAAACCCATTAAATCTATGATGATTTAAGGGACCATCTGATTCATCAGATAATAAGGTACTAATATAACATTTTTTGTTTTCAAAATCCTTTCCCTAATATTGAAGAACATGATAATAAATACTTGATTTCAGTACAATCTCACCATTTTTCATGCCTTGAACAATTTCCACTTCATCACTTATTCAAAGAAATGAAGTTGAATTTCTCATTACTAAAGTGTTAGTAGATCATGTGATCCATAAATAGAATTATATTTCATTCCATCTATCTCAAAAAAAAGGTTAACACGTATTATCAAATATGCATAAGTCCACCTATAGTGATATAATACATTAATCTAAAAAAATTCAGCTGGAATATAACTTGTACTATCCATAATTGTATAACCTTACAATCCTTCCAAAAAAATGAAAATATAAAACTTTAGAAAGAGGTGAACTAAATCAGTTTAACATTTATCTCTTATATCTCATAAGTTAGTTCTTGGTTGTCACATTTCAAACATGTGAATACCTTAATCATGTATTCTCTTGAGTCACGGTAACAACCTAAACTATCAGATATCCTTATTGAAAACATGTATGTTTTCTTATTCTTAAGTCCAAAAAGTTGTAATCTTCATATGAGATAGCATAACCACATGTCAATAAATCCTTAAATAGTTCCAAGGTAACTAATTTCATCCAATTTTCTTATTCCTATCCAACATACCTTTATCCAAATATAATCATCTCAACATCATGTTCATATTAAGGGTCATCCTTCATTAAATCATGTGTTTTCCAAAAACATCACCTTATTACCTCAATCACTTTTCATGGTTACCAGTACCACTCATCATATACTTTAAAATACATGTGGAAAACCATAGTGGACCACTACATAGATATTTAATTATTCCATAATACCATAAAATCGATTCTACAATATTATTCTGGAATCCCATTACATAAAAACTCAATCATTCCACCACTTCATTTTCATACTCAACATCATCAATAGTGATCGCATGTGATTTTTCTTTGTCTTTGTCCTTAAGAGTTTTTTTATGTCAATAATCATTAATCACCCTTGGATTAGGGCATTAGTTAGCATAATTCCCCATTTCCTTGCACTTGTAGTACTGAAGTGTGGGTGGTTCATTCTCTGTAGCCTTTTCTCTATTCACATCATTAGATACCTTTTTCTCATTACTTCAACACTCAACTACCCTATGACCTTATTTTCCACACTTAAAAAATTTGCTAGTCCCTTTAAAATAGTCTCCACCATGCTTCTTTCCACACTTTGATCATAAGGAAACACTCATCTTCTTTTCACCATTGTTTTGAGATTTTCCTTTGAACTCTATCTTTTATTTCTTGTAAAAACCATGAGATTGATATGTAACACCAAATTCCATTTCTACCTAATATAATAATGCACAATCTCTTCATAGAAACTAAAGACTCTTATAGATAATTCCCTTCAAAGACTTGGTTTTAAGTCACTGAAGAATCGATCAACTTTACTTTTAGGTTGGATGATAAATCCAGAATCATACCTTGAAAGTCTTGTAAAATTTTCCCTGTATGTACTAATGGATTCACCATCCTTTTTCTTAAGCTCAAAGAACTCCTTTTCCATTTTTGTTTGAATAATACAAGGAAAGTACTTATTAAAAAATAAGATCTTGAAATCATCACATTCCATGGATTCAATTTCATATTATTGCCTCGTATTCTTGATTAGTGTCCACCACTCATCCTCTTCGCCTTCTAAATGATAAACAACCAAAATTAATTTCTGATGTTCCGAACAGAGAAGGATGGAAAATATCTTTTTAATGGTACTGATCCATTGTTCAGCAACAAGTGGATCATAAGACCCACTGAAATAAGGTGGACGTTGCCTCATGAAGGACTCAATATAATATTGTTCCCTTATCTTCTCATTTGGAAGTCCAAAATGATTTATAACTTTTGTAAGTATAGATATAAGATTTTTCATTCCATATCCCATAATATTTGTTTGTTCAGAAGAATAATTGTTTCATTTCCCATTGCATTGATCATTAACACGGTTCCTTTGGGTTCTATCCATTGTCTAAAATCCAAAAAAGAATAGTGTGAGAGGAAAAAATAATACTAGGAAAACAACATAATCAAGGGGTGTATTTTCAATCGCTAACATCTTAGGTTTAATATTTGGTTATTCATGATTGTTTCTATAATTCTAGTATTGTAAACTATAATTATACATATACTTAGGAAATCCCTTATAAATATCTCTAGGGATCTCACTAAAGTTTTTACATCCTAATTTCTAAAGGTTGGCTAAAACTTTCCTCTGATACCAAATATAATGACCTAAGCATTACGTATATGAATATTACATCTTTTTAGATGAATATTCATTACATTTTACAAATTCACGCCTGAGGACCATAATAGTTTAGTGCCTTTGGAAACTTGTAATACATTCTTATAACTTGTGAAAAATCTTCAACATCTCCCATAAAGATATTCCCCTTTAGTACTCCTACTTAAATGATTTATTTATAACCTAAGGAATGGAAACATAATAAATGGTGAGCTTAGATTCTCATTAAGGGTAAGAAAACAATATATGAACATAAATAAACATAACTTTTGAATATCAAAATATTAATTCGTGAAATAAATCTTAGCAGTTCGTAAGGCATAAATAATAAAAGAACATTAACCATGATAACATAGCATTGGAATAAAAAATAAACTTGTGTCAAACACATAAGAATAAAAAATAATTTCCATATTAGCCAATGCTCATAGCCAAGACCATCATAGCGGACAAAGTCCATTACTGAAGCGGGTTTACTTGTTGTTCGAGCTTTGTATTACTGAACCAGATTTACTTGTTGTTCTAGTCATGTATATATCATAAGATATAAAACTTTACATAATGAATTGGAGAGAGATATAGGTATCACCCATCTCATAATAAAATCATTCTTACATGTTCCACAAAAATATAAACCATTCATCATAGCATAACCCAAGGAACAAAAAATAGGTTTCTTAAACATCATTCCATCATAATCCATATAAAAAAATGGATTTCATAAAAATAATTATATCATAAACACAATAAAATCAATGTAATAATAGAGATAGAAACATAACCCTATGTCTTCTCAGATGGAAATTAATTTTGATAAAATACTTGAAATTAATTCTTGAGGAAAATATCATTTCTTCTTCAAAAATGTTTTCTTTTCTCAAAATGTCATACAGTTTTAAAAGAAAAGAATTTTATTGAAAATACACTTGAAATATTTTAAAGTAACTTCATGTAAATAAGGCATTATTAAAGCGTAAGACTCCATTCATGCCATAAAAGTTAAAAAAACATTCTCCTCGTACTTTTGTTAGAGAAGTCAAAAAGTATCTTGTATAGTAAACGAAAGAAATATTCCTTAGAAAACATTTAGTGAAAGTAAAAAATGGGTAAAAATGACTTTAAACATAAATAGAATAATATTAAACATTTTTAGAAAACATGGACATGGATGATAAATATACCCCCAGTAAATAATTACGTATAAATAATCTTGGATAAAAATGAGATTGCAAAATTATCCTTTACCTTAGGTCTGATATCCTTCGTATGTATCTAAAACTCATGTATAATTATTTAAATAATTTTATTGACTTATTCTAGAATCATGATAATTCTTATGATAGCATATATGATTATATTATCATCTGTTTGTTAGTAATATTTCATTGTCACTTGTTATTCGGATATTAACTCTTTTATGTTCTTATGAAAGTTTTGTTGGATAAGTTCATGTTACATTTATTAGGTTATAGTTATATAATTTATAGAATGTTATTAGTATAATATATATCATATTTATCTATTCCATTCATGTATATAATCGTGGTTTAATGAGGATCAGGTAGAATGAATCACATCACATCGTGGAGATGGTAGGTCGTGCGTATGCATGAGCAACGATATCATTCACTTAATGGTTAAATGGTATGGAATTGGATGGTATATTAAGTATACATAATAATTATAATGTTATATTCATTATTTAAATCCATTATACTTATCATTATACCCATCTAAATTAAGTATTATTGAATAACAAATTACACCATGACGTGAAGACGGTAAGTCGTACGCATGCACGCATGGTGATATTGTTATTCATAAGATGGATAAAAGGAGGTATAAATTAGTCCCATAATTATAATAAAATCTAATCATGCATAAGATATTTTATTTATTACTTTATTATGGAAAAAACATAATAAGAAGTAGAAAAAGAAAAGAATTTTGAAAGAGGTGATAAAACAATAACCTCTTTTTCGAGTATCTCTATTTGATGTGCACAAAAGGCATCCTTAGGATGGATTTCTGACCAAAGTGTGGTATCTAGAAGTATTTGAGGGATTTTGAAAGCTTATTTGAGTAGAATTTGGATTATTCAAGGGGATTCAGAGGTGTGAGTAAGTGGGTAGATGTGGTGGCCTTTCATAAGAGGGAGGAGGGGCACTTTAGAAAAGTCTTGAAATATTATTTTATTATAAATTTATTTTATAATTATAATAGCTCCAAAGTGATATATTTATAGGATAAAATGAGTATAGTTCTAAATACTCTCAACCAATAGGTTTTAGACAAGTTTAGGTCACAAATATAATCTTATCTTTTAGCTTTAACTTTTACCATGTATTCTTGTATTTTTATACTATATGGTTAATATAGTTACTATAAAATGCCAAGATAATCTCAAGTGCATCATTAATGTAATTTTTAAAATTATATGTCATTTTGATGAATCTTATATTTTTATGACAATTATATCATTTAATAAAATAGTATTTGTTTTAAAAACTCATTTTTGTCAAGTGGCTCCCAAATGCCAAAAGTTCAGCCTAAGGATTTTTTTATCACCCATGACTCATAAAATATGATTAAGACACATGTTATGGTAGTTTTATATTATTATATTATTATTTTTATCTTCATCTACCTAATTTACCCTTTAATCTGATAAATAAAAATAATTACTGAAGTTACTATTCATAATGTCCAAAAATAAAAGGGGTCCATTTACATAATTTGGACCTTATGATTCCAAATATAAAATCTATTTTTCCAAATTCAAAATACGTAATTAGCAGAAATTAATTTAAAATTAATTCTCGTTGTCAAAACAAGAAAACGTGTTTTTAAGAAGTAAAAACTATCAAAAAATTTACATGTGTTTACATCCATTTTAAATGTGAAATTGCTTACAATTACTAAAATTTGATTAAATTATAAAAACATAATCCAATTACACTTTAAAATAAATTAAAAAGATAATCTAACTATAAAAATAAATTAGATGAAAAGGCAGTTTTGAATTAAAATGCAGTATTTTTTCACTATTCATTAAAATATGGATTTTATCAAAAAAATACCAAAAATTCAACCAATGTAAATTTTGATATCCCACTTCCAAATAAGAAGTTTATTTTGTCAAATATAATATATAAAAGTATTAAAAAATTGATTTAAAATGGGTATGCCATCAAAAGGTGGTAAAACTGCATTTTTAGAAAAACGCTCATTTTATCCGTAAAATTGAATTTGTTCTTATATTATATCTAGAAAACATATAAGATGAATTTTAAACATTAAATTGAATATATTAAATATATATTTCACTAATAAAATTCATAAAGAGTGATTTTATTATTTTATAAACTCACTTATTTTCATTTAAATAGCTTTTTAGAAGGAAGTTAATACCATTCATACCTGCCATTATTATGACTAGTTTATAATATTTAGTTATAATTTATACTCGGTCTTGAGTGGAATTAATTCTATCAAACAAAATTGAAATTATGTATAACACAATCCAAGAATAGTGTTGTGTATACTGTAAGCTAATACGGTGTTACGTATAGTGCAAGCTAATCTTGGTGTAGCGTATAACACAAGACATCAAAGAAACTAAGAATAATCTATCTCATAAAATCTCAGGGTGTTACACTTATCGCACACAAAGACCCGATTATATTTCAGCTCAGTTTTGGGATAGATTATGTTCACACTAGTTGGGTGGTCGTTTTCAGAGGAGATCATCAATAGGTCGACAAAACCGGGGGAGACAGGAGGTGACACATCGATCTGATAGTCGTACATTTAGTACGCATAGAAAACATATTGTAAGTACTTTTTTAAAATAATTTATATAACTTTAAATGTAAATGGTTTATTTTATATTCATATAGGCAGTCAAACAACCCGATATTATAGAGTTTGATATTTATAGGAGGATGTACAGTGATCCAGTCACTAGAGATACTAGCATCAGATTGTGGTCGGTATAATTTCTTTTTAAATTTTAAAATTAACTAAAAATAATATTTTAACTATTTAAATTTTAAATTTTAATTGAAGGAGTCATATGAGATCGTGACGTCTCAAACACAGACTGAGAGTCAGGTCGAGACTAATGATCAGACCAATGCCCGTCAATTTGATGAGGCACCATGGATGCAGACGACCCAATATGCCTTCAAGAAAGGCTGATTTGTTAGTATCAACTCTCAATTGACGTCTGTGGGTTATTATGGTACCACTACGATTTCGACATCTAGTTTTGAAAGGAGCTTGTGGAGAGTCATCGTCATCTGCTACACAGTATTAGGAGCAGCTGCGAGCTCAGTGTGAACTTATAGAGAGTATGCGTAGGGAGCAAGAGGAGATGTGTCAATGGCAGCAACAATAATAGGAAAATCTCTGACGACAACAGCAGCAGCAGCAACAGGAGGAGGAGATGCGTCGATGGCAATATCAGTACAACGAGCAGATAGACTACATGCGACATTTGACTCGTGGTTTAGGGATGAAGTTCCCTTCACCGTCTCCTCCAGCTCCTCCAGAAGACTCTCTCCCTCAATAATGTATTTATTTTTTATGATAAAACATTTGAATGTAAATTTTTTTATAATATTAACTATTTACGTTTCTATATAGTGTGTTTTTTATATTGTTGTGAATATTTCATTTTTTATTATTTATTTAATTTTTTATTATTTTATTAATTTTTTTAATTTTTTTATTTTTTTTATTATTTTTTTATTTTTTATTTTTTATATTTTTGCAAATATTTATGTTTTTATTATTTTATAATTTTTATTATTATTTTACTAATATTAATATTATTATCTCATTAATATTAATAATAATCTCATTATTATATTATTAATATTATTTTATTAATATTATTATTATTATATTCATATTAATATTATTATTATATTATTATTATTATTATTATTTTATTATTTTATAAAAAAAATATTTTACTAATATTAATATTATTTTTTTATTTTTTTATATTAATATTATTTATATTATTTATATTATTATTATTATTTTTATTATTATTATTATTATTATTATTATTATTTTATTTTATTTTATTTTTATTATTAATATTTTATTCAATTTTATTTTTTTAAGCTATTTGTGATGGACCCTTTTGTGACGGGTTATCTCCCCGTCGCAAAGAGTATTTACAACGGGCCATCGAAATAGGGTTTTTTAAAAAAACCTCAGGAAAACTATTTGCGACGGGATGTGGTCTCATTGCAAAAAAAATCTATTTGCAAATCCCTTTTCTACAATGGGGCATTTGCAACGAGGTCTCTTCGCAAATGCTCAGACACAAATATACCAATTTCCAATAGTGTTTCACATTTTTTGTAAAATCCAAACTTTCCATGTTTGGAAAACAAAAGGAATATTTCTTTCAAAATATTTTGTAAAAAGTAAAACATGGGTAAAATTTTCTTTAATAAATCATTTTGAGAATGTTAAAAATATTTTTGAAAACACTTTTAGAGAAAATGGTTTTGGAAAAAAATATTTTGACCAAAGAGAGAAATTAAGAAAATTTTTCTTAAAAACATTCTTTTGAACTCTTGAGTTCATAAAGAGGGGAAAATTAAGATAAAACATGTATTCTCATGAAATAACTATAGGATAAAAAATTCAAGAGTTTCTTGAGATATGGATAATAATATTTCATCATCAGAAGTATAAGCATAAACAATCCTAATAAACGATGAAATTGTACTATAAACCCATTACCACTTTGGTAGCATTGAATCATAAGCCCCGTGAAATAATAAAATTAAATTAAACTTAACATATCGTGAGAATGAATAAATTAATTATATTACATGTCAAAGGTACTATATATACTCCTCGTAAAAGAAGATAGGTTCATAACATGACATATGTCTCAAAGAAGGCAAATTGAGACAAAAACCCCCTCTAATGATCATAATGTTGAAATGAGAATTAATTAATGAATCAATTATGTGTATAAAATTTAAATCCACATAAAATAGTTCAATATACAACATAATATAATAAAAATTAATTACACACATAATCTAAGAATATCAAAGACAGCAAATAAGTAATATAACCCAATGAAAAAAAAATTGAGTTATAAAATTATTTACCACTTGGTGATTTTCAAGTCAAATCCCCTTGGATGAAATAATAAAAATTGAAACTTAAAATTCCATGAATTGTGATGGATTCATGATATTACATTTAAAAGAGGTCGTATATACACCATAAAAAATAAATAAAGTGCATAACATTAAAATATGCCTCAATGAAAGGAAATTGAGATGAAGTCTCTTACGATCTGACTTCCTTCATACAGGTTCAAACTTCATATATGATAAATATAAGTTTATTTTAAACCCATTAAAGAACCATACTCATATATATCATACCATATATGATTTAATTGTAGTCCTTTATCACTCGTCTATTAACAATTCTTTGTTAAAATCACTGTTTTTGGTGATAATTGCTTTGTTTTTCATGTATGTTTTGGTTTGGTATTTTCAATAATTTGACTTTGATCATGGTTAAATCATATACAAAATTTAAAAATTTATAAAAATATCATATATATATATATATTCATTATATATTTATTTAGAGTAATCTATAAAAGTTAAATATAGAAAATGAATTACATAGAGATGGTAAGTCGTATGTGCGCATAAACGTTGTTTCTATTTTCTCTCGATAGATGGAAAAAATATTAATTAACCTTTAAATAATCATTATTATGTTATATATAGTATTTATATTAATCAAATATGTCCTTATTACCATCCATGTAAAAATAAAATGAAAAACATTTCACATCGCTACATGGAGGTGGTAGTCCACACATACATACGATACAAGTGATGTTATTAGTTTCCAATGGATTGGAAAGTATAAAGTTATATGTGATATTATATTTCTATAAGAATTTTTAGGCCATAAATATCACATATATTCATTAAATTTATCCTTACTATCTCCCATGTAAATCGTAAGCGAATAACCAATCACATCACTTCGTGAGACGGTAGTCCGCCATACACACGAGCGACGTTATCGTATCTCCGCATAATGGAAAGTAAGAAGGTATATGTAATGACCCATAACTCTATCAATTAAATTTCCCTTCCTATGTTTATTTCATATAGTATAGATCACATAAAATCACTTATAGAACACAATACAAACTTTATAAATGAAATAATATGTATTTCTTAGAAGTTAAGCAAACTATACCGATAAAATAGTAACTTGGCCTTAGGAATAATAATATGACCCTTATGAATAGTAAATCAAACTAATGAATATTAACCTAAACCATCAATTTGTAAATAAAATTTAGGAATCTTATAAATTAAGGAATGATATAATTATATCATAGTATAAATAAGTGAATATTTTAAAAATTAATTTTAAGTGTTGGTATTTTTGTATGTCATAAATATTTAATTACAATTTTATAATTAATAAAATGATTTAAAAGAAAATAAATTTTCATAAAATGTACTCATAAATCAATATTTTTTCTCTTATGATTTTATTATAATTTAATGAGACCTTAAGTTATTTTTTCAAAGTGTAATAAAATCAGTTATAATTTTAAAAACTGTATTTTTCAAGTAAATGATGAATATAATTAAAAATTATATTTCTCATATTTAGAAAATTATTTTCATAAAATAGAGTTAATTTTTGAATTCTACATGTCAAAAAATTATTAGGGTGAATTTTTTGAGATTTTTCTAAAATACTTGAATTTTTTGAATAGTAAAATACGATAATTTAGGATAAATGTCAAATACATGAATTATGGAGTCATAGATGATGTATGGATGATTTAGGCACCATTGGTTCGAACTCGCATGAACTTATTGCTGTATTTAATCACAATAATCAACAATATTGATTTTCTTGAGCAAATTAATAAAATAATGATTAAAATAATGAAAAATCACCTCTCTCCACTATAAATACCACCCCTCACCCCCTCTTCTCCTAACACCTCTAAACTTTAAATCTTGTCAAAATTTTACCCAAATCCTTTTCCCTAGTATATACCCCACATCCATGAGCTATTGGTCTTACCAAAATATCAAAACCTCTTTTCCTAAGGAGGTTCTCAAGGAGGATAATTCAAGAGGTAAATCCTCTTTTTCTTTTAATTTCATTTCTTTTTTTATTATTATCATATCCTCACCTCCTCTATCCAAATGATCATGATAAATCCAGTATAATATATATACAGTAATGATATCATACTAATGTAATATTCATTATCAATCTCCTTACTCTCTCTCTATTTTATTTTAAGAATGAAATCATCGTCCGGGAGGTGCAGATTTACAACCTTTGTGGATGACGAACATTCGTTCTTTAATTTCTCCTTCAATGATGGTCATGAAACAATTTTTATGGTTGTACCAGATTATAAAATATGTATTATATCTTATGTAATATTTTTTAACCATTGTTTATATATGATATTAAATAATAGAACAAAACTAGTTCATTGTGATCGAAAAAACGCTAAAACTAAGCTAAACGGTTATCATTAACATGTTATCTAATGATTCATCATCATATATGGAAACAAAATAATAAATAATACCAAATACACTTCTATTTGTTCATTAATAACATTTAATTCCAATTTTGGTGAATTATACTCATTTTACATGAACTCAATTACTTATAATCAAGCGAACCGATCATGAAAATCAAGGAAACGAACACTCCAGAACGACGGAATTCAATCTTACAACTTATCAAAAGGTGATAAATGAACTTAATAAAATTATAATAAACTATATATATCTAATAGGTTCTTAATTAAATTTTTAATGAGTCTAATTTCATATTCCAGGACCTTAAGGTCAAGTGCAAAACACATTCGAACATAAGGTAAGGTTTTTATTCCCAAACCTTCATTTTCATTTGAGTTATGTTTTATTCCTCTATTAACCAATTTAATTCTTAATTATTTTTATATAATAATTATAAATTTTATATATATGTTTTAAAATCATATATCCATATAATTTCATCAACCTTTGATGGGATAATAAATGTTTTACAAAAGTTTTATTCTCATTCCTTCCTAATATGCAAGCCCGATTAAAGGGAATGTCTCGATTTCTCACCCATTTTCAAGTACCATATATAATCTATTTTAATAAATCATTATTTTTATAAAATCAATAATTTTTTCATGAAAAAACTATCTTAGTTAATTTCTGGTTTTATACAAATATTTTTATAAAAGAACTCTTCTTTACAAAGTAAAAAACGGGTATTTCTCTCAAGAATTCATTGATGATTTTATAAGAGTATTTTCATCTATTTCAAAACCCTTATTGATTCTTATGTTTGATTGGGATAAATATTTTATGATATGATCTACCATATTTTATTGAATGGTTTATGATTAGTTTGACTCTAGATGTCGTATCTTGATATAATTCATCATATTACTCTAAATGGTTAGTTATTATGTTTATTGATTGGGAAAAGTTATTTACATTTCATATGTTAGTTTCAATATGAATTTTTATATTGATTATGTTTCACCCCTTTCATATGAGGAATTCATTGGACTTAGTAAGTGTCAGTTGGGGCCCCCTATAGCCCCTCGGTATATTTATAGGTCTCATGAGACAAACTAGTTTCATTTTTTACCCGTTTATGTATGGTCTTGACATGAGGCCTTGACGGTATATTTATGATGTCCTATATTATGAATTCCCTCATTATGAGTTTAGTATTTGATATTCCATGTGATTATTTGACTATTATAATATTCATGGTTATGTTTTATTATGGAATTATTTAATCATCTTTTATTCCTGGCATTTTATGCTTAAGATTATGTTTTAATGGCATGTGTAATTTTAGTTATTCACCATGCCTTATTATTTATGCTTTCGATGTATTTCTTACCCTTACCAAGCCTCTAATCTCACCTCTTTCTTATGTTTTATTTTCCCCCAAGATGTAAATAAGTATATTACAAATGACTTTCAGGGACAATCTTGGATTTGTGGATGTTTACAAAGGAATTTCTATATTGTATTTCCTTTAAATTCGTAATGTAAAACTTATGTATGTATCTGGTTTTCTAAAACTTCTAAATTATTCGGTTCTTCGGGATGCATCTTCCTTGTTTATATGTCAATGTAATAAAATAAGGCACCGGCTCCGGGCAACTAGGGTCGGGTTCCTTACAATATATGTGATATAAAAATTAAAGAATTATAATAATTTCATAAATATTATATAAATATGATAAATCAATCGTTATATCTATCCTTGAAATGTGGTGATGGAAAACGAATTATATCGGTTCGTGAGGTGGTAGTCCATCGTACACACGATCGATGGTTTTGTTTCTCATTTGATGAAAGAGGATATGGATATAGTTCATTACCTTAACATAATAATATCTCAGTATATTTTATATAATGGTGTTATAATATTATCATAGATTAATAATGTTATAAGGATTTAGAAGAATAATTCAAATGAAAACGCATAGTTAAAAACTTTACCTCTTCTTCAACATACCTCTTTAGGCTTAACCTAAAGCCTTGATAGATTGGATTTATGATCTAAAAAAGTCATCTATAATGTGTGGAGGGAAGAAAGGAAGATATTTGGGTAGTTATTTTCTGAACCAATGGGATTTGGTAGTGTGAATAGGAGAGGAGAGGGGGTGGCATTCATTAAGTGAGGGAGCAGACACACATGGAATTTTTGAAAAATATAAAGTGATGCTCATGTTTTTATCATGCCACAAGCCTCAAAAATGGGTTATTATAGACCCTTATAGGTGATAAGTTTTAAATATTTTCATATAATGGGTTTTTTATAAGTTACCCTTATCTTCTTAGTTTAACCCCTTGGTAAATCGGTTTTTACCTTAACCACGGTAATTAATTTTTATTGTTTTCACCATTCATTATGGTAAAAAATTAATTTGATCTTAATAGATAATATAAATTGTGATTATTCTAAATATAGAATCCATTTCTCAAAATTTAATTCAAAAAATTGGTATAATTCAATTTAAAATTAATCTGTAAATGCGAAAAAAGATGAGTTTTCCAAAGAAAAGTTAGCATTAATATGTGAAGTTTTTATATTGAAATTGAACATAAAATAGATCTCAATGATATAAATTAGTTAAATTTTAATATAATTTATCTAATTTTACTTTATAACTAATTTAAAATATTATTTAACTTTGTAAATAATTTAAATGAAAAGGCAGTTTTTTAATTAAAAATCGGCATTTTTCACTATTCATCAAAAAATTAATATTTTCAAAAAATTCTCAAAAATTCACTCTAAGTTAATTTTGATATAATGATTTAAAAAATGAAGTTAATTTTTTCAAATAAATTTTATAAAATAGGTAAAAATTAATTTTAAAATAAGTGCTCAAAACACGACGAAACTGCTCTTTGGAAAAAAAATTCAGAAATATTTCTTTTTTATTCAAATGATTTTTATTTTTATTTCTAATCAATATATAACCATGGAATTTATTTTATACATGTGTAAAAAATATAATTTTCATAATCTAGTTAGTCCTATTTATAGCCACCAAATTTAATGGTTAGGTTATAATGGTATACTATATTACGATTCATTTAGACTCAGGGATGCGTGTTCCACAAGCTATTAGAGAGAATTGATTTATTTAAAAGGAAATGCATCATAAAGTATCACGATGTTACATTCTCATCTAAGATTATTGTTGCATGTCATATACTCTATCAAACCCAAATTTCTTCTTTTAAAATCTCAAGGTGTTGCATTCTACCCCCATTAATAAATTACACCCTCATAATTATATTTTGGTCATCATAGGTCTAACCTTTGTTAAAAATCCACATCGTAAAAAGGGTTAATTATAATTCCTCCTGATAAGATGGAAAGTAAAGTACACATGTTATCTATAATAACAAATAACTAGGTTTCCATATAGGAGAAAATTGGTGAAAAGTGAAGATATGGGCATGGAAGAAAAGTGTAAATAATTATAGAGTGATAGAGATCATTGATCATAAAAAATTGAATGATCAATGGAAAGTTAAGGACCTAAAAAACATAAATTTTTGATGATTTAAAAGACCATTTGATTCATCAGATATGAAGTTAATATGATAACATTTTTTTAAAGATCTTTTTCCTAAAGTTGAGAAATTATTTTATCGTCTAATAATATAAAGAAATATACTTACATGATATCTTTTATTTCATAAGAACGGTTTCATCCTATGGTTTTTCTTAGATTAGTTTCCACTTCATCTCTTACTCCAAGAAATTAAAGTCCAAAAATGAATTTTTTTTATTCCTGAGGCACTAGAATTAACTTTTAACAGATCGTAAGATACATAAAAGAGTGAAAAGTCTTTTAATCAGTCTCTAAATATTATCCAAAACCAATATGACTGGCACAAGTTATATAATACATTCTCTAAAACCCAATAATAACACCACTAGATTAATATTAATATTTATCCATCAAATCGTTTAAGTAAAAAAATGATATATTAACCAGAACATCACGTAGGCCAATGGTAGGCATTGCACCATTTCCACCATTCGGTTGTGGGTTCAAGCCCCATGGTCTTGCCGAATGTGATGAGTTGTCACCTAGAATGAAGGTTGTACTTTTTCCCAAGCATTATTAATATAATTCCTGTAATGTAACCAAATTATAATAACCCATAATTACTTCAACATCAATGGTAAGATAAACCTTAAAGGTTACCAATACCATAACAAAAACCTCTTTATCATTATTATCTCAACATAAAACACATATAAAGTGTTATCCTCCCTTAATCATGTTTTTTCCAAGAAGTTAAACTTTACACTAAATCACTATCATTGGTACCATTTAACATATGCTCTCAAATCCTCAAGGAAAAAGTACTGCATTACAATCCTTATACATTTCATGATTCTTATAACCAGGATATCATTAATAAAATACTCCAATAACATAATTATTGAATCTAAACATAAGAACATTAATCATTCTACTTCACCTATAATAATAGCATAATTTTGACCTTGATCCCTTATCTTCTTTTGAGGTATATTCCCTTAACACTTGGGGTATTCATTTTTGTATTTCCCCATCACCTTAGAATTGAATTATTAAACATTGGAAGATTATTCATTTCCCTTACAATTACAATCATTGTGGTATTTCTCTCTAAATTTATATAAAACTCTCATTCCCTTTAAGAAAGTATAATCGTGTTTCTTTACATAGGGGAATCCTTTTTTCCTTTCTTCCCTTTATCCATCTTTTGCTTTTTTGTCATATTATTCTCTTAATTACCTTTGAATCCATAAGACGTGGATAATTATTTCTATATATTTATACAACATTATATTATGTCCTCATATCATGAGAAAGTTTGGGAGACCAGTTCCCTTTGAATAATTGTCTTAAACCCATCAAATAAATGGTCAAAATTTCTCTTTGGATTACATACATAGTCCACAACATGCCTTTTTAACCTTGTAAAGTTGGATTCATACTTGGAAACATTTCATCTTCCTTTTATCTTAGACTTAGTAATTGTATTTCCATATCCACTCGTTGCTTGCAAGGAAAATACTTTTCCAAGAAGAGTACCTTAAAATCCTTCAATTCAATGTTTGTTATTTCTTATTCAACTTTTGAATCAATAAACACCATTGATTTGCATCTCCTAAGAGAGGATAAACTGACAAGACAACTTTCTCCCTTTTATTACTTCTCAAAGTGATAAATATCTTCTCTAAGGAACTTATCCATTTATTATGTACAAATGGATTTGTAGTTCCATTGAATGGTGGATTTTTCTGATGTATAAAGCGGTTTAACATTGTTACACCACGTGGTGGATCAAAGGGTTTCTCCATACGGGCAAGGTTATTTCTCATAACCTGAGACATTTTCCCCAATATGGTTATAATTTGATTAGTTCCAGCTATAGCTCCATCTCCAGCTTTATTATATTTCTTATGAGGTTAATCTATACATGAGGTAAGTCAATTGATACAATTTTCAGTCCTTCCACTAGGATCCATTTCTAAATAATGGAATACACTATATTAGATCATAACATTATGAAACAAAATGTATAATACCAAAACTAGTGAAACACTTAACATAAATTGAAGAATTTACGCATGGATAATCATATAATCATAAACTTGGTTTCTTAGGGAAAGTTTTCAAATAAAAAAAATATCTTCAAATCCTTCATGATGGTTTGTAAAGAAAATGTGAATTAACCTAAGCATATCCCCTAGAAGTGTAAAACAAGGTGCATAGTGAGGTATGTTGTTGTGTACCAGGTAACGCTCGAGTAAAGACTGATGTGCATTTTTCAAGGTTATTTCCCCTAGGTATCTGTTTGAGAACCACTTCCACTTGTAGTATCCAGATAGGAATTTATTGCTAGGAAAACCGCATAATCTTTTCCTTACCAAAACTTTAGGATATTATTCTATAATTATCCTCAAAGACTATTGTAGGGTTATGTTCCCTAATATAGATTTTACTTAATATAGTTCTCAATTTTTCTACTAGAACTCCTCTAATACCAACTATAAAGACCCCAACTCTATTAGCCCAAAGTCGGTGGTTACTTTATTACATTGGAATAAGATACAAGGAATCACATCCTGAAAGATTGGATAGTTTAGTAGTCTTAGGAAACTATATACATATTTGAAATTCACATTACAATTATAAACATAAAATGCACAAAGTTTTTTCTTTTAGAACATTATATTTCCAATAGTATATCCATGCATATCCATTATAAAACACTTCTTGGTATCTTGGGAAAAATAAAACATAATAAAGAGGTGAGCTCAAATGCTCAGTAAGGGTATGTGTATAACGAAAACTATCATAAGAAAATAATAATAATCAATATGGAAAGGTAAATAACTAAAACACATTTCATTCAATCAATTACTTGATAATAATATGGTAGGAATTAATAGTGATCAAATAATTCCATATAAATAATCACATGAGCTTGAAACTTAACCATTGATATTCTAACTAATCAAATAATCACATAGAAAATCAACAACTAATATCATAATGAGTGAATACATAGTATCAGACACCATAACCATACTGTTAAGGCCTCATACGAAGACATCTTACATAAATTAGTAAGTCATTAACCAAATGTCTAAGCTAGTTTGTCTCATGAGACCCACTGATATATCGAGGAGATATAACAAGCCTCACACGTCACTTAGACTAATTTATTCCTCATATGAAATGGTTTAAACATAGTCAACATAAAAAATTCATATTGAAAAATTAGAATATGAAATGTTAATACTTTTTCCTAATAAATAAACATGATCATAAACCATTCAGAGTAATATAGAGAATGGTACCAAAATAGTACATCCCAGCGAAATTGATCATATACCATCCAAAAAAATAATAAGGATGATGTCAATAAAACATATCCTCAATGGATCATAAATATAATAAATAATTGATGTTGTTCATGAATATAGATACCATAAAAATGTCATTAAACTTTTCTTGAGGAAAATATCCTTTTCAATTAGAAAATATTTTTAAAACTAAAATTTCAAAAAATATTTTGAAAATAATTTTCTTTGAAAATAACCTTAGAAACTTATAAAGAAATATTTAAAACATTGATTGGTCATGATGGTGGGAAATTTTGTATATGTCGTACATGTTAAAATAAATATTCCTGTCACATTTTCAATAAAAGGCAAATGGGCCTTGTTTGTAAAAAAAATAAAGATTCCATTCAAAAAAATTTGTAAAAAATCAAACATGGGTAAAAATTTATTTTAATAAATCATTTGTAGAATGTTAAAAAAATTGAAAACATTTTTATAAAACATGGTTTATAGGGGAAATTGATTTTCAACCATAGAGAGAAATGAAGATGATTTTTCTTAAAAACATTCTTTTGAACTATTAGGTAAATAAAAAGAGGAAAATGAAGGGAAAACATGTATTCTCATGACATAACCATAGGAGAACAAAATTAATTATTTTATTGAGAGATATATCATTATATTTCATCATTGTAACCATAAACATAAATAATCTCGATAAATAGTGAGATTATACCATAAAACCATTACCGCTTTGGTAACATTGAATTGTAAGCCCCGTGAAAGAATAAAATTAAATGAAAATTAAAATATAATGAGAATAAATAAATTCATGATATTTCATGCCAAATTTTATGTATATACACCTCACAAAATAAGATAGGTGCATAACATGACATATATCTCAAAGAAGACAAATTGAGATAAAAATCCCTTACAATGATCATAACGTTGAAGTGAGAATTAATTAATTAATTAATTATGTGTATAAATTTTAAATCCATATAAAAAAGTTTAAATACAACATAAGATAATCAAAATTCATTACACACATATTCTAATAATATCAAGGATAAAAAATAAGTAATATAACCCAATGAAAAGAAATTTAGTTATGAAATTCTTTACCACTTTGTAATTTTCAAGTCAAATCTCTTTGGATGAAATAATTCAAATTGAAACTTAAAATACCGCTAAGTATGAGTTATTTGTGATATTACATGTAAAATGGTAAGTATATACACTATACAAAATAAATAAGGTGAATGACATTAAAATATGTCTCGATGAAGGGAAATTAAGATGAAATCTCTTACCTTGAGTCTGACTTTTTCGTACATTTCTGATCCACCATTTATAATAAACATAGGTTTATTATAAATATATTATAGATTCATACTCATATATCTCATACCATATATTATTTACTTATAATATTTATCACCCGTTTATTAATAATTAACTGTTAAAATCAATGTTTTAGATGATCATTGCTTCATTTTTAATGTATGTTTTGGTTTGGTATTTTATGTCCTTTTAATTTGATCATGGTTACATAATATCAAAAATTTAAAACATGATATAAATATCATATATATTTATTATATATTTATTTAGAGTAATCCGTAAAATTTAAAGTTGAAAATGCATTACACCGTTCATAGAGACGGCTGGTCATATGTACGCATGAACGTTGTTTCCATTTTTTCTCGATGAATGGAACAAACGGAAAATAAATATTAATTAACCTTTAAATAATAATTATTATGTTATATATATCATTTATATTAATCAAATATATCCTTATTATCATCCATGTAAAAATAAAATTAAAAACATTTCACATTGCTATATGGAGGTGGTAGTCCACACGTACACACAAGCAATGTTATTGTTTTCCAATAGATTGGAAGTTAAGAATTTAGGTGTGATATTATATTTTCATAAGTATTTTTAGGTAATAAATATCATATATATTCATTAACTTTATCCTTTGTACCTTCCATGTAAAGCATAAATGAAAAACGAATCAAATCACTTCGTGAGGAGGTAGTCCACCTTACACACGAGCGACGTTATCATATCCTCCATAGAATGTAAAGTAAGAAGGCATATGCGATATCATAATTAAATAAGTATAATAATATCATAAATAACATATTAATATGTTAAATCCATCGTTATATCCATCCTTGAAAGGTGGTGATGGAAAATGAATTACATCGGTTCGCAAAATAGTAGTCCACCGTACACATGATCGACAATTTCGTTTCCAATTTGGTGGAAGATGAGATTTATATAGGTAATTACCTTAACATAATAACATCTCAGTATATGTTTTATACTGGTGTTATTATATTATCATGTATGAATAATATTATAAGGAGTTATAAGAAGAAGCAAAATGTAAACGTATAATTAAAAACTTTACCTCTTCTTTATGAAACCTGTTTAAGTTTAACCTAAATCCTTACTAGATTGGATTTATGATATAACCAAGCTCTATGTGATGTGGGTAGGGAAGTCAGAAATATATTTGGGTAATTATTGTATGAACCAAAGGGATTTGGAAGTGTGGATATGAGAGAAGAGGGGTGGCCTTTTATAAGTGGGGGAGAAGACACACATGGAATTTTTAAAAAAGATAAAGTGATGCCCATGTTTTTCTCATGAAGAAAGACTCCAAAATGGGTCATTATAGACCATTATAGGTTATAAGGTTTAAATATATCCAAAAAATGAGTTTTTTACAGGTTTTAGGTCATTTTTAACCCTTATCCTCTTAGTTTAAACCCTGGTAAATCAGTTTTTATCTTAACTGCGGTAATTAAGTTTTATTTTTTTCACTATTCATTACGGTAAAAAATTAAATTGACTTTATTCTATAATATTAATTATTATGATTCCAAATATAGAACCCATTTTTTAAAATTCAATTCACATAAGTGGTGGAATTCAATTTAAAATTACTCTGCAGATGTGACGAAAGAGTAGTTTTCTAAAGAAAAGTTCTCATGAGTATGTAAAGTTTTTATATTGAAATTGAACATAAAATTGATACCAATGATATAAATTAGTTAAATTGTAATATAATTAATCTAATATTATTATAGAAACAATTTAAAATATAATTTAACTTTTTAAATAATTTAAACGAAAAGACAGTTTCTTAATAAAAAACCAATATTTTTCACTATTTATCAAAAAATTAATCTTTTAAGAAAATTCTCAAAAATTTAATCTGAGTTAATTTTGATATGATGATTTAAAAAATGAAGTTGATTTTTTCAAATAAATTTTATAAAAATGGGTAAAAATTAATTTTAAAATAAGTGCTCAAAACGCGACGAAACCAATCTTTAGATAAGTATAGTTTTTTAGAAATATTTCTTTTACTTTAAAATGAATTTTATTTTTATTTATAATCAATAGATAAATATGGAGTTTATTTTATTCACATAAAAAACATATGATTTTCATAATCTATTTAGTCTTATTCATAACAGCCAATTTAACGGCAATGTTATAACGGTATACTATATTACAGTTCATTTAGACTCGGGGTTACGTGTTCTACAAACTATCGAATAGAATGGATTTATTTAAAAGGAAATAAATCATAAAGTCTCAGAGTGTTATATTCTCATATAAGATCAATGGTGTGGTTCATATACGCTATTTTACCCAATTTTATTCTTTTAAAATCCCTGAGTGTTAGATCCACCACTTTCACTGCCACCTCTAAATGTATAACATCAAACAAGCAAACCACAACCCATATTTCTTTTCAAGTTAATTGAAGTTCTAAAATTTCCCATTTCTAACCAATTTCATTTATCCATCTCATTCATTCCGTATTAAAAACAATCACTTTAACCCCACTTCCCTTTTTAATTCAAGAGTTCATTCTAACTCAATCAATTTCAATTTCATCATTAAGAATTTATCCCATTACTACAGAGCAACAACATAAACAAAACAGAGAACAGTCCATCCTCATCACGCTAATGATCCCCACATTACCACAGCCAATTCCTCATCACAATCGTCGCATATCATCACAATAACAACATATCATAACCACTTCTCATTACAAATACCACATCACAACCACACAACATAACCAAATTTTACGTATTTCAATTCAGTTTAACAAAAGGGATTTTTATCACATCCATTTCTTTAATTTCAAGGGCATTCTCACACAATAAAATCATTAGTTGGATGTTCGTTCTTAGATAATTTTATTCATTGTGGTATCAAACAATCACACAATAAGGGTTCAAAAATTATATCTATAATAACACAAGTAAGGCTCCCAACATATGTTATTTTTATCAAAGGCATCAAGAATTTATAAGGGGGCTCTCTACTTCGGTGGAGAGCTCCCAGGATTTCTAGGGTTTTGACCCCTAGGGAGTTTGCTTGATCATCTTCAGCGGGTTTGATGGCCCTTGGCGGCGAGTGACGGGCGGAGGTGCAACGTCCTATGCAGAGTGGCTTCAAACGGTCCCTCTTCTAATGCATCGGAGGTCACGCGGGAGATCTTGCTGCCTCATGGCGTCCCCTTTTGGATGTTTTCGCCATATATTCTCCATATTTGATGTCGGTGTCTTTATTTGGTTTTGTTCGATGTGATGTGTGTGGGATTTTCGACGGTGAGATTGGCCTTGGTGAGTAGTGTTCTGCGGGTTGAAGGAGACGATGAGTTCTATTCGGACTATAGAGCGATGGGGAGATGAGGACTCAGGATACGGCAGATGGTGGGTTGCGAGGTTCGATCATCAATGGCATCAGCAGATCTGGATGTGGGGCGATGCAGCAGATGGCGTGGTGGATGTGTTCTTGTTGATCAAGGATTAGGGTTTTTTACTTGTATTGGACTTCGTTCCATTGGGTTTTTTCCACTCAAATATAAGTTTGTTTTGCTCTGGCCTTCGGGCATGTGATGGGTTCTCCCTTTCCCTGTTCAAAAGGGATCTCTATTTTTTGTTTTCTTTTTTAATAAAGGGTATGGTCCCCAACCTGTTTGAATAATCAAGCATTTATAATATTAATAACATCAAAAGTGGTAAAACATGTGTTTCCTTTCCCTTCCCTTCAATTTCAATTAAACCAGCTCATTATCTTCATTAGGATAGTGTAATACCTCCCCAAATGAAAAAAAAGGTATGATCCCTCCCACATGTACACCTAGAAGAAAGACAGAGGATCCTCTATTTCAAACAAAGCTTTGTGAACCACTACCCAAGGTTGGAACAAGAGGAAGACAACCATCAAACCCCACAAAAAAGGAAAACACCCTAATCAACCTAAAACGCAACAACCCGCATCATTGCCTTACCAAAGTATCACCAAAACCAATGGTTCCCTTGATACCAGCCTTCTTCGGAAGAATAATAGAAAGAAAACAAGAAAGTGGAATGAAGGAAACACACTTAGAACCTCCAGGTATTGATCTCCCAAGGACAGGGTTGAAAGTCAACAAAAAGGGGTTGAAATACCTCCTAGGGATGCACTTGGGTCACCCAAGAATAGAGAGAAAGGTTGAAATAATAATGGGGTTTGGGGGTGAAAAGGTGCTAAAAAAGGACAAGGCTACAACACAAGGAAAGTGACCACGCTATAGTGGGGTGGTCAAAGTCATGTCCTAGAAACATGATGATATTCATACCATAGATTTTAAAAAAAACAAGGAAGAGCATGATGCAGGAGGAACCACCACACCACAAGACTCATCCATTGAGAAAAATGCCCACACTGTATCCCTGCTCCACAGCACAGCCACCCCAAAAGCAACATAACCACATAACTCACCCCTTTGGGACTCCACATCGTAGGCATACCTAATTTAGCATAATCACCAAAAATCCATCTCGAGCCTCTAGGTCACAATCGACCTCACCACATTGCAGCAACTACCCTCCACAGCGCAACTCTAGACTCTACACCATAAAAGAAGGGGAAAATTGGACAAACAGGGAAATCCTACTACCCATACACTGGATAGGGGTCCGCATAAAGGTAACTTTTTTTACTCTTACATAGGTATAGGAAGTTCGGCTTGACCCTTATGCAGGATTTGGAAAATCTGAACAACCTTTATGTGATGAGGGAGATGATCCTTAAGCAGTCCAATACCCTTACACTGCGAGCTACCCTTATGTAAGGAACTAACTACCTTTATACAAGCCTTGGGAACTCTTATTTACCCTTACGCAGCGGTGGGGACTACACTTAAGTGAGTATTGAAAACTCACTGATTCCCTTACGCAACTTCCAAAACATGCGTAAGGGTAAATATTTTATTAAAAATATTATATTTTTAATTAAACAAACTTATAATAATAAATTAAGGGGTTTATTATTAATTCCAAAAATTCCAAAACAACTTCAAAATTAACTAAATCATTTTCAAAACTCCCAATAAACACTTATAAAAAATAATAGAATCGATTTAAAAATTATTTTCAAAAAAACTTTTGTCTCTTGAAATTTCCTCCTTAATTTGTAAAATCATTTAAAAACTACTTCATAATTTGCAAAATCATTTTATAATAACTTCTAAAATTTTAAACCACTCTTGAACCACCAGATACCCCAAACTAGAAAAGTAAGGGCTTGAGAAAATTCAGGTCCTTATAGTAAGGATAACAGATGAGAAGATATTATATTGCTCTATGATGATTCAAACATCATGATTATTCAAATTAATCATGATTCTATCTGAGATGATTTTGTGATATAGATAAGGTGTTTGCACTATGAATGAAGCTTCACATTGCAACTATTCATGCATGGAAGCATGCACTCGTGGAAGATTTGGTGTGAGTTTTTTGAAAATGTAAGGAAGAGTTGTACTCGATATTTGTAGAGATTTAAAGGATAAATTTATGAGGGTTTTTTCATAAAAGACTGAAGAAATAAGGATTCTAATATGAAGTTGAGATTAATGATAATTTAAACATGGAGATGTAGTCTTTTTTAATTGGTATTCTACAATTGTGATTGATTATTTAAAAGACTAATCATCAGAGGATATTATGGATATAAATTGAGTAGTTATTCCATGAATTTAATATTAGATATATTATCTTCATCTGGGGATTCCATTAAAAGCGTATATGAGTTTTTAAATAAAGAGGTCATGGTAGAAGAAATGAAGTGTGTTGCAACGATAATTCAGAGGTTAGAACATTGAGGAAAATGTTATGATAATCTATAAAATAATAGAATGCAATAAAGACATTCAAGGATTGATATTAAAAGAGAACAATCTAGATGGGTTTAAATACAGGTGAGGAGTAAAATCATTATCATTCATCCTTTTAGTGTCTTATGTTTTCAACTAGTGATCATTATTCAAAAGGTTTCTTCCATTATTTATGTGTACTAGTGGGTAATTGTATAAACTAGTTACAATTACCACCATACACCAGGGATGTAGTCATCCATTTTAGCAGTGAACCTCATTAATATATCTGTTGTGTTCCTTATTTATATTTTTGCACTAGGGTGAGTTTGAGAGGTTTATGCTAAAAAATCAAGAGAGAAATCATTTTGGAAAAGGAAAAAATATTGTCACTAATTTTCCCCCACCCCATGTTCACATTATCAAGTGATCCTTACAAAAAGTCACTATGAAATAATGGAATAAATGTGGTGATGGTGAGGTGGATTGATGAAAACAAGGGAACCCACTTTAAGAAAATGGTTCATTTATTTGTGATTTCTAAAAACCATCACGTATACCGGTATTGAAAATCATCTCACAGTGGTTTTTTCATGGTGATTTTTTAACAATGGTTTTTTATTTGGTGGTGATTTATATTCTAACTAGTATTCTCCCTCGTGTAGTTGCACGGGATTTAAATTTTGACTACTATTTAAAATAGTAGCATGGTTATAAGCTAATTTCCAAAGATTGGTATTAATAAAGATTGGGTTTTCCCACATTCAGTAACATTCAATAGAAATCAAAATTGTTAAAGTAACTTTAAATATGTAAGAATAAAGTATATAAATTTAGATTACCAATCATCTCATAATATAAACAAAAGTTTTTAATTATTATAAATAATATGTTTTTATATTTGAACAAAATAGAAGAAAAAATATGCAAATTTCATTTGCAAGTAGGAGAATCCAATTTGAAGTGCATCATAATTTTGAAATTCTCACAACCTGGTAAAAGAAATTAAAATTTTCGTTAGTAGACAAAACATGATATGATTAGACATTTCATGATGTACAATCAAATAATTTGATTGAAATTTTGTCTTATAGAAAGGTAACTTTAAATATAATACTATTTTAAACTATGGGGAAAAAGGCTATGATCATTTTCTATTGTACAAATCTTTCCACATGGAAAGGCATCTTAAAACGGGTTAGTAAATAAATTTATAGGAAAAATTACATATTAATGGATATTGCAAAATTACATCATGAGTTCCCGTGATATAGGCCACCCAAGTTCTGATGCGAGCCTAACCCTTAGACAACTAAGGAATGACTTAAGGTTATGACTTAGGGGTTACAATTGGTCCATACACCTACTGATCAGATGTTGGTTCTAGCATCCAACTTTCTCCATGGTGTACTGAGTTATTAGTGGGAATTGATCATACAGACCTGCAATATGGAGAGGCTTCTATAATCAAAGTTTAATCAATTGTTTTGTAAGGACTATTACCCAGATATTTTGAGTTGTGTATTAATTCAATCATTTTTTGAATTGTGGTAGGGTCATATATTTGTCTTGATGTATTTGTTAAGAATCAATCACCTCATCTGGTACTCTCTTGATAGGACTCACAATGAATTCCTTCCACTGTAGAAGTTTAAGAATGACCTTCATTGATGCATTCAAATTGGTGTTGTTCCCCTATGAATCTCCACATATGTTGAGGGGTTTCAAAGAGAACCATGGTGATTGAGAGCTTTATTAGAAGAGGAACATTAGGTGGAACATCCTAGTGATGGTTATCCAGGACCAGATTTTGTTGTATGTGAAATAAAATTATAAGTATTTTATATATATGAATTAAGTATATGTTTGTAACACTCCGACCCCAGTTAATCAGATTCAGTGCATTATTACATAACATTGGCATGATACAAGGAATCATGTCCCGGAAGACCGATCAGTTTAGTAGTCATGGAAGTGCTACATACATACATAAGTTTTACATTAGATTGTGAATTGAAAAAGAAACATTATGTCCTCTTTGAACACACTCTTATCCCTTAGCCTATTCTTGTAGGTTAATCATAATATACTTCTTCACATCCTAGGAAAAATAAAACATAATAAAGATGTGAGCTCAGATGCTCAGTAAGGATAACAATATAGCAGAAACTATCTTAAATAAGCATAAACATTTAAGATAATGTATAAGACTAAAACACAAGCCTTTTAAACTTAAACTCCAGAATAATATGGTAAATATAAATCAAAATAATGTCATTTACTTATTCACATGGATATTATACTAGTCGAATAATCACATGTAATATCAATAGTTAATTTCATAATGGTGAAATGCATAATGTTGGACATTATAACCACATAGTCAAGGCCTCATGCCAAGACTATAAATAAGATTTTATCAAGGACTTGTGTCAAGACACTATTTTGTCTCATGAGAACTATCGATGCATCAATGAGATATTGCGGGCTTCACCCGTCACTTACTAAGTCCAATGCATTCCTCATATAAAAAGGTTGAAACATAATATAAACATTCATATTAAAACTAGCATACGAAATGTCAATACTTTAACCATAAACCATGAATGGTATAAAAATAGCACATCCACAATCAAACATATCACAAAACCTTCAATACAATATGTAAGATTGTGTCATAATAAATCAACTTCAAATAAACGTAAAATCCAATGAAGGATGTTGACATAGATGAAATCAATCCAAAAATTATTTGAGTGAAATATCTCTTTCTAATTTGTATCCATTTAAAAGTCATGTAATTATAAAAGGAAACATTTATTTTAAAAATATTCTTATAAGCTTGTAAGGGAAGCTTATAAGGTGTTATAATGGCGGAAAATAATCGCACCCACCGTATAAGTTAAAAAACACATTTTTTCCTTAATTTTATCGAAAAGGTCACAAATTACCTTGTTTGGAAAAGGACGGAAAGATTCCTTTCAAAGAATTTTATAAAAATTCAAACAAATGTATAAATGAATTTACACCATATTCTAGGAAATATTAAAATTGTCTTGAAATACATTTTTAAGAAACACGGATGTGGATGATAAAGAGGTCATAGTAGATACTCACGTATAAACAATCTCAGATAATAAAAAGATTGTAAAATTAATCATTACCTTGTACTTTTCCTTGGTCGATGGTACTTTAACCTCCTGTATAATAGTTAAATAATTTTTATTAAATTATACAAGAACCACATCCATAAATATGATATCATATGAGATATTCTAATATTGTTTTGTTAATAATATTTCAGTAGTATCATTGTTTCGGGTGTTAACTGATTCGTTTTCCTTTATATGTTTTGTTATGTAAATCATGTTTATATATGATGTGTTTGATTCATATCCAGAATGATATTAAGTTATTAAACATTATTTTTAATCATAAAATGAAAATTATTCTTGAATGGTTACAATGGGGAATGAATTTCATCGTGTTCGTGGAGACGGCAATCCGTACGTACACACGAACGACAATATCATTCTATTGATGGTGAAATCGTATGTAATTGGATGGTATATCATATATAAAGAATAATTAACATATTATATTTATTATTTACATCAATTATACATCATTATTATACTCATCCAAATAATGAAGTGTTGAATAACAAATCACACCACGATGTGGAGACGATAAGCCGTACGTACGCACGTATGGTGACTTTGTCATTCATAGGATGGATAGAATAATGAATATTGTTGTACCATATTTATAATAACATCATAGTATGTAGAATGTACTGGAGTTGTTATTTTTTTATGGAAAAAACAAAGAAATAGGAAGTGTAAGAAGAAAAGAACTTGAAAGATGTGATGAAATATTTACCTCTTCTTCGGGTTCTTCCTTTTGATTTGATCACAAAGGATCCTTAGGTTGGCTTTCTGATCAAAGTAAAGTCTCTAGGTTGAAGTGAGAATAGTTGGGAGGATATTTGGATAGGGTTTGTCCAAGCCAAATGGATTTGGAGGTGTGAATTTGAGAGAAGGGGAAGTACTCTTTTATATGAGAGGTGAGGGGCACCTTAGGAAAAGATTGAAATATTATTTTATTATAAAGTAATTTTCGGTTTCTAATGGCTCCAAAATGATTTATTTCTAAGATAAGATGGATATGGGTCAAAAACCCTCTCAACCAATAGGTTTTAAACAAGTTTAGGTTACCACATTAACCATATCTTTTAGATTTAACTCTTGATTAAATAGTTTAACATTTATCATGTATTCTTGTATTATTATAATAAATGGTTAATAAACTTACTATAAAAAGACAAGAAAACCTCAAGTGGTTCATTATTAACATATCTAACCTTATATAAGTCTTTTGGCCTAACCTTAGATTTTTAAGGATATTATATCATTTAATAATATAATATTTGTTTTAAAAACTCATTTATTTCAATTTTGACACTATTTAGTATTTGGTTTTTGTGAAAGTCATAACAACTTTATCACTTCAAAAAAATTACTTAATCAGCTCTAAAATGTCATATTAACCTATAAAATTCATGTAATGCATCAAAAGTATCAATTTACAATTATTTTAATATTTATAATATCAATTATTTTAATCTTTCATTAATAAGGTAATTACTTCATCGTCATTGTGTCATAAATAAATTTAATTTTTTAATGTCTAAAAATTATAAATAAAATACCATGATGTAGGAAATATTTTTATCTTTCTAATTAATATTTATAGTCAAATTTATCTTATGTATAACCCTATATTAAAAATGGTTTAGTTATTAAACCTTGAATTTTACACTTTTAACTCTTCTTTAAATAAAATAATAATAAATGTCCAAATCTAATCCAAGTGGATCAAAGAGGGTCATTTTTTATTCGTAAGGTTGATTTTGGTCGAAAAACACTTATCCAATATAATTAGAACACGTGTTAGGGTAATTATAATATCATTTTTACCTTTAATTACCCTATTTACTTTTAACTATGGTAAATAAAATTCAAAAGTTACTATTCACCAAAAATTATTTTCATTCTATTGAACCACATTTTACTTACTAATATCAATTGTATCTCTTGGATTTTTGAAATTCATATCACAGAAACAGTAAAATTACGTTTTATGCAAATTTGCAAATGTGACTAGGTGGGTAAAAGACGGTAAAAATTAAAATTTTATATATCTAATCTTATTATAAAATGACTCCTATGAATTAAATTGAAGTAATATAGGTATTATGTATCTATTTTGACATAAAATAAATTTAAATAAAATAAATAATTATTTAAATAAAAATTCGGTTTTAACCAATAAGGTAGTGTTTTTCACTATTCATCAAAAATTGAAAGTTTTCAGAAAAATACCAAAAATTTACCCTAAGCTAATTTTGATATTATGAATCTAAAAACGAAGTCCAATTTGAAAAATAAAATTTATAAAATTTCAAAAAAGTGGGTATTACTATTCATAACTGCTTTTTAACGGCTAATTTGATTGGTTGTGGTGTGCTAGAACTCGAAGTTGCATACAGCGCAAGCTATTGTATTATTTAAAGAGAAGCATATCGTGGAAGCTTGGGGTGTTACATTCTCCCCTCCAAATAATTTCATCCTCGAAATTTCTAGAATATTACTGCATAAAAAGACTCAAGTGGTTCTTCATCATAAGTTCATCAGGTTCTCACGTTGCCTCTTCCATTTTTTGGTTTCTCCAAAGAACTTTTACCAGACCAGTCATTCAGTTTCTCAACACTTGTTCTCTGGTATCAAGAATCTTGATAGGCTCTACACAATAAGATAGATCGGGTTCCAATTCGAATTCTTCATATGTGAGTACATGCGTTGGGTCTGGCATGTATTTTCTCAACAGTGATACGTGGAACACGTCATGAAATTTGGAGAGACTTGGCGGCATTTCCAAACAGTAAGCTATAACTCCAATTCTTTCTAGAATTTCAAAAGGTCTAATGTACGTAGGACTTAATTTACCCTTCTTACTGAATCGTATAACACCCTTCCATGGAGATACCTTCAAGAAAACATAATCTTCTACTTGAAATTCCAAATCCTTCATTCGGTTATTGGCATAGTTATTTTGCCTACTTTGAGATGCTTTGATGTGGTTTTGGATAATCTTCACATTTTCTACTGTTTCCTCAATAAGTTCTGGGCCTACGAGTTTTCTTTCACCAACATCATTCCAACAAGTTGGTGTGCGACATCTCTTTCCATATAAATCTTCATATGGTGTCATCTAAATACTTGAATGAAAGCTATTGTTATAGGAAAATTCTATCAGAGGTAAATACTGATCTCACATACCTTGAAAGTCAAGTGCACAAGATCTCAACATGTCTTCTAAGGTTTGAATAGTTCGTTCTGATTGTACATCAGTTTGAGGGTGGTAGGCAATTCTCAAACGAAGTTCAGTATCTAAGGTTTTTTGAAGACTTTTTCTGAATCTTGATGTAAAATGAGAATCATGGTTAAAAACAATCGATAGGGGTACACCATGAAATCTTACAACTTCATTAATATAGTCTTTCTAAACATTCAAGTGGTAAATCTTATCTTATAGAAAGAAAATGTGATGACTTGGTAAGACTATCAACAATGACTCATATTGCATCATTTCTTCTAGGAGTCTTTGGTTGCCTCATGACAAAGTTCATCGTAATATCATCTCATTTTCACTCAGTTATGGGAATAGGTTGCATGACTCCTCCAAGATGTTGTTTTTCAGCCTTCACATGTTGACAAATCATACATCTTGACACATAATCAGCAATCTCTATCTTCATGTTGTCCCACCAAAAATGTCCCTTCAAATCTATATACATATTAGTGATACTAGGGTGTATAGAGAAATCAGAGCTATAAGCATCATCCAACAATTCCCTTTTTAGATCTGGTATATCGATAACACAAAGTCTTTTCCCAAATTTTAAAATTCCATCTTCATATACGAAGTCGATCAATATCTCATCATTCACAGATTTAATTTTCTTTTGAAACTCATCATCAGTCTGAGAACTTTTTATCATTTCTAGTAAAGATTGTTTGGAAACCATTTGAAAAAGTATCGATGTTTCACCTTCCATGATTATTCTCATATCCATCTTTACTAGAGCCATGAACATAGGATCCCTTTCAATTCTCATCTTGTTCAGAACTCCATGATTAAATCTGCTCAAAGCATCTTCCACCTTATTTTCCTTCCCCGGGTGGTAGTATATAGTAAAATCATAATCCTTGAGTAGTTCGAGTCATCTCCTTTGCCTAATGTTGAGTTCTTTTTTTGATAAAATATACTTCAAACTCTTGTGATTAGTATATATCTCACATTTTTCACCATAGAGATAGTGTCTTCATATCTTCAGAGAAAAAATTACAGCTACTAACTCGAGATCATGAGTGGGATAGTTTTGTTCATTAATTTTTAGATGTCGTGATGCATAGACAATAACTCTATCATTCTTCATAAGGATACAACCAAGTCTTTTCTTTGATGCATCACAATAAATAATAAACTCATCATTCTCCGATGGTAAAGTCAATATAAGAGCATTGACTAATTTTCTCTTCAATTTCTAAAAACATTCTTCACACTTTTGTGCAAACAAATATAACTCCTTTACCTGTGAGCTTCGTTAATGGGTTAGCCAATCGGGAAAAATTCCAGACGAAATGCTGATAATAACCTGCTAAACCAATAAAACTGCGTACCTCAGTTATACTCATCGGTGTTGGTCATTCTTGGATTGCCTTTGTCTTTGAAGGATCGACATAGATTCCATCCTTAGAGATAATATGGTCAAGAAAATAAATCTCTGAAAGCCAGAATTCACACTTGTTAAACTTCTCATATAATTCATTTCTTCTAAGAGCCTTTAGAATAATGCGCAAGTGATTTTCATGATCTTAGTGACTTTTGGAGTATACCAATATATCATCAATAAATACCACTACAAAGTCATCAAGATATTCCTTGAAAACTATATTCATTGGATCCATGAAAATAGATTGTGCATTAGTCAATCCAAAAGGCATTACTGTAAACTCGTAATGCCCATACCTGGTTCAAAATTCTATCTTTGGAATGTCTCCATTTTTCACGCACAACTGATGATATCCATATTGAAGTTCAATCTTTGAAAAATATTGAGCTTCATGAAGTTGATCAAATAAATCATCAATGTGAGGTAGGGGATACTTGTTCTTTATTGTTATAACATTGATCTCCCTATAGTCAATGCACAATCTTATAGATCCATCCTTTTTCTTAACAAAAAGAATAGGAGCTCCCCATGGAGAAACACTAGGGTGAATAAATAATTTATTACTCAATTCTTCTAGTTTTTTCTTTAGTTCCACTAATTGCACGGTGGTCACTCTATAATAGGTCTTCGATATGGGTCTTGAACTAGTAATTAAGTCAATAGAAAACTCAATTTCCCATTTTGGAGGATGTCCAGGTAAATCCTCTGAAAACACATCAACATATTCTTGCATAATAGGTACATCCTCTATTTGAACATTTCTTTCTTCACCCACAGTTATTTCATTCTATTTCTCCCCAATAATTGAATTTAGTAGAGCTACTAGGAGTGGATCTTGATAAGAATCAGATGGTGACGTTTATGCTCTAAAGATAAGGTACTCCTTATCATCATCAAAAATTGTAACCTACTTCTTACAATAAATTTTCGCATAATGGTCTGAAATCCAATTCATACCTGGGATTATATCAAATTCAATCATGGGTATGATGATGAGATCAGCAGATAAAGCACGTTTATATGCCCTAATTGGAATTGATTGACAAAACTTTGTTGCAATGATATTTCGCTTAAGAGTTTTGACTGACAACTCCCTTGTTAAATCAAATTGAAAATATCTAATTTTCTTAGCAAGCTGGGAAGATATGAAAGAATGTGATGATCCAAAATCAAATAAAGTATTGCCTAATTTTGAGGAAATGATTAAAGTACATGACACCACGTCATTTGAAGCTTTAACCTCAGAAGTAATGATCGCATAAGCTTGGTCTTGCTCCCTTGGCCTTTTCTGATGTAAGTTTCCTTAGCACTTAGGACATTCATTTTCATAATGCCACATTTCTCTAAAATTGTATCATTCAACATTAACAGCTTCTTTCTTCCCCTTACAATCACAAGTTTGGTGGCCTTTTTCTACACACTTGTAATAGAGTCTCATTCCCTTCAGGAAAGTACCGGGGTGTTTCTTCCCACATTTACTATAGGATGAAAATTCAAATTTTGTCGTCTTCCCCTTATTTTCATTTCCAGAGTGTTCAGTAAATCTCTTCTTCTCTTACTTTGCTTTCAAGTCGTAAGACTTAGAGAATTCATTTTCTGTCTTGATAGCACATTAGATTATATCTTCATATAATGAGAAGGATTGTAAGACTAATACTCAATGGATTAATGGTTTTAACCCATAAAAGAATTGATCAATATTACTCCTTGAGTTACGTATATAATTTGCAGCATGTCTTGCTAACCTTGTAAAGTTAGCCTTATACTTTACAACATTCGCATTCTCTTTTTTCCTCAGATTCAGAAATTGTATTTCCATATTTGCTCGATATTCACAAGAAAATTATTTTTTTAAGAAAAGCTCTTTAAACTCCATCCATTCCATATTTGATACTTCTTCATCTTCCTTTTTGTTTTGAATCAATGACCACCATTGATCTGCATCTCCTGTGAGGTGATAAACTGTCATGACAACTTTTTCCATTTCGCTACTCCCCAAAGCATAAAATATTTTCTCGAAGAAAATTATTCATTTCTCAGCTACAAATAGATTTGTGGTCCCATTGAATGTGGGTGGTGGTTGTCTCATGAAGCGGTCTAACATTGATCCTCCATGTTGTGGATCAGGGTGCTCCATATGGGTAAGGTTATTATTCATAACCTGAGTGAGTTGTCTCAGTATGGTTATAAGCTGTTAAGCACCGGTTTCATCACCAGATCCACTATAATTATCTTGAGTGGGAGGGAAATCCCTACATGTATTACATGTGTTGATATGGTTTTCATTTATTCCACTAGGCTCCATTTCTAAACAACAGCATACACTAGGTTAGTTTATTAATCGCAATACATAATTCCAAACTAGTAAAATATCTAACATAAATTGAACAGTTTATGTATATACTCCATAATCATAAAAAAAATGTTTTCCTTGAGAAAGTATTTACTCATAAATACTTCATAATGATTTGTAAAGAAAATGTGAATTATCTTAATCATATCCCCCAGGAGTGTCGTAATCAAGAGTGCAGCAAGGCATGTTGTCATGTACCAGGATACTCAAGGTCAAGCTCGAAACTCTTTGTTGGAGTTTTCACTCCTAGGTACATCTGTGACAGATCTGTCTCTACCTGCTCGTATCCAGACAGGGATGTATTTCTTGTAAAACTCACAAAATCTCTACATTACCAAAATTCTAGTAAGTTATTCTATATTAATCCTCAAAGTATATCTTAGGGTAATGTTCTCTAATCATAGCTTTTTTAAATCTAGTTTTCAAAGTTTTTACCAATATTACTCTGATACCAACTCTAACGCTCCGACCCCAGTTACCCAGATTCGGTGCATTATTACATAACATTGGCATGATACAATGAATCATGTCCTGAAAGACCGGCCAGTTTAGTAGTCATGGAAGTACTAGATACATACTTAAGTTTTACATTACATTATGAATTGAAAAAACAACATTATGTCCCCTTTGAACACACTCTTATCCCTTAACCTATTCCTATAGGTTAATCATAATATACTTCTTTGCATCCTGAGAAAAATAAAACATAAAAAAGGGGTGATCTCATATACTTAGTAAGGATAACAATATAGCGAAAACTATCATAAATAAGCATAAACATTTAAGACAGTGTATAAGACTAAAACACAAACCTTTTAAACTTAAACTCCAGAATAATGTGGTAAATATAAATCAAAATAATTTCATTTACTTATTCATATGGATATTCTACTAGTAGAATAATCACATGTAATATCAATAGCTAATTTCATAATGATGGAATGCATAATGTTGGACATCATAACCACAAAGTCAAGGTCTCGTGCCAAGACTACAAATAAGATTTTGTCAAGGCCTTGTTCCAAGATACTATTTTGTCTCATGAGACCTACCGATGCATTGAGGAGATATAGAGGGCTTCACCCGTCACTTACTAAGTCCAATGCATTCCTCATATGAAAAGGTTGAGACGTAATATAAACATTCGTATTAAAACTAGCATACGAAATGTTAATACTTTAACCATAAACCATGAATGGTATAAAAATAGAATATTCACAGTCAAACATATCACAAAACCTTCAATACAATATGGAATATTGTTTCATAATAAATCAACTTCAAACAAACGTAAAATCCAACGAAGGATGTTGACATAGATAAAATCAATCCAAAAAAAACTATTTGAATGAAATATCTCTTTCTAATTTGTATTCATTTAAAAGTAATGTAAATATAAAAGAAAATATTTATTTTAAAAATATTCTTATAATATTTTAAGGGAAGCTTCGAAGGTGTTATAATGGCGTAAAATAGGTGCACTCACCGTATAAGTTAAAAAAACATTCTTTCCTTAATTTTGTCGAAAAGGTCACAAAGTACCTTGTTTGGAAAACGACGGAAAGATTCCTTTAAAAAAAATTGTAAAAAGTCAAACAAGGGTATAAATGACTTTACACCATATTCTAAGAAATAGTAAAAATGTTTTTAAATACATTTTTAAGAAATACAGAAATGGATGATAAAGAGGTCTCGGTAGATACTCACGTATAAACAACCTCAGATAATAAAAAGATTGTAAAATTAATCATTATCTTGTACTTTTCCTTGGTCGATGGTACGTTAAACTCATGTATAATAGTGAAATCATTGTTATTAAATTATAAAAGAGCCAAATACATAAATATGATATCATATAAGATCTTTTAATATTGCTTTGTTAATAATATTTCAATAGTATCATTGTTTCGGGTGTTAACAGATTCGTTTTCTTTTATATGTTTTGTTACGTAAGTCATGTTTGTTATGGATAGGATGTATTTGATTCATATCCAGAATTATATTAAGTTCTTAAAAAATATTTTTAATCATAAAATGAAAATTATTCTTGATTGGTTACGATGGGGAATGAATCTCATCGCGTTCGTGGAGACGGTAATCCATATATACGCACGAGCGACAATATCATTCTATTGATGGTAAAATCGTATGTAATTGGATGATATATCATATATAAAGAATAATTAACATGTTATATTTATTATTTACATCATTTATACATCATTATTATACTCATCCAAATAAGTGTTCAATAACAAACTATATCACGACGTGGAGACGATAAGCCGTACGTACGCATGTATGATGACTTTGTCATTTATAGGATGGATAGAATAATGAATATTATTGTACCATATTTATAATAACATCACAGTATGTATAAGGTACTGGAGTTGTTATTTTGGTATAGAAACAACAAATAAAGAGGAAGTGAAAGAAGAAAAGAACTTGAAAAAGGTGATTAAATATTTATCTCTTCTTGGGGTTCTTCCTTTTGATTTGATCAAAATGGCTCCTTAGGTTGTCTTTCTGATAAAAGTAAGGTCTCTAGGTTGAATTGAGAATATTTGAGAGTATATTTGGGCATATTTTGACCGAACCAAATGGCTTTGGAGATGTGAATTTGAAAGAATGAGAAGTTCCCTTTTATAAGAGACGTGAGGAGCACCTTAGAAAAAGATTGAAATATTATTTTATTAAAAAGTAATTTTCGGTTTCTAATGGATCCAAAAAGATTTATTTCGAGGATAAGGTGAAAATGGGTCGAAAACCTCTCAACCAATAGGTTTTAGACAAGTTTAGGTTACCACATTAACCTTATCTTTTAGATTTAACTCTTGGTTAAATAGTTTAACATTTACCATGTATTCCTGTATTATTATAATAAATGGTTAATAAACTTACTATAAAAAGCCAAGAGAACCTCAAGTGGTTCATTATTAACATATATAAACTTATCTAAGTCCTTTGACCTAACATTATATTTTTAAGAATATTATATTATTTAATAATATAGTATTTGTTTTAAAAATTCATTTATGTCAATTTTGACACTATTTAGTATTTGGTTTTTGTGAAAATCATAACTTTATCACTTCAAAAAAAAATTATTTAATCAACTCTAACATGTCATATTAACCTAGAAAATTCTTGAAATATATCAAAAGTATCAATTTACATTTATTTTAATATTTATAATATCAATTATTTTAATTTTTCATTAATAAGATAATTATTGCATCATCATTGTGTCATAAATAAATTTAATTTTTTGATATATAAAAATTATAAATAAAATACCATGATTTAAGAAATCTTTTTATCTTTCTAATGAATATTTATAGTCCTATTTATCTTATGTATAACCCTATATTAAAAATGGTTTAGCTATTAAACCTTGAATTTTACACTTTTAACTTTTTTTTAAATAAAATAATAATAAATATCCTAATCTAATCCAAGTGGATTAAAGAGGATCATTTTTTATTTCTAAGGTTGATTTTGGTCGAAAAACACTTATCCAATAAAATTAGGACATGTGTTAGAGTAATTATAATATCATTTTTACCTTTAATTACCCTATTTACTTTTAACCGTGGCAAATAAAATTCAGAAGTTATTATTCACCAAAAATTATTTTCATCCTATTGAACCACATTTTACTTACTGATATTCAACCGTGTCTTTTGAATTTTTGAAATTCAACTCACAAAAGCGATAAAATTACGTTTTATGCAAATTTGCAAATGTGCTTAGAAAGTGAGTAAAAGACGGTAAAAAATAAAATTTTATATATATAATCTTATTATAAAATGACTTTAATGAATTGCATTGGACTAATATAGGTATTATGTATCTGTTTTGACATAAAATAAATTTAGATAAAATAAATAATTATTTAAATAAAAAGTCGATTTTAAACAATAACGCGGTGTTTTTCACTATTCATCAAAAATTAAAAGTTTTCAAAAAAATAACAAAAATTCACCCTAAGCTAATTTTGATATTCAGAATTTAAAAACAAAGTCCAATTTGAAAAATAAAATTTATAAAATTTCAAAAAATGGGTATTACTATTCATAATGACTTTAACGGCTAGTTTGATTGGTCGTGGTGTGTTAGAACTCGAAATTACGTACAGCGCAAGCTATTGTATTATTCAAAGAGGAGCATATCATGAATGCTTGGAGTGTTACAATGTTGGTTCCAACATATACTTAAAACTCAAGACAAAGAATATGTTTGTGAAAATACAGTCTGGAGTGCATGCAATGAAACTCGAGACTACATTTCCTATAATGTATTGTGTGTATCTAGTTGGAAGTACCACCACTAAGAATATGATGATGGATTTAAGGGGTTCGTATTATGAAAAAGGCAATGAAATCAAACCCATATATGCTCAGACTATCCATTTTGGAATAAAAAATAATAGGTCTTAATAACATAAATAATGTGCATACATGAAGTGATGTGTGATCCATCCAAGACTCTTCATTGTACCCCTGATAAAGACCATCGTAGCTGTAAATAAAAATCTCCTTGATGCACCTAAAGTCATCATAACTGGCAGATGCATGCACTTTTTCAATGCTTCGAATTCAAAGTTTTGCAATAATTTTCATCTTCATGATGTATGTAGAGGAAAACAATATATAATATGTAAATATTTTAAAATAGAATAGACTAATCTAACAACACGACATATAATATAACAAAAAATATATTCCAATCCCTCAAACGTGTTGCACTAACACGATACGCTAATTGTACTAATGTGATGTTCAGCTTCAAAATTTTGGCATACCTGCACGGGAAAAAATATACAACATCAATTTATGCAGGGGGTGCCAAACAAACTTATAGAATCAAGTGAGGACTGGATTGGGTGTCTATGCTCGTTCTGGTCAAATTTAGGAACCGTTACTCGAATCTGGTGGCAGAGTTGAGATCTGTTGCTGATAGAGTTGTGATGTAGAGTTGTTGCATTTTTTGTGTGTTGAAGCTTGATCGGTGAGGTGTTGAAGATGTCACAGTGCTACAAGGGATGCTCAGACTCCATGAGTTTTGGATTTTCATGGGTGCTGTATAGAAAGAGAACCTACGTTGGTCCTTGTCCTGCATATTTGATTTATCGTGTGTGGCATTGAATCAGTGGTCCTGGACTTATTATGGAATTTGATCGAGCATTTAACCGAGGGAATCAAGAGATTCATGGCGTTAGGGATGGATATGCTAGTCCTAGGGCTGGAATTTGGTTGCATGGTGTTGCATTCTGGAATTCTGCTACAACTTCAACTTTTGGATAAGGGCCGCTCTCACGAGTTCCTAGTGTGTGGGAGTTTGGTGCTCATAATCAGGATTCAAGAACTAATGATATTAAGTGAAAATTGCATGGGAGTTACTGTGCATTGAACTCTAAAATAAAATAGAATATCTGATTTTTTTTCAAAATGCATTCATGGAATGCACACGTATAATGTACTTATTTTCTATTAAAGGATTACGTTTCTCTACAACCCTTCTATTTGTGTTTTAGTTTTATCCGTATGGTGTAATTACTCTATTTTCTATGTTTTTTTACGTGTTCCAGTCACTTAAATGTTACTTTGTTTGACAAAAAGACTTCGAGAAAATGAAAATTAATGGGTACTGGAAAAATAAAGCTTGACCTTGAGAATTGGGAAATGAAAAAAATACTAAAATGAAATCATGTTGTACCTGAATATTAGGGGCAATGTTTGTTGCATCATTACCATATTTCTTCACAATTATAGCCTGAAATAAATTAATTTCATCAATTAGAAATAATGGTGGTTTCTAACATTGTCAAAGTACCAGTGAAGATGCAACAATAGAGTTCAGTAGCAGCTCTAAGATGAAGTCATGACTAAAAACTAATATATTTAAAATGATAGTTGAAAAATGTTCAGTCTAGGAAATTAAGGAATAACTAAATACGCAAAATCAAAAGATTAATGGAAACATTGTTATTAAAATAATCAATGCAAATAAATAAAAACTAACCTTAAAGTGGCGGTATACTTGTACACCCGTTTTCATGGTCACTTTAAATGATGAAGCTCATGTATTAAGCATCATAAATTCCTGCACCTCAAGTGTGGAACAAAATATCCAAAACATTAATTCTGATAGTATATTTGATTTTGTGGGGGGGGAGTGGGTATTGCAAGGGAAAACCAACATGGCAAGTTTATTTCCTTCATGCCATCCACCATTAATAACAATTACAGCAGGAACAGTAATACCAAATTTTAGTTACATGTGCATGAACATGGTTGCAAACAGAGTATAAGTTTAAAACCCTGGTAGAGTGGAGTATTTTACACAAGTGCCCCAATTTTGCAAACTACATGACAAACTGTAAGAATGGCATGGTATCATGTTGGGAACACATGATGACAGTTGTTAAAAATGCTTAAAAAGGAAATATGTAAAAAATGATAGAAAAGAACATAAAAATTTGTTAGGGGTTGGCATGCCTTTTTTTAAACCAACCCCACCCATTAACAGTAGCATTATGTTGGTGAGCCATGAAGTTATTTATATCAACCATCTGTGTAACACCCCGAGCTTCCACGATACGCCTCTCTTTCAATAATGCAATAGCTTGCATTGTACGCAACTTCGAGTTCTAAAACATCGCGACAAATCAAAGTAGCCGTTATGAATAGTAATAACCACTTTTTAAAATTATAGAAATTTTATATTTCAAAATGGACTTCATTTTTGTATTCCTAATATTGAAATTAGCCTATATTGAATTTTTTGTAATTTTCCGAGAACTTCCAAATTTTTATGAATAGTGAAAAATACTTAAAACAAATTTTTTAATAAAAATAATTAATAGTGATAAATTATACTATTTAGTGGTTTTAAAGTATAATTGGAATATATTTTTATCATTTTATCCAATGGTGGTCATTAGAATTAATTTGACATTGAAATTGGACATAAACAATTGCCAATCTTTTGATATAAATTGTTTCTTAAAAACACGCTATTTGTTGTAACAGCGGGAATTAATTATAAAATTAATTAATACAACTTATATGTTTGTAATTTTGTAAAATAGACATCATTTTTGAATTCGGAATATCAATTATAGCTTAGGGTGAAATTTTGGCCTTATTCTGAAAAACTTCAATTTTTGATGAATAGTGAAACCACTAAGTGGTTGTTAAATAACTGATTTTTCGTTTAAATGAAATATTACCACTTCTGTGATTTGATTTTCAAAAATCCGACATACATGGTTGTCATTAAGAAGTAAAATGTGGTTCAATGAGATTAAAATAATTTTTTGGTGAATAGTAACTTTTAAGTTCTTAATCGCGATTAGAGTTAATTAGTGTAGTTTAAGGTAAAAAAAATGTTTTAATAATATGATATGAGCTTGACACTTGTCCTACTCCTATTGGATGAGTCATGACCGACCAAGACAACCCATGGGTCAACTTGGGGACCCCATGGAGCCACTTTAGTTGGAAAATGACATTAATATATATTTATTTAATGTTAAAGTTAAATTGACACAAACATGAGTTATTTTACTAAAACAATTTTTAAGTGGGGTTACACAAGTCCAAATTTTGATTATAAATATTCATTAGAACGCTAAAAAGATTTCCTACATCATAGTATTTTTTTTATAATTTTTAGATATTAAATAAATTAAATTATTTATGACATCATGATGATGCAGTGATGACCTCATTATTTAACGATTTAAATAAAATGAGAAAATAATGCAAAATCCAAGGATTACACTTGTCCAAAGCCAATTGGATGAGGAGATTTCGAACCCTTATCACCTTAGCCTCGAATTATATAAGTGTGGGACCTTTAGAATCCGAAAAGCATTGTGTAAATAATGTAACATTTCAATCTTTCCAAAAGAGCCCCTCCTCTCCACTTATAAAAGGCCCCCACCTCTCCCACCTCATTTACACTTTCAAGCCATTTGGCTCGGCCAACCTCTGCCCAAATACTCTCCCAACATTCCTCCCTTACTCCTAGAAGCCTCACTTTGGGCAGAACTCTTCCCAAGGAAGCCATTGGCTCAAATCAAAAAGAGTTACCCGATTTTGAGGTAATGTCTTTTCTAATGTTGTTTTGTTTTATTTTTCTTCTCCAACCCCCTAAACTCTTTTTATTCATTTCTTTTGTAACAACACCAGTATCCTCAATATACTAGGATGTTTTTATAAGAAGGATTCGAGCTACACTTACACACACCTACATCTAATGGTTAAAGAACATACGGTTTCTGTGGATGGCGAATTTCTGCCTCACGAAACGATGATTGTTCAACACTCATATAACACCTTCAAAGGTGGCCATTAAGATGTCACTATATTTATATATGATATATAATGTGTTTATGTTTTACTTATGCTTCTGTATTTCTCATTTATGGCTTACTTTATGATTTCCATTATGGGTAAAACGCGATAATTTCATTTTAGGAAGTGCGGACTACCGCCCCCTCAAAATGATTTGAATCGTTAATGCCATATGTTGGATGTATAAAGGATGGAGTAAATGGTATTATACACTATATTATACTGGAATTATATTATACATTTATATCATTATGATTTAGTTCCATTAAATATGAAATTGAAATGAAAGTAGCGTTCATGCGTACGTACGGCTTACCGTCTCCATGAACGGTGCATTTCATTTCTTACCTCTAAATGTTACGTAATATTATAAATGAATGTATATACTGGATATATAAGATATATGTGACATCTAAATCATGAATATAATTCTGGATATAATGGATATTTCACCACATAAACAACTTGTAATTATAAGAAGCTTATTGTTGACTCAAGTACCAAAGATCGACAAAACGACCGTTATTAACTTAAATAATTACATAATGTTCATATCATTGTAATAAGTGATATAATAAGGATAATGAAATTGAAAATGGTTCTTAATAAGGTATATATTAACTCTAGTTTATTATTCAGGAGGTTAAAGAACGGTTGAGTCAAGTCAGACACGAGGTAAGGGAATTTCTTAACCCAACTTCCATTCTTTGGGTTAATCTCCTACTTTCAAATTATGTCATGATGTTATTATGTCTGATTTTGTATTTTTACTTTATTTATGTGTACCTATAGTGAATACACATAATATATCTATTTTATTTTAAAAATGATCTTTGTAAGGACTTCGTCTCAATCTCCTTTCATTAAGGCATATTTTGTTTTATACACAACTTTATTTTATACGGTGTATAAACCCCTTTGACTTTTACGGTTATTCAAAAGGAATCTTTTTATACAAAGCGTTTTGCTAAATGACAAAAGGGAATGTTTTTCTTTCCGTACTTATGCGGCGACAACGACTTCTCCACCGCCGTGACCATTATTTGAGTTTCGGCTTCCTCTATAAGCCATCTTTCTTTTTGAAAAATAAATACAAAGTTTTAACTTTCTTTTATTTTAGTATTGAAAATGGTTTTGAAAGCGTTTTTATTATAACAATGTGTTGTATTGATATCTTGTGATTGAAATGTGGAAATGTTATGTTTCCTTTATGCATGTTTTACATGATACGATTATGTTTTGGTTTAAACCTATTCATATGAGGAGTGTATTGGACTTAATAAGTGACGGGTGGAGCCCGCTATAGCTCCTCGATGCATCGGTAGGTCTCATGAGACAACTAGACGTGGAATTGGCCGAGGCCCTTTCCCAATTTGATTTATGGTTTTGGCCGAGGCCTTAATCATTTTAGACGTCTTGGCCGAGGCCTTGACAAAATGTTTCAGAATGTCCGGCATTATACATTCCCTCATTATGAAAGTGGTCATTGATATTGCATGTGATTATTCGACCAGTAGAATATCCATGTGAAGAAGAGAATGGCATTATCTCATTTTACTTTTGCCATATTATGTTGAAGTTCATGTTTAAAAGGCTTTTGTTTTAGTTATACATTGCCTTAAATGTTAATGTTTATTTATGAAAGCTTCCGCATTATTGTTATCCTTACTGAGCATCTGAGCTCACCCCTTTCAATGTTTTAATATTTTCCAGGATGTGAAGAAGTATTTTATGAATGACCTGCAGGGATAGTCAGAAGAGGATATGAGTGTGGACTATGGAGACTTTGTTATTGTAGTTTTTCACTTTATGATGTAATGTAACGCTTATGAATGTATCTAGTGTTTCCAAGGCTACTAAATTAATCGGTCTTTCGAGACTTGATCTTTTGTGATCATGCCAATGTTACGAAGTAATGCACCGGCTCTGGGTAGCTGGGGTCGGGGCGTTACAGTTGGTATCAGAGGCAGTTTAGTACTAACCTTGGAAGCTAGATTTAGATAAACTCTGATTAGAGCACATAGCCCAAAGATAGACTTTGAGGATTAGTATAGAAGAACTTCCTAGAATTTTGGTATTATAGAGATGTTATGAGTTTTCCGAGCAATACATCCCTGTCTGGATACGAGCAGGTAGAGGCGGCTCTGGCACAGATGTACCTAGGGGTAAAACCCGAAAACACCGCTTTGAGCTAGACTCGAACGGGAACTGGTGCACGACAACGGGCCTTGCTGCACTCTTGGTTACGACACTCCCGGGGGATATGCTTAGGATAATTCTCATTTTATTTACAAACCACTATGAAGGGTTATGAGTATATACTTCCTCAAAAAAACCATTTCTTTTTATGATTATGGATTATATCCATAAATAGTTCAATTTATGAAAAGTGTTTTACAAGTATGGAATTATGTATTTTGATTCATAAACTAATCTAGTTTATGCCATTGTTTAGAAATGGCGCCTAGTAGAAGGAATGGAAACTGTATCAATGCACGAACTCCGTGTAGGGATTGCCCTCCTGATCAAGATAATTATTGTGTATCTGGAGATACAACTGGTGCTGATCAACTTATTACCATACTGGGACAACTCACTCAGGTTATGAATAATAACCTTACTCGTATGGAGCACCCTGATCCGCAACGTGGAGGATCAATGTTAGACCGCTTCATGAGGCAACAACCACCAACCTTCAATGGGAGTATAAATCCTATAGTAGCTGAGCAATGGATAAATTCCTTAGAGAAAATATTCCATGCCTTGGGGAGTAGTGAAAGGGAGAAGGTTGTCATGGCAGTTTACCGCCTCACTGGAGATGCCGATCAGTGGTGGTCGCTGATTCAAAACACAAAGGAAGATGATGATGTATCGAATATGGAATGGAGGGAGTTCAAAGATCTTTTCTTAGAAAAATACTTTCCTCGTGACCATCGAGCAGATATGGAAAGGCAATTTCTGAGTCTGAGGCAGAAGGAGGATGAGAATGTCGCAAAGTATGAGGCTAACTTTACAAGGTTAGCGAGGCATGCTGCCGATTATATACGTAACCCAAGGAGTAAGATTGATCGTTTCTTTGATGGGTTAAAACCATTTCTCCGTCGAGCTTTAGTATCACAATCCTTTTCATCATACGAAGATATTGTCTCGTGTGCTATCAAGACAGAAAAGGAATTCTCTAAGTCTTATGACAACAAAGTAAAGCAAGAGAAGAAGAGAACGGTGGAACAAGAGACAGATAAAGGGAAAAAGGGAAAGAAGGATTTTCCATTATGTGATAATTGTGGGAAGAATCACCCTGGTACTTGCCTAAAAGGAATGGGAGTTTGTTATAAATGTGGAGAAAAGGGTCACCAGGCTCGTGATTGCAAGGGAAAGAAAGAGGCTGTCAAAGTTGAATGCTACAATTGTAGAGAAATGGGTCATTATGCAAATGAATGTCCTAAGCATAAAGGAAACTTACCTCAGAAAAGGCCAAGGGATCAAGGCCAATCTTATGCTGTGACTACAGTTGAAGCGGAATAATTAATGTATTGGTGCTTTTGGACTCAAGGATTATATTCTGGTTATAAGAATAATGTAATATATATATATGGATTGTACTGCAGTACTTTTTGATTTCAGTAAGGTTTTAATATGATTAAGGTAATCATATTTTTAGTATGTGACAATAAGAGAAACTTTACTTTGTTTGGGGAATCTGAGGTTACAATTGATTTTGGAATTTAACGACCCTTTAGAGAAAGTCTGGACGGAGGTATTTTGGATAACTATTAAGGTTGGAATGGATTAAGTTGAACCATGGATAGTATTGTTTAAGGTTAAAGCATTTCTGAAGATTATTTTTGGAATATTATGATACTATAGTTTTAGGAAAAAGGACAACCTGCAGGGTGGGGAATAACCCGTCGCGTCGGACAAAGCTGCAGGAAACGAACCCACAACCATAGTGCGACAAGCCTTTATTTCCTACCACTAGCCTACAGGAAGTCCCTGGTTATTACAAAATAGTTTTACTAATCTAAATGATATGTGTTAATATTTGTAACCTTATACAATTAGGATAAGTATAATATTTTTGAGTTCTATTATCATTTTGAGTGAAAGATGAGTTGAAGGTTGAAACTCTAATTGTCAAGCATAAATATATATATACCTATCTCTTTTTCAATGAATAAATTAATTCTTAAACTTTAGTAATGGGATATTAAAAAAATAAAATAAAATGTGTTATCCTAATACCTTATGTTTTGTTGAACTGAAGATATTTTAAATCAACATAGATTGAAGGCTTTGAGGCCCTCAATTTGACAGTTGATTGTGATTGATGACCTCAATCACTCCCTACAAATATTTACGTTTTTCCTCCAATTATATGTCTCTAATTGCCACCAATGTTCTCCTTATCGAGATCATAATTTGGTGGTGACTTTCTTATTCCCATTTCCCTCTTATTAAGGCTAAATTTTATTAACCTTATTTCCGATGTGGGTTTTCCACAAAGGTATTTTCTATTTTCAACCTCTTATTTTTAAAGAAAAATATCAAATTGCGAGGACGCAATTTATTGAAGGAGGGGAGAATGTAACACCCCGAGCTTCCACGATACGCCTCTCTTTCAATAATGCAATAGCTTGCATTGTACGCAACTTCGAGTTCTAAAACATCGCGACAAATCAAAGTAGCCGTTATGAATAGTAATAACCACTTTTTAAAATTATAGAAATTTTATATTTCAAAATGGACTTCATTTTTGTATTCCTAATATTGAAATTAGCCTATATTGAATTTTTTGTAATTTTCCGAGAACTTCCAAATTTTTATGAATAGTGAAAAATACTTAAAACAAATTTTTTAATAAAAATAATTAATAGTGATAAATTATACTATTTAGTGGTTTTAAAGTATAATTGGAATATATTTTTATCATTTTATCCAATGGTGGTCATTAGAATTAATTTGACATTGAAATTGGACATAAACAATTGCCAATCTTTTGATATAAATTGTTTCTTAAAAACACGCTATTTGTTGTAACAGCGGGAATTAATTATAAAATTAATTAATACAACTTATATGTTTGGAATTTTGTAAAATAGACATCATTTTTGAATTCGGAATATCAATTATAGCTTAGGGTGAAATTTTGGCCTTATTCTGAAAAACTTCAATTTTTGATGAATAGTGAAACCACTAAGTGGTTGTTAAATAACTGATTTTTCGTTTAAATGAAATATTACCACTTCTGTGATTTGATTTTCAAAAATCCGACATACATGGTTGTCATTAAGAAGTAAAATGTGGTTCAATGAGATTAAAATAATTTTTTGGTGAATAGTAACTTTTAAGTTCTTAATCGCGATTAGAGTTAATTAGTGTAGTTTAAGGTAAAAACAATGTTTTAATAATATGATATGAGCTTGACACTTGTCCTACTCCTATTGGATGAGTCATGGCCGACCAAGACAACCCATGGGTCAACTTGGGGACCCCATGGAGCCACTTTAGTTGGAAAATGACATTAATATATATTTATTTAATGTTAAAGTTAAATTGACACAAACATGAGTTATTTTACTAAAACCATTTTTAAGTGGGGTTACACAAGTCCAAATTTTGATTATAAATATTCATTAGAACGCTAAAAAGATTTCCTACATCATAGTAGTTTTTTTATAATTTTTAGATATTAAATAAATTAAATTATTTATGACATCATGATGATGCAGTGATGACCTCATTATTTAACGATTTAAATAAAATGAGAAAATAATGCAAAATCCAAGGATTACACTTGTCCAAATCCAATTGGATGAGGATATTTCGAACCCTTATCACCTTAGACTCGAATTATATAAGTGTGGGACCTTTAGAATCCGAAAAGCATTGTGTAAATAATGTAACATTTCAATCTTTCCAAAAGAGCCCCTCCTCTCCACTTATAAAAGGCCCCCACCTCTCCCACCTCATTTACACTTTCAAGCCATTTGGCTCGGCCAACCTCTGCCCAAATACTCTCCCAACATTCCTCCCTTACTCCTAGAAGCCTCACTTTGGGCAGAACTCTTCCCAAGGAAGCCATTGGCTCAAATCAAAAAGAGTTACCCGATTTTGAGGTAATGTCTTTTCTAATGTTGTTTTGTTTTATTTTTCTTCTCCAACCCCCTAAACTCTTTTTATTCATTTCTTTTGTAACAACACCAGTATCCTCAATATACTAGGATGTTTTTATAAGAAGGATTCGAGCTACACTTACACACACCTACATCTAATGGTTAAATAACATACGGTTTCTGTGGATGGCGAATTTCTGCCTCACGAAACGATGATTGTTCAACACTCATATAACACCTTCAAAGGTGGCCATTAAGATGTCACTATATTTATATATGATATATAATGTGTTTATGTTTTACTTATGCTTCTGTATTTCTCATTTATGGCTTACTTTATGATTTCCATTATGGGTAAAACGCGATAATTTCATTTTAGGAAGTGCGGACTATCGCCCCCTCAAAATGATTTGAATCGTTAATGCCATATGTTGGATGTATAAAGGATGGAGTAAATGGTATTATACACTATATTATACTGGAATTATATTATACATTTATATCATTATGATTTAGTTCCATTAAATATGAAATTGAAATGAAAGTAGCGTTCATGCGTACGTACGGCTTACCGTCTCCATGAACGGTGCATTTCATTTCTTACCTCTAAATGTTACGTAATATTATAAATGAATGTATATACTGGATATATAAGATATATGTGACATCTAAATCATGAATATAATTCTGGATATAATGGATATTTCACCACATAAACAACTTGTAATTATAAGAAGCTTATTGTTGACTCAAGTACCAAAGATCGACAAAACGACCGTTATTAACTTAAATAATTACATAATGTTCATATCATTGTAATAAGTGATATAATAAGGATAATGAAATTGAAAATGGTTCTTAATAAGGTATATATTAACTCTAGTTTATTATTCAGGAGGTTAAAGAACGGTTGAGTCAAGTCAGACACGAGGTAAGGGAATTTCTTAACCCAACTTCCATTCTTTGGGTTAATCTCCTACTTTCAAATTATGTCATGATGTTATTATGTCTGATTTTGTATTTTTACTTTATTTATGTGTACCTATAGTGAATACACATAATATATCTATTTTATTTTAAAAATGATCTTTGTAAGGACTTCGTCTCAATCTCCTTTCATTAAGGCATATTTTGTTTTATACACAACTTTCTTTTATACGGTGTATAAACCCCTTTGACTTTTACGGTTATTCAAAAGGAATCTTTTTATACAAAGCGTTTTGCTAAATGACAAAAGGGAATGTTTTTCTTTCCGTACTTATGCGGCGACAACGACTTCTCCACCGCCGTGACCATTATTTGAGTTTCGGCTTCCTCTATAAGCCATCTTTCTTTTTGAAAAATAAATACAAAGTTTTAACTTTCTTTTATTTTAGTATTGAAAATGGTTTTGAAAGCGTTTTTATTATAACAATGTGTTGTATTGATATCTTGTGATTGAAATGTGGAAATGTTATGTTTCCTTTATGCATGTTTTACATGATACGATTATGTTTTGGTTTAAACCTATTCATATGAGGAGTGTATTGGACTTAATAAGTGACGGGTGGAGCCCGCTATAGCTCCTCGATGCATCGGTAGGTCTCATGAGACAACTAGACGTGGAATTGGCCGAGGCCCTTTCCCAATTTGATTTATGGTTTTGGCCGAGGCCTTAATCATTTTAGACGTCTTGGCCGAGGCCTTGACAAAATGTTTCAGAATGTCCGGCATTATACATTCCCTCATTATGAAAGTGGTCATTGATATTGCATGTCATTATTCGACCAGTAGAATATCCATGTGAAGAAGAGAATGGCATTATCTCATTTTACTTTTGCCATATTATGTTGAAGTTCATGTTTAAAAGGCTTTTGTTTTAGTTATACATTGCCTTAAATGTTAATGTTTATTTATGAAAGCTTCCGCATTATTGTTATCCTTACTGAGCATCTGAGCTCACCCCTTTCAATGTTTTAATATTTTCCAGGATGTGAAGAAGTATTTTATGAATGACCTGCAGGGATAGTCAGAAGAGGATATGAGTGTGGACTATGGAGACTTTGTTATTGTAGTTTTTCACTTTATGATGTAATGTAACGCTTATGAATGTATCTAGTGTTTCCAAGGCTACTAAACTAATCGGTCTTTCGAGACTTGATCTTTTGTGATCATGCCAATGTTACGAAGTAATGCACCGGCTCTGGGTAGCTGGGGTCGGGGCGTTACAGTTGGTATCAGAGGCAGTTTAGTACTAACCTTGGAAGCTAGATTTAGATAAACTCTGATTAGAGCACATAGCCCAAAGATAGACTTTGAGGATTAGTATAGAATAACTTCCTAGAATTTTGGTATTATAGAGATGTTATGAGTTTTCCGAGCAATACATCCCTGTCTGGATACGAGCAGGTAGAGGCGGCTCTGGCACAGATGTACCTAGGGGTAAAACCCGAAAACACCGCTTTGAGCTAGACTCGAACGGGAACTGGTGCACGACAACGGGCCTTGCTGCACTCTTGGTTACGACACTCCCGGGGGATATGCTTAGGATAATTCTCATTTTATTTACAAACCACTATGAAGGGTTATGAGTATATACTTCCTCAAAAAAACCATTTCTTTTTATGATTATGGATTATATCCATAAATAGTTCAATTTATGAAAAGTGTTTTACAAGTATGGAATTATGTATTTTGATTCATAAACTAATCTAGTTTATGCCATTGTTTAGAAATGGCGCCTAGTAGAAGGAATGGAAACTGTATCAATGCACGAACTCCGTGTAGGGATTGCCCTCCTGATCAAGATAATTATTGTGTATCTGGAGATACAACTGGTGCTGATCAACTTATTACCATACTGGGACAACTCACTCAGGTTATGAATAATAACCTTACTCGTATGGAGCACCCTGATCCGCAACGTGGAGGATCAATGTTAGACCGCTTCATGAGGCAACAACCACCAACCTTCAATGGGAGTATAAATCCTATAGTAGCTGAGCAATGGATAAATTCCTTAGAGAAAATATTTCATGCCTTGGGGAGTAGTGAAAGGGAGAAGGTTGTCATGGCAGTTTACCGCCTCACTGGAGATGCCGATCAGTGGTGGTCGCTGATTCAAAACACAAAGGAAGATGATGACGTATCGAATATGGAATGGAGGGAGTTCAAAGATCTTTTCTTAGAAAAATACTTTCCTCGTGACCATCGAGCAGATATGGAAAGGCAATTTCTGAGTCTGAGGCAGAAGGAGGATGAGAATGTCGCAAAGTATGAGGCTAACTTTACAAGGTTAGCGAGGCATGCTGCCGATTATATACGTAACCCAAGGAGTAAGATTGATCGTTTCTTTGATGGGTTAAAACCATTTCTCCGTCGAGCTTTAGTATCACAATCCTTTTCATCATACGAAGATATTGTCTCGTGTGCTATCAAGACAGAAAAGGAATTCTCTAAGTCTTATGACAACAAAGTAAAGCAAGAGAAGAAGAGAACGGTGGAACAAGAGACAGATAAAGGGAAAAAGGGAAAGAAGGATTTTCCATTATGTGATAATTGTGGGAAGAATCACCCTGGTACATGCCTAAAAGGAATGGGAGTTTGTTATAAATGTGGAGAAAAGGGTCACCAGGCTCGTGATTGCAAGGGAAAGAAAGAGGCTGTCAAAGTTGAATGCTACAATTGTAGAGAAATGGGTCATTATGCAAATGAATGTCCTAAGCATCAAGGAAACTTACCTCAGAAAAGGCCAAGGGATCAAGGCCAATCTTATGCTGTGACTACAGTTGAAGCGGAATAATTAATGTATTGGTGCTTTTGGACTCAAGGATTATATTCTGGTTATAAGAATAATGTAATATATATATATGGATTGTACTGCAGTACTTTTTGATTTCAGTAAGGTTTTAATATGATTAAGGTAATCATATTTTTAGTATGTGACAATAAGAGAAACTTTACTTTGTTTGGGGAATCTGAGGTTACAATTGATTTTGGAATTTAACGACCCTTTAGAGAAAGTCTGGACGGAGGTATTTTGGATAACTATTAAGGTTGGAATGGATTAAGTTGAACCATGGATAGTATTGTTTAAGGTTAAAGCATTTCTGAAGATTATTTTTGGAATATTATGATACTATAGTTTTAGGAAAAAGGACAACCTGCAGGGTGGGGAATAACCCGTCGCGTCGGACAAAGCTGCAGGAAACGAACCCACAACCATAGTGCGACAAGCCTTTATTTCCTACCACTAGCCTACAGGAAGTCCCTGGTTATTACAAAATAGTTTTACTAATCTAAATGATATGTGTTAATATTTGTAACCTTATACAATTAGGATAAGTATAATATTTTTGAGTTCTATTATCATTTTGAGTGAAAGATGAGTTGAAGGTTGAAACTCTAATTGTCAAGCATAAATATATATATACCTATCTCTTTTTCAATGAATAAATTAATTCTTAAACTTTAGTAATGGGATATTAAAAAAATAAAATAAAATGTGTTATCCTAATACCTTATGTTTTGTTGAACTGAAGATATTTTAAATCAACATAGATTGAAGGCTTTGAGGCCCTCAATTTAACAGTTGATTGTGATTGATGACCTCAATCACTCCCTACAAATATTTACGTTTTTCCTCCAATTATATGTCTCTAATTGCCACCAATGTTCTCCTTATCGAGATCATAATTTGGTGGTGACTTTCTTATTCCCATTTCCCTCTTATTAAGGCTAAATTTTATTAACCTTATTTCCGATGTGGGTTTTCCACAAAGGTATTTTCTATTTTCAACCTCTTATTTTTAAAGAAAAATATCAAATTGCGAGGACGCAATTTATTGAAGGAGGGGAGAATGTAACACCCCGAGCTTCCACGATACGCCTCTCTTTCAATAATGCAATAGCTTGCATTGTACGCAACTTCGAGTTCTAAAACATCGCGACAAATCAAAGTAGCCGTTATGAATAGTAATAACCACTTTTTAAAATTATAGAAATTTTATATTTCAAAATGGACTTCATTTTTGTATTCCTAATATTGAAATTAGCCTATATTGAATTTTTTGTAATTTTCCGAGAACTTCCAAATTTTTATGAATAGTGAAAAATACTTAAAACAAATTTTTTAATAAAAATAATTAATAGTGATAAATTATACTATTTAGTGGTTTTAAAGTATAATTGGAATATATTTTTATCATTTTATCCAATGGTGGTCATTAGAATTAATTTGACATTGAAATTGGACATAAACAATTGCCAATCTTTTGATATAAATTGTTTCTTAAAAACACGCTATTTGTTGTAACAGCGGGAATTAATTATAAAATTAATTAATACAACTTATATGTTTGGAATTTTGTAAAATAGACATCATTTTTGAATTCGGAATATCAATTATAGCTTAGGGTGAAATTTTGGCCTTATTCTGAAAAACTTCAATTTTTGATGAATAGTGAAACCACTAAGTGGTTGTTAAATAACTCATTTTTCGTTTAAATGAAATATTACCACTTCTATGATTTGATTTTCAAAAATCCGACATACATGGTTGTCATTAAGAAGTAAAATGTGGTTCAATGAGATTAAAATAATTTTTTGGTGAATAGTAACTTTTAAGTTCTTAATCGCGATTAGAGTTAATTAGTGTAGTTTAAGGTAAAAACAATGTTTTAATAATATGATATGAGCTTGACACTTGTCCTACTCCTATTGGATGAGTCATGGCCGACCAATACAACCCATGGGTCAACTTGGGGACCCCATGGAGCCACTTTAGTTGGAAAATGACATTAATATATATTTATTTAATGTTGAAGTTAAATTGACACAAACATGAGTTATTTTACTAAAACAATTTTTAAGTGGGGTTACACAAGTCCAAATTTTGATTATAAATATTCATTAGAACGCTAAAAAGATTTCCTACATCATAGTATTTTTTTTATAATTTTTAGATATTAAATAAATTAAATTATTTATGACATCATGATGATGCAGTGATGACCTCATTATTTAACGATTTAAATAAAATGAGAAAATAATGCAAAATCCAAGGATTACACTTGTCCAAAGCCAATTGGATGAGGAGATTTCGAACCCTTATCACCTTAGCCTCGAATTATATAAGTGTGGGACCTTTAGAATCCGAAAAGCATTGTGTAAATAATGTAACATTTCAATCTTTCCAAAAGAGCCCCTCCTCTCCACTTATAAAAGGCCCCCACCTCTCCCACCTCATTTACACTTTCAAGCCATTTGGCTCGGCCAACCTCTGCCCAAATACTCTCCCAAAATTCCTCCCTTACTCCTAGAAGCCTCACTTTGGGCAGAACTCTTCCCAAGGAAGCCATTGGCTCAAATCAAAAAGAGTTACCCGATTTTGAGGTAATGTCTTTTCTAATGTTGTTTTGTTTTATTTTTCTTCTCCAACCCCCTAAACTCTTTTTATTAATTTCTTTTGTAACAACACCAGTATCCTCAATATACTAGGATGTTTTTATAAGAAGGATTCGAGCTACACTTACACACACCTACATCTAATGGTTAAAGAACATACGGTTTCTGTGGATGGCGAATTTCTGCCTCACGAAACGATGATTGTTCAACACTCATATAACACCTTCAAAGGTGGCCATTAAGATGTCACTATATTTATATATGATATATAATGTGTTTATGTTTTACTTATGCTTCTTTATTTCTCATTTATGGCTTACTTTATGATTTCCATTATGGGTAAAACGCGATAATTTCATTTTAGGAAGTGCGGACTACCGCCCCCTCAAAATGATTTGAATCGTTAATGCCATATGTTGGATGTATAAAGGATGGAGTAAATGGTATTATACACTATATTATACTGGAATTATATTATACATTTATATCATTATGATTTAGTTCCATTAAATATGAAATTGAAATGAAAGTAGCGTTCATGCGTACGTACGGCTTACCGTCTCCATGAACGGTGCATTTCATTTCTTACCTCTAAATGTTACGTAATATTATAAATGAATGTATATACTGGATATATAAGATATATGTGACATCTAAATCATGAATATAATTCTGGATATAATGGATATTTCACCACATAAACAACTTGTAATTATAAGAAGCTTATTGTTGACTCAAGTACCAAAGATCGACAAAACGACCGTTATTAACTTAAATAATTACATAATGTTCATATCATTGTAATAAGTGATATAATAAGGATAATGAAATTGAAAATGGTTCTTAATAAGGTATATATTAACTCTAGTTTATTATTCAGGAGGTTAAAGAACGGTTGAGTCAAGTCAGACACGAGGTAAGGGAATTTCTTAACCCAACTTCCATTCTTTGGGTTAATCTCCTACTTTCAAATTATGTCATGATGTTATTATGTCTGATTTTGTATTTTTACTTTATTTATGTGTACCTATAGTGAATACACATAATATATCTATTTTATTTTAAAAATGATCTTTGTAAGGACTTCGTCTCAATCTCCTTTCATTAAGGCATATTTTGTTTTATACACAACTTTCTTTTATACGGTGTATAAACCCCTTTGACTTTTACGGTTATTCAAAAGGAATCTTTTTATACAAAGCGTTTTGCTAAATGACAAAAGGGAATGTTTTTCTTTCCGTACTTATGCGGCGACAACGACTTCTCCACCGCCGTGACCATTATTTGAGTTTCGGCTTCCTCTATAAGCCATCTTTCTTTTTGAAAAATAAATACAAAGTTTTAACTTTCTTTTATTTTAGTATTGAAAATGGTTTTGAAAGCGTTTTTATTATAACAATGTGTTGTATTGATATCTTGTGATTGAAATGTGGAAATGTTATGTTTCCTTTATGCATGTTTTACATGATACGATTATGTTTTGGTTTAAACCTATTCATATGAGGAGTGTATTGGACTTAATAAGTGACGGGTGGAGCCCGCTATAGCTCCTCGATGCATCGGTAGGTCTCATGAGACAACTAGACGTGGAATTGGCCGAGGCCCTTTCCCAATTTGATTTATGGTTTTGGCCGAGGCCTTAATCATTTTAGACGTCTTGGCCGAGGCTTTGACAAAATGTTTCAGAATGTCCGGCATTATACATTCCCTCATTATGAAAGTGGTCATTGATATTGCATGTGATTATTCGACCAGTAGAATATCCATGTGAAGAAGAGAATGGCATTATCTCATTTTACTTTTGCCATATTATGTTGAAGTTCATGTTTAAAAGGCTTTTGTTTTAGTTATACATTGCCTTAAATGTTAATGTTTATTTATGAAAGCTTCCGCATTATTGTTATCCTTACTGAGCATCTGAGCTCACCCCTTTCAATGTTTTAATATTTTCCAGGATGTGAAGAAGTATTTTATGAATGACCTGCAGGGATAGTCAGAAGAGGATATGAGTGTGGACTATGGAGACTTTGTTATTGTAGTTTTTCACTTTATGATGTAATGTAACGCTTATGAATGTATCTAGTGTTTCCAAGGCTACTAAACTAATCGGTCTTTCGAGACTTGATCTTTTGTGATCATGCCAATGTTACGAAGTAATGCACCGGCTCTGGGTAGCTGGGGTCGGGGCGTTACAATCTGAGTTAAGTCCTATATAGAACATTTGTCTAAAAAAATAAAATAAAATAAAATTTCATAGGGATAAAATGTTAGATGTGGAAATTCAGAAATATGGTTAATATAGAAGTTTCAGTAAGAAATAATTATTTTCACTAATCTGAATTTACATGGATTTCAAATGCTAACCAAAATAATAAGCTTTACAGTTGGCGTGCAAATGAAATACACAGTTTAAAATTTAGACAAAAAATTAAGATGAACTGCATGTCTTAAAAAAAATAAAAATATTAATAATATATATAAATTTAATACACAGTTACAAACATGGAAACATGAGAACAAAATATAAAGAAAATGAATACAGTAAGCCTGGCCCAAAATAAGTAAATTTCATATGAAAATCTGCAACCAGTGTTTCTAGCCATAACAGATCTTTCAGAAGAGGGGCCCTTGAAAACTGCAATTGAAAAACAAATCTTGAAATTTCATACCAAGGGATCAAAATTTATGAATTCAATAAATCTTTAGTACTATAATAATGATTCAGTTGATGAATTTGCTTCGATAACACCAACATTGTTACAATAAAAAAAATCTAGAAAAGCCACACAACCAAAACAAATTTGTTGATAATGGACAAAGCTATGACTGTTACTACAATTGCTTTCTACTATTGACATGTTCATTTAGTTGTTGAAGGTATTGGATACGTGGAAACTGCATTCAAAATACAAATTATAAAATTTCATAGTTGGGGAAACAAATTTTTGAATTTAGTAGTTCTTTGGTAGTTCCTAAATGGCAATTCAGTGGATGGAGTTACTTCCATAACACCTGTATTGTTACTACCATGAGGGAAAAAACAATGAACTAATTCTTCCACACAAACAATGCAACCAAAAAATATATTGATAATGAACGAAACTTACTGTTAATGTAATTTTTTTTTACATTGAGATGTCCAATGGGCAGCTGGAGGTATTGGATTCAAAAGGAAATTTCAAGCAGCAACAGTTTAGGCCTGGTGTGGACTGAAACCTAAAGCAACATACCTGAATGGAAAGTTCACAAAAAAGGCAACTAAAAAAATGTCAGTACAATGAAGGGGAAGGAGAGTGAGAAGTTGAGTGGTCATCGATGAAGCTCTACTATGGTCTGCATTAAGAAATCAAGGCAGTGTCTGGTATAAAGAATGTTAAAATAATGATATAAAGAATGTTAAAATAGAAACGTTACAAAGAATTTCATATACATAAACATGTTATTGGAATGATTTATCAATAAACTCTTAGGTTTCTTGGTGTTGTAAGTCAACACCAATGTGAATGAATTGAAATAAACGTCACATTTTACTGGAAAATAAACTATCATAATGAATTTAATAGTAAATGTTTATGGAAATAAAATAAAATTTATTTGAAATTATAAGTCATTGCCAGCAAGAGTCCACAATGTCGCAAAACAATTCAAACAACAACTGTTTAGGACTAATGCGCACCAAAACCTAAAGCAGAATACCTGAATGGACAATTTCCAAAAAATGAAACTAAAAAATGTGACTACAGTGAAGGGGGGAGGCGAGTACGAAGTTGAGTGGTCACCGATGAAGCCCTACAGTGGTCTGCGTTAAGAAATCGATGCAGTGTGTGGTACAAAGAATGTTAAAATAGTGATACAAATAATGGTAAAATAGAAATGTTACAAATAATTTAATATACATAAACATGTTCTTGGAATGATTTATCAACAAACTCTCAGGTTTCTTTGGGTTGTGAGTCAACACCAATGTGAATGAATTGAAATACACTTCACATTTAACCGGAAAATAAACCATCATAATGAAGGTAATAGTAAAATGTTTATGGAAATAAAATAAAATTTATTTGGAATTATAATTCATTACCAGCAAGAGTCCACAATGTTGTAAACTTGTTCGAGTAGCAACAATTTAGGCCTGGTGCGAACCAAACCCTGAAGCAGTATACCTTAATGGACAGTTGCCAAAAAAAAAGCAACTAAAAAATGTCAGTACAATGAAGGGGAACGAGAGTGCGAAGTTGAGTGGTCATAATCCCTATTGTGGTCTGCGTTAAGAAATCAAGGCAGTTTGTGGTACAAAGAATGTTAAAATAGTGATACAAATAATGTTAAAATAGAAACATTACAAAAAATGTCATATACATAAACATGTTTTTGGAATGATTTATCAATAAACTGTCAGGTTTCTTGGTGTTGTGAGTCAACACCAATGTGAATGAATTGAAATGCACTTCACATTTAACTAGAAAATAAACTATCATAATGAAGGTAACAGTAGAATATTTATGGAAATAAAATAAAATTTATTTGAAATTATAAGTCATTACCACCAAGAGTCCACAATGTAGCAAACCTGTTCAAGCAGCAACAGTTTAGGCCTAGTGCACACCAAAACCTGAAGCAACATACCTGAATGGACAGTTTCCAAAAAATGCAACTAAAAAATGTCAGTGCAATGAAGGGGAAGGAGAGTGCGAAGTCGAGTGGTCATCGATGAAGCCCTATTGTGGCCTGCATTAAGAAATCGAGGCAGTGTGGTACAAATTTTTTTGCAGATACCAAATTGAGTTGTCATCAACAAAACCCTACCTGTAGATGATTAGCAGCGACAATATCTACCAAGAGCTAGGATACTGGACCAGATGTGTGGAGGAGGAGGAAAGTAGCGGCACTTGATGCAAACCTTACAAGTGGAAGCGGGGACCAGGAATCGGGATGCAAAAAATGGGAAGCGGGATGCGGGATGCGGGAAGCCGGAAGATGGAACACTGGCAGGGGAGAGTAGATTGTTATGGTTTTTGAACCCGACGAAGATGACAATCAAGCCCGTAGGCAATAAGTGGGAAGTGGGATGCGCGGCGTGGGAGGTGCGAATAGTGGTAGGGGCCGATTAAAGGAAACCATGCTCAAATCGATAGAGATCAGATTGTACGCCGCCTCTACAGAGTGGAAGGCAAAGCGAGGAGCCCGAACAATTGATGGATGCGCGATGTGTGGGGGCCACTCCCAATCAACGGGAGAAATTCTAACGGATGAATAGTTAGGATTCAGCCTCATGATTTGTAATGGTGTATGTGTACCCTCCGACGAATTTATCCGGAGAGAAATAGAACGGCCCCTCTTCTCCCGTAGACGTAACCACGTAAATCTCTGCGTTGGATCCATTTTCTTCATGTTTTGTGTTTGATTTATTCACCACGAACCTCCGCTGCCCCAACAAAGTGGTATCAGATGGAGGTTCGGAAGTGAAACGGCGACGTGGCAGCGAAATTTTCCAGCAACCGGAAAATTGAAGTTGCTCGAAAAAAATTTCGAGCCCAGATCTGTGAAGATCACGGTGAGCCGGTTCCAACGGAGTAAACGGCGTCAAAAACGGAGCTGAAACGAAGGAGATAGGCTCGGTCAAACTTTGGTCAAACCCGCGGGTGCTACAGTACCCCCATGCCGGAGAAGACGACACTATTCATGCCGCCGGCGACGTTTCGACCACTGCTCTGGCACGCCACGTCAACGCCACGTCAGCAGTCAATCTAGATCGTTGAATCTGTTTTGGCTAAACTCAGCTAATCGGAGTCCATTTTCAGTGATCCAGGAGTCGATTCCAGGTATTTCGACCGTTCCGGACACATCCGTACGGTTAGATTTTTGAAATTCGCACTCCATAAATGGAAGAAAATACCGGTAATATGATTAAACTTACTGCGTTTAATTATACCATCTAGAAACCGAAAATGGAGGATCTTTTGTATATTAAAGATTTGTGGAGCCTATTGTGGAAACCACTAAGCTCGTTGCAGCGCAAGCGGAGGAATTTTCAACAAGCGGTAAACCCGATGAGAAGACGACAACCGGTACCCCGCCCGTTGATGCAGAGTGGGTCGTACTCAACAGGAAGTGTGTTGCCCAAATCAGACAGTGGATCGACAAGAGCATCTTCCAAAATTTTGCCAACGAACATGATGCTTCTGTTCTTTGGAAAAAATTGTAAAAGATGTATACGAGGACAACTGCGCAGAATAAATCAAACTTGATACGTCGTCTTGTGAACTTAAAATACAAAGACGGGACCAACGTATCAGAGCACATGAGCGAGTTCCAAGATACCGTCGATCAATTGAATTCTATGAAAATGATGATTGATGATGAACTGCAGGCACTGTTGATGTTGAGTTCTTTACCGAAGACGTGGGACACACTAGTTGTGTCGGTTAGCAATTCTACTCCAGATGGAACACTCACCGTGGAGATGGTGAAAGACAGAATGCTGAATGAAGAGTCCCGAAGGAAAGACGAGGGGCATACACCAGAATCAGAGGCTCTTGTCACTGAAAGACAAAGGAAGCAGAAATGGCAGGGAAGAAACAGAGGAAGATAACCCCGTGACCAAAGTCTGTAAAGGAGGAAGCGATCGAAATCTCGATCGAGATATGACATGAAGTGTCATCACTGTGGAAAGCCCGAACACTTCATCCGGGAGTGTAGAAAGTTGAAGGCAGAGTAGAGGAATCAGGATGGTAAGACCCAAAATAACGATGTTGTTGTTGTTAACGAAGAGATTGTTATTGTTCAGGAAGACAATCAGGTTAGTCTTGCCAGTCAAGACTCGACATGGGTGATCGATTCTGGTGCCTCCTATCATGTCACTGCCAGAAGAGATTTCTTCTCATCTTACACTTCAGGGAGTTTTGGAAATGTTAAGATGGGAAATGATGGTGCATCCAGAATTATTGGTATTGGTAATATTTTTCTGGAAACTAATGTTGGATACAGGTTACTGTTGAAGGATGTGAGGCACGTTCCTGATATTCGCCTCAATCTGATATCCACTAGGATGCTTGACGATGATGGATATGTCAGTTCCTTCGGTGATGGGAAATGGAAGCTTACCAAAGGTAACATGGTAATTGCTAAAGGAAAGAAAGATATTTCTCTTTATCTCACAGATGCCAGACCGTGTGGAGGAGAAGTCAATGCAGCCAGAAAAGACGTTCCTACAGAAGTTTGGCATAGGCGGCTTGGTCATTTGAGCGAGAGGGGAATCAGAATTCTCTCCAGGAAGGATCTCTTGCCAGGAATAAGAGGTACACATTTGGATACTTGTGTTGATTGCATCATGGGAAAACAACACAGGGTATCATTTCATGGTTATATACCGTCTATAAAAGCAAATGTTTTAGATTTGATTCACACTGATGTTTTCATGATGAGTAATAAGACGATGGGAGGTGCTATTTATTTTGTTACCTTCATAGATGATCATTCTAGAAAAGTCTGGGCCTTTGCTTTGAAAACTAAAGACCAAGTGCAGGATGTTTTTAAGTTGTTTCATGTGAAGGTGGAAAGAGAAACAGGCATGCGGTTAAAGTGTGTGCGAGCAGACAATGGAGGAGAGTACCGTGGTCCATTTGAGGAGTAATGCAGGAGTTTCAGCATCAGGCTGGAAAAATCAGTACCGAAGACGCCTCAGCATAATGGTCTTGCTGAGAGGATGAACAGAACAATTTGCGAGAGAATCAGATGTATGCTCTCAAATGCAAAGCTGCCAAACACCTTTTGGGGGAGGCAATGATGACCGCAGTTGATCTTATCAACCTTTCTCCATCAGTTCCACTGAACTACGACGTTCCAGAGAGTGTCTGGACAGGTAAAGATGTTTCATACAAACACTTGAGAGTATTTGGCTGCAGGGCATTTGTTCACATCCCGAAAGATGAGCGGGCAAAGCTGGATGGAAAAGGGAAACAATGTATTTTTTTAGGATACGGTCATGAAGAGTTTGGATACCGACTCTAGGATCCTATCAGCAGGAGGATCATCAGAAGTCGAGATGTGGTGTTTCTTGAGGATCAGACGATTGAAGATTTTGAGAAGCCAGAAAGTGCAGAAAATTCACAGTCTGAGGAAATTACAGTCAGTCTGGAATCAGTCCCACCACCATCAGTACCAACTAGCACGAGAGAGATACGTAACACTGATGATACATTACTACCAGGTAATATGTCTCCATCTGCTGATATGTCTTCATCATATGATATTCCAGAACAGATTCCCCCCGAAGTGCAGTTGAGGCGATCCACCAGAGAACGACAACCGAGTCGTAGATACTCACCACATGAGTATGTGATGCTCACTGAAGGGGGAGAACCAGAGAGTTATGATGATGCGATCAAAAGTCAGCAGAAGATGGAATGGAAAAAGGTCATGCAAGAGGAGATGAGATCCTTGCACAAGAACCGTACATTTGATTTGGTACAGTTACCACAAGGAAAGAAGGCACTCAAGAACAAGTGGATGTACAGAGTCAAAGGAGAAGATGGCATCTCACAGCCGCGCTACAAATCCAGAATGGTTGTGAAGGGATTCGGCCAGAGAAAAGGTATTGACTTTGATGAAATTTTTTCTCTTATGGTTAAAATGTCTTCTATCAGAGTTGTTCTTGGATTGGCGGCCAGTTTGAACATGGAGGTTCAACAACTGGATGTAAAGACAGCGTTCTTACATGGTGATCTTGAGGAGGAGATATACATGGAGCATCCAGAGGGATTTCAGGTGAAAGGAAAAGAAAACCTGGTATGCAAGCTTAAGAAAAGTTTATATGGTCTGAAACAGGCACCGAGGAAGTGGTACAGAAAATTCGATTCATTCATGGAGAAAAATGAGTACAAGAGGAGTACGGATGATCACTGTGTTTTTATCAAACAATTTGCTGAGGGTGATTTTATTATCTTATTGCTTTATGTTGATGATATGCTGATTATTGGGAGAGATATCACCAAGATTGAAAGGTTTAAGAAGGAGTTAAACATGTCTTTTGAAATGAAGGACTTGGGAGACGCTACTCACATTCTTAGTATGACGATTGCTTGTGACAGGAGTAATCACAAGATTTGGCTATCTCAGGAGCGGTACATTGAGAAGGTTCTTGAAAGATTTAACATGGGAAAGGCGAAACCAGTTAGCACTCCACTTGTGAGTCATTTCAGGCTCACAACAAGTCAGAGTCCATCAACTGAGAAGGAGAAAGCAGAAATGGAAATGGTTCCTTATCAATCAGCAGTTGGCAGTCTTATGTATTCCATGGTGTGCACCAGACCAGATATTGCTCATGTTTTTGGCGTTGTGAGAAGGTTCTTATCAGATCCAGGAAAGGAGCACTGGTTAGCAGTCAAATGGATATTGAGGTATCTCTGAGGTACATCTAGTCATTGTTTATGTTTTGGAAGTGATAAACCTGTTTTGGAAGGATACACATATGCAGATATGGTTGGAGATGTGGACACGAGGAAATCCATATCTGGATACCTGATATCATTTGCAGGGGGAGCAGTCTCATGGCAATCACGACTTCAGAAGTGTGTTGCCTTATCCACCACAGAAGCAGAATATATTGCAGTCGCTGAGGGCTGCAAGGAGATGATGTGGATGAAGAAGTTTTTACAGGAGTTGGGACAAAGTCAGGAGAATTATATTCTCTATTGCGATAGTCAGAGCGCTATTCATCTCAGTAAGAACCTGACATTTCATTCCAGGTCCAAACACATTGATGTGCGATATCACTGGATCTGAAATGTACTGGAAGAAAAATTGTTGAAAGTTGAAAAAATTCACACCAATGATAACGGGGCAGACATGATGACAAAGGTTCTACCGAAAGAGAAGTTGGACACCTGCAAGGAGACTGCAGGTCTAGCTTCTACCCCAAATTGGTCGTGAGGGAGAGATTTGTGGGGGCCACTCCCAATCAAGGGGAGAAATTCAACGAATGAATAGTTGTTGGCAACCAACTCACCTGTACAGTTGACGCGAAACACCCCGTTGAAGCACCAATCGTGGACAACAACAGCCGGCGAAAGAAGTTTTTCAAGGTTGATGAACCACCCAAAAACCAATCCTTGACCATGCTATTTTTTCTCCATTTACTTAAACGGGATTCAGTCCCATGATTTGTAATGGTGTATGTGTATCCTACGACGAATTTATCTGAAGAGAAATAGAACGACCCATCTCTTCTCCCGTGGACGTAGGCATCACTGCCGAACCATGTAAATCTCTGCGTTGGATTCGTTTTCTTCATGTTTTGTGTTTGATTTCTTCACCACGAACCTCCGGTGCCCCAACACGATGGCATAGGGAATTCGTGGGGGTGGAAGAAGGGGCGTGCGACCTTGTAAGTGGAACTGGGAACCGATGCTGATGGGGAGAAATCGACGCGATGGGGAGAAACCGACCCTGAAGGGGAGAAACTGACGCGATGGGGAGGAACTGATGCTGATGGGGAGAAGCGGACGCAATGGGGAGCAACCGACGCTGTTGGGGAGAAGCTGACGCAATGGGGAGCAACTGACGTTGTTGGGGATAAGTCGACACGATGACATAGGAATTTCGCGGGGTAGGGTTTGTGATGTGAGGAAGAATGTATTCGACGATGATGGGAGAACTGTAGCTGTGGTAGAGGAGAAATTATTGGTGAATGGAAGCGGGAGGAGCGCCGTATTTTGGAGGGAGCCGTGAGGTGTTGCCACTGAGAGCCACAGGTTTTAGCAGGAATAATAGATATTATTAATTTTTTAAAATAATTAGAATGTTTTTTTCCACCACAGTTTTTTTATTCTTAGAATATATGACCAGATCGGGCCCACACTGCTCATCCCTGGACCTTTACATGGGTCAGGGGACCTTCCCAACCTGATTAACAGGACCCAATAAAAAGTTATTATTGGGCTTAATTGTTTTGTTCTGATTAATAATAGGGTCATAGTTGTGGTTTATTAAGTGATTATATATGTGACTCACTGACCCGATTAATCTATATTATAATGATATTTTAAAAAACCTATAGTTTGAGGTATTTAATATTTATAATTAATAATTATTATTTATAAAATGTATTTAAGTTAATATTTTAAGGCTTGGTTAATAAACATATCAAAAAAAATTAAACGAGCCTTTATTTTGTTTTTTTCTTTGAAGACTTGATTAATAAATGGGTTGGGCTCGGATTAATTCTGTCAGCTCCGATCAATAAATGAATTTTCTTACTCAAACCCAATAAGCCCGACCCACATACAGGGGAGCGAGGCTTTGGGCGATCCAGGAGATCCTTCGAAGGAATCGACTTCAACTACCAAATCTGTCGTCAATCAAGAGGTTTTTTTCCACAAGGAGTTATTCTCTTATTGCAATATAAGTAGACAATCTCCTGGCGTGAAGAAGAACCCTGATTTGGGAAATAGCTCGACTTCGGTGAGATTTATCTAGGCTGTCAAAAATAGGGATAACTTCACATCCTTTTGCAATTCCTCCTCTAAAAGAATCATCAGTAAGGGAAAGGCGATGCATGTTGATGTCGATCGGGATGCAATCCGAGAGCGTTGGATATGTGTAGGTTTTCGATTGTCACTGGAATTATTCTACTCACATGAGAAACTCCGTGGAAATTTAACGACTTGATGCAGAGAATTTATGAGATATGGGGATTTTTGAATTAGAGAATGACTGTTATTGGTGGGATTTTTTCCATATTATCTTCCCCACTGATGATCTTAAGAGGCAAGTATGGGGGCATGACTTGATTGCTCTCAAGCCAGGCATTCTCATAATTTAGGAATGGGATAAGCACTTAACATACTATTAAAAGTCATTGTCCTCTCTACAATAGAATACACCCTTAACTTGAAAATCATCTAGGAGAAACAACCTACCTTCTATGTTGAATGTATGATCATTGGTCATATGGTCTCTCAATATAGGAGAAAGAATATCTCTTGTGCCACATGCAACAAGCCTGGTCACCAAGTGCAAGATTGTAGATTTTGAAAAGCCAAGCTGAATGGAAAAAAATAAGTTTTTTTGTGGACACGGGAATGACTACTGTTTAAGATTTGGTTAGATCCAGCCACACTCAAATGTGGGGATCTACCTGACTGGGAACACCCCGATGGTGTTGACATGCTTGTGATGATTAATGATGGCATACAACCCTCTGAGCAGGCGCATTCACCAAAGCAGAAGCTAAGATGATTTGTCCGAAAGAGAGGGTATGGTATTGCCTTCAGGACCAGCCTGTGATTGCATGAGAAGCCTTGACGAACAAGTCATGCGAAGGTGGAGTGCTGATATCACGATGAATAAGCTGGGAATGAGCAGTTCCAAGTATAGTTTGTATATTTCCTAAGACCTACGGGTCATTTAATCTCTAAGTCTATGAGCCTTGTAAGGGTTCTCCCTCATCCCTTGAAATAGGGGTTATCAAAAATCAATAAAAATGAAGGCTTTCAGGCTATTCGGGTTAAAGGATTCTATGGGAGATCAGAGTAATACCCAGTATGACTCTATTAATGCTCAAGACTGTTGGGGTAGCAGAGCTACGTGGTGAATAAATAAACATAAAACAGAAACTAAAATGGAAAACAAAGTGGATCTACGTGGTTCGGCAGTGTGCCTACGTCCACGAGAGAAGAGGGGGGCCTTTCAATTATTATCTCCGGATCAAGCATCGGAGGATCACTAACACATTACAATTCATGGGATTCAATCCCGTTATAAAAAGAAGCAGTAGTCCAAGGTTGGGTTAGGGTTGTTCATCAACCCATGAAGAAACTCCCACCGCCAGCTGCATGTATGCCTTGACCGCCCACCAGAGAGCACTTCCACGCTGAAGTTGTTGTCGGCCAAATAATTTCTCCCGCTGAAATCTCCCTTAATTGGGAGTGTTCCCCACAAATCTCCCCCTCACGACCAATTTGGGGTAGAAGCTAGACCTGCTGTCTCATTGCAGGTGTCCAGCTTCTCTTTCGGTAGAACCTTCATCATAATGTCTGCCCCGTTATCATTGGTGTGGATTTTCTCAACTTTCAACAATCTTTTTTCCAACACATTACGGATCCAGTGATATCGCACATCGATGTGTTTGGACCTGGAATGAAATGCCGGGTTCTTGCTGAGATGAATAGCGCTCTGACTATCGCAATAGAGAATATAATTCTCCTGACTCTGTCCCAGCTCCTGTAAAAACTTCTTCATTCACAGCATCTCCTTGCAGCCTTCAGTGACCGCAATATACTTTGCTTATGTGGTGGATAAGGCAACACACTTCTGAAGTCGTGATTGTCATGAGACTGCTCTCCCTACAAATGATATCAGGTACCCGGATATGGATTTCCTCGTGTCTACATCTCCAGCCATATCTGCATCTGTGTATCCTTCCAAAACAGGTTTGTCACTTTTAAAACATAAATAATGACTAGATGTACCTCGGAGATACCTCAATATCCATTTGACCACTGTCCAGTGCTCCTTTCCTGGATCTGATAAGAACCTACTCACAACGCCAACAACGTGAGCAACATTTGGTCTGGTGCACACCATGGCATACATAAGACTCCCAACTACTGACTGATAAGGAATCGTTTCCATTTATGCTTTCTCCTTCTCAGTTGATGGACTCTGACTTGTCGTGAGCCTGAAATGACTCACAAGTGGAGTGATAACTGGTTTCGCCTTGCCCATGTTGAATCTTTCAAGAACCTTCTCAATGTACCGCTCTTGAGATAGCTAAATCTTGTGATTCCTCCTGTCACGAGCAATCGTCATACCAAGAATGTGAGTAGCATCTCCCAAGTCCTTCATTTCAAAAGACTTGTTCAACTCCTTCTTCAACCTGTCAATCTTGGTGATATCTCTGCCAATAATTAGCATATCATCAACATAAAGTAACAAGATAATGAAATCACCCTTAGCAAACTGTTTGATAAAAACACAGTGATCAACAGTTGTCCTCCTGTACTCATTTTTCTCCATGAATGAGTCGAATTTTCTGTACCACTGTCTCGGTGCCTGTTTCAGACCATATAAACTTTTCTTAAGCTTGCATACCAGGTTTTCTTTTCCTTTCACCTGAAATCCCTCTGGCTGCTCCATGTATATCTCCTCCTCAAGATTGCCATGTAAGAACACTGTCTTTACATCTAGTTGTTGAACCTCCAGGTTCAAACTAGCCGCTAATCCAAGAACAACTCTGAAGACATTTTAACCACAGGAGAAAAAATTTCATCAAAGTCAATACACTACTAAAAAATCGGCCATTAGCGACCGCCATTGGCGGTCGCTATAGGCCTACAGAGACCGCCCAGTGACCACCATTGGCGGTCACTTCAGCTTCGTCGTTGTAGGCCAATAGCGACCGCTACTGGCGGTCGCTATAGGTGGCCGAAATGCCGGCCTTAAGCGACCGCCTAGCGGTCGCTATAGGCTGCCTGCCGGGCACCATAGCGACCGCCAGTGGCGGTCGCTGCATTGGGAAATTTTTTTTTTTAAAAAAAATCATACTGAAAGAAATATATATATATATATATTTATTAAATAAAATATATATATATATATATATATTAAAGAAAATATTTATATATATAATATTAAATAAAATATTTTAAATATTTATATATATAATATCAAATAAAATATTTTAAATATATATATATATATATATAATATGATTTAAATATTTTAATATATATATATATATATTAAAGAAATATATATATATAATATTAAATAAAATATTTTTCATTTTTTTAATGAAATGTACGAATTGTGTTTTTTTTTCTTCACGGTGCAAAATCAGAGATAAAACAATCATAAAAAATGGAAAACAATTTCAAACAGTAGAAACATCAAGATCATCATAAATGATAAACGTGCTTCAACGATCCGAGCAGGTCCATCTATTTCAATCTTCTAGTTCAATAAACCTACAATAAGACAAAAAAACAACAAAACAAAACAAACGTAAATTGAACATAATTATTCAGTTATTATATACATATAATAAAATTAAATCTGACATCAAATAATGGTGCTATAATAATTTAAAACCCCCAATTTAAGAAATGATATTATTTCAGGTCATTCGGAGCACGTTTGCTCCGAATTTGACCGTCTCACGCCGTTTTTTGTGTTTTATGACACCGGAAATGCGTTTCCGGTCACCGCGGTCAAACGACACCTCCGATTGATGTGTCATCTACCCGACCATTTCAAAAATCACACAATGGATGATGTCGTATGGTTTCATGGCATTCCGAGCTCGTTCAGGTGGTTTTGACCCCCCAAAGCGCCGTTTTAGCGCGTGCCGAGCTGCTGAAAACGACACAATCGGCCGTACCGCGCGCACCGCACGTCCGATGGGCGCGCCGTCTCCTCCTACACGTCACGAATAATATTCCTAATATTTTCACGTGGTTTCAGGTCATTCGGAGCATGTTTGATCCGAATTCGACCGTCTCACGCCGTTTTTGGTGTTTTGTGACACCGAAAACGCATTTCCGGTCACCGCGGTCAAACGACACCTCTGATTGACGTGCCGTTTGTCCGACCATTTCACAAATCACATAACAGCTGATATCGTACGGTTTCACGGCATTCCAAGGTCGTTCGGGTGGTTTTGACCCCCCAACGCGCCGTTTTAGCGCGCGCTGAGTTGCTGAAAACGACACAATCAGCCGTACCGCGCGCAACGCACGTCCGATGGGCACACTGTCTCCTCCTACACATCAAGACTAATATTCCTAATGTTTTCGTGTGGTTTCAGGTCATTCAGAGCACGTTTGCTCCGAATTCGATCGTCTCACGCCATTTTTGATGTTTTATGACACCGGAAACGCGTTTCCGGTCACCGGGGTCAAACTAAATCTCCAATTGATGTGCCATTTACCTGAACATTTCACAAATCACACAAAGGCTGATGTCGTACGGTTTCATGACATTCCGAGCTCGTTCGGGTGGTTTTGACCCCCCAACGCGCCGTTTTAGCGCGCGCCGAGCTGCTGAAAACGACACAATCGGCCGTACCGCGCGCACCGCATGTCCGATGGGCATGTTGTCTCTTCCTACATGTCACGAATAATATTCCTAATGTTTTCGTGTGGTTTCATGTCATTCAGAGCACGTTTTCTCCGAATTTAACCGTCTCACGCCGTTTTTGGTGTTTTATGACACTGGAAACGCGTTTCCGGTCACCACGGTCAAACGACACCTCCGATTGACGTGACGTCTGCCCGAACATTTTAAAAATCACACAACGGCTGATGTTTTACGGTTTCATGGCATTGTGAGGTTGTTCGGGTGGTTTTGACCCCCCAACGCGCCGTTTTAGCGCGCGCTGAGCTGCTGAAAACGACACAATCGGCCGTACCGCGCGCACCGCACGTCTGATGGGCGCGCCGTCTCCTTCTACACATCACGACTAATATTCCTAATGTTTTCGTGTGGTTTCAGGTCATTCGGAGCACGTTTACTCCAAATTCGACCGTCTCACGCTGTTTTTGGTGTTTTATGACACCAGAAACGCGTTTCCGGTCACCGCGTTCAAACGACACCTCCGATTGACGTTCCGTCTACCCGAACATTTCAAAAATAACACAACGGCTGATGTAGTACGGTTTCATGGCATTCCGAGCTCGTTCGGGTGGTTTTGACCCCCCAACGCGCCGTTTTAGCGCGCGCCAAGCTACTGAAAATGACACAATCGGCCGTACCACGCGCACCGCATACCCGATGGGCACGCCGTCTCCTCCTACACGTCATGACTAATATTACTAATGTTTTCGTGTGGTTTCAGGTCATTCGGAGCACGTTTGCTCCGAATTCGATCGTCTCACGCCGTTTTTGGTGTTTTATGACACCGAAAACGCGTTTTCAGTCACCGCGGTCAAACGAAACCTCAGATTGACGTGCCATATACCCGACCATTTCACAAATCACACAACGGATGATGTCGTACAGTTTCATGGCATTTCGAGCTCATTCGGGTGGTTTTGACCCCCCAACGCGCCGTTTTAGCGCGCGCCGAGCGGCTGAAAACGACACAATCAGCCGTACCGCGCGCACCGCACGTCCTATGGGCGCACCGTCTCCTCCTACACGTCAAAAATAATATTCCTAATGTTTTCGTGTGGTTTCAGGTCATTCGGAGCACGTTTGCTCCAAATTCGACCGTCTCACGCCGTTTTTGGTTTTTTATGACATCAGAAACGCGTTTCCGGTCACCGCGGTCAAACGACAACTCCGATTGATGTGAATTCTGCCCGAACATTTCAAAAATCACACAACGACTGATGTCGTACGGTTTCATGGCATTCTGATCTCGTTCGGGTGATTTTGACCCCCCAACGCGCCGTTTTAGCGCGCGTCGAGCTGCTGAAAACGACACAATCGGCCGTACCGCGCGCACTGCACGTCCAATGAGCGCGTCGTCTCCTCCTAAACATCACGACTAATATTCCTAATGTTTTCGTGTGGTTTCAGGTCATTCGGAGCACGTTTGCTCCGAATTCGACCGTCTCACGCCATTTTTGGTGTTTTATGACACCAGAAACGCGTTTTCGGTCACCGCGGTCATACGCCACCTCCGATTGATGTGCCGTCTGGCCGAACATTTCAAAAATCACACAAAGGCTGATGTCGTACGGTTTCATGGAATTCCGAGCTCGTTCGGGTGGTTTTGACCCCCCAACGCGCCGTTTTAGCGCGCGCCGAACTGCTGAAAACGACACAATCGGCCGTACCGCGCGCACCGCACGTCTGATGGGCGCGCCGTCTCCTCCTAAACTTCACGACTAATATTACTAATGTTTTCATGTGGTTTCAGGTCATTCGGAGCACATTTGCTCTGAATTCGACCGTCTCACGCCGTTTTTGGTGTTTTATGACACCGGAAACGCGTTTCCGGTCACCGCGGTCAAACGCCACCTCCGATTGACGTGCCGTCTGCCCGACCATTTCACAAATCACACAACGGCTGATGTCGTACGGTTTCATGGCATTCCAAGCTCATTCGGGTGGTTTTGACCCCCAACGCGCCGTTTTAGCGCGCGCCGAGCTGCGGGGAGGGCTGTCCGGAGTGCGGGGAAGGTTGTCCGGGGTGCGGGAGGGCTGTTCGGGGTGTGGGGAGGGCTGTACGGAGTGCGAGGAAGGCTGTCCGGGGTGCGGGAGGGCTGTCCGGGGTGCGGGAGGGCTGTCTGGCGTGCGGGGAGGGCTGTCCGGGGTGCGGGGAGGGTTGTCCGGAGTGCGGGGACGGCTGTCCGGGGTGCGGGGGGGCTGTCCGGGGTGCGGGAGGGTTGTCCGGGGTGCGGGGAAGGGTGTCCGGGGTGCGGGAGGGCTGTCCGTTGTGCGGGGAGGGCTGTCCGGAGTGCGGGGAAGGCTGTCCGGGGTGCGGGAGGGCTGTCCGGGGTGCGGGAGGGCTGTCCGGGGTGCGGGAGGGCTGTCCGGGGTGCGGGAGTGCTGTCCGGGGTGCGGGGAGGGCTGTCCGGGGTGCGGGGAGGGCTGTCCGGGGTGCGGGAAGGCTGTCCGGGGTGCGAGAGTGTTGTTCGGCGTGCGGGGAGGGTTGTCCGGGGTGCGGGGGGGCTGTCCGGGGTGCGGGGGGGCTGTCCGGTGTGCGGGGAGGGCTGTCTGGGGTACGGGAAGGGCTGTCTGTGGTGTGGGGGGCCTGTTCGGGGTGCGGGGACGGCTGTCCGGGGTGCGGGAGGGCTGTCCGGGGTGCGGAGAGGGTTGTCCGGAGTGCGGGGAGGGCTGTCCGGGGTGCGGGGGGGCTGTCCAGGGTGGGGGGGCATGTCCGGGGTGCGGGGGGCTGTCCGGGGTGAACTCAGCTCATTCATCAAAAAAAGTTTAATGATTTATATTAGAAATCACATGTTTTTTTCAAAAAAATTACAGAACATGCATCATGCGTGTTCATCACTGACGTCCAAATCACAAAATAACTCACTATAAACCCAACATAAATATCAATAACAACCCCACCATTAAAAGCAGAAACACACCTCGTGAATATGATGCGTCATGCGTGTTCATCACTGACCTCCATCCGGTGGGCCAGGGGCCTACAACAAATAAACATTATGAATATTTTCATAACAAAAATAATTTAAATTAAATAAATAAATACAGTATAAACCTGCGTCGTGTGATCCCCTGCACCGTCACCTGGACGCACATATTCCCGCAGTGCTCTAACCTCAGCAGCCAATTGCGCATTTGCCTCCTCGGAAGCCCGCAGCCGTGCCTCGAAATCTGACAACTGCTCACTACTAGAAAAACAGGTATTTGCGACGGGTCATTTGCGACGAGATCTCATCGCAAATGGCTTTTTGGGACGGGGGCCCGTCGTAAATGGCCCTTTGCTGAAAACGGTGTCGCAACAACAATTATTTGCGACGGGCCCGTCGCTAAAGCCTTTTTTTGCGACGGGGAGAATCCCCGTCGCAAATAATTATCCGTATATTTGTAAAAAACTTTTCAAATAGTAATGGCGACGGGCCCCGTCGCAAATACCTGTTGCGACGGGCCCGCCGCAATAGTTTTTGCGACGGGACCCGTCGCAAAAACTATTTTAAAAAATAAATAAATAACTATTAATAGATTATTTTAATGCATATAATAATAATACTATTTGCGACGGGCATAGTATCCCGTGGTAAATACTATAAAAAAAATAAAAAAAAATAAATTATTAATAAATTATTTTAATTAATATAATAATAATCCAATTATAATTCAAAAATAAAAAATAATAAAATATTAATAAATGATTTTAATTAATATAATAATAGAATTATAATTCACAAATAAAAATAATAAATTATTAATAAATTATTTTAATTAATATAATAATAATAGAATTATAATTTAAAAATAAAAAATAATAGAATATTAATAAATGATTTAATTAATATAATAATATTAGAATTATAATTCATAAATAAAAAAAATATTAATAAGTTATTTTAATTAATATAAAAATAATAGAATTATTTTACATTCAAATATTAAAATAATTCAAGTATTACAAAAAAATATAATTAAATTATAATATTATAAAATTTTAAAATATATATATAATTTAATATTATAAAATATAAATAATATTATTATTCATATTAATATTGTTATTTCAAAATATAATATTATTAATATTTTATAATGAGACAGAAACTACGAATAGAAAAAAAAATCATATTTCGATTTCACAAATTTTATAACATAAAAACAAACTCTAATCTGAAGGAGGGGGGGAGGGGGGGATCTGCAGATGGTGGTGGAGGAAACTTCATCCCTAAAGCATGAGTGAGTCGGCGCATGTACTTCATCTGCTCCTGATGCTGCTGCTGCCACCGACTCGTCTTCTCCTCGTACAGCTGCTGCTGGCGTCGACGCTCCTCATGCTGCTGACGCATCTGCTCCTGCTCCTGTCGGAGACTCTCTATCAGTGCAGTCTGAGATCGCAACTGATCATCATACTGTGTAGCAGAAGAAGATGCACGAGCTCCTCTCGAGCTGGACGCCGACATCACAGCACTGCCATAATAATCTCCGGGAGTCAGTCGAGAGCTGATACCAACTACCCGGCCCTTCTCGAAGGCATACTGGGTGGCCTGCATCCATGCCGTCTCATCAAACTGACGACCAGTGGTCTGATCTGATGACTCGGTCTGACTCTCAGGTCGGGCCTGTGACGTTGCGGCCTCATATGACTCCTGTAGTTGCAATTTAAAATTAAAATTATGAATATATTATATGCAGTTAATTTTTAAACTTGAAAACAAATAATACTGACCATGATGTGATGTTGACGATCACCTCTGAGTTCCCCAGTAGCAGGATCACTATACATCCTCCGATATACGTCGTACTCCGTAATATCGGGGTGCTCGACAGCCTATAAGAATAAAAAATAAACTGTTAATATTTATAGTTATATAAAATATTTATAAATAATGTACGTACC